>CM050163.1:220375810-220975810 GCA_027410445.1 Discoglossus pictus | reverse complement strand
CCTAACACTGCCTGATTTATTTTTGTGGGGTGTCCTTAAAGATCTTAGGTAAAAGCACAAACCCGAAATGTTGATGAATTGAAAGACACAATTTGGGATAAATTCGCTCACATTAGGTTGGAATTATGTCGTAAGACTAGCTTGAGTGTGGTTGGTAGGGTACGTGAATGTCTCACATGAGATGGACAGCATGTTGAACATTACACCTAGAATGCTGTAAGACTGTGGTTGTGTTATGCCACATAATTATGTGCTCATGTATTTTCTGTAATAAAAAAAATTGGTATAGATGACAAATTCATGAAAAAAGGGCTTTACCTCTGCCTCACCCTCTATTCTTTTGTGTCCTTCAGTCTTTTCCGACTCTCCGTGACCTCATGGACTGCACCATGCGGATCCACTTGGTATTCATTGCAGAGTTACTGTAGTGGGTGCCAGTTCCTTCTCCAGTGGGTCACAGCATATAACCCCTGATATTCGTAGGTGGTCTCCCATCCAAGTACTGACTAGGTCCAACACTGCTTTGCTTCAGGGTGGTGTGACCTCTTTGTTCCCTGACTAGAATTGAACCCATGTCGCAGCAGTGAAAGTACCAAAACCTAACCACTGGACCACCAGGGAACCCAATCCTGTATTAGATATCACAAAAAAGAAACATTTAGAATTTTTTAATTTATTGCAAGTAATTCCCTAATAAAAGAGCTGTGGTGTTTAAAATCACAATTTATATATGTATGTATATACTGTTAGTTATTACCATTTTAGAACCGTATTTACTTTGCAACGGTCAAGACATATCTCTCTGTAAGTGTAGCTGACATTTTCTGATATACTGTAGATATTCATAAGCCCACATATGCTTATATGCATATAAATATATATATATATATATATATATATATATATATATATATATATTTGTGGTTATCTTAAAATGGATGTGAAGCAAGGGGAAATAATATAGGGGGGGGGGGGGGGGGGCACACAAATCCTAGGTTTAACTATGCCCATGATTTAGAGGACATTTGTAAATGATTGCCCCTTCAGGACATGAGTGCATATCCCCAAAGGCTCAATGAATCTTGCTGTGCAGCCATCTCCAGCTAAAACTCAAGGTAAATAAACAGTTTAAGTGCTGTAAAATATAACACTGCAGCATTCTAAACAAAAAATAGTTTTTAAATAGTTTGCACTTGATTTTAACGGCTTTATATAAAGATAAAGAGTAATTTCCACAAGTTACTTTACTGCAAGTAAGAACTGGCAGTCATTTTAACTGGGGTTTGCTATTTCTCCTGTTCAGGGCAGAATTGCCTAGTATTTTGGGGCTGGATCACTCTTTTGATTGAGACCAGACTGATATACTACAGGATATTTATCTCTGTGTAAGGCACAAATGAGCTAAAAGAGGCTGCTCTCTGAGAGGGTAACTAGACCCATAGAACAAAATTACTTAACTTGTATGTTCACAGATTGAGCCTCTTTTTGTTTGGAGGTTACTTCCTTAGCAAGATAATATTACTTTTCTTGATAATGTTACTTCTTGTGAAACTAGATAAAAATACAGACACAATCACAAGTGCTCTCTGTGTTACTTTGGACTTTATCTCACATAAATAACTTTGATCTTGCAGTGAAAATATTTTCCAGTTATGTTTTCATCAATTACCAGAGCACATACACAGTATGTCACCTAGAAAATGGAAAACAAACTATATTATTGGCAATAGGGCAGAACGAGCTGGAGAGAAATGCATTAAACTTTAAACTATCCAGATCTATATTGGACAAACTGTCAGGCACAAATCTTCTGTACTTTGTTATATATTTTGTTTACTTGCACTTTCCAATTTGTTCTGACGGCAGGAGAAAAACAAATATTGAGGAGCAGAAAATAATTACAGAATTCAATGACTGTCATAAAACCTATTATAATTATTTCCAGGAGGGCAAGACAAAGAAAAAAGAACCACAGGTTGGCAGTTGACAGACTAATTTTGATGGAACCATAATATAAAAACCACATTTTATGGTACAGATGTGTTTTTTCCTGTAATATGTAACAGGATGAAAGCTTGGGAGGTTTGTATCCAGGCTAGAAAACAATCAATTGCAAGACTTCTGTACACTTGCATCATGTCTTGCTAAAATTACTTTAATGCTGTAATGTAAAACTTTTATCTTTAAAGGTCAAGAGCCACACAAAGTTTGTTTTACATTAAAGAGGGTAATTAGAGATGATAAATACTCAACCATTACCAATTCCATTTTCTGTTACTGACACTTCTTAGCTATTTGAGTCAAAATTGCAAGAACCAAATCAATAGCCAGTTAGACTATATTTTTTACATATATAGATGTATTTAGTAGAGGGGGGCTAAAAAAAAATACTTACAGAAAATAAAAAAAACTACAGTACACAAAATAGAAAACAACATTACTAAAAATACAATAAAAAATCACAAAAAATATAAACAAATTACGGAAAATAAAAAACACTACATTACGTGAATTAAAAACCCTACATTACATCAAATAAACAAACCTACATTACAACAAAAAAAATGCAGCCGTACTAAACATAGAAAAGGGTAAATAAGACCACTTACCTTGCCAAAATGCCCCTCCAGCGATGCTGGTCTTCAGTTCTTCATGCATGACAGGGCTCTCCATAAATGTCCACAGGTCCGGTCAAACCTACAAAAAAAAGAAACATTATAGTTAATGCAAAAACACATACAACATGTAATATAATAAATCAATAAATATTTCAGCCAATCAGAAGGCGCAAATGTGTGAGACAATAAAAGTGGGATACATCCCTATATCCCATTCTCATTGGATGATGTAGCTGTCAATCATAATTAATATAATCAGAAGGCACTATTGCATTCAGCCAATCAGAGCCTTTTGATTGTCTGCAATCTGATTGACAGTTACATCAGCCAATTAGAATGGGATATAGGGTTATCCCATTTTGATTGTCTCACACATTTGGGCCTTCTGATTTGCTGAAATATGATTGACAGTGATTTCAGCCAATCAGAAGGTGCCATTTTTATTTTTTGAGCTGAGCATGCGTGGGAACCTCCATTTGCATCAGGAAGCTCCTCAAGGGAGAAGCTCCATTATTTTTTTTATTTTCTTAGAACGTCGGGATATTTTTTGGAGGGGCCCTGCTTGCGACAACTGGATGAAGACCAGGGCATCGCTGGAGGGGCATGAAGAACTGAAGACCAGCATTGCTGGAGAAGTATTTTGGCAAGGTAAGTATTCTAATTTACCCTTTTCTATGTTTAGTAAGGCTGTTTTTTTAGTTGTAATGTAGGTTTGTTTATTTGATGTAATCTAGGGTTTTTAATTCATGTAATGTAGGGTTTTTATTTTCAGTAATTTGTTTTTATTTTCTGTGATGTTTTTTTTATTTTCAGTAATGTACTTTTTTATTTTGTGTACTGTAGGGTTTTTTATTTTCTGTAAGTATTTTTATTTTATTTTGTGTAATTAATGGGGTGGTACAGATTTTATTAGGGGGATAGGTAGGTAGTGTAGGGGTTAATAGGGTGGGATAGAGGGACGGTTAATAGTATAGGGTAGAGGGGGGTTAATAGTATAGGGTAGAGGTGGGGTTATTAGGTAGGGGTTGATAGTATAGGGTAAAAGGGGGGTTAATAGGATGGGGTAGAGGGGGGTTAATAGTATAGGGTGAAGGGGGTTAATAGATAGGGTAGAGGGGGTTAATAGTATAGGGTAGGGGGGATTAATTGTATAGGGTAGAGGGGGGTTAATTAGTTAGAGGCGGTTAATAGAATGGGATAGGGTAGATAAGGGTTAATAGTGTAGTGCTTAGACTTTGCATCATGGAGAACCCTCATGGCACTTATAGTGTTAATATAGGGGTTAATAGTGCCATATAGGGGTCTATATAGACCCCTGTTGGACTGAGGGGGTTCATTATAGTCTGATGAAAGATGGGGTTATTTTAGGTGCCGGGGGAGTACTTATAGTACCCCTGAGGCAGGGGATAATTTTTTATTTAGCTCAGGTCCTTTAAGGCCCTTTAAGATACTTTCAGGACCCGCGTTGGGAAATTTACATTTTTAAATTCAGCAGGGGTCCCGTCAGGGACTCCCACTGCAAAGGTTTAATGTAGGGACACTACAGGGGTCTCGATGGGTACCACCAGCATTGGGGTGTTCATTTTAAGTGCCGCAGGGGTATTACAGTTCCCCCGCTGCATGGGGCTAACCATTTTGTGCCATGGGCCTTTTAAGGATATACTGGACCCCGCAGCATAGGGTGGTTAATTTGAGGTGCTGCGGGGGTACTTACTGTACACACGCGGCATGAGGCTAACAATGTGTGTGCCGTGGGCCCTATAAGGACCTGCAGCGGGAAGTTTGACATTTTAAATGCAGCAGAGGGTTGATGTGGGGACCCCTGCATCATGGGGTCAGTTTGCAGGTCTGATCGCATATGAAGCCCGAATCGATGACAGGCCCCATTACAATTGGCTGGTTCAGACTGGGGTTACAGGCTTGAGGGAATGTTCAAATGCTACTGCCGATGGCAGGCTTTCCGATTCTTGCGATCGGCGCCTAGCTTGCGACCGCGGCCAATTGAATAGCAAAGTAGAAGTAGAGCTACTAGAGGCCGCAACTCGATCGAAAGTGAACATCGGCTATTGAATTCCCGCCCGAATTGAATGAGGCCCTTAGTATTTAGTAGTCC
The DNA here is from genome assembly GCA_027410445.1 of Discoglossus pictus. Taxonomy (NCBI): domain Eukaryota; kingdom Metazoa; phylum Chordata; class Amphibia; order Anura; family Alytidae; genus Discoglossus; species Discoglossus pictus. Next base: position 220,971,079 of record CM050163.1, on the reverse strand, counting down.
GCTTTGTAATCGGACTCACAATCCAGAAAATGTAGAAATCAATAAAAATAGTCTATGAGGGTTCCGAGATATGTATTAACTCCTTGATTCCGAGATCGATATAACACGTAAATAAAACATATAAAAATATTTTTTTATTGCAGATACTGTTGTGCAATTAATTATCATGCCTTTCATTGCATTCCCAGTATTTTTAAGTGCAGTATTGCATGTTTATTTGATTTTGCAGTGTTACGAACAGGTGTTTAACCCACTTGTGAGTCCTATCTAATAATCATATAATATTTTTATTCATTTGCGACTTACAGGTTTAAAGGCAATTGCTGGTTCGTTGAATTGTTGCAATTGAATATGGATTTTGCATCTTTAGCACTGGTACGGGCTTGACACATCAATGGAGGAGCTAGGGTGGAGTTACATTTTTGACAACCACAGTGCTTTTGAGCCTGTAACTCGCAATTGGAATACGAGTAGCTAAAAGTAGCCAATTAAATATCAGTAACATTTACGGGCTTTATAACAGGCTCATGTAATTGCGATTTGGACAATCGATTGTGGCCTATATCTGTAGTTCCAAACTACGGGCCCCATTCAATTGCAAGCCCGTAATTGTTTCTAAATCGTAATTTTGGCTGTGGGCTACAGTTTTTCTAAACACTAAGACACATTCAATTTCCTTTAACCCGCAACTGCCCTGTCACAGCCTCCACACGCAAACCATGATCGCGTAAGTAGGATTTCAGGGGGCGTTATCATATGACAATATTTAAGCAAGCCCATCATTTACTTCTTAAATCAATCAATCAATCAATCACAATACTTCTTAGACACAGCCAGGAGACCGTCATCATGACGTCAGAAAAACATGGAGTTTACACTTCACTCAGAGACTACAAATTAATTAGTGTTGAGAAGTAAATTTAGTGATTGGACTTTTGGACTTGCAATCCAGCAATGTAGAAATCAATAAAAATCATTAAAACAACTGTTCTAGTCCATGCAGGTTCCATGATATATATTAACCCCTTAATTCCCAAGATCCATTTCACACAAAAAAAACATTTAAACAATTATTTGTGGGTTTGAGACTGTTGTGCAATTAATTCTAATGTATTTCTATGCCCTCCCACGCTTTTAAAGTACATTAGCAATATTTTAAATTGCTGCTGCAGCAGTGAAAAGTGTTTGAAAAAGCCCTTTCAAGTCCCATTCAGTACTTGTAACATTTTTGACAGAAAGTTGATATATTGTATCAGACTTAATTTGCTACGGATCTAATAGAATATTGATTTTGTGTAACTTTAATTATTTAGAGCTAGTAAATCCTTAACAGTGCTAAAACCAATGGAGTCCTAAGGCTGGTTTCGCGGCTTTGGCTGGTCCGTAGTGATTGTCGGCAGGTAACTCACAATTGAGTAGCTAAATGTAACTGAAATGTAATTGAATATCTTTAACTTTTACAAGCTTAGTTCATGTAAATGTGATTTGGCCAATTTAATGGGGCCCAATGATGGCTACATTACTGTTTCAGTAAATCACATCACATAACATAAAGAGATCTTGCAGCGATGAAAGGAAAGTACTATACATTTTACACACGCATTTTAGATTTTACTAGGTATATAATTCACTTTTATTTACTTTATTGTTATAAGAAGTGTTTACTGTCTAAAATCAAACAGCTTGGGAATGCCCTCTGAAGTTTATTAAAACACAGACTCCGTAGTACTGGGTGTACAGTATTATACTAACCAATCAGTGACCATCTCTCAGCAACATTGTGCAACATGCTGCTGAGATGTGGTCCCTGATTTGCTAGGATACTAGACTGCACATCCAGCCCTACAGTGTATGTGTCTGCATTTGCTGCAGTGGGCAGACCCATGCATACAGGGACTATTTCTATGGCTCTATTTGTACAAACAGAGCTTATAAGCACATGTTAATAAAATAAAATACATAAAAGTAAATAATATACACAAGAATATTATACCTAGTAAAACCCTGAAAACATCTGTATTCCTTTAAAGCACATTATTAATTGTTGCATTTGAAATAATGTATTTAAAAAAAAATGTCAGTGTTTTTTAAACAAAGGTACCCCTTGTGGATCAAATTCCTTTTAATGTATGAATGTATTCCTGTTTTCCAGTAATGGTACTGCATGAGTCATGCATTTCATGACATAACATACAGCTGTTTGATGCATTTCATACATGCTTAGCCACAATAAGTTCCATATCTATTTAGCTATCAATGTATTGAATTTGGCATATGCATGTTATATCTTATTCTTTCATTTCACTTCCAACATTAAAATGTGTTGTTTATTTAATAACTTAGTTAAGGTTATCATTTGTTACTTTGTTCTTAAATTGTGCATTGTATCTACTTAGAGGACACCTGTCTACTCTCTTCTCATCTTCATTTCTTTCCCTCTCTCTTCATTTACCTTGTTTAAATATGTATATATATTTCTGTCACCATAATCTAAACTAGTGATTCCCAACAATCTCCTCAAAGACCCCCACATGATTTAGGTTAAACACTGTTAATACAGGGGAGAGAAATAGTATTTAACAGTCTCTATCACTTTTAATTGCATATTCCTAAATTCACCTAGTGTTAGACCTAGATTATGACCTGTCTGGGGGTCCTTCAGGAGAAGGTTGGGAATCAATGATCTATCCCCTCCTTATCCTCTATTAATGTAATACAAATGTAATAAAGTTCACAATTGAAAAAATATGTTCCTTTGTGTGTGACAGTGTGTTCAATGAATGTTGGTGTGTTTGTTTTGAGGTTTTTTTTCTGATTTTGTGTGTAATGGTGACTAACTAACCATGGGAGTATGTGATGATGTCTCTCTGTAACTGTGATAGTGTTTGTACAATTGTATTTAGGAATTATTACTGTAGTTGCCATCATATATGTCTCAGAAATGTTTTAAAATTAAAATTCCAGGAAAAAAAAAATGTCAATGTAAAAGTTTTAAATACTAAACTACATAAAATGTTAAATTGTGAAGAACTAATAAACATGTAGTCATATGTGACATCTAATATTAACTCCTGCAATGACCTTAATGGCACCTAAAGTTAACCACAAATCATGGAGCTCCTGACACCTATAATTAACATAGTGGGATCTAAAATTAACCTCACATCCATAGATGCCATGGAGGTCCTTTAAGGATGTGGAAATAGTATTAGAACGTGGAAGGAAGGAATCCCTGGGGTTCCCTTAAGCGCATGGGAGGAGGGAATCCATAGGCTTCCCCCATTTAGAGTAGGTTTTGAGGGGGGAGTATCCCTGGCTCATATAAGGGCAGGTGTATTGGTGGGGGATCCAGAGGATCACCAGGGTTAGGTGGTGTAGAGAATGTTATGAGGCATTATTATTACCCTAAATTTTGTCAGATATGAGAAATCAAGCCTCATACCCAACTCAATTAAGGTCCTCTATGGCAACTATAATTAACAGTGTGGCATCTAAAATTAAACCCACATCCATGGCTCCTATAATGCATCCAATGCCACAGAGATCCTTAAAGGACACGTGTGCCATCTATTTATGAACCCCTTGCTGTGGCCTCTAAAAGTTAACCCCATACCATGGGGGTCCCCATATTTCAGCCAATAAGAATTGACTATTTCAGGTCACCCGGCTCAACATTGCCTAGGAAAAGGTCCGTCAATCTGTGAATTCTGATTGTTACAATATTTTCTCAGGTAATACTGAAATACTCAATTCTGATTGGCCTAAATAGGATTGACACATATTTACATGGGTAGTTTACATTAGGTAGTGTACATTGGGCTACATTATATACCCATGTGTTTGTAATTGGGGTGCCATGGTCGTCCTTGAGGCCCCCCATGGCAATTAGGGGTTAATGTAAATTGCAATATAGACCCATGGTAGAAGGGGTTAATGTTAGGTACCATGGGGGTCCTTTGAGGACCCCCATGATATGGGATTAACTTTTAGATTCTATGTAGGTCCTTTAAGGACATGAGATTAGAGTTAGCATGTTGGAGGAGGGAATTCCTGGGTTTCCTTCAGCATGTGGGAAATGGAAATCCCCAGGGTTCTCCCATTTAGAGTAGATGTGGGATGCGAATTCCATGGATCCCTGGGCTCATTTGGGGTAAGGCAGTGGAGGAGCAACTGTTGGAGCAGCTGGTAGGGGCCTTCTGCTACTTGCAGTAAAGGAAGAATCTCAATTTATTAAATGAGGATGACAGATAATTGTTTTGTAAAAAGGCAATCTGACCATCTACATGTATTTTTGTTTCTTTTGTTGACCACTACGACATGGATAGAGAAGCGGGCTCCAAATTATTTTGCACCAGAGCCATCCATTCACTAGCCCAGCCACTGGGGTAAGGTATTGGTGGGTGTGATCCATGGGTTAGGTGATGTAGTGTTAGTGTCAAATATGGGAAATCAAGACTCACATCTGACTCAATTAAGGTGCCATGCTGAGTGTAGAGTCATATCTTATGTTGTTTTATTTTCAGGTGTATTGTTATGCCTCTACTTTTAGGTCTCAGTAAACATGGTATTTTTATACCTTCTGAGGACTTACGTGCCCTTGTATTTTGGATTGGAATGGCTGTGTGAAATTTGAATGGGACAGCTATAGCAAGATTGTGTGTTTTACACTTTGTAACCTATTTTGCATACACTTCTGGTAGGGCTGCCTCTCCTCTGGATTGGAATAGCTAAGTAGTGATTCATGAGTCAAATTGAATGGTAACCCAGCATTTTAAATATTGGAATTGAGTTTTATGTGTTTTGTGGTGCTTTTAAAATAATTTTTAGAACTAACTGAACTAATTTAATTGTGATGGAACAGGAACTACAAACATAAAGTCTACAGCTTAATTTACTGTACAGTGGATATTTTGATACTCTAGTAGCTAACACATATACAAATAAATAGCTACATATGCCATAGCCACTGTCTGATTCATAGGCTATCCTGGTTCTAATTAATATTCATTACACATATGTGGTCCAAAGCTCATCACTCATCGAGCACAGCGGCAACACACTGATATCCCATTCTATGTATTGTAACTCTATGACTTCAACTTTTATTAAAAAAGAAACAAAACAATCTTTCTAAATACTTTTTGACCATGTATCTACAGTGCCTTGCAAAAGTATTCACCCCCCTTGGCACTTTTCAGGTTTTGTTGCCTCACAACCTGGAATTAGCATGGATTGTTTGCATTATTCAATTTACAGAACATGCCCACAACTTTGAAGATGTTTTTTTAATTTTTTTTTATTGTGAAGCAAACAAAGAAATAGGACAAAATAACAGAAAAAGTCAATGTGCATAACTATTCCCCCTCGCCCCCCCTAAAGTCAATACTTTGTAGAGCTAACTTTGGCGGCAATCACAGCTCCAAGTCACTTTGGATAAGTCTCTATGAGCTTGCCACATCTTACCACTGGGATTTTTGCTCATTCCTGCTTGCAAAACTGCTCCAGCTCCTTCAAGTTGGATGGTTTGCGCTTGTGAACAGCAATCTTTAAGTCTGACCACATATTTTCTATTGGGTTGAGGTCTGGGCTTTGACTAGGCCATTCCAACACATTTACATGTTAGCCCTTAAACCACTCAAGTGTTGCTTTAATTGTGTGTTTGGGATCATTGTCCTGCTGGAAGGTGAACCTGCGTCCTAGCCTCAAATCACGCACAGAGTGGTACAGGTTTAGCTCAAGAATATCCCTGTATTTAGCACCATCCATCTTTCCCTCAACTCTGACCAGTTTTCCAGACCTGGCTGCTGAAAAACATCCCCACAGCATGATGCTGCCACCACCTTGTTTCACTGTGGAGATGGTGTTCTTTGGGTGATGTGATGTGTTGGGTTTGCGCCAGACATAGCATTTTCATTGATGGCCGAAAAGTTCAATTTTAGTCTCATCAGACCAGAGCACCTTCCTCCATACATTTTGGGAGTCTCCCACGTGCCCTTTTGCAAACTCAAAATGTGCCATTTTGTTTTTTGATGAAAGTAATGGCTTTCTTCTGGCCACTCTGCCACAAAGCCAGCCAGCCAACTCCAGGGCTACCTTAGGTCTCTGTGCTGCCTCTCTGATTAATGCTCTCCTTGCCCGGCTGCCTCTTGGCAGGTTTGCTGTTGTCCCATGTTCTTTGCATTTGGTTATGATAGATTTCATGGTACTCCTGGGGATCATCACAGATTTTGATATTTTTTTATAACCTAACCCTGACTTGTACTTCTCAACAACATTGTCCCTTACTTGTTTGGAGAGTTCCTTGGTCTTCAGGGCAGTGTTTGGTTAGGGATGCCTCTTGCTTAGGTGTTGGAGCCTCTGATGCCTTTCAAAAAAGGTGTGTATATGTAATGACAGATCATGTGACACTTAGATTGCACACAGGTGGACATCATGTCAATAATTATGTGACTTCTGAAGGTAATTGGTTGAACCAGAGCTTTTTATGGGCTTCATAACAAAGGGGGTAAATACATACGCACATGCCAATTTTCTGTTTTCTATTTCTAAAAAATAGTTTATGTATATATTTTTCTAATTTCACTTCACCAACGTAGATTATTGTGTTCTGATCCATCACATAACATTCAGATTAAAAAAACATTGAATTTAAGACTGTAATGTAACAAAATAGGTAAAAAGTCAAGGGCGGTGAATACTTTTGCAAGGCACTGAAATGAGGCATTGCAAATATACACTTCAGTGGCCCTTTAAGTCTATGGATGTGTATTTTTTTGTGAAGCAAATCTTATTGAAACAAACAAGAGATATTTCTTGGTTCAATAACAATGACTGGTAGAACCACCTTTGCTTCCAATTGCAAAAGTGAGTCTTTCGGGGGTAAGTCTATACCATTTGTGCATATCTAAATCCTGCATTTTTTTCTTGGCAACATTGCTTAGAATCTTTCAGGTTTGATTGGGGCTGTTGATGAAAAGCTATATTCAAGTCTTGCCATGGATTCTCAGTTGGATTGAGGCTTTGATTGGGCCATTCTATGACATTACCTTATCAATCAATTTATAAAATATTCTCTCTCGCCATGTCTTTCTTGTAAGGTGTCCTTATGTCTTCATAGCACCAACCTGTTATGCCTGCATGCAATGTCAATGTTCTTTCAACAAAGTCTAATGTAACCTTAAAGTAGAATTTACTATTAAAGGGAATATATTATGGGGAATAAAGAATTACCATTTCAAAGAGTGATCAAAATCAAACTAAACAACTGTAAACTAACCCACTATAGTAGTTTAAACGGACTCTGTCACCCCAACAGGAAGTTGATTTCATTTTAAAAAACATAAAAAACTGACTACACATTGTATTAGCAGTTTGTCTCTACAGTTAGCCATTTCCAAAATATTTAGAATTTATTTTCTGGCTCCTGTATACTAATGTGTAGCTTAGTATGATAATGTGCTTGATATGGGTGGGGGAAGGGTTTAAATGCCAGATGACATTGCACGTCTTAATTTTTGGTCAGTGCAGATACAGACAAGCAGTCCGCAATCCTCATTAGCACATCAAAGCAGAAAACTAATTTGCGTGAAGTACGAATTTGCATATGCATTCAGCAACAAAAACAATTAATTTCCCAGGACTGATCCATTTTATGAAAGCATGGATAACACATCATATAGCCTGTTTTTCATGCTATTTGAAAAATAAATAAAAAAAGACTTGATTATGGGATGGCAGAGTCCCTTTAACTTTGCTTTACCATTCTTCTCTCCAGTTGTGAACAATGTGAAATTGTTTTTAAAAACCACATGCTTTACCTTTTTTGAACCAATGAAATATTCTCTAGTCACGGAATTTCTTAGTATTGTTTCAACTGAATTTCTTTCACTTCTACTGTTATCTTTTTGCCTTCAACCTTGAAATTTCATAGCTTTTTACTATCTCCTTTATATGTTTTCCTTTCCTTGATTGCCTACTTGCTCCATGGTTCTTTTCTCTCAAGGTCCACCTCCTTCCTACTCCATGGCTCTTTCTTCATTGTATTTCCTCAGCTTTGTTGCATGTCTCAGCAGTATATTATCTTCCTTTGCATCCTCTTAATCCCAATGTTCTTGGTGTACCTTTACCAAATCACTTGGTACATTGACTTTTGAAACTACTGACCTGGTTGCTGAAACTTGTGGGCGCTGAGGCTGCAATAGGTGGTAATTGCAACAATTTTGATTTGAAGAAAATTGACAATTGTTTGTCATATTACATAAGGCACAGAAACAAAATACCAATTTAATATATCTAAGTATCCTGGATTATGAATGCATAGTGCATGCAAAAAAAAAAATTTGCATGAAAAAATACCAAAATAAACATTTACAAACTCACCCTGATGTCTGCTAAATCTCTTCAGTTTGCAAACTGCAGCTTTTGTTAGTTGACAGTCCTGAAAATCCCTGCTAAGATTAGCATAAAATTCATCATTCGTTTTGGCCAATCAGGAGAAAGCAGAGATTAGTTGATACATTTGTATCATATTCTGGGGTTCCTGTGTTGCAAAGCAGCCTGGAATATGTATACTCTCTCTCTCTCTCTCTCTCTCTCTCTATCCTTGTGGTTTGATTCAGCTGTGAGCTCAAACCCTCCTCATTCAAGTGCGATTTGGCCAATTGAATAGGGCTCTAAATAAGCACATAGCATATTTTTTTAAATACATTTTTAGTTAGTGAAAACCTTCCTTTTGGATAGATGCTTACTAACTAAAAACTTCTTAAAAAAATATGTTATGTGCTTATTTAGAGCCCTATTCAATTGGCCAAATTGCAATTGAATGAGGGCCCATATGGTTCCATCCAGCAGCAGTTACTTCCTGTGGTATCTACCAGCAAGGTCAAACTCTGTACCTGGCAGCCTTTACTGTGTGTACTTGGTTAGGTAAGCTTCCTGTGGGTGTGCAAAGCTGGATTTTACTCTCCTGCATTTAACTTTGTAACTACACTGAAGTTTTCTATCTAAGACATCACTTTCTGATAATCACTGCCTGTTTCCTACTAAACATTTGAAACGCAGGAAACTTATATATACCTTTAAATATTCATGTTACTGTAACTGAAGTGTAACTATTGAATCTCTTTTATTATTAGTTATTTGATGGAGCCCATTTGAATATTAGTGAAAAGACCCAATTAAATAACATAAGAATTGCAGACATTTCTCTCAATTAAATGAAAACCAAAAAGTTGAAGGGAAGGTAAATTAGTGTTCCATGTAAATAAACAAGGCACAATGCATGTTAAAAACACAGTGTTCCAGAAAGGGTATTGTAGCTCGACCAAATATCTTACCACAATTACCCCCATCAATGTCAAACTTCAAACCTATCACTGCAGAAAATTGTGTTAGCAAGTGATTATTGTACAAGTCCCTGTTCTGTTTTTGTGATTGATTTATAATCTCATGGAATCTTTCCCCTTCCAGTTGTATATTTGAAATATACAAATAAATATTGTTTTCTTTGGCAATATTGCATTTAACTTTTGCAACAGGTGAATGCTAATATCAAGTCAAAAGACCACTGGATTCCCATGTTTATATTGTGCTTTTTTGACATGTTAGACTTAATGGGAAATAAGGTTCTGTGTGTAGCCATTGCTTTGTTTGTCTGTCTGCTTCGACAATAGGAAGGGGACAAAATGATAACATTATAATTAACTAAAAGCTTCTTCAACATTTGACCCATTACCTATCACTGCCAAATTATATTTGCCAGTCTATAAGGACACTAGGGTCAAATGTGTTCTATATGGTCTTTTGTATAACTAAACTTGATTAAGGAAAATTGTTTTTAGAAAGTATATTAAAAAAAATTAAAAAAACAACCTTTACATTTGTAACATTTTCAATTCAGTTATTTTTTTAGGCTGGGTTCCATTTTGATTGTCTGTTTCTTTCCCGGAACCAGACATTTCCATTAGTCCTTTTGAAAGCAATGGTATTTTTAGCTGTTACATTCAACTAGAATTAAAAGTCCCCTCAGAAAGCTTGTCAGCAGAAACCCAAATGGTAGGTTTCACCACAGCATAATTGCATAAAAAAGTAATAAATAAGGCTATATTTTTTTCTAGTGTTTTAGATATAGGACCAGAGGGCTCCTTTAAACTCTAATGCAGACATCTCTTGTGAGAAAAAAATACCATAGCTGTTAAGGAGTATGTTTAATCTCTGCAAACATTATTTAGCAATATGAACATTACGGCTCTCTAGAGGATCGTCAGAAATTTTAGGATTCTCTTATACTCCTTTACAATCTTTGCAAAAAAAAAAACTTAATTGTTCTGTTTAAAATAAAAAAAGATAATGGGAATGGAAGTGAAGTCTGTGTGGAATCTTCTGCTAGATTGCTCAGCGGTTAAACCATATTAATTAGTTTTCATCACGGAAACTTATATAACCCACAAAGCCATTTGGGTGCCTTCCAAAGTGTTTCACTTGTGTGCTATTTAGCTCCTACAGTTTTAAATCCTCAGTATCATCTCTGAAGGGCTATGCTGCGTTAATCTACTCCTCCCTTAGCAGACATGAGCTATCAGATGGCTTCTTTGTTGCACGCAGAGGTGAAATATGGTGAATGTAATTAACATTCAGGTGCAGCGCTTACCATAATTAGTAGGCCAAAAGGCTGACAATGATAGCTGCAAAGCCAGGTCCTAGGTCATAAATGTAATGGAGAAATAAATTAAGGCACCAGAACACATTCAAATCCAGAATTCAGTCACAGCTGGTATTAGAAGAAAAAAAAAACCTTTCTCCTGCTAGTTTATCATTCACACTTCACTGATCTTTATGGAAATGACCAATACGTCAGGCAGACTACAAATAGGCCTACTGAGGTAATGTTAATACCTATTCTTATCAAATAGAATCACCATGGAGCTAATCTTCAGCAAATTATTTCAGGGAATTGACATTTCATGTGCACATTAACGTCTGCCTGAAAAAAGGGACCATCAATCTGTGTGGTGGTAAAGCTGATTTCTGTCCAGGATTGACTTGGCGTTTATTAAGCTAAACCAATGTACATCATTTTGGAACAAAATGAGCATCAATGTCTTAGTATTCAGATTCAAGAAAAACAAATGAAGAGGACAGAGGCTAATTAAAATACCAGAACAAACAAAGGAACATACAGCATTGCAGAAAAGGTCAAATGCATTGTGTATTGTTAGTTGTGTCTTCCCGAATACACAATATATATTATGTTTAGTATAATAACATTCTCAAAGAAGCTTTATATGTTGTTGTCATTTATAACTGTAAAAAGGTACTAGCTACAACAAGTGAGCCCTCAGGACAGAGGCAGAGAATAGACTGAAATGTAATTTATAAGCAGCAGACTCCAGGAGATGGCAACGTCCAGTAGTGGGCCAGAAGTCTGAATGCAACAAAGTCCAACAGAAAAGTCTAACAGCCTTATTAAATTGCAATTCGGCCAATTGAATAGGGCTCTATTTAAGCACATAGCATCTTTTTTTACAGAAGTTTTTAGTCAGTGAACTTCACTCCAAAAGCAAGGTCTTCACTAACTAAAAACTTTTGTAAATAAAGTATGCTATGTGCTTAAATAGAGCTCTTTTAAATTTGCCGAATCGCAATTTAATAATGTCCTGGGCTGACTGAGTACAAACAATGTCCAATAAACATGCCAAAGGTCAGAAAAAAACAGTGATCCAAAAAGTAGTTCAAATACAAACCAAGGTCCAACACAGGAACAACCAACAAGAACGCCAGGACAGGATACACCTTGCTCAGTCAAAGGTCTGTGCCGGACCTTCCTCTATAGGTAATCATTCAGTAGGACAGGTTTAAGCAATCAAGATTATAGAACAATCCACATACACATGCAATATTGGCACCAGCAGGTGGGGTAGTAGACAGTCAAGGTCCTGGTAAAAGTAGGCACCTGGTGGTGAAGGAGTAAACTACTGTCAGTAATGAAATTACTAAGGTTCAGACATGTTTATTGTTGGCTTAAGAGGCGGCGGCAGGTCTCCTGTGCACCCACACCCTGAAATGTAACACACAACACCATTTACATGTACGTATGCCTTTTTTCATGTAATATCTTGTCTCACTTTATAATAATACCAACATATCAGTGTGTACCAATAGTTGTAGAATACTCCTAGTCACACAGTTTCAATCCCCAAACATTCAAACATTGAGTCCCAAATGTTTAATTTATATGGCTTCTTGCTGTCCTTAAAAGATATCTGTACAATGAAAAATGAAATACATGTTTGAAAACTTTGAGTTTGACAGAGAGTAATTAGGCAAAGAAAAATTATAAAACGAGTTTTTAATTAGACAAAATAAATGTTGATGCCTTTCCTAGTAACTGGAGGTGCCCATGAGAGTGTGTTGAAGGTTGTGTGTGAGAGGGCTGTTTACATTTCTGGGGGAGCAGCACTTCCAGTTATTGTTGAAAGTTGTCTGCTTCTGAGCATTTGCAGGGGAAGGGTGTAGGAGTCAAATAAGTGTCAGTGCTAGTGAATATAAGGCAAATTAGGGCCCCCTCTTAATCCCCTGTATACAAGGTAGATCACGTTTCTTTAAAAATAATGATTTACCCCACGTCCCTAATAAATTATGAGACCCTATTTACTCCAGGTAACCCTACCCTGTAGTGTGCCACAGTGTTTCACACCTCCTGCTTTGGAAGTAGCTCTGCCACGGTGTCAAATGTATAAAGATCCAATTATATAACAATGTTCACTTTTTATTTATCTCTTCAATCCTCCACTTGCTACCACCACAACCGTCTTCCATCTGCTTCCAATGATCAGAGTTGAAACCAGGCAAAAAACAATCTTTTATACATAAACAGTCATCAAAAATTATCATTTTGTCTAACAATATTTTGTGTGTACAGCTTACACAACTGCTAATATTGTTGCTTTACTACATACTTCACAAATGTGCATTTTTTCTTGAACTACAGTTCAGGTTAGAAATCTGTAGTGATTGGACTTTTGAGAGCCTTTTTTGAGGTACTGAGAAATGGTCTTGTTGTTTTGTGGTCCATGAGGTTGTGTCAATGTATTAGAGCTTAAAAGCATTCCCTAGATGGATTAATTTAGAAAGCACTTATATGTACAATAACTTGGAGAGTACATTACATTGTCTTAGATACACTATATTTATGTGCCTACTAAAAGCATTCCTTCAATTGTGTTCAAACAACAACAAAAATAAATAAATAAACATAGAAATAAACAAACTATTTTTTTCCACATGCCCACTTGTAGAGTCAACATTTATATTGGAATGAGCAAATTGTTGTTTACTCGACAGCTCCTTTTTCCTTAGGGGTGAAGCGACTTGTGTACTTCAATGAAGCTGTGAGCTATACCATGTAGGGTCAGCCAAGATAAGCAGGTCATAGCAGAGAAGTCTAGCACAACCAGAGACACAACAATATGGCACTGGAAGATGAGCCCCTCAGATCAGAAGGTGCCCACCACATTAATGAGGAACAGCAGAAGACGAGTAAAAGTAGCATCACATCTAATTAAGTGGTTGGGCCAAAGCCGAGAGGACACCCAGCTACGGATGTGTCTGGATGGTAAAGGAAAGTCTGCTGCTCCAAAGAACAATTCATAATAGGGACCTAAAATGTTAGAAATATGAACAAAGGCACACTGGATGTGGTTAAACTATAGATGACAAGGTTAAACATTTCACATCAGACAACCACCAAAACTACTACTGTGGCCACGAATCCCGCAGAAAAAATGCAGTAGCCCTCACAGGCCATCAAAGAGTGGCCAAATCAGTGCTCAGTTACAACCCAATAAATGACAGAATGATTTCAATTCAAATTAATGACAAGCCATTTAACATCACAGTGATCCAAGTCTATGCTCCAACCACGGATGCTGAAGAGGCTCAAGTTGTCCAGTTCTACGATGACATTCAACACATCATAGATATAACACTAAGAAAAGATGTTACTCTCATGATAGGAGATGGGAATACTAAAGTAGAGAACCAAAGATACCTGGAATAACTGGAAAGTTTGGCCTTGGAGTACAAAATAAAGCAGGTCAGAGATTAGTAGAATTCTGTCAAAATAAACACCCTCTTCCAACAGCCTCAGAGACGAATCTAAACATGGACATTACCAGATGTGCAATACAGAAATCAGATTGACCATATACTTTGTATACTTATTGCAAAGTTCAGAATTAAACTGAAGAAAATAAGTAAATTCGTCAGACTAAACAGATGCAAAATAAATAATATCCCCTGTGAATATGCAGTGGAGGTAAAGAATAGATTTACAGGACTAGCCATGGAAGAAATAATGCTTGAATAACTTTGGACCAAAGTTTATGACATTATTCTGGAAACAGCAAAAATTATCCCCAAAACAAAAAAAACTAAGAAAACTTGGTGAGGCTTTGAAAGTAACACTCAGGAAAGTGAAAGGTAGTAGAGACAGTAAAATATTTGTCCAATTGAATACAGAATTCCAGACGATAGGAAGAAAAGACATGGAGTCATTCTGTAACGAATGATGTTAAGAGATAGAATATCATAACAATCAGAAAGTCAAAAGATCTCTTCAAGAAAATTGGGGCTCTCAAAGGAACCTTTCATGCCAAAGTGGGCGTGATAAAAGACAGAAATGGCAGGGATCTGACAGAAGCTGATCAGTTAAAGAAGAGGTGACAGGAACATACTGAAGATCTATACAGGAAGGATTTTAGTAGCAGTGATGACCTCAATAGTTTGTCCAATGAGCTGGAGCCAGACATCTTGGAGAGTGAAGTTAAATGGGCCCTAGGATGTCTTGCTGATAACAAGGCTGCAGAAATTGATGGAATCCCAGCTAACCTACTCAACATCCTACAAGATAATGTTGTGAAAGTGTTGCTTGCCTTATGCCAACATATTTGGAAAGCTTAACATTGGCCAATAGACTGGAAAAGATCCATCTACATCCCAACCCCAAAAAAAGGCAGTCCCAAACATTTCTCCAATTATCGAGCAATTGCACTCATTTCACATGCCAGCAAGGTAATGCTTAAGATCCTACAAGCTCGACTTGGTAACTACCAGATGTACAAGTCAGCTTCCGCAGAGGAAGAGGCACAAGAGATCAAATTTTCAATGTACAATGGATTATAGAGAAGGCAAGAGAGTTCCAGAAAACCTTTACTTCTGGTTCATAGACGATTCTAAAGCCTTTGATTGTGTGTATCACAATAAAATATGTCAAGTTCATAAAGAAATGGGAGTGCCAGATCATCTCATTCGCCTCCTGAGAAATCTGTATATGGACCACGAAGCCATGGTCAGAACCGAACACAGAACAATAGAATAGTTCAAGATCAGGTTAGGAGTGTGACAAGGTTGTATATTGTAACCTTACTTATTCAATTCATATGTAGAGTACATCATGCGTAAGCCTGATTGTAAGAATCCAAAGCTGGAATCAATATTGCTGGAAGAAATATCAACAACCTCAGATTATACTACTCTGAAGGCTGAAAGTGAGGAGGAACTAAATGACCAACTGATGGTGGTGAAAGAAGAGAGTGCAAAAGCTGGCCTACTGCTCAATGTTAAAAAGACAAAGATCATGGCAAACAGTAGTTTCAGTTCCTGGCACATAGATGGGGAAGAAGTGGAGGCAGTGACAGATTTTATTTTTCTGGGATCCAAGATCTCTTTATATGGAGAATGTAGTCATGAAATTAAAAGATGTTTGCTTCTGGGGAGGATAAGCTAATAAAAAGTTAAAATATTATATGCTCAACAAAGGTCTGCATAGCTAGAACTATGGAATTACCAGTAGTAACATACAGATGTGAGATCTGGAGCATAAAGAAGTCCAAGCGCCAGAGAATTGTTGCCTTTGAATTGTGGTGTTGCCAAAAACTGTTTTGAGTCCCTTGGACTGTAAGACGATCCAATGAATTAGTACTTCAGGAAATCAAGACAAACTGTTCACTGCAAGGTATGATCATGAAGCTGAAGCTCAAGTATTTTGGCCATATCATTAAAAGCCAGGATTCCCTAGAGAAGACTCTGATGCTGGGAAAGATTGAAGGCACTCGAAGAAGGGGGAGGCAGAAGCTGAGATGGATAGATGAGATCATTGAAGCAATGAACATGACCTGGATAGAGTTCAAATGGACAGTGGCTGACGGAGGTTCCTGGCGTACTGTGGTCCATACGGTCATGCAGTGTCAGACACAACTGAACGGCTAAACTACAAATATAACTAGGGACTATTTTAACATCTGTTTACATACATCCTGTAATGAAGCATTGACATGGCATTATTGCACAATGATTGTACTGATTCCTACTTATTATTTTTCCACTTGGCTTTTCCTTTGTAGGTAGACTGACTCCTGCACATTTACAACAGCTACAAAGTTTTGGTATACTGCCTTTCCCTCAACCTCAGGAAAGTTTGTTAGTGGCCCATATTTGTTACCAACAGTTATTTCATGACATCTTCATTAGACTGTGATGATGCAAGGTGAATATCTGAACACTCAGATCTTTATATCAAAAACACACAAATAATAGCATCCTTACAATCCAAAATATGGAAACAAAGTTAAAAATTCAAAAAGCAAACATTCATGCCTATGTTTTAAATTTAAACATCAGACAGTCAATCTACTATTATTTTAATGCCCATACTTTTTGATGTCAATGAAGTATAGGCAATGATGTTGGCCCAGAGATGAAGAAGGTCAAGCACTCACTATCTGCAAAGCTAAATAAAAGACCCTGCAGTCCACACAAAAGTAGCACTTCACCATTCTACAAAAAGCACTGATAAGAAAGGACTACATGAGGTTAAATTAAAATAATGAATTAGATAACTGCTATGTTAATGTATGTTTATTTATTTTCTCATATAAATTAAAAATTACCCCATACTCATTAGAATTATTACTGATGGTCATATTTCCTTGTGTACTGGAGGAGGTCAACTAAAGTCAAAATAAAACTCTCAGTTTTGAAAGAAATATAACACAGGTTAGTTTCCTTTAGGATGGTAATTAATCATCTCGTCAGCAACACGTCTTCCCACTGGTTTTATAAACAAACAGGCCGGCTGCTGTTCCAGGCCGCAGTCTGTCTCACTGGTGGTGCAGGTGTGTGCAGCTCCTGATGTCCATCACTGTGTGAGTATTAAACAAAGGCAATTTGAATGTCTGTACCTCTTCACCTTCAGGCTGGAATATAAAAAAATGCATCATAGTGATACACAGACATCCAGACCTAAAGGAAGTATTGACAGACAGACAGATAGATAGATAGATAGATACTGTAGATATGCACAAAATATACAATAATACAATAATTTCAAAAGTATGACTGATTAGATCTTACAGTATATGCTATCACTGTTTACTGCAATTCTCTTATTTGTTTTATTGGACATTCAGAGCTACTCTAATATTCAGAATTACATATACAGTACACCCCTCACATTTTTGTAAACATTTTATTATATCTTTTCATGTGACAACACTGAATAAATGACACTCTGCTACAATGTAAAGTAGTAAGTGTACAGCCTGTACAACAGTGTATAACACGGCCATTAATGTCCAAACTGTTGGCAACAAAAGTGAGTACATCCCTAAGTGGAAATGTCCAAAGTGGGCCCAAAGTGTCAATATTTTTTGTGGCCACCATTATTTTCCAGCACTGCCTTAACCCTCATGGGCAGAGCTTCACAGGTTGCCACTGGACTCCTCTTCCACTCCTCCATGTTGACATCACAGAGCTGGTGGATGTTAGAGACCTTGCACTCCCCCACCTTCCATTTGAGGATTACCCACAGATGCTCAATAGGGTTTAGGTCTGGTGACATGCTTGGCCAGTCCATCACCTTTACCTTCAGCTTCTTTAGCAAGGCAGTGGTTGCCCAGTCTTCAAAGAGAGGGGATCATGCTCTGTTTCAGTATGTCACAGTACATGTTGGCATTCATGGTTCCCTCAATGCACTGTACCTCCCCAGTGCCGGCAGCACTCATGCAGGCCCAGACCATGACACTTCCACCACCATGCTGTCACATGAAAAGATATAACAAAATATTTACAAAAATGTAAGGGGTGTACTCTTTTTTGTGAGATACTGTTTATATTTGCATATATATATCATTATTTTTGTAAGTAAAATATTGAACCCTTTCAGTTCCAGTTACAGGGTACATTCCCCACTCAGGAGGCCAGACACGTTTTCAACATTTTGATCTATGCATCTGTTTAGGCACAGTTGTTGTCAGGTTATTAATATTTACATATATATATATATATATATATATATATATATATATATATAATTTTTTTCAGTAGAAGTTCCGATTTATTTATAGTATATTTTTTTATTTTGGTTAATAAAACTAGTAATTAAATAATAAAACCAGAATATTTTATTTTATTTGGTACTTTGTACTTTTACTAAGACTAGCATGGTCAGTGAAACCTTATTAACCAAAGCCCTGGATGGATTGAAATAGATTTGGGTGACATTACATTTATTTTTGTTATTAAATGAAAAGAGTACAGAAGGCTTTTCTTACCTTGATAACCTCATTATACTCTGTCTCTGCTTAAAAAGTTTAGTTCATCAAAATAAACCTATACAATTATATATTGTCTTAAAGTACAGATGTTAGAGAATTCAAAAATGCTTAGTGATTTTTCCCTAAAAACAACAAATCAATAATCTTTGCTAAAAGCCCTTCTCTCTATTCCCCATCTCACACTCCCCATTCTACCCGAATGCCATCCCCATTACCCCACTTCTAGGCCCCATTCCTACACACATTTTGCTGCAGTACAGGCTGGCCCAGACCCATGAAGAAGTTGTTTTTGCTGTAGTGAAACATGCGTAGGAATGGGGCGTAGCTGATATTACCCCATTTGTTGCAGTGAGAAATCAACAGTGTCAGGAAATAGTGTATCTGGTCTAGAGGGAAATCCTGTGTAACATCAAAGGTCTCCCTAGACCTTGGATTTATCTGAAGGTTCAGCAAGAACAAGGGAATAATTTACCGTATGTGAAATGGTTTTATTATTATCTTTTATTTGTAACTCGTCAACATAGGGCATTATGCTAATCCCGAAAATAGCAATTACGAGTGCCGTAGTAGCACAAAAAATCCTACCTAGCTATGATATTTCTAAAACATTGCGAGATAACTGCTATGAGTGACTGCTACTAGTGACTGCTGCACAACAAAGCCGAAAAGCAAGGCAAAAATCTCCATTGATTTTTGCAAGGCTAAAAGATTTTGAGTTACTCCATAAGCAGCAGCAGCAGTTAGAGTGACACTATAGCACCAAACATCACTTTAAAAGGATGACATTTCAACATTCTTTGACAATAAACAGTCCAATATCAACATATGTGTACTTAAAAATTATGATGGTGTATTATTATGTCTGTTTATTGGAAAACATCTCAGGTAACACACAACCCAGTACTCGTGTTGTTAATACATGTCAGGAAACCATGTTGCCTAGGGACAAATGCTCTAATGCAATGTTTATATATATACTAGCAACTTGCCCGTCAAAAATGACGGGGCATTTTCGGTCCTCTGAGGACTTTCGGCGCTCATTGCGAGCTTAGCGCTGAGCGCCCTTGGGGATCATTGCGTGGCTCTCAATGAGCGCCTTTGGTGCTCATTGTGAGACTCTCCTCTCGTGCACTTTTGCTCCTCTGAGCACCTTCGGCGTTCATTGCGAGCCTCTCCCCTCGTGCACTTTTGCTCCTGGGACCACATTCGGCACTCTTTGCGAGCCTCTCCCCTTGTGCCCTTCAAGTTTTGTGCTTTGCAATGATCATCTTCAGTGCTCATCGCAAAGACAGATATATAAGTCCAGTGTTCAATATACAATTTTTTTTACTGCAGTGTAAATTTAAAAAGGTTTTCAGGTCTCAGAGCATAATAAAGTGATTTAAATATGTAACTGCTTTGAGAGTCCTATCGCTGGCAGGCAGTATCGGTGGCAGGCAATAAGCAGTAATCCAGATGGTAAGGGCAGTGGAATTTTTTTTTTTTTTTTGTAGTGCAGTGGAAAGTATAAAATTATTTTCCATTACTAATTAATAATTATGAAATGAAGGTACGTTAATAATTAATTAGGAATGCATAAATGTATTAGGAAGTGTGAAGCATTAATGTATTAAAGTAACGGCAGTGTAAAATCTGCTATTTAGGTTTTTTATATATACATTTTGTTTTTACTAATGATAAATTAATTAATTAATAAATGAATATACTTTTTATACCTTAATATACCTATTTCTAATTAATATATCCAGCAATCAATATCCTGAAAAGCTAACAATCTCTTTGGCTTTTCCTTCAGCATACAATGTACAGTGGGACTGTTGCTGACCTGAAGAGAAAGTGTCTTCAATGTGCCAAGTGTGGAGTATAAATAGGGTGCGTGCGCGAGGCAAAACCATTTGTTTAGTCGGGTAAAGCGCCATTTTAGATTTGCAAGATAGTGTTGTAAAATGACGTCAATTGTCTATGAGTTACGTGGCTCGGGAGCATTTTCCGTCCTTTCTAATAGTATATTTTGTACCTCGTATGTTCCTGGGTAAAAGTCGTACATGTCTGGCGGTGTTTTGCGCGGTTCGGGGTCGTATAGCCTCGTTTTCATTTTTTTTTAACGCCATTTTTTTCTTGCTTAGCCGATTTTTGATACGTCCTGGCTGTCCCCCCGTGCTGTGTGTGATTTATTTTTTTTGTATTTTGTTTTTTGTGTTTTTCAATTTCCGCAGTTTGGCCGTTAACTTCGTATTTTTCCCACCTTGTAATTTAATTTTCTAAGTCCTGCGGCTCAGATTTTTAAATTTTTTTTTTACAGTCCTGCTTTCCTCAACTGCTCGTAGCCTAAGGCAATCCAGCATTTCCTAACTGCTTGGAGGCTAAGTCCTGCGTACTTCAATGCCTGAAGTGTTCGTCTCGCATTACTGCGTTTTTCAATGCTTCAACGGCTCGCCTCGTGAGGCTTGCAGGAGCGCCTTTGGCGCTCATTTCTGCCTAAGTCCCGCGTGTTTCAATGCCTCAACTCCTCGCCACACTTCGCGAGGCTCACAGCCGATGAGCGTCTTTGGCGCTCATCGGCTAAGTGTTCCGAGCTCGATAGACTTCTGTGCTTCAACGGCTCACCTCGCTATGCGAGGCTCGCAAGCGTGACGATGATTCGCAGTTTGGCAACTATTATTTGCGATATATATATATATATATATATATATATATAAATATATATATATATATATATCAGTTGAGTCCTTATTATGAGCATGGCCTACTTTTGACGTCAGCAGTGCGTAGCCAATGAAATACAGCATGTGTCATAAACTGGTTTGGTGGGAATATGAGGTGACATGTAGACATTTTGCAAACATATTAGCCATCGCTGTCATGGGTAAAACATGTGATTTATACAAATTTGAAAAGGGGATGGTAACTTGCTTTCGGGCCAAGGGTGGTCGTATTTCTGAAACGGATTGTGAACACTTTGCGTGCAGTACAGCCAAGACCCAAAGCAAATGGCTGGTCATCATAAACTACGTCAATTTGCACGAAAATACCAAAATTGGACCTCTTTAAAATGGGAAAGGGTGGCCGTCTCTGATAATTCACGTTTTCTGCTCCATCGACTGGAAGAACGTTGGCGTGTCAGGCGTGAAACCTACGAGAACAAACACTCTGCAACCATTATTGGAAGAACACAAGCTGGTTGGTGGCAGCATTATGGTCTGATGAATGTTTTATTGGCATTGTCTGGGTCCACTCATATCTCTGGAAGGGACTCTTAAACAACTGTATTATCTATCTATCCTTGCAGATCACGTACACCCATACATGTTGACTGTTTTCCCTGGAGCGGACATGCGCAACATGTCATAGAGACAGAATTGTCTGGGAGTGGTTGGAGGAGCACATTGAATTCCAAGTACTGCCACTCATGGGGTCAGTGCCCTGTTTTAACCAACTTTTTGCATGGAGGAAGGCACAGAAGGCTTTTCAATTCATTTACACACATTAATTATACTTGGCCATATAAAAGGTCACAGAAAATAAAAGAAATCCAGCTTCCTTAAAGCACTAAACTTTTATGACAGTTACTCTTACTATCATAGTCTAATACACAGTCCAAACACTTGAACTCCAGTATTTCCCACTTCCGGGGGTTTCACTTTGCCTGTAGTCCCAGGCCCCTCTTTAATATCCCTACTTCTGTGGTTCAAAACTTAAACTCTTCATGGGTATTCACCTTCTGGGGTCTTGCAGCTCTACTCATAAGCACTGCTGTCTGTAGACGCTCACACTCTGAGCTTCTGCTAGCAGCCTCCAGCTCCCTCACGCACTGTCTCTCAGAATAATTTCCATTTGCAGCTCTCTCTTGCTCAGGAACCTCTGTCCAAGAGCTCCTGCTGTGCTCACTAGAAATCTCCAGATTACAGCTTTTCAATTCCTTTACACACTTTAATTATACTTGGCTATCATATTAAAGGACATAGAAAATAAATCAAACTTCCTTGAAGCTCTAAACATTTATGACAGTTAATCTCACTATCATAGTCTAATACACAGTCCAAACACTTGAACTTCAGCATTTCTCACTTCAGGGGGTTTAACTTTGCCTGTAGTCCCAGGCCTCTCTTTATTGTTCCCACTTCTGTGGTCCAATTCAAAACCCAAAACCCTCCTGGGTATTCACCTTCTGGGGTAGCTCTACTCATAAGCACTGCCGTCTGTAGACTTTCACACTCTGAGCCTCTGCTAGCAGTCTTCAGCTCCTTCACACATCGTCTCTCAGTGTAATCTCTATTTGCAGCTCTCTCTCTCAGGAATCTCTGTCCCAAAGATCCTGCTATGCTCGCTAGCAATCTCCAGGTTACAGCCAGACCTATTGGAGGGACCACACCCATGTCTCTATGGGAGCCTTTAAAGCTGGATTTACTTCTCTTCCTGCTGGAATGACCTCTAGGAGGCTCTTGGTCACAATATATATATATGTATATATATATATATATATATATATATATATATATATATATATATATATATAGCTATAAATGCAATTGTAACCTAAATTTAATGTCATTATATAAAACTGTTAAAAAGATAATATATTTATATAACTATGTATCACAGTTGCTTGCCACAGTTACAGCACTTGTTTTTACTCACGTTAATAATCCTGAAGTTCTCATTTTCTATTGGCTCCTAGAGCCAGTTCTCATCTGTAACACTTGGTTTAGGTACATCCCGCACTAAAATCTCTTGCCGCAAATGAAGGATTTACAGATGTGGGCTGAGTGGGGAAGCTAAGGATTACCATCAAAGTGTAACATAGGAAAAAAAGCTCCGGCAGCTGATTTATGGCTATACCGCAGTTTAAACCACCTGATTAACATAGGGCCCATTTCTATAGTGCTATTCAGGGGATAAGTACATGGCAAAAATAAAATTAACACATTGCAAAAGAATGGATGGTCCTGTTTTTGAGCTTAAAATCAAATGTACAGTGCTTTTTACAAAGCACTAAGACAAGATTGAAAATTTGCAAACTTACAATCTAAAGGTATTCCTCTAATTAGCAGAGTGTGGACAATACTGAGTGCAGCATAATGAAAATTATGGAAAGAAAATGTTCATCCAAAATCCAATAATAGTCACAAAATAAAAAAAATAAAAAAAAAACAGACAGAAACTGGACAAGCTCTTTGCTAAATCAAGTGCTAGCAAATAGTCAGGAAAGGGACAAATAATAAATTGATCACCAGAATTAGAATTACCTGACATTTTAATGGAAGGTTAGTACCCTCTTAAGGAATAATTCCTTTGCTTCTCTTCAGCTTCTATCATGATCGTTCCTTAGTAAATGTAAAGCCTTGGTAAAGTTTATTCATAGATATAAGGTATGGAAATAAAGGGGTAAGAGGCAATAAGAGGCAACAATTAGCCTTGGAGACACCACTGAGAAATATGGTGAGTGACTGCCCCCTCAAGATTGTTGATACATTTGGGATTATTCACATCACTGGAATAACATTTCTGTTTTTACTCTAGACCTAAAAATGAGATTGATGAACTTTATTGTAATTTTTCTGAATACATATAAGAAGAGTTCATGAAAATCAAATGAAACTCTTCAACAGCTTACATCTGTAATGTTGATATTGAAGACTGATATAGCTTGTTTGAAGTAAAAGTATGCAATCAAACACAATTAAACTTAAGGGAAAAACAATTGAACTTAAGGGATGCCCCAACAATGAAACAGTATTGATGTGTCTGTGACTTGATAATTTTATTTTTGCTTAAGCTATAAAGCATGAATTGTTATTAAAAGTTTAAAAAAATGTATATGTAAATACAGGGAACCTCTATATTAATAAGCGCCTACATTCGTCAGAATACAATATTAGTCATTTGTTGGGGGCAAAGAAAATTTTTCCTCTATTCATCCAAAAATCCAATATTAGTCACAACATTAAAAAAGACAACAAGGAGAAGCTCTTTGCTAAATCTAGTGCTAGTGAATTTCTAGGAAAGGGTCAAAAAAGACATTGATCACCAGAATTGGAGTTACCTGATGCTTTAATGGAAGGTGACTCCTCTTCTATACAATAATTCCTTTGCTCCTCTTCATCTTCTGCCATTATCGTTCCTCAGTAAAGGTAAAGTTCTAGTTACATTTTATGTATGTATGTATCAGACTTGATTCTGGGAATGGATTATTCCAATTTGAGTTAATTAATATGGATTATATATTCATATATACATGTGTTTATTATGTAACAGTTCTGCATTCTCATATAGATGATTGAAATAAGTAAAAATGGCATTTGATTATATTTGCTTGTTATTTCCAAAATATAACAGCTGTAAGCTCCACCTCCTTTCCATGTGCCAATAACTAATTATGAAATAAGCTGTAAGCATATTAATTTATCAAGTGCCAGGTAGTACAGTAGATTTGCCACATTTTTATAAACTTAAATTGAAATTGTATGTGAAAAAAATGAATTGACATTGTGTCAAAATTGTCTGCCAACCTAATCCTGGCATAAAAAAATTGGCTCCCAATTTGATGAACTGTACATCAAAGAAAATCTGTTTTTTATTTTCTTGCACAGAATGGCTATTTAATTAAAACCATCTACGACATTGATTATTTTGACAGTATGAGAATTAAACAATGTATTACAGTAATATTGTGTTCACATTTTCAGATTTTCAGAAACGACTTCATACCTATCTATCTGATTGCAGTTAATGTTTGTTTCTGGTTCTTAAATTGCTTTTAAACTTTAGCATCCTTATGTGTTTCTCTTATGGTACTATAATGATTTTAGATATTATATTTGGATCTTAAGGCACTTGTGCTTATCCAATTTTTTACAAACAACTTATTGATGGTGGTGTTCTACCACTTCCTTGCACCCATGAGCCTCAACACTGAAGGGTACAGTAAAATCAAAGTGAATTAAACTTTGTAGCCTACAAAGCAATGGAGGAGCTGTCTAAATATGTGAGGAAAACCAGCTATTGTCAGCAAAAGTTTTCTCACAAAAGACTAAATCCCGGTAAACTGAAAAATTATATATATTGATATATACTACTGCAGTGGTTAAACAGTAATTTGATTATTTTGTACTTGATTAACAATAAAGCCATTATTTGTAGAAAAAGAATCAAGGTTTTCTGGCAGTTGGCACCTTATTTGCCCAGGAGACAGATAAAGGCTCGTATCAGGACAGCCTTATGGGCAGGTCCTCCCCTACCCTCTGGACACCTGTAAGAGGTGGAGAAAAGTAGACACTTTTGTTCAAATGTTACACTGATTTTTTTTTCTTTAAATATTAGTCTTATTGCTATTTAGTGATTAAATAAACAAATGAAACCCAATTGCATGAACAATACAACGTCCCTTTGTGTTACTACCATGGCCCTTAAATGGCCAGTGTAAGGGCTTTACATGTTAAATCAAAATTTTCTTCAACATTAATTAACATTGAAAATATATGTGCAAACAGCAGCAAAGCAAAGTTTTAGCCAGAAAATATCATTTGAAAACATTTTACCTCATTAATGGCCGCTGCTGTATCCATCCCCATCTCTATCATTGTCCTGTGTACTGCTGAATAGAAAACAAACATTCCAACTGAGATAACATTAATTAGACAAAGTGGGTAACCTAGAGCCTATAGTTCTGGGGATAACCCTGTACTAATTTGTGGCTCCCTTTGCTAAGTTATGGCATTGTATTCTAATGAGTACCTTCTGGATAGTGACATAATTGATCTAACCCTGGGCTATCATGCAGGTAACTCCCACTTATAAAGCACCACGTGCATATATCAGCATTTTGATGCACACAAAGGGCCACATTCTATTAAGGGCCGTAAGAGCTGCAAGGCCGCAAGGGGAAGCCGTAAGCTACGTCGCTATTCAACTCGCGGCCTCCGGGCAACTTACGGCCTTCGAGTTGCAGCCGCTTGTGATGAGCTTACTTCCGTGAAAGCCTTTGATCTTACACGGCCGCAAGAGTTGTGGGCGCAAGAAAGCCCAGGTCGCTATTCAAATGCTATGCGAACCCTTCCGTCAAGGCCGCAATTCACTAAAACTGATCTGCAGCTTACTTACACCAAAAAGGTCCCGCAAGGCTCTTACTTACAAATCGTAGCACCAATTAAGCACATAAAAAAGCCATCCTGTACTTTGATGAGGCGTGAAAGTGATTGTAGGCGTTAGAATTCATAGCACAACATTCCCCAATACTCAAATCTGCAAACCATTTTTATTGTAATTCATGTTCAATTTCCGTATCCGAGTCCCACAAGCCTGGAGCATATTAGACCCATAACGGCTTCGGGATTAGGCTCCGTCAAGTCCGTAAATGGGTAAAATAGATCCACAGGTTACTTGGGCCACGGAGGTGTTGCAAAGGGCTTCCTTACAAATCGTAGCACTAATTAAGCAAATAGAAAAGCCATCCTGTACTTTTATTAAAAGTGAAAGAGATGTTTGGTCTTAGAATTAATAGCTCAACATTCCCCTACTCTCAAATCTGCAAGTAAAGAAATGTAATTTCATGTTCAATCTTCGTGTTCTATCTATCATGCAAGTCCCACGGGCTTGGAGGTCAATCACCCTCCAATCCCGTACGGGCTTGAATAACGAGCTACGGGCTTGGAGGTCATTGAAGCCCGTGGGACTTTGGAGGAAATTAAACCTAAAATCAAAGATTATAACTTGGCGATGTGCAAGCTTGAAAATGTTTTGCTATTAATCCTCATGTCCCCCATTGTGTTCCACATCATTTTCAGTGCTTTACAGTGCTGGATTGAATATATATTGGCTTCTACAATGCTTTGAGTTTGCGGGCTTCAACCTCCGAACCCGTAAGGGTTTTAACAACGATTTACTGGCTTCGAGGTCATTGAAGCCCGCAGGACTTGGGACGAAAAATAAACCCGAAATGAAATATTGGATTTGGGCGATGTGCAAGCTTGAGAGGGTGTTGCTATTAATCCTCATGCCCCCCATTATTTTCCCCATCATTTACACTGCTTTACAGTGCTGTCTTGAATTTATATTTGCATTTATGGTTTTCAGACTTTGCGGCCTTGAAACACGAATTACGGGCACGCTGGAAATGCATGCGGCCGATTGCATAGTTTGCAATCAGCCATAAGGGGGACCTCCTTGCAGGGCTGTCCATTTGAATAGCAGCGTAGCCGTATCGATATGCAGGGTCGTAAGCTGGGCGCAAGGAATCACAGTTTTGCGGCCATTTTACAGCCCTTAATAGAATGAGGCCCACAAACAACAGCAAATATCTTCATTATAATAAAACAAACGACTTGCCCGTCAAAAAATGACGGCAATAAAATTGTAAGGCAGGTAATGCTGTTTGGTGGAGAGGCGCAGTGAATGGGTTTTGTGTTTATTGTGAGAGTTTTTTTTTGTTTTTGTGTATATTTGTTTTTGTATGGTAATGAAATAATTAATACATTAATAAATGAATATACTTTACCTATTTGGAAGTAATATATGCAGGAAGCATTGTGCTGAAGAGCTGACAATCTGTTTTGATGTTCCTGCAGCATAGAATGTTGGTTTGCAGTGTTGTGGCACTGAGGTGCAAGTGTCAGCAATGTGTGCAGTGTGTTGTGTAAATAGGCTGCGTGCGCGAGGGGCAGCCGTTAGGGTAGCTGTGTACTACCGCATTGTGTAAGTTAGTGTTGTAAAATGGAGGCTAATGTGTATGTGCTACACGGCTGTGTATGATGTAGCATCCTTGTTATTATTTATTTTATTATTATTAATCTTTATTTGTATCGCGCCAACATATTCCGTAGCGCTGTACAGGGGATAAGGACAAGGAAGAATACAATGTTAACAAACTGCAGAAAAATGGAAGGCCCTGTTTTGAGCTTAGAATCGTTGCAGGAAGTGCTTTTTTGCAAAGCACCCTACAAGATTGGAAACTCGCTACTTACAATCTAAAGGGGTTGGAAGAGGCAGAAACATGGGGAGGAACAGAAAGGGGGTAGCAAGGGTGAGGAAGGGAGTTAAAATTTAGTTAGGTAGGTAGGAAGGTATGTGACATTGTGAGATGAATGGCTCAGGTGTGTAATATGTTATCTGTCCTTAGTGGTCAGATAATGTAACTGCTAGTGGAAATGTCAGGTCAGGCCCTGGGTTAGAAAATGCGTCTCCAGAAACCAGAAGGAGAGAGAAGGTAGGGAGATGCAAATGGGACTGGCAGAAGTGTTTCTGCTTATGAGCTTGAGATGGGGGAGGAGATAGTGGGTGGAGGAAGGAGTGTAGATTATGGAAACATAAAAGAGGAGATGAGAGCATGGAAGGTGAGATGTTAATAGTGTATCTTGTACCTCGTACGGCTTTTTGGTACGCAGCTGTGGATGATGTTGCTTCCTTGTTAATAGTGTATCTTGTACCTCGTACGGCTTTTTGGAAAAGCCGTATGTGCTTGGTGGTGTTTTGCATGTTTTGGGTCCTGTAGCCTCGTTTACGTTTTTTTCGGCGCCCATTTTTTTTCTTGCTTAGGGGATTTTTGTGTGTCTAAACTCTGGAATTCACTTGCAGAGCATGCCCCCCCTTGCTGTGGGTAAGCTTTTTATGTATTTGTTGTGTGTATTTTTGTGCTTTTAATGTTTTCATGTGCGCGCGGTTCGGGTGTTAAGGTTGTATTATTGCGAGGTCCTATTTTTGCGAGGGACGCAGTTGCGGCGGTCTCGCTATGCTAGCCTGCAAGCGTTAGCAACAACCCGCATGCTCACAACTATATATGTGATATTATAGTACAATGTACAGCTGTTAAAAAACTATCTGTAGCCTTTTTGAGGTGACAATGTAGCTTGTCACTACGTTCCAACATTAGCACCTATGTAAGCCATGAGAACAATATTATCTTTAGAGAAATCCTTAAACTTATAAGTCTCTGTTTGAGTCATGGGTGCTTTCTTCTTGGGCTGCCATTTGACCAGTAGCCAGAGGGGAGGATTAATCTACTGGGGCTTGTACTTTCAGTCGAATTGTGAAGTGGCACTTCATTATGGCAGCCTTTCAAAACAACTGAATTATGTTATCTGTACCAAATGTTCCTTCTTCCTCACAGGTTTCTAATACTTTTAGAAACAAAAGCAAGTGTCTGCTGATAGGAAAGCAACAGTCTTCATAATATCATACTACAAATATGACACTTCATTGATCCTTTAATTAAATACATATTTACAATTATTATCTTCAGTAAAATTAACAGTAGGTACACATTTGAGATATATAGTGGTTGGTTATTTGGTAAAGGGCAGAGAGCTGCAGTAAGTGCTGTGTGCTATCTGCCATGAGAGTGCTCTACAGCTACAGTCTTTATATCCACACACGCTGTTCATTAGTAATTTTAGGACTCTGTATAGTAGTTGTTAGTATCATAAGTGCCTGCATGGCTGTAGAGATTCATCAAAATGATGTACCTTAGCATTTACCCCTCACTATCAAAATCTGGTAGTAAAGTCTGACCAGTGAGGCTGTAAGGAGCACAGTACTGAATGCTCAGCAATCGTCTATTGCTCTCATGACGATACTTCCCCGTCCCTTGGTCACTAAAGAGACACCTGACTCAGTAACTTTTATACTGAATGGGCATTCATCCTGCAAAAGAAAACTGTATGCATGAAAGTTTGTCTGTGGAAAGAAGCTAAAATGTTTCTGAGAGGGGAAAAAAAACTTTTATTTTACAAATATACGATTGGGCTTGTTAATTGGTCATCAGATTGACCATTTATGAAGTTTGGATTTGCATATGCAAATGAACAGTGAGAATTGGGTTCCAGATCTGCACTACATATTCAGCTGTGTCTAAGGAAAATCTGCTGCACTTTACTGACAAGGTCCAAATAGGGCAAAACATAAAGCAGACATGCACTTTATGCAATTAAAATGGATAATGGTGTCATTTTTATCAGGGACATTTCAAGGTTTTATGCTGTGCAAGGCCCATTCAGATGTATGTTCCTCCCATGCCCCAGTTGCTATTTTTCCTATACCTTTGCTTTATTCCAATCATATATGTATGTGACTATGTGTGTTATGTATATTACAGTATGAAGGAAAGAGACAGGTACATCTACTGCCTATAACCATTTCTGTGCATATACACACATTCCTTGGTTCTGCACCACCAACCTTCTGTCCTGGTGGAATGTGTTGCCCTAGTTATATAAAGCACTACATACTGTGGGCTCTCATCTCTCTTTCGACTAGCCCCATGCTCTGGGGTTTGGCTCATTTTGTGGTTCCTCTGAGGCAATTATATTGGTAAGGGGATCGGTTGCTGAGGCTGATGACAATTTCAGCAGGAAGAAGGTGACTAGAGAGTCTGAAAGAAGACCCTACCCAGGATGGGTTAAATGACGCAAGAGCTTTGAACACATCCATTAGTGCATAAAAAAAGAAAAAACATATGTTGGAGGTTAACTGGTCTCCTGTTTAGATGAGGAATACCTGGTATTTTGGGACAGGACCATCCATTCGATATGGACTACTGATATACTCCTTTGTGTTAAAAATTGCTGTCTGTGTAGACCAAACATCCATAGGATAGGCCACATTGTTTATCTGTGTGAATATACAGCTATATGTGTGTTTCTATAGTGTACAATTAATAAATTTTAATTAGCCATTCTTTTTTGCAGTTTATTCCAATATTTTCTTCTTAAGTAAACTAATTTAAATTACACATCTTTCAGTATAATGTAATGTATGTTGTAGGAAGTATGGTTAGTCCTATATTCTATGTTGTGCATTATAAGCAAAAGCTGTGTCCCTACAATTAAGTATTTTAATTTAGTATTGAACTCATTTGTGCCATCTAGTGTTCATTTCTAGAATAACATTATACATTTCACATAAAGGATGACAACAAACCGACAATTTATTTATAAGTGCATGTTACTTTAATGGAATTGCCCTTTAGTAATCTACTGACATCTTTCATTGATAATTTTTCATGTGTCATAAAGCCATTACATTTTGAATAACTAAACTTGATAATGAGCAAAAATAAATATATATATATATACAGTAGACTCTCAG
This sequence comes from Discoglossus pictus, assembly GCA_027410445.1. Taxonomy (NCBI): domain Eukaryota; kingdom Metazoa; phylum Chordata; class Amphibia; order Anura; family Alytidae; genus Discoglossus; species Discoglossus pictus. The sequence continues at coordinate 220,939,391 of CM050163.1, read as the reverse complement.
TTAACCAGAACTCTCAAGAAACCAGAAAAAAATAATGTACTTTAAATAAAGCTTTAAATTTGCATGGCTCAACAAATGCCAGGAGCCAGGTTGTCATGCCACAAAATGCTTACAGGCACCTAGATTTCATCTACTGTACGTCTCTGCAATTAAATGTTACCTGGAAGCAGACAGACATGAGTGACTGAGACAGTGCTGTGTTGGCGTTACATTCCCCGGGTTCAGCACCGCACCCTCCAGCCAAACATACCTGTGTTTAAGTGAGGAGTGAAAGCTGCTGCTGCGAGAACAGCCCTCACTGGCACATATACTTAGCAGAGCATCCTATGTGCAGCAAATCTAGGCCTCTTTAAATAGTAACTCTCAAGCAGCCAGAAACTCAATTTATCCGGCATCTACCAATCCCCATGGGTGCCGGATAACTGAGAGTCTACTGTGTATAAATATATATATATATATATATATATATATATATATCTCTATATATATATATATATATATATATATATATTATATATATATATATATATATATATATATTATATATATATGTATATATATATATATATATATATATATATATATATATATACATATATGCATATAAAATGCCACCTTGACCTTTTTTACATCACATTTGTAATTATTTGTTACTGCTTTGTACTATATTCTTGCCTTAACTGATTCTGTCTGTTAATATCTTAGGAAAATGTGTCCTTGTATTCATATTGCATTTATTGAAAGCGCTGGCAGTTTTAATTGCCACATTCTCATTATGCAGACAGAAGCTTCTTCAGCTCTTCTCCCATTTCAGGAAGCAGAAACCGAAACAGAAGATTCTACCATTACTATAGAAAAGTAAAGTATTTTCTTTATTGCATTCTAAATACATTTAGCCTATTCAGTGTAGTTCTACAGTGTCCCTTTAAAGTTTATTTTCTGGCTGTTTTTATACTTCTAAAATAAAAATGTTAAATCCTTAACATGGCGCTTTAATTTGCTTGTGAATGTATTATGACAAAACAGAAGTGGAATTTATCATATAATCGTAGCCTGCAGCTAAATAGATTGGCTAGCTTATGACAGATAGCATGTAGGTATTTTATACAATATACTAAGACTTGCAATTGCCTTTCTGCAAGAGTTTGCTTCATTGCCCTGAACAGCATTTGAAATTATGCTATCTAAAACTACAAATGTGATTACATCATGCAATATTTAGTTTATTGATACATGCAATATTTATTTTATTGGTATATGTTATGTACTTATACCAGAATGTTGTAAAAGGCAATATTAATTAATTTACAATTTATATGCTGAACATATAACATAAAGAAAGCTCCATTTCGTGATTTTTATTTTGTAGCAAGGCAAGAACGGGAAAGTTGTAGTTGTTTTGATTTTTTTACAGAAAATAATCATTTATTAATGACATGATTGGAAGATATTTCTAAGCAATCTTATCACTATTCATAGCTATTTCATGGTTTAAAGGGACCTGGCAAAATGGCAGTTATATCATTGCAATTGGTTGGTAATAAAATTTTGAGTAGAAATGTCAGATAATAAAGCAGGAACAGTAAAAAGAATATTAGAAACGACCCCTCCCCCCTTCCTATTAGTAACTTTTATCTATGGTAATTATTTAACTCTTACAGTGTTAAACAGGATAAACATTCCCAGTTGGTAGATAAGAATAATGACAAAAATGTTAATGTGTATATGCTTATGTGATTATGCTAATATCACAATTTGGCATGTGATTACCATGTGATTCTCCAATAAGAGATTTAGTAACAGAGATTTAGGGTAAAACTATTTGATTTTCAAGCTCAGCTATTGAACACTTCCACTGAACATTGTTAATAACAACCATTCATAATGATATTTGTTTGTATGTGTCCTTTCCGTTTTTGCAATAACCTTGACCTTTATTATGTCCCTATAAGAATATTTTCTAAACACAATGTGACACTTGAGCCTCCTTCAGTTATTGATAACCAATTAGCTCTCTGCTCGACTTTTCTAATCGTCACCTATCCCTCTTGTGATCTGAATGACATCTGATTTGTGCTGACTCTATCAGCCAGATTCACCAAGTACCATTTCCAATGGTATTAGTAACTACCTAAGCTGAAAAATAAAATTAGCTATTGCAACATATGTTCATAAAACCTAATGGTGATCTATAGAAAAGTATGCTTATAAGAACTGATGGTGATCTACTAAAGAGCTGGTAGTGGCTACTGAACTACACATGGGAGAGGAGAAGAGGGGAGGGTTAGTTTAGCCTATAGGTAGGTCATGGTATGTAACTCAATCTCAGTAGAAAGTACTTCTAACTGCATAGACATAAAGAGTATGCTTGCTAATGCAAGAAGTTTACCAGGGAAATGGGAGAGCTAGAATTATTATTAGTTACTTAGAAATGGCATTACTGAAACATGGTGGTGATGATTCTCATGACTGGGCAGGTAATTTGGAAGGTTATATTCTATTAAGGAGGGATAGGGCCAATGGTTGAGGAGGAGGAGGGATCTGTCTGTATGTTAAGCCTGACTAAAAGCCTATAGTCAGAGAATATATTTATGGTGGAACTAATAATAATGTTGCAACCTTGTGGGTTAAAATAAATAGTGGAGGGATATGTTGTTAGAGGAAGTGAGAATTTGCAATTATTGCTACAGATTGGAACTGGATAAATGAGACTAGTAGGTCAACAGGTAAATACTGAAGGTAATTTAAATGTACAACATTTAAAGCTTTACTAAATATACATACATATCAGCATTTACCATGTTGAAATAAAAGTAGAAGGACTGAATCACAACCAGTATGGCTAAAGTAGAAAATGAAAAGTTAATTTCAAAAGAGACTAACGCTAACATTTTTTTAAATATATTAATTCCCAACAAACTGATAAATAGTGACCGGGAAAAGGCAGATATGCTAAATAAATTATTTTCTTCTGTATACACAAGGGAGGTACCAGGAAAAAATACAAAAGTGGCTGGAAAAAAAAATCCTAGTACGCCCTCATTTGGAATATGGAGAGCAATTTTGGGCACCACTTCATAAAATGGACATTTTAGAGATGGCAACACAATTAATAAGGGAAAAAGAAGGTTTAAGCTAAGCAGAAAGACTAAACAAATTAAACTTACTTTCTCTAGAAAAAAATACACCCATGAGGGGATATGATTACCTTATATAAATATATCCAAGGTCAAGAAAAAAAAGGATTCTTCACAGTGCAATCAGACTGTGGGACTCTAGACCAGAGGAGGTTTGCTGTCAGCAGAATCATTAGATACATTTAAAAATAGGTTGGATGTATTTCTGAATAAAAAGGGCATTCAGGGATAACTAAAGAAGGAGTAGTATTTATCCAGAGAGTAATAAAATTGCCAGCAATTGGGCCAGGAACTAATTATTTTCCCCTTATGAGATAATTGACAATGTTTCAATGGTAGATCTAAAAAAAGTATTTTTTCAACAGTAATTACTATTTTAGTTTGTTAATAAGTATTCTGAACCAATAAATAATTAATTCGAACATTAGAAGGATCAGAGGAAATATGGAAAGGTTGAACTTGATGGAAAATATTTATTCAACAATGAATATGTTACTATGTTATATTACTTATGTTTTACCTATAGTTTATAGTTTAACTATACCACATATAATTATTACATGTTTAATTAAAATAGCTGACCTACTAGTCTCATTAATCCTGTTCCAATCTGTAGCAATAACTGCAATGCCTCACTTTCGCTAAAGGCACTACTTATTAGAACCCACAAGGTTTCAACATTATTATTAGTTCCACCATAAATATCTTCTCTGAAATATTTATGAATTAAAGTTAATATATACCACTGTAGATAAAATTTAGCAGTTACATCTACCACATGAATCATAAATATTGTGTGTATTTTATTTTATGATCACATCTGACTTTTTCTATAAAGCAAGAACACAAACGAGACCTTACAATTGGATTGGGATGGTGATGTCCCAGCTGTCAGACACCTTGCTGTGGTCAGTCCTCAGCTGTCTTGATGTTTGCTGGAAGGATTGTGGATGACCTTGTCATTTGTTTTTCTGAATGCTCCAGGGTTATTAAAAGGTTAGGTCAGGGATTATAAAGCAATTCTTATGTAAATAAAACATGCTGCTTGAGGTGCTCTTGATTCCACATTTACTCTGTCCAACCTCTTTGTTTCTTTGTTATCTTTATGCAATTTTCTACGTATACAGTTTTTTTATAGATCTGTTCCTGTTTCACATTTTCTCATTCTTCCTTTCATGCTACACATTATCAGCTATTGACCCTCCTTTTAAATTAAGAAACATTTTTTATAACACTAAATACTAATAAAATCTGTCTAAAATTGCAAAAAAATATTGTTTTGTTTGTTGGACTACTCTAAAACACCATATAAAAATAGAGGAAGTATTAATATGTGATTTCTCAAAAATAGCCAAGAAATGTTGGCGCAAAATGTTGATAAAATGCAGTTAGGACTAAGAAACCCTACCCCTGGGTGTGCTTCTCTTTTACATTGAGCAGAGAAGAATATTCAGTGAATGCCTATTATGATCATAATGCTTATTCTTTTTAGGGATATAAAATTGGCAGTCTAGAAGGTCTTAGACCTTGGAACTGATAAAGCTCAGGGTTGACATTGCTATCCTACCAACTGACCACATAGTCCCCATCTATGACAAGGAAGAGGACCTCTTTATCACAGCTGGACTTTATCAAGTACTATTATTGTTATACAATGCAAAATGATAATTATATTTTAAAGGGATATGAAAAGATTCTGGGAATAAAATGTAACTATGTATCTCTTTACTTTTATGTACTTTATTTTATTAAAAGTAATTTTTTTGTTCTGCCTACAATCTTACAAATAGTTCCTAACTGGTTTCTCCCCTCTTCAACTCATGAAGACAGTGCATTTTTAAGTACAGGGGTGTACAGTGTCTCATAGTAACCAATAGGGGTGTCATTCTGCTACATGCTGCTTGAGAGAGATCACTAACAGACTAGATTGAAGCACTGCACTTTACAGTCTGTGTATTCATAAACTGCATGGGCTACGGAGGGCAAACCCTGTATGATTTTTGGCTGAAAAAAAGATCTTATAAGCACTGCTTAATAGAATAATGTACACAAAAGTAAATAGATACATATGTATATTGTATTGTTCCCTTTCTGGATCGCTATCCTGTTGTGGTGAAGGGGCTTGTGCACCTCAATAAAGCTGTGAGCTAAAACATGTAGGGTCAGCCAAGATGGGCAGGTCATAGCAGAGAGGTCAGACAAATTGTGGTCTACTTGAGAAGGAACTGGCAACCCACTCCAGTATCTTTGCCATGAAAACCATATGTAGCACAGCTAGAAACACAGACAGATGTGCCTGTCATGCTGTGTCCATATGGTCACTGAGAGTCAGACTCGACTGAAGGACAGAACAACAACATATTATATTCTTAGCGAGATCCAGAAACCTTCACGTGTCCCTTTAACTTTTCTTTTTATAGATCAGCACTTTTAAATTGTTTCTATTGTACTTTAAGGTAGAAGTAGAGTACTGAAAGCAATTATAAAGAAATATGTATTGTCTGATCCAATCACAGCTAGGGGCAAATTGCTGGTTATTCCTTTGTAGAAATGTTATTTAGAATTGCCAATGTAGAAATCAAAATTATTTTGTGTTTAGCCTGTTACTGTTAATTATTACTATATAGGACACATAGGTGTTTATTTTTACTTTATAAGGTGTTCAGCAATGATGGAGATATATGGCAGGTGTAGACCCTGCCAGTGCTTGAGTGCCATTATAGGCCAGATTTTTAATTTTTCTGTTATTTAGAAGTGGGCTGATTAAAATATTTGAAGCAGAATCACCTATGCTCAAGCAATAATAAATCCTGGCCTGTCAGTGCAACCTGAGGACTGGTTTTGGATATCACTGGAATAGAGTAAGATATTTTACATCACCGTTTTGCATGTTAACAGCAGAGGTTAATCGTGATGAGAAGATTGCACCAATTATTGTTGAAGTGATCAGAGGTCACTGAGATGTTGGGGTTTTCCATGTGGACTGGATGGTTGTGTCCAGTTTCTGGAGATCTGACACACTCTATTTTTTCTGCCCCATATTCTATCTCTGGTGGATAACGGGATCAGTGACCCTCTAGGCTGGAGAAAAGTCCTAGATTGAACAGCACAAGAGTGACTTGGGTTACAAACAAAGACTTGGCACATTTCCAAAGTGAGGATTTGGGGGATATAATAAAGATTGTACATAACACTGAAAAAAAAGTGATGAAGAGATGTGTCAGAAACACATGTTATCCCGCCAGTCCCTACATCAATTCAGTGTATAATTATCCACCATTTTGTAAAGGATTGTGTCCGATTCCTATTCATTAAGACCACTGCAGTTCAAGAAAAAAGACACATGTTTGTGAAGTATGTACCAAACTAACAATATTAACAGCTGTGTAAGTCATGGGCAAAAAGCATGTTTGGGAAGTCTCTGTTTATAAGTATAGTAATCCATGTTGTGTTTTTCTTACATCGCTTCTTTAGCTCTGAATTATGAGGGTGGAGAGAGGATGGGAAAGGAAGGAACAGAGAGCCATTGTCAAGATAATAGAATAAGACTGAAATAGACACAATGCCCATTCCCTCCCACTGGCAGAGCCCTTGCATCACTCACTGCAACAATAGCTCTCTAGAAATAAAAAATGCCCCCTCACACACACAACTCCGATCAAAGTATCATGGATCTTTCCAGGGTTTTGCAAAGGCATCAACATTTTCTTTTTCTAATTAAGAAGTAGATGTAACACATTTTATTGCTTAATTATACTCAGACAACGTTTCCAAACAAATCCTTTTTCTTCACATTTGGCGGTGGTCCGATAAGAATCATACACAGGTCATGTTGTTTATAAGTGCAAGTACTTTATCAGTTGAATGTTTGTTTAGAAAATATCATATTCTGCACTGTAAGTTTACTGATCTTCCCATCAGCACTTGTTTTTTGCTTAATGCTTGCTAAGCTTTGCTATTTACTCCTGTGTATCAAAAGCAAATCATAAAATTAATTTGAGCATGTGCAGACCCCAGGGAGTAATTACCTATTATTATCAGTCATGACTCTCTTCCAAAAAAAAACAACCCAGGGGTACAGATACAAATAACTAAAGTTTTACATTAACTCTAAAATGTGATGTTTTCAATAACAATAAATGGATACATTCTTGTTTATTACCTATAGTTTTAAATGATACCTTACTACCCCATATCAGTGGTTCTCCACAGCCGTTCCTAGGACAATTGTTGGTTCCTGGGACCGTTTCTTGTGTTTCTAAGCAATAAACCGGAATGAGGGGAGCCTAACACTTTAAACATCCTATTACCATTCTTTATAGGTAGATTATTGATAAATGTATCTGCATTTAATATGCACTCTATTCAAATCAGTGCAAAACTATATGAAAATGTAGTGTGCCACATGTAGTATCACATTCTAAAAATGTTCTGGATCTGAAGGTTGCCATGAGCACTGGAAAATAACCAGTCAGTTCCCAGATAATAAAAAAAAATGTGAGCCACTGATCTAGAGCCTCATTCAAATGCAATGTTGGCCAATTGAATAGGGCTCTATATAAGCACAGAGCATATTTTTTTACAGAAGGTTTTAGTTAGTGAAGACCTTGCTTTTGGATAGAAGTTCACTAACTAAAAACTTCTGTAAAAAAATATGCTATGTGCTTATATAGAGCCATATTCAATTGGCCAAATTGCAATTAAATGAGGCCCTTAGTCTCCCTAAGAGTGTTGGGGGCTCCAGATGTGAACCCCTTGCTCACTGTGCCTTAGGGAGCTCAGCTACACCTCACTGACAAGGCTCAATAAAGGCCAAAATGGACAACTGAGATTTGCTGTTTCTCCAGTTCAGTGTAGGATTGCCTGGTATTTTGGGGATGGATCACTCTAGTGAGCGGGACCAGACTGATATACTACAGGATATCTCTCCCTGTGTAGGACACGAGTGAGCTAAAAGAGCTTGCACTCTAAGTGGGTTATCATGTCCATAGAACTAACTTAATTCATTCTCTGATTGAGAGCCTCTATTTTTGTTTTTGTTTATAAATAAAGAGTAATAATATTAATTGTTCCAACCTTTACTTTTTCATTTTAAAATGTATAGGCGATATGATAAACATTATAAAATGAATATACTGTAGTCTATATTTGTGCATACATTTCTGCATTGCTTAGTAATATATTTATTATTCTTTAACAGCCAAGGACCTTAATCATTTTTATTTTTTATTTGTGTGAAATCAAATATAAATGTACCGTATATACTCGAGTATAAGCCGAGTTTTTTAGCCCTTTTTTTAAGGCAAAAAAAGGCCCCCTCGGCTTATACTCGAGTCACTCTCCCCCCTGTGTCTCTCTAACCCCCCCGTGTGTCTCTAACCCCCCGTGTGTCTCTAACTCCCCCGTGTGTCTCTAACCCCCCGCTTAGTCTCTAACCTCCCCGTGTGTGTCTCTGTGTCTCTAACCCCCCCGTGTCTCTTTCCCTCCCCTGTGTCTCTTTCCCTCACCCGTGTCTCTTTCCCTCCCCCCTCCTCAGCATAAACCCCCCTCAACCCCCCTCCTCCACCTAATCCCCCCTAAATACCTCCCCCCTCTCTCCTCACTTACCTGCTTGTGCTCCGACCTCCGCTCCTTGACCCGGCGCACATGTGACGTCACATGCGCGCCGCACCATTAGCATATACCGGGTGCGCACCCGGTATATGCTAATGACGCAGCGTGCATGTGACGTCACATGCTCGCCGGCGCCGGGTCAAGGAGCGGAGGCCGGAGCACAAGCAGGTAAGTGAGGGGAGAGGGGGGGAGGTATTTAGGGGGGTTTAGGTGGAGGAGGGGGGTTGAGGAGGGGGGTTGGGGTTGAGGGAGGTTGACGGGGGAGGTTGAGGGGGGTTGAGGAGGTGGGTTGGGGTTGAGGGGGGTTGAGGTTGAGGATGGGGGGTTGAGGATGAGGATGGGGGGTTGAGAAGGAAGGTTGAGGATGGGGGTTGAGGATGAGGAGGGAGGTTGAGGAAGGGGTTGAGGAGGGAGGTTGAGGATGAGGAGTGAAATTGAGGAGGTGGGTTGAGGATGGGGGGTTGAGGAGAGAGGATGAGGATGGGGGTTGAGCATTGGGGGGTTAAGGAGGGAGGTAGAGGAGGGGGCTTGAGGAGAGAGGATGAGGATGGGGGGTTGAGGAGGGGGATTGAGGATGGGGGGGTTGAGGAGGGAGGTAGAAGAGGGGGTTGAGGATCAGGAGGGAGATTGAGGATGAGGAGGGAGGTTGAGGAGAGAGGTTGAGGATGAGGAGGGAGGTTGAGGATGAGGAGTGGGGTTGAGGAGGGAGATTGAGAATGAGGAGGGGGTTGAGGAGGGTGATAAGGGAGGGGGGAAGAGACACAGGAAAGGGAGAGGGGAGAAGAGACACGAGAGAGAGGGGACACAGAGGGCACAAGAAGGACACAGGGGGCAGCACATTTACCACCCTCGGCTTATACTCGAGTCACTCATTTTACCCAGTATTTTGTGGTGAAATGGGTGCCTCGGCTTATACTCGGGTTGGCTTATACTCGAGTATTCATCTTTTTAGTTTTAGCTAATGACAGTACAGAGCATAAGTATGGATGTTGCATACAAGCTCCCTCTGCATGAGGTTGGTATTGATGCTAGGAACATATTGGCTCATTCTCTAAAGATGAATCTGAATACCAAACCAAAAAATACATGAGAAAAGTGGCAGTTTGTCCACAGAAAGTAATTTTACTGTATTATTAAATACAATATAGTCTGGCAATGAATGGAGAATCTTTTTGGAGCAGCAGTTCCAGCCTTCTCTGTTTTTATGTGAATGACAACTTCGTGTTCATTTTTTTTCTTTCATATCAATATTTTAACTACATGACAGTTAATTTTATCTTATTCAATGTTATTGTCATATACAATTCACAATTCCATTACTTTTAAGAAGACACAAAAGTAACACATGTTCAGTTTCTAAAGCCTCCATGTCTCTCTATCTATTCCCTCTTATAGTGGGTGCCATGTTTCATAACTGTGACTTAAGTCCACAATGACAGAGAAGAGGCTTCACATTATAAGTGTAATGTTGCTGCATGCAGACACACAGCAAGTCACTGTCTCCTTGCAGCATCATGAGTAGTGTAAAGCCCATCCCCTGTGAGTGTGACCTTTGGTCACAGTTGTGAAACATGGCACCCTGTATGAGAGAGAACAAGGGAAAGAGAGGGTCCAGATGGTGAGCTTATTAAAAGTCAGTGAACCATTCATTTTATATGATAATTACTTAAAAAAAAATACATAAATAAATATTGTTATTAAAATATTAAGTGTTAATATTGGACGTGTTAGATAACTGTGCTTGAAAGTAAGGTGTTTTAGACAATAATTACTTGAAATTTGAAGTGGATGGTAATAAACATGAAGGGTAGGCTCCGTAAATATAGATAATAATATTGATGATAAAACCTTTAACACTTGGCATGATCTTTCTGCTTATGACCCCTCACCGTGATGGTTAATGAATCACCTTAAAGATGCTAGAACAACGGAGAGGGTGAGCCTTATCAGTTAATATACAGTATATTCTTTATATGCCTAACTTTCATCTCAGTTATCTCACATGTCCAGTTATTTTCTTTTGTAATGACAACCAAATGAAATTAGTGCAGTGATAGAGAATGATATTTCCCACATTGTTTGTGGGTTGTTGTGCATCAAGAACGCAATACCAAAAATATGTAAAAATAAATTTAAATTATATTTAAAGGCAGGCTTTAATTTATTAGCTATTATGTACAATTAATCTCTACTGGGGGTACTGATGTGGTTGAGCTGTTTTCTCTTAAATTTGTAAACTTATTTCCATTAAGTTTAAGTTTACATGTAAACTCAATTTCCATTCATCATCTTGAAAGCACTGGTGCTAAAGATTGCCAGTGTAATCAAATAGCTGAATGATTCTCCTGAAAAAGATTATGAACTAAGAGCAAGTTATCTTATTTTAATAGAAGTAGGCCACCAAAGTATTCTGGGTTCCATAATATAGCCAGTAAGAAAAAGTCTTTAGACAATAATGTGCTATGTGATCTTTGAGCTCAGGATATATTTTAATGATTAACACCAGGGAATAAGCACCCATTAAATATTGTTCTCAAGGTATATGAAGCTCAAAGCATATGTAGCGTGAAGTCACGCAATGAGAAGCCAAATGTGCAAATGGCGCCAATGCAAATAATTATATTTAAATGATAACTGTGGACATTTTTTTCTACCATGTCTTTATTGTAGAGTTCCATTTTCTTTACTAAGCTTCTTCTATCTGCTCCTTTGGACAATGTGTCTTCATAATTTAATGATCTTTATATTAGACTTAATGAAAATAGTGACAGCTTTAGATGCCACTTTTACTTTGTGCAGATATGTTTCCTCTGAATTCAAAGTCTCCTTCCAGCTAAGCAGAAACCAAAATGGTAGATTACACAGCAACAGAATTGTATATAAAAGGGAATAAAGTAATATGTTTTTTGTTCATCTTTTGAAAACTACGATATCTTTGTAATATGAGGTTATTATTATTATTATTATTGATATTAGTATTATTATTATTATTACTACCATGCATTTACATGTACTACTCATCCTGTGAATGTTGCTATAGTATTAAGTGTTTTCTAAATACTTTAGTTATGTCTTTTGTATTATATTTACAATATAATACCTGACCCCATCACTTTTTGTCATGCATCTCTTTCTTCTACATGCAATATAATCTGTTTTTTATGTACTGAGCTGGATTCACAAGTTCGGGATCTTTTCATAGGTACTGCACATTTGGAATAAATGAAATCAGTATCTGCCATTCAACTAGATTCTGTATAAGAATTAAGTTAGATTAATTATTCTATCCTAAATCCGCAGCGTATTTGAAGCTGGTGGTTTGACTTCCTGATTCTGATTTAGCTTTTGTTGTACACATGCCTTCAAAGAGGATTAGTGACTATGAATCTCTATGGTATCCTTTTTCTTACACACTGCCTTGTGCCATTATTACACTAGTCCTGATAGCTTTGTTGGAAAATCACCCTTTTGTATCATTAAAAGGTCTGTGAATCCATGACAGCTGAATCAGGCAAGGATTTGTATTTAATGTATAAATTATAGTTAGACAGGATCATGTGGGATTTAAGGGTATTCCTGTGTAAAATATGATGGCAGCATAAAGATAGTGAAATACATATTTTGTAGTTAATTAAATGTGTCCAGAGTTAAGCTGTACGTTGGCGGAAAATACCTGACTAGAAGACAATTATTAAAGGCCTTTGAATGGATGTCAGTGTAGGTGTTTGTTTCATTTGGATTCTTTTTACCAGAATTATTTAACTGATCACTATAACATCCTAAAAGTGCTACATTTTATTAATTAGACATTGATCATTAATACAATAAACATTCTATGATTTAGAAAAGTAATATTCATTATTACATTTCCCTTTAAGCATTAATTTCTAAATCTCTAGGTTTTCTGTTTGTCTCCCCATAAACGAATGGTAGCAACTCTCACTGGCAGCCAGTGCTAAATGGTCAGACACAAGATTGTGTCTTTGCCAAGGTAAACCAATTTAACTTAGCAAGGCTCAAGCAAATGAAGAGCATCTGCTCCTGTCTGAACATTGTGTCTGATTATTTAGGACTGTCTCCCAGTGAGAGTTTTTCCCAACACCAATCAACACTAGTGAATATTGTGTTGTGAATGGACACACCTCTATAGAATTTATAGTGAGGTTTCTTCCACTTAACTGTCCTCAGATGATCTCTACAATCATTTTCTTCTACTGATGGCATATGAAACAAGACATAAGCAAAGGTTGATCATAATTTAATTGTATATAATAGGGTAAAATGCGGTCAAATGAACAACTGCACTCACATGTTGCAGTGCATCGTAATGCACCAACAGAATACCTAGGGCCTCATTCAAATAAAATTTGGCCAATTGAATAGGGCTCTATATAAGCACATAGCATCTATTTTTTACAGAAGTTTTTAGTTAGTGAAGACCTTGCTTTTGGATAGAAGTTCACTAACTAAAAACTTCTGTAAAAAAATATGCTATGTGCTTTTACAGAGCCCTATTCAATTGGCCAAATCACAATTGAATGAGGCCCCTAGTGTATATAAGGCTCACTCTACCATACTGGATGGCTGGCACAACCCTGAATGGATTAGTACTTGGCAAAAAAAAGTATTTTCAGGACACGTTGGAGCCTCTCCAGACCAAACACTTCTTAAAGGTCCAACTCCAGGTATACTCCTGATATATGGGACAGCTAGATGGATTGCAGTTAGTGGTGATAATAGTGATATAGGTATTAGATTTGCTACCTCTTCACCAACATGTTTTGTCTTCCCTGGAGTCTCTCAAGGTGTGGCATCTTCACAGAGTCCAGGCAGGACAAAACATCAGACATATTTACAAAAAGAACACATTTAAAGGCAGTGTTTAATTTTTTTTCTAAAAACATTTGCCCAATATCAAGTTTAGTTATACAGATTACTATAAAGAAACAAACTGACCATTTAAAGGATCACTGTAATACATTTAAAAGCAAAGCTCATATGTTTGTTTGTTGGACAGAGACTATTAAAAAAGTATGCTACCATTGTCCAGAAAGTGATATTGAAGGTAAATCATCCTTGCAGCTGTACGATGAGCTCCTTCCCAGTGACATCATGGGGGTGCTGTGCTAATTACTATACATGTTATCATAGCACTGCTCCCCTTTTCTGAGCATGCTACATTGGAACCAGAACACAGGCTGGTCAGACTTTTTTTCAATTCCAGGCCCCAGACAGAACTGTCTGTTTCCCCTGATAAAGTAGAGGGTGGTCGATAGAGTTGGCTCTCCTTCAGGGGAAAACTGTTTTCAAAAGAATAATAATTATACATTTTATTTTACACTAGATGTTTTCCTGTCATAAATGATGGTATAATATTACGTGTCCCCCCCTCTCCTGTGTCTCCCCCTCTCCCTCCCCTATGTCTCTTCCCCCCTCTCCCTCCCCTGTGTCTTTCCCCCCTCTCCCTCCTCTTTGTCTCTTACCCTCCCTCCCCTGTGTATCTCCCCCTCTCCCTCCCCTGTTTCTCCCCCCTCTTCTTCCCCTGTGTTTCTTTGCCCCCTCTCCCTTCCCTGCATCTATTTCCCCCCTCTCACTCCCCTGTGTCTCTTTCCCCCCTCTCACTCCCCTGTGTCTCATCCCCCTCTCCCTCCTCTTTGTCTCTTCCACTCCCTCCCTTGTGTATCACCCCCCTCTCCCTCCCATGTGTCTCTACCCCTCTTCCTCCCCCGTGTCTCTTCATCCCCTCTCCCTTCCCCCCTTTCACTCCCCTGTGTCTCTTTCCCCCCTCTCACTCCCCTGTGTCTCTTTCCCCCACCTCCCTCCCCTGTGTCTTTTACCCCTTTGCCTCCTCTGTTTCTTTCCCCCTTTCCCCTATGTCTCTTCCTCCCCTCCTCCCTTCCCTGTGTCTCTTTCCCCCTTTACCCTGTGTCTCTTTTCCCCTTTCCCCCTCTGTGTCTTTCCCCCTGTGTCTTTTCACCTTTCCACCTCTGTCTTGTGCCGCACTTTGCGCATGCCCCGATGCGGCTGACGCCCCGTTGTGTGGATGCGCAGAGCAGCATGTACGGAATTCGTACATATTGTTTCTATAGTGTGCATGTGCGCCCACTGGAGCATTACGCACCCTTTAGAAACTATATTAGTGATAGTAATTGATGTTGAAAAAAGACTTTTAGTCCATCAAGTTCAACCTTTTTAGATCTCCTCCGATCCTTGTAATATGTGGATTGTTAGTTGTTAATTGATCCAGATAAAGGCAAACAGAAAAAAACCCCAGTGAAACATTGCCAACTGTGTCTTAAGAGGAAAAAAATAAAATTCCTTCCTGAGCCCAGATACTGGCAATCGGATTCCTCCCTAGATCAATAATACTTCTGTAGTTATCTAGGATAACCCTGAATGGTCTTTTTATTTAAAAAGATATCCAACCCCTTTTTGAAGTTATCTATTGAATCACCACCATCTTTGGCAGAGAATTCCCTAGATTAACTACCCTTACTGCGAAGAACCCTTTTCTTTCTTTAAAGTAGAATCCCTTTTCTTCTAACCCCAAATATATATCTAAGTTTCCCTGTTTTTAAAATGTTCTAATATAACACATGCTGCGTATATTAGAAACACACATTACATTGAGTCATTCTATACCCAAACATATTTATTTTATTTAAAAATAACATTTGATTTGTTTTCCACAACCCAGAGCTGCTTAAAGAGGCACAGTGTACCTACCAATAGAAACACTGCATTTGGGCACTGATTTTAACCCTTTACTAACCTTCAAGCCAGCAGCAACACAATGTGTCCAACTCCTCCTTGCTTCTTGTTTGTGGGTAAAAAAACAGGACAACACATCCCTTATACTTTGGCACACAAACTGGCTTTACAGACTAATACAATGTATTAGCTGCCTGTGATTGGCAAAAATAATTTATGAATTGTATGCTAATTTTAACAGGGATTCCCAGGGGTGTCTCATCATTCAAAATCAACTACTTGCAGACTCAAGAGATTTAGCAAACATCAAGGCGAGTTTGTTAATGTTTCTTTTAGTATTTTTTCATGATTTTTCCCATACACTATTGATTCTTCTCTATTAGATGCACTCTTAATCCAGGAAACCTAAATATGCTTTTAAAAGATATCATCTTGTCAGTTTAAAACCTCTTGGCACAGAAAGTTCACTTGACAAAGACTTATATTGATATATTTTGATATTTGATGTATTTATATAAAGCAATCATATCCCCTCTTAGACACCTTTTTTTTAGAGAAAATACATTTTTTTAGTCTTTCTTCATAACTTAGACTCTCCATTCCTCTTGTTTCCCTTCTCTGTGCTTTTTCTAGCTCTAAAATATCCTTTTTATGAAGTGGTGCCCAAAAGCGTACTCTATATTCCAAATGAGGGCATACTAGGGATTTATATAGTGACATATTTATATTTGATTGCCTTGCTTCTATAACCTTCTTAATACATGCTAATAGTTTATTTGCCTTTGCAGATCCTGCTTGGCATTGAGCACTGTGAAGTAGGTGGTTGTCCACAAACACTCCCAAATCAATTTCAATATCTGATTTAATTACCTTGCAAAACTTATTGTCATCAGCAAAAAATGAGACAATACTTTCCAGTCCTTCTTCTAAGTCATTAATAAATATGTTAAAAAGGAGGGTATCTATTACTGAACCCTTAAGAACCCCACTTACCACATTAGTCAAATCTGATTATGTTCCATTTACCACAACACTTTGCTTTCTGTCTTTTAGCCAACTGTCAATTCATGAGCAGATATTTACTGCAATTCCTGTATACGTTAGTTTGCATGTGGCACTGTATCAAAAGTCTTTGCAAAATCCATAAAGACTACAATCACGGAGTTGCCTTGATCCAAGTTCTTACTATCCTCCTCATAAAAACTAATTAGATTTGTTTGTTATGACGTATCCCCCATAAATCCATGTTCACTCCTACTTATAATCTGTTCAAATAGACATATTCTTGTATAATATACCTTATTAACCTTTTTTAAAAGCTTCCCCACAAGTGAGCCATACAGATCTAAAATTCCCTGGATTTGCTTTTGCTCGCTCCTTAAATATATGTAGATGTATCACATCTGCTTTTCTCCAGTCATCTGGTAGTGATCCTGTGGAGAATATTTAAACATTAGATATAATGGTTTGGCTTTTACAGAACCCAGTTCCTTCAGTAGCCTTGGGTGCATTCTATCAGGACCTGGGGCTTTATTAACATTTATTTTTTCCAACTTCTTTTGCATTTCTTCTTGTGTATACCAGTTATTTGGTGAAGGTAGTGCAGCCCAATTTTGCTGTAGTGTCCCAACCACTGGCACCTTCCTTGTGTATACCAAAGAAAATAACTTATTTCATTCATCTGCCTTTTTCTGGTCACTATTTATTAGATGGCTGGTTTCACATTGTAATGTTCCTATAGCTTACTTCCTGGCCTTCTTCGGCCAATTGAATAAGGCTCTATATAAGCAGAGAGCATATTTTTTTACAGAAGTTTTTTATTAGTGAAGACCTTGCTTTTGGATAGAAGTTCACTAACTAACAACTTCTGTAAAAAAATATGCTCTGTGCTTATATAGAGCCCTTTTCTGTTAGCCAAATCACAATTTAATAAGGTAGTTAATCTTTTGCAGCTAACTTTTCATTTTCTATTTTAACCAGTCTAATAGCTCTTTTTCAAGCCTTGTTGATTTCCTTGTACTCATGTAAATCAGTCTCTATCCCCTCTTCTTTGTAACTGCCTGTTTTAATCAGTATCTTGATCTTTAAATCATTTTTAAGCCACATCGGATTTGATTTACTCCTTTTCCTTTTATTGCTAAATGGCATATGGTGATAATTGTGTTTATTTACATAGGAATCAAATGTTGTACATTTATGTTGAGTAATTTAACCTGTCATCTCTTTGTCCCAGTCAATATGCCGTATTGCTGCCCTTAGACCATTACAATCTTGCTTTTTAAAATGAATAGTTATTTTTGGCCCCTTAAAATTATTATTTTTTAATTCAATCTTATAGGAGACTGTGCTGTGATCACTGTTTCCCAACGGTTCCCCTATTTTCACATTTGATACCATATCAGTATTATTGTGATAACTAAATCCATGATATCCTCATTTCTAGTAGGCTCTTGTATAACCTGGGCCATATAATGATCTCTGAGTGTACTCAAGAACCTGCTACCCTTAGCTGAACTGCTGGTCTCATTCATCCAGTTTATTTCAGGGTAGTTAAAATCTCCTATTATTAGAAATTGACCATGCTTACTTTAATTTCCAATCTGTAACAAAAATTGCATTTCCTAACTTTCAATCTTATTTGGGGGTTACTGCGTATCCCTACCAATATTCTTTTAGAATTTGTTCCTCCGCTATTTGACTGATGAGAGTCACCCCACCATGTTTCAGTAATTCATGTTAAGTCTCATTTCACATTTGCTGCTTACAGTTCTAATTCGCCTATTTTCCCTGACAAGCTTCTTGCATTAACAAGCATACACTTTATGTTGCCATTACTCTGCAATTTGTAAGTCCTTGCCATTGTATTTTAATTACTTAGCAAAACCTCCTTATTTACTATACTAACCTTCCCCCCTTCTCTCCCATAAGTAGTTAATTCATCCCTTGCCCCCTTTACACTTTCTACCCATTACTTCCATCTAGTCTCCACACCCACCTACTAGTTTAAAAACTCCCCAGTCTTTCTACAATCCTTTCCCCTAGCACACAAGCTCCCTCATTATTAAGGTGCAATCCATTATTGCTATAGAGATTGTACACAAGTGAGAAGTCATCCCAGTGCTCTAACAGGCAAAAACCTTCCTAACTGCATTATTTTTAGCCACATAAAAAACCTCCCTAAGCTCCTACTGTCTCCCTGGGCTAGCACATGCCACTGGGAGTATTTAGGAAAATACTATCTTGTTGAGCCTTGTCTTAAGTTATTTCTAATAAATTATTCTTTAGAACACTCCGTATTCCATTTACTTTGTCATTGATACCAATATACGCCAAGACCACCGGTTTATTTCCATCCTCTTCCGAACCCGAGCACCTGGGAGACAGCAAACTGTTTGATTGCTGGGATCTTGGTGACAAATCAAACTGTCTATCTACTTATTGATAAAGTCCCCTACTGTCTGGTGCTCTGCCTATGCTGCCCTCCCACTCCTCCAGTAGAACTGTTTTCCCGGCTGTTAGAGGGAACAGCTCTATCTGGCATTGCCATTCCTGATTTGACATCCCCAGTTTCACTCAATCTGGCAAATCTGTTGCTGCTTGGTTAGTGCTCAGAACTGGCCAGCCTCCTCCTACTGTTCCTTCTGCTTCCTCTTGTACCTGTAACCCACCTACCTCCCTGGACATCCTCACTAGCCCCTCTCCACTCTCCATGCTAGGTCCAGCTAAATTTTGCTCAGTTAGCACCAGCTCCCTTTCCAGTGGAGCAATATCACTAAGTGTTGCAAAACCTCTCTCCAATTCAAGCTTCAAGAGAGGTATGGACGGACTTAGGGTCAGCTGCCCCAGCAGTGCATACATGTGGCAGAATGTACACTGAGTAATGTTGGCACTGGACTGACTCATTATAACTAGTTACAGAAATACATAAAAAACAGATCAACATGTTTGTACAAAGCTTGTTTTTCTATACTTTAATAAAAAAAAACATTTCTTTTATTTTACACCTTTCCCCTTGCTTCTCTCTTCCCTTTCAATGTTCCCTTTTTAGACTACAATTTAACCGCTTTTCTTTGAACTCCCTCCTTTTACTTAAGTTCCTGCACTTATACTATAACTGCACTTAAATCAGAACTGTTCACAAGCACCCAAGTTCGCTCCTTCCACTGTTTTAATGAGATTCTGACTACTCACCTGCAGACTGATTAATGCACACAGTATAGAAAACAACCTTTAGTTTTTCAGAAGTAAAGCACAGAAATGTATATGTTTTTAATAGTGTATGTGCAACAAACACATGACTTGAGATGCACTACAGTTGTCCTTTCTAGTAAAATATGTCATCATAATAGGACATTTTCATCTTTATTTTGCTTTGAGCATCGGATACAGGATAATGTCTCAAGTACAAATCCTATTATTTTTGTTTCTTCTAAAAAAACGAAAAAATTATGTTGCCCTTTTAAATAAAATAGTAAGTATAACCTTTAAAAACTCCTTGATTGCAAAATGGCTTGCAACATGTAGTGCATTTTAGATTATTTTGTTGGTGAAGGATCAGCCACAAAAATGTATTAGGTATCAGTTATGTGTCTGATGAACATTCACATTTTATGTGTAAAAAAAATGTAATATAATATCCAAACAATGTGTGGTGAAAGAAAGGCTTTCAAGCATCTCTGTGAGGACTATTTTAAGCCTCACATTTATTAGCTTGAAATATCAATGACATTCCCTTTAGTCTTTATTTCTTATATAAATTACTAAATGGTTACTTCACTTTCCTTCAATGGATATCAAATATGGCTTCCCTGATGTTCTTTAATACAAGAGTAAAGTAGTCAAATGATTTATTATCCTTTCCTCCTGAATAGTATTATGACAGTGATTTTATTAATGTCAGGTGGTGTGTATGTGTTAGGGAACTGATATCCCAAGCTTTATAAGCTTATCCTTCTTGATTATGGCCATGGGAGAATTTTTTTTACTGATTAAACACTACAAAAATGTTATTGCTTGGCTCCTATTTTATAGTACTAATATTCTATATTATGGATTTATTTTTAGTCTATCAAAAATGTATGCCACAGCTTCACTGGGTTTGCACATTCTTTGATGTTTAATGGAAATTCTCTTTGTTTTAAAACAGAATATATTTTTATAATGTTGATGTAAATGGAAAAAGCTGTATTTAAAACTTAAATAAAAAGTACTGGAAAGATGGTAAAAATAATGGGGCTATAGGGAGAGGATAGAGAAAAAAGAGAAACTTAAAGAGAGAGATACATAAAACACTGGGACCCTGTTGCTGCTAGCCTTTTATATATAAGCCACCTTACCCCCAAGCCTTTTTTTATCCATTTTGAAAGCAGGCCTAGTCTTTCACCACCTGGAGATCCACCTTTAAGGTGCTGTTCCTCCTGGGAAACCATAGACTTTCTTCACTACTAACAAAGCCCCTATCTACCCCTCTACACCCTAGTGGGGGTTATAATAAAATAACCCCACAAACCCCATACATCACTAGCACTCTCTACTCTAAAAGACAGGGTGCACATAGACAATGATAATGGTCATTTAAAGGGCCACACTAATCAAAAACATTCTGTCATGCATATAAAAGAGTGCACATTTTATATACTACAATAGTTTTTCTCACCAGAGAAAATATTTATGTTAATTAACATTTAATCAACAGAGAAAGGCAGATAAATAACAATGAGCCTCACTCAATTGAGCAATTGGAAGTTACTGGAGCCGCAAGTTAATTTGCTATTCAACCCCTTACGTATTATGTGCTTGCAATCCTTGCGGTTGTTGCAACTGTAACTTACACCCCATCTAAGCCTTTGATCTTTCACGTCCACAAGAGTTACAATCGCAAATCGCTATTCATTTGCTACAATTCCTCAAATGTTTCTACACACGTAAACGGCAAATGTAGAAGAAAATCCAACGAGTACTAGAAAGGACCTGCAAAGGGGTTAAACACCTGATTGCAGCACTGTAAATGCAAATAAAAAATCAATACTGCACTGTAAATGACGGGGAAAGTGATGAAAGACATTAGAATTAATTGCACAACAGTCTCAAGCTCGCAAATCTGCAAACAAAAATAATTTTATTTTATGTTTCATTTTAGGGTTATATCGATTTTGGGGATCAATGAGTGATATATAATAGTATCGGCATTCATTTTTATTAGTTTGTTTTTGCATTTTTGCGTGTCCGATCACATATCGGAACCTCCAAACGCTAATTGATTGACATGTAACCTCCATGTTTTACTGACCTAATGATGACGGTATAATTTTCTATTGGCTGTTTCTAAATTGGTAGTTAAGGCATTGCTTAATTGATCATGTTCCCGACCTGAACTGCTATGCACGAGTGCATGATTTAGGGTTTTGGCTTTCAGCCTGTAACTTGCGGGCTTGTTCAATTGAATAGCACAAGATTTGTAGCAGACCGCGAGCCCGCAGCACGCCTGCAGACTTACGGACTGCATACCGCGAGAAGCGGCCTTCGAATTGAATAAGCCTCAAAGTGTTTAATCCACCTTTACCTTACCAAGGAATAAAGTGGTTTCCATGCAGAATGCAGAATTTAACTTAGTAAAATCCTCTTATTATATGTATACACAATCGTAGAAACTTCCCAGTAGCCTGGGGAAAAGGGCTCCTAAAATTTGTACTGCCTGTCTGGCTCCCAAACATCTCCCTGGCTCCTATGTTTTATATATTTTTGTCAATGCCTGTGTATACATGTATGCTTTATCAGACATTCATCTGAGTACATAGGATGTATTTCTGGCCCACGTTGCATATCTAGACACATACCCTTAAATGTGTCACTTCTTAGACACTTCTTTTCCAATTAAGCCAACTTGTTCCTACTGTAGCTGCCTCCTAAGTAATAAATCTTAATAGTGTCCTCACTGGGAAGATGCATTAGTTGAACATATCATGGCCCTGACTACGTTTGGATGATGTATTAGTATAATCCATCAACACAAGCAGTTCCTGATCTAGTGCTCACTGGGTGGTACTGCCCTGGGAGAAATCAATGATGAACTACATTTAGATCAATCACCCCAAAACATCCAGAAACACTGCAGCTTTTTAAAGCTCCAACTGTTTCTCATTCTGTAGCATTTTTTACTTCCCAAAGCTTGCAGAATTGTGATAATAAACATATTTATAACTTCAGTATTTAAAGTTAACTGTTTCAGTTTTATGGATAGATTATTTGTCCTATGCAAGTTTTATGGCTTAACATTCAGCCTCAGTACTGTCTTTAGGGTATGGTACTAAGGGTTTCAGTTCAAGTGCATATGAACCAATTTATTGATCCTATAATTGACTTGGTAAGGCTTGGTAAGAAAAAAAACCTTTATTAAACTTTTACTGTGCATTTAAAAATGAATTCCTATTTTTCAGTGATACCCTCATGCTGTATAAGCTCCAGATTTCTCCACCCGCTGAATTAAATATTGTGTCTGGAGTGGGGCCACCGGGGGAGATATATATAAATTGGCATGGTATACCAGCAGTATGATATGGGTAGTGACTAAAAAGTGTGTTTGAACATGGCTAGCATCCCAAGTTACACTGCTCCCTGCTACTAATGTTGTTTCTGAGTTTGTTTTTCAATTTGGCACTTCCCCCCGGGTGAGAAGTGCCAAACTATTCTTAAGATACCTTTTTTGGTCGTTTGAAGGACCCTACAAAGTTCCAAGTTTGATATTATAATAAATATATTTAAAAATAATATTTTAAAGGACTATTGTGATCAATGTGTTTCTTGACCTAAGCAAGGCCCAGTTGGTATGTGCATATAAGAATGTATACCCCATCACCCATTGAATATAAAATTAGACACAGACCACTTCTTGGGAGATAACTGGCCACAGCGTTTATTGGTAAACACAACATGATGTAATAACCATAACGATAAATAAATAAACATAACCCGAGGGGAGGAGCCTGGACAGAGACAGTACACCCTACGCCCTGAAGCCTCATTCAGGGCCTACCGTGTTGGAACATCCATACCACCATAGGGTAGGATCTCCCCCATTTTCCACTGTCCCAGCGACTCCCCTCACCACCTGCCGCTGTGACAACAACATAAACAAACTTTTGATACCATATAATATATACTTAATGATACATCCACAACAACGAGTACTTCAGACAATAAACAACATAATCCACAACTTTCTATTCATCTTTTTTTTTAAATTTTTTTTTTTATTAACAGTACAACATATACATCACTTTAACAACAATACGTTAGGGATGGGTGGGTGGGCATCTGCTCCCATGGCTAGCTGGTGGCAAACTGGTGGAAATTGGAGGCAAAAGCCTATAATGGCTCCACCTCCCCCAGCTAGCCACCTCCTGCCCCTCCCAGGTCCTGCCAGGTCAGGTGGTCCCTCCTTCCAACCCCAGGCAAGCCTGAGGTGGCCTACGGGCCCTTCATTATAGTTTTTTTTTTTTAATAACTATACATGAAAAAGGCTTTAAGAAACAATTGATAACTAAACACAAGCTGTAGATTTTGCAGCTTATTCTTTCTTTACTGCATGGCTCCATTTTTCTTTATTCCCCGCTGCGTCTTGTTATTTTCTCAGAAGAGTGTGTCCTTGTAAACTAATGAACTTCAATTTAGTCCTGCTGAGGGCAGTGGCAGATTTAACTGTTTCAGACAGACACTTCATGTGTGTGTTTAAAGTGGTAGATTCCACAGCAGCAAAACAGCATATAAATGATAATAAATTAAAGGGTGTTTTATTTTTTTACATTCTAAAAACATGTTGCACATTTTTAAGTGTAATTCTTCAAAATAGTTAATTTAAAAAAATATGACCACAGTGTTTTTTTAATGCTACTAAAAATAATTGAATATGCTAAAACTTAAAGGAACATTAAAGGGCCACTGTAATTGTACTGATTTCAGAGGAGGATCCAGTATGATATATATATTTTATAACTATAAGTAATATCACTGTTATAAATGTATTTTATAATACAGCCAGACCCCTAGGCCCTCATTCAATTGCGATTTGGCCAATTGAATAAAGGTCTAAATAAGTACATAACATATTTTTTTAAATAAGTTTTTAGTTAGTGAAAACCTTGCTTTTGGATAGATGCTTACTAACTAAAAACTTATTTAACAAAAATATGTTATGTACTTATTTAGAGCCCTATTCAATTGGCAAAGTTGCAATTGAATGAGGGCCCAAGAGAGTAGTTAGCAATTATTGGTAACAATCATAACAATTAGATAACGGACTTTACTTGGTGAGTGAGTCAGAAAGGCTGCAAGAGAAAGCACATTTAATAACATTCAATTGAAACTTGTTATTATGTAGAGTTATAAATGGTACCATGTTTGGAAACTCTGCAGCACCCCTTTAATATATTGTGGTTAAGTTGTTAGACACTTACACTGAAAATTGCTGTTTTTCCTTCTTCAGAATTAAGCTACTCCCATATTTTCCAATCGGTTGCAGACTCTGTGGTATATGGCCCCACAATCTGCTGCAAAAGCTGTGCTCTTTTGAGGCAGCTACAGAGAACGGCACATTTTGAAAAAGATAAGCTAAGCTCTAGATGGTAGGAAAAACTGCAATCACAATACAATGAAAAGTTGTTTATACTGATCTTCACCACCTAAAAATTCTAGACTATTACTGTGGTGCTTTAAGAACAATGGACACGCATGTCGCTTTTTGTTTTTATTTTTTCTTCTTTGTTGTATCTAAAAAAATGAAAATGACAATGAATCACAGTGTGTTTTCTTTTTTCAAATTATGCTCTCAAAACAGAAGAAAACGGATAAAAATGTTTAACTAATCTGGACCTTGTCCCTGTCAGCCAATGAGCAGTAATATATATGTATGAGTCACACTTGTCTGCCAGTGAAATCCACAGACATATATATATATGTTCTGTGCACTAATAGTTTCAACAACGTTTTACTTCATATTTTACATGCAAAATACAACTTTGGTAATGGCTAATGAATCTGTTTTAACCTCTCTGGCGGTCTGGCCATGTCAGTATCCCAAAGTGTTAAAGCGGTATACTCAGGGATACTGACATGGCCAGACTACCTTGTTCCACCCCCCTGTCCCTACATTTAAATGTTTGTGTAGTGTAGTGGTGCCTTCCCCCCTGGCCCCTGCATCACACCATTCCCACCTCTACTCCGCTTACCCCATCACTCTTCTTATTCCCTTCCCCCTTCTCCTCTCCTTCCCACTTTCCCTTCTCCTCCCGGGACACACAGGAAATACAGCATTGTACCCACAGGAAATACAGCAAGATACAAATTTTGACCTTTCTGGTACAGGGCATAGGAAATAACTGTTGCAGTTCGTGTACTGAGCACATGCCAGAAGCCACTGAGGTGAAGAATGATACAATGTATTAGCCTGATTCAGAATCTAAATATTATGCTAATTGAGGTGGGATGTTCTAGGGGTGTACACGAGAAAATGCAAATGCAAAAAATCATAGGACATTTTGCTAACTTCAAGGTAAGCTAATTAATGTTTATTTTTGGATGTTTTCATGCAAAAAAAGGTTTTCATACACTACTAAATATCCTCTATCAGATGCATTTATAAACCAGCTCACTTGCATATACATGCAGAGTGGAAAAATAATCCAGAGTGGATATTATGCCATTAGCCACAATAGAAAACCACCACTGCTGTTCAATAAAACATCTAATAACTTTATCAGCTGGATAAGACATAAACATATAACATTATTTTTACAGAAAATATGAGTATTTTAAGAACCTTTATCAATAGACGATTATATATTGTCTTTGTTTCATCACTTTTTGATAGCTTGATCATGAGAGATGTATTTTTTCATTTATACTTGGAGGGTTGAGAAAAAAAGGGGAAGAGAGGAAAGAAGAGAGAAGAAGGTGAGGGGAAAATTGGAACACCCCTTTCCCTGCACATACTCAGGAGCAGGAAGCTTGCATCAGCAGCTCTTTTGTGTAGCTCTGTTCATTTACACATGTAAATGCTCCTCTCACACACACATAACCTTCACCATAATAGCATGGATGTCTCTAGGAACCAGTAGAGACATCCATTTTTTTTTCCTAATGAAAACAAGTTTTATTACTCTTCACTGCCTAATTATGTGGTCTTACACTCAAAATTTTCAGACACATGTATTTGTTTCCTTTATTACTTTATCCCTGCCTAATTATGGTCTTAGACTCAAAATTTGCAAACATATGTATTTGATGCCTTTGTAAGGTTGCCCTTTAAGTGTTGTTCATTCACAGGTGTTCTTTTCTTACTCTCTTATGGTAGTCAAATAAAAGTCATTGTAAACCATTTTTACTTTAATCAATGCAACTTAACTATTAAAAGGTTTAAAATTGTGAATACAAATGGCACATATAATAATACTGTAATTCAAGCACTCACTCTTTTATATTCTAATGAAAGATCACATAACCAATCTCTCCATTACTGTTGTATAACCTTGATAACACCAACTTCCAAAGCGGTTTGACTTTGTTTAAAGGTAATTCGGCTGTCTCCACCATCATCCATTTTAGGTCACTCTTATTTTTCCACCTTCACCCACATATCATCTATAGTCTGACATATTTCCACAAAAGACACAATTACAATGTTTCCTCATTTGTCATGTCCCACTTTGACTACCACAACCTTCTTCTAATTGGCCTTTACATCACTCCAGTGTCCTGATGTCATCCATCACAGTCTGCAGAGAGACTATCGACACTCACTCATCATCTGAAGCTCCCCGCTCTCAACCCTACATTGGAAGACAACCAACAGTTAGAGTGCAACCATGTAAAATATAAGGAGAAAATACATAATATATTGTTCTATTTCTAATCAATTTGAGAAATAATTAAAATTTAGATACACTCATAAATATATGTGAACAGCGATAAGTATCAAGCAATGGATCCAATTAAGGCATGATTGCAATTTGTTTGCTGGCTGGTGACTACTCTCTTATATATATCACAACAGATTGTTAGCTCTTCAGCATATTGCTTCCTGCATATATTAATTACAAATAGGTAATGCATATTGATTTATAATTTTATTAATTAATTTATTAACATTACAAAATACATAGACAGAAAAAAAGATCACAATAAACATCAAAGCCGCTCAGCTGCGTGCCTCACAAGGAGCGCCAATGGTGTTTACAGGAGCACAACTACACCAGGGGAGAGGCTCACAATGCACACAAAAAGGCAATATAAGCAATGAGCTGTGTACTCATTTTTCAGGTGAAGAATTAATCCTTCCCCGTTTTACACACAAATACTTTGAATTGATAAAGGTTCTATTGGGAAGGACCTGGGCCGAGTCCAGGTAATTTCAGATGGCTAAGCTGAGGCGTTGACAATGAAACATACAATTGTCTCAAGATAATAAGATAGAGTATGCCCTGGCTTACGTATTTGTCCTCAATTCTCCATTGTTTCCACCAAGTGTTATCAAAATATTGTAAAAACTAAGACACTTGACTGAA
Source organism: Discoglossus pictus (assembly GCA_027410445.1). NCBI lineage: Eukaryota > Metazoa > Chordata > Amphibia > Anura > Alytidae > Discoglossus > Discoglossus pictus. The sequence goes on along the minus strand of CM050163.1, from coordinate 220,911,373 downwards.
ATATCTGGAACCAAGGTCACATATGTTTAATAATAATACATGGAGCCAGAATTCTCCCAATCGGTCAGAAATATGTTTACATAACACATTTATTGCCATATTATACTTATGCATATACATGTAAGCAGGGAGGAGCCTATTGCAATTGGTGGAAACCAAGCCTGTGACGATGAAGAAGAAAGAGTTTATCTAATAGGCAGAGAGATGGATCAGGGCTTGTTCTGTCAGGTCGTTTTTTCTGACCATCGCTCTGTCATAATATTCTGCCCCTCTTATATTTTCTCTGAGATATTTCACTGTATTTTCTATCCTTTTGTTCCTAAAAAGAAAAGAACAACAAGGATTACTTCATACTATCTCTAGGAGTCCTATCCTGAGACAGGGTGTTACTCTGCAATCCTATACTTGGTAATGTATAAATTTGTTTTACTTCCTACTTTGTAATAACTACAATCATTCTGTTACATTTTTGGAATGGTTACAGAACAAAGGCTAATTAGCACCTGCATTCCAGACTGTAGTTGTTAATCAAAATATTTCAATCTGTGCCCATTTTCCCTAAAACAGACTGATTGAATTTATTAAATAATATAAACATTAAACTCTTAGGCCCTCATTCAATTGCACTTTGGCCAATTGAATAGGGCCCTAAATAAGCACATAACATATTTTTTTAAAGAAGTTTTTAGTTAGTAAGGTCCTCATTCAATTGCGATTCAGCCAATTGAATAGGGCTCTAAATAAGCACATAGCATTCTTTTTTTAAAGAAGTTTTTAGTTAGTGAAAACTTTTCTTTTGGATAGATGCTTACTAACTAAAAACTTCTTTAAAAAAAATATGTTATGTGCTTATTTAGAGCCATATTCAATTGGCTAAATTGCAATTGAATGAGGGCCTAAGCATCTATCCAAAAGCAAGGTTTTCACTAACTAAAAACTTCTTTAAAAAAATATGCTATGTGCTTATTTAGGGCCCTATTCAATTGGCCAAATCGCAATTGAATGAGGGCCTTAGTTAGCATTTATCAAAATATTTCTTCTTTTATAACACAATCAACAAAACTGTTTTATATCATTATTGATTGTACTGACTGCTTTGATAACTTAAATGCAAACAGTTATGTTATAAAACCCTTTATCAAATAATTCAATACCTAAATACAAAGATTATTTAGCTTGCCATTTAGATACTTTATAACATAAGTAGTCTTGCTTCAGTAAATATTTTTATATTCTGGCTGCCATATAGGTTAATATACCTGATTTTGCTATTTACTATGGAATAACAAGCTATATCACTGAATATTAATACCAAGTATAGTGTATGGAATAGGCATATGATTGTTTATTCAAGTTTAATAAGACTTTATACACTTCTTAGCATTTCTGTATCAAACTAACCAAATATAGACTGTTTTAAAATATATTGTTAATCCAAGCTTGATAAGATTATATAGACTGTTTATTGATTTCTATATTGATCTAACAGAATATAAAATGTGTTAAACCTAATTGTTATAATTCAAAAGTGATTTTAATATATCTCTAATAGATTGTATATTGTGATCTATCTAAAAATCAAAGCTTTCAAGTAAATACATACAATTGTTTATTCTTGATTTTACTATTATCCCAATCAACGCTGTTCTGCATAAAGCATATACTGTACTTCTCCATAAATTGATAACTGAACTCAAGAAATTGTATTAATCTATACATTGTAATATTCGTGTCATATCAAATAACAATATGGTATTTCAATAACAGAACTTGATAATGTGCAAAATGTTGTCAGAACACAAATTTCTGCTCAACATCTACTGGAATGAGCAAGGCATTAGTGCTAATGCACTGGCAGATACATCTGCCACCTGCCAAACCTCCTCTGTATCTCCTCCCACATCAGGAACTAGATAGCTGGAACAGCAGAAATGCATCTAAAAGTAGCGGCTGTATCATTTATTTTTTTACATTTAAAAAAACATGTGGCTTATTTTCAAGTGTAATTCTTCATAACAGGCTATTTTGCATTTGTTGACCACAGTCCTCTAATCGTTTAATATAATAATCATTATTTAATATTGTAAAACAGTGCTTTAAACATCTTAATTCTATACTAAAACTTGGCACTCTAAGAACATGCACAAACAAATTATGACTAATATATATATATATATATATATATATATATATATATATATATATACATATACATAAAATAAAAAATATGTGTTTCAAATTTAAATAAAGTCCAAAAATTGCTATGTGATATTGATATCCAAAACAAAGTTATGGAAATAGTTATTATTTTGGAATAAGATTTCTCCAAATACTGAGAGATTTGGAAGTGTAACATTTCTATTTGAGAATAAAGGTTAACAGGTTGGCAGGACACTGCTAAGGGTGCTAAATGCTTATTTTTTAAACGAGAAGTGAAAAAAGAGGAGTTCAGATCATCAAACTTTAGTGAATCTGGGCCAATGTGCAAGAAATTATATAACATTCTAGTTGGCTGGAAAGCAGAATTTAACAATTTTATTTGCACCTAATCAGAAACTTACATTTACCATATGTTCTGGAGTTTAAAAGTTCAAATGAAACAAGTTCCCAGAAATGTACCACTAAAAGTCTGATGACAGAGTAAAACTAATTAATAGCCTTAGATGAACCAAAACTGGAAATTACAGCACAACACATTTGAAACTGACATATTGTGGCTGCACTTATGTACAAGAGTACAGTTGTCAAATGAAACACATTATGCAGTGCAAGCTAAAATGTTAAAGTTAAGTCTAAGATCTGCCGTTTAAAAGTATTCTTGTGTATAAAACGTCAATGTATATTATAGTCTAAGGCCCAGGCCTAGGGTAGGAATTTTTTTTAAGTTGCTATGGAATAGTGCGTGCATATGTATAAATGAAAAAAATAAAATAAATAAATATGTATAAATGCACTGACAGCTCTCTCTGTATATATATATATATATATATATATATATATATATATATATATATATATATATATATATATATATTGTAAGTATGTATACCGAAAATAAATAGTACATTTGTGTTACCATTTGAATGTCTAAAAAAAAATAAAAAAAATATTTTCTACTCAGGTTTCCTAGAAATACAGTTATTGCACTGCATTCTAGTAAAATGGCCAGAGACATGCAAATGAGTACACACATGCATTTTCACTCTTAAATCCAAAAAAACACTTTATACATGTCTCCTTTTAGGCATATGCACACTGTATTACACAGCTATGAGCATAGCATAGGATATAATGGAATGGATTATGCACAAGCCTGGAGACCTACCCACAGACAATACTGTTTCAGTCTTAAACCAGATGTCATCGTGCGGGGCTACTTCCTAGCTTGTGCCTTGGATTTTGTGGGAGGCTATTACCACAACAATCATTTATCTTATGATGGGCAAAAGAGTGACAGAAGCCTCCACCGTGTAGACTACAGAAAACGAATAGTACATGTGTGTTACCATTTGAATGTCTTCAAATAAGTTAATAATAAATAAGTTATATAATAAACTTATTTCCTGCTCAGGTTTGCTAGACATATGGGCCCTCACTCAATTGCAATTTGGCCAATTGAATAGGGGTCTAAATAAGCACATAACATATTTTTTTTAAAGAAGTTTTTAGTTAGTGAAAACCTTGCTTTTGGATAGATTTTTACTAACTAAAAACTTCTGTAAAAAAAATATGTTATGTGCTTTTTTATACCCCTATTCAATTGGCCAAATTGCAATTGAATGAGGGCCATGGTTATTGCATGCTGATATGTTTATAATAGGTGATCTTATAATTTTATATAGCAAGGACAATAGGGAAGTAGAAAGTGTGATGTGGTGAAGGTGGTACATACATCTGAATGGGCCTAGGGCAACATAAATCCTAACCCCTTGGGCCCTCATTCAATTGCAATTTGGCCAATTGAATAGGGCTCTAAATAAGCACATAACTTATTTTTTTAAATACGTTTTTAGTTAGTAAACATCTATCCAAAAGCAAATTTTTCACTAACTAAAAACTTATTTAAAAAAAATAAGTTATGTGCTTATTTAGAGCCCTATTCAATTGGCCAAATCGCATTTGAATGAGGACCTTGGTGTGCAGTAAGTTTGTAAGATTTATTGAGACACAATGAAAGATGCTTTGCTCTCTCTTTGGTTGGTCATGATAAGGGTCCAAAGAGAGGTTGACAAGTTGTCCATGGTGACTGAATAAATCTTAGAAGTTTATTTGCACATTCCACAAGTCCCTTAAATGTGACCATCCATCCTAAAGCTTTGGAATTCATGTCAGAATGGTAAAATTAATCTTGTGACAGATTGATAACTATCAAATCGTTCACTTTTAAGATAAACTTAATATTATAGTGTTATAAGTTTTTTCTAACATGACTTCAATGTGATGATTTGCTGATAATAACCTTAAATGCCATGATGGTTACATAAACATTTTTATGGACATAGTTTCTGCCATTTTGTAGTAAATCTTCACACAAAAAACGAATTTGTTCTTTACCTTAAAAATGACTGCAATTTCATACTTTTACCTTCTACCAATTTAGTGATAGAGAAAAAGGAACCACTATATTGCAACGTCATTTAAAGGCAGTTTGAGTTGCATTTAACAAATCAGGGGTGTTATGCTTTGTTTAGCAGAAGGCACATAACAGGAGGTTATTGAAGAGTATGATTAAGCATGCTCAGAATAAGTATATGGCTATTCTGAGAGTGAATAAAACCAAGCTTGTAAGGTAGACAGAATCAGTGGTGGAGCTACTGCTGGTGCAGCAGGTGCAAATAAGAGTAATGGTCCTCTGCTACAGGAGGAATATTAATTTAAGGGGTAAGAATGGCAGATATTTACTTTATAGAATTGTGATTGGATCGCCAAAGGGGTGATCTGATCATATACATATATTTGTGGCTTTTTGTATTGACCCCAAGGGGTGGCTAGAGGAGTTGCAAGCATGGGGCAAATTATTTTGCACTGGGGCCCGCTATACACTAGCTCCACCACTGGATTTACAGCCTTATTAAATTGCGATTTGGCCAATTGTATAGGGCTCTATATAACCACAGAGCATTTTTTTTTTACAGAAGTTTTTAGTTAGTGAAGGCCTTGCTTTTGGATAAATGTTCACTAATTAAATATATCTGTAAAAAAATATGCTCTGTGCTTATAAAGAGCCCTATTCAATTGGCCAGATCACAATTAAACAAGGCTGGCAATGTGTAGACTTGAGGAGCCTTTTGGTTTTTATATACTGGCATATACTAGCTACTCATGCTGTGTAAACGCCATCCCTTTCTCCTTTTTCTGTCAGTAATATCTTTCTTTTTATTTCACATGTGCTGCACTTTTCTGTGTGTCTTCTGTCTTAATTTCTCTCATGTCACATGCTTTTCTTCTTTTCTTATTAGTTGAGAACTATCTGTCTATCTTCTATTTTAATAACAAGACTTATATAAGTTATTTGAAGAAGGAGAATAGAGTAAATTGGTACAGTGTGAAAAAAACAAGTAACAGGTTAAATATTGTAGATATATTACTGTTTAATGGCTTGCTGAGTCGAGATACTTAGTGGACTTTCAGAGCACATAGAGGATTCTTTGTCTGCTTACAGTTCAACCTTAGCCAGATGAAGGAGCTCTGAAAGCTTGCTAGGCAAGAGAATAGCAAATCAATGAGGAAGCCGGAGAAGTAAAATATAGTAAGATGGAGGACAAGTTCAATGCTTACCAGTTAGTGTTTTTGGGCAGTTGAGACACTTCTTTACATCTTTAAACTTCTTTATATCTCAACGGAATAGCAGATTTACTTTTTTTTATTGATGATTTTATAAACCTATATTTTAAACAGACACATACATTATTCTGTTAGTTACATTTTTTTATATTATGTTTTATTATTGGGACGGTGACTCTATAGGTTATAGGTGTCTGCTTAAACTGGGTTGTGCTAGTGAGAGGGTTAATCATAACATAGATTATCCAAGCTAGCAGTCACCTACAGTGACTGTAAACCCTGCTAACTCTCACCTAAACTCTAAAAATAATAATATACCACCAAGACAATTTAAGATTTAACTATCTATTGGAGCCTTGGTTATACAGAACTTTAAAAGTTATACAAAATCCTAAGTTGGTCACAAGGGACAACGTAACTTCTTTAAACATCTTATTATGTATAAGTACACAGTAAATATGAACAAAATAACTCTAAATTGATATAGAATGATATTTAGTACAATCAATTTTTACTGAAATAAATCAGGCATAAAAACACAAAACATCGTAAATATCAGTCATAGCTAGCAAGCTGTTGAATAAATACATTCCTGGGATAATTTAAGATATTATGACCAAGCCTTCAGCATAACGTTGGTATCTCCTGCTGATTCCCCAAGCAAGACAAAAACTGCTGCTTGGTGTAAGATTTTAAAATGATTTGGGTATAGCATCTACCTTTCTTTGACACCCCTTTTACTCTCCCTACTGCTAGCATACTAGCCTGTGATGGTGTATAGTTGCAAATTGGACATAAGAACATACTGAATATTTCTGAGTAATAAGAACTCCTTGTCATCACAATACATTCTTTATTCACAAAGATCAGAAAGTGGATAGGAATATGTAACTAGCTGCAGCATGTTATTATAAGTGGGAATTATCAAAAACAATTATGCAGAATTGATTTGATTACCTTAGTTATTAGTAGGAAAACACTGAGAACAGTAGCCATGCACTAGGGTTCTTCAGTGGAAAACCAAAAAGCCAGTACACAATTTCTTCATCTCCAAAAAAAAAAACAGGTCTTTTTCTGGCAGCTAGGCTAAAATGCTGCTATTTATTAACAAATGTACAGTATCAAGAAGCTTGAAAATAAAGTGTCACACAGGCATTTTCCCCACTTCTCTTTACATAACTGTAAATCAAGTGGCAGATAATTTTACAGTTGTCAGGTAGATGTAATGTGCATAATAAGACTGCCAACATGCAGCAGAGCAGGTTATACAGCACAATATTCCAGGTTGTCCATAAACTATATATCAAACACTGTTCAATGTTGTTTATTCTTGCTGTGTAGTTTACCATGCGAAGAAGAAGAAATCAGTGTACCATATTCGGATGCATTTAAATGGCGGCATAAATTCTTTCTTTTTAACAAGTTGAAGTTTTTAAACAGACAAATGTAGAGTAGATTGTCTCACAATCACTTATTTGTCTTTTGAAAGCAAATTAAACATTACAAAGCTGTCAAGGATTATTGTTAGATAGCAGCTAATCAGAGATAAATGTGTTGGTTTATCACCACATTGAACATAAATTTACATTCCTAGCAGGCAATTTGGGGTTTATGGTGTAATCTTTCACAATATTTACATTTTCACTATTGCCTGTATTTTGCCAACTAAAATACTTTTTTTCAAGTTTTGATTTATGAATTCTATATAATGTTTAAAATGCCACTTTAATAAACCACTTTTCATGACTTCTAAGTTGATTAGTATAAATGTACTAGCTACTTACCCGTCAAAAATGACGTGAATAAAATTTTAAGCCTGGCAATGCTGTTTACCACCCAATGTGAGCACCTTCAGCGCTCATTGCGAGTCTCTCCCCCTGTCTACTTCCTCCCTTGTGCCTCATTCCCCTCCCCCTTCTCCCTAATTTTAAGCGTGGCAATGCTGTTTCGGCACTCATCGCAAGCCTTGCACTGAAAGCCTTTGTCGCTCATTGCGAGTCTCTCCCTCTGTCTACTTCCTTTTGTCTTGTTTCCCCCTCCTCTCCCTCCCCTGTGTCTTTCTTTGCCCTCCTTCCCCTGTGTCTCTCTTTGCCCTCCCTCTCCCTCCCCTGTGTCTCTTTGCCACCTCTCCCTCCCCTGTGTCTCTTTGCCCCCTCTCCCTCCCCTGTGTCTCTTTGCCCCCTCTCCTCCCTCCCCTATGTTTCTTCCTCCCTCCTACCTCCCATGTCTCTCTTTCCCCCCTCTCCCTCCCTTGTATCTCCTTCCCCAATCTCCCTCCCTGTTTCTCTTCCCCCTTCTCTGTGTCTCTCCCACCCCTGCCTCTCTTTCCCCCCTCTCCCTCCCCTGTGTCTCTTGCCCCCCTCTCCCTTCCCTGTTACTCTTTCCCCCCTCTCCCTCCCCTGTGTGTCTCCCTCCCTGTGTCTCTCTCCCTCCCCTGTGTCTCTTCTCCCCTCTCCTGTGTCTCTTCTCCCCTCCTCCTTCCCCTGTGCCTCTTCAACCCCCTTCTTCCTCCCCTGTCTCTCTTTCCACCCCTCTCCCTCCCTTGTGTCTCTTTTCTCCCCTCTCCCTCCCCTGTGTCTCTTCCCCCTCCCCTGTGTGTCTCTCCCCCTCCTCTGTGTCTCTCCCCCTTCCCCTGTGTGTCTCTCCCTCCCCTGTGTCTTTCCCCCTCCTCTCTCCTCCACCCCCCTCTCATCTCTTCAGTGCAGCACCTTGTGTGCACACACCCCGCCGGCTTGCGTTTGCTTCCGCCAGCTTCTGTGCGCACACCCGCCCACATAAGTAGCTGGCTGCACCTCTCTCCTCCATCCCGGAGGCAGCATAGCTGCACCTCTCCCCTTTATCCTGGAGGCAGCATAGCAGCCCGTTTAAAGGTCCCAGTCTGAAGGCTGTGTGGGCGAGCCAACCAGGTACGGGCCACGGCTGGGGGTGATGCGAGCCCTGTGGGCCTCGCCATGAGCTCCTGCGGCGCTCCTTGCAGGCCCGCACTATTTAACATTGAGTGACCAATGGCCTGTATATCCACAACTATTATATGTGTTTGTGACTAATTGTGAGAAAGATGGCACTGAAATTAGCTAGTTTAACATTTAGACTGTAGCTTAAACCTTTTTTTGGAGATGAATAGACCCATCCTGAGGCTGACTTTCCTGCAACTGTCTATATACTGCACAACTTTACTGGCAAATATTGGGGAAATAAACTGCATTTCTGGCTACAGCCTGAAAAAGGTAGGTGGAGCTCCAGTTTAAAGATCAAAGAGAAAACAAAAGTTTTTAGTGTAAGTTTTTTACAGAAAAGAGATACTTTTTTGATCACAATAAATTGAAAAGTTGTTTATATTGATCTTTACTTTTTAAATACCATAAAATGAGGATTATTACAGTGGCCCTTAAAACACATTGGGCCTCATTCAATTGCGATTTGGCCAATTGAATAGGGCTCTAAATAAGCACATAGCATATATTTTTAAAGAAGTTTTTAGTTAGTGAAAATCTTGCTTTTGGATAGATTGCGCTGCGGAATATGTTGGCGCATTATAAATAAAGGATAATAATAATAATAATGCTTACTAACTTAAAACTTCTTTAAAAAAAATATGTTATGTGCTTATTTAGAGCCCTATTCAATTGGCCAAATTGCAATTGAATGAGGGCCATTGGCTTTATGTACTAAAGGGTGAAGTGATGGAAAACTCTTGAACAGCTTCTCCGCTTATTATACTAAGATTTTATATCTTTAAGAGTGCTCCAACATTTCCCCCTCAGATCTGCTGTTCAAAAGTCACTAAACATCATTGGGAACAAATGCATCAATGAAGTTAAAACAGGCATTGAGACCTCTTTGTGACCTTCACAGTATTCACTATCTTTCCAATAGCCGCTTATTCCCATGACACACCTTCCCCAATGGTATCTGTTGTACCATGCACAAAACCCTAGCCGCAAGCACCCACAAAATATTGACTAAGGCCCTCATTCAATTGCGATTTGGCCAATTGAATAGGGCTCTAAATAAGCACATAACATATTTTTTTAAAGAAGTTTTTAGTTAGTAGGCATCTATCCAAAAGCAAGATTTTCACTAACTAAAAACTTCTTTAAAAATATATGCTATGTGCTTATTTAGAGCCCTATTCAATTGTCCAAATCGCAATTGAATGAGGCCCTTATAGTTTATCTTCACTAAATAGCTATAAAAACAGAAAATTGACATTGGACACAAGTTATTTCTAATCTCAAAAGCAACTGCACATTTATTGCAAAAAATAAATTGTCCATTATCAAAGAATGTTTTTTTATTTTTATTTTATAAACATTTTCTAACTAAGTTTAATTAAGTATTTTGTTCCTCCTCTTGTTGAATTTTCACTTAACTTACTTACTGGAACTGCCAACTTCCTTCCCATATACTTTCCAAAATGCTGCCATTTTTCAAACCTCTGGCCTGGCACACTGCATTCTGGGAGCTAAAATCATAAGTACCGGAGTGGGACTGCACATTAGCAGTTTATCTTGCTACATAGACAGTTTGTAGTGCCAGGGATTTTTATTTTTCCAAACTGTTGAACATCAATAAAATCATTGAAATTGATTATGGCTATTCCAGTCATTACAAACAGTAATCTTGATATTTATTTCACATTTTCGTATTAAATGAGCCTTTAAATTGACATGTTTTTACACTTATTTTTCATGTATACTTTTACTATTTTAGCTGAAAATATTCACATAAATATATTATTCCATTAATGACATATTGTTTTTATGTTTCTCAGAATTTTTTGTTTCACCTAAAGAGACCTGCTTTTCTCTATCTAATGATGCAAACTGTCAGCATTATAATACAATATTGCCTAACTCCAATGTTGGGAAAATAGTTAGTTGTATCAGATTTTTAATAGGTATTGAACAACTGATATATTGAATTTACACAGTTAATACACAGGATTTATTATAGATCAAGTGAGGTTTAGAAGGGGGCTGAATAACTTTATTTATGGCCTGTTTTATTTACAATTTATGGCTATCTATTTTTTAAGAGTCATATAGATTTGGAAAGTAGCCTGTTAAAACACCTGGCTGGAAGCAATTGAATAAGGAATGCTTGGCAAAACATTCAAAATAAATAGACTGGAAGCCTTTTTTTTTTTTTTTACAAATTTAATGTTTCAATGAAATGTCTAAAATAGACCAACATCACTACATTGAACAAAACTTTGGCATATAGGCTAATTGGTGCAGGTGAATAACGCTGAGAACATATAAATCTGTGGGTGGGAAAGGTGACTGCTTTTCATCATGAATTTGGCAGATGATATTTAGTGTAGGTGAATTTAGTTGTGTGTTAAACAGACAGTACTGAACATTTGGAATTGCAAACAATCTTCTGTTATTTTAATTATGGCATAGGCATTGAAACAATTTGAAGTTACAACAAGGAATAAGACAACATAGTAACTGCATCATAATAAATTGGGAAATTATAGGTATACATTACATTTTTATACTTAGTGTATATTAGTTTTTGTTTACTTTAATTTGATTAAAATTACCTTCCACCAGGAAAAAGGAATGTGTGTAAGGGTTATGTAAGGTTATGATTGCAAATATTCATTGGTTGTACTTATTGTGTTCCTTGGCCCTCATTCAATTGCGATTTGGCCAATTGAATAGGGCTCTAAATAAGCACATAACATATTGTTTTCAAATAAGTTTTTAGTTAGTGAAAACCTTGCTTTTGGATAGATCTTTACTAACTAAAAACTTATTTCAAAAAATATGTTATGTGCTTATTTAGACCACTATTCAATTGGGCAAATTGCAATTGAATGAGGGCCCTTGTAAGCATACTTGCAGTGGTTTTACGATTTGCAATAAGCGGATACATCTAAACATACTAACAGAAACATATAGACAGAGGAATCTGATGATCTAAAGGGGGCAACTAAATAAAAGACAGCAGTTAGATTACACCACACTCTACAATTTTCTAATGACTTCCAATGGTGAGGCAGTCACATATAATAGTTGTCAAACTATGAGACGTTGTCACACTTTGTGTGGTGCACACGAGTTAGGCAGTGAGCGCCAAAGACCCTCATCACTTGTGAGCCTTGCGAATCGAGCTGTTAACAAGGAGCACTTAGGCGATGAGTGCCAAAGGCACTTAAACTCGCAGCACAAAGGCGATGAGCGCCGATGGTGCTCATTGCCTGCTCAACTTGCAAAGCGAGAATTACAAAAGAATTACAAAAGAATGGAAGGTCCTTTTGTCATGAATCAGCCAGTGGCCATATTGTGTTTGGACAAAGTTCATGGCTTATGCTGTGGAAGAAAAGGTTTGGGGCCCACTTGTTATGGATATATTGTTATGTTGTGGTCTAGGGGATAAAGTATTATAAGTTTATCCCTTAGCATATTCCCATACCTCCCATGTTTAGGCTCACTGTAATGAGTATCCTGTGAGGGATCTAATGGGATATATTGGTTGTATGTGGGTGAAACATTGGGTGTTATATTTGTAAATATGAATGTATGTTATTCTATTAGTATGTTATTATACTGTAGAGGGGAAGCCGTTGAATGCAGCCAAACCTCCTTTGTTCCCAAAGACCTGTTAATCCCATTAGCTAAGTGTCCAGCAGAGTACTAACAATGGGGAGCTCACAGCTGGAGAGCAGACAGGCAGGCACCCAGAAACAATGGGATGGCCTGAGGCTTCTCAGCCTTCATAGCATGGGCACAGGAGAACCAAGGCATGCTTTGCCCTGGAGATTCAGAGCCCAAATGAATTAGTTGGCCTCGCCTAGTGGGTGGACCTGGGGAGGAGTCTCATGGTTCCCATGTAGGGACCCTGCCTGATTGGCCAGAGGCAGTTAGGGGCTGACTAAAGGTAGCTCCTCCTGGTAATGTTGTATGCCTGTTTAAAAGATGTTGTTTTCCAAATAAAGTTGTTCATAATTTTCATCAAGACTTTGTGTGCAGGTGTATTATTGACCCAGGGGCATATGCTGGTAGAGGAGATCGTTTCTGACTCCCTTCCAGGTTTCCCAGGCACACTACCAAAAGCTGGGACTTATGCTCTTGCATCTACAAAGACTGTCCATTGGTCTGGAGCCACCCAAACTTAGGTCTAAAACCTACAGGAGATAAGAGGGCTAGGGTTCTCTATACTCCATCATTATTGTAGGTCGTGACACCTTTTATGGAGTTTAAAATCAAGCATATAAAGTGCTTTCTCTAAAGCACCTAACAAGATTGAAAACTTGCAAACCTATAGCCTAGAGAGTATGGGGTGAGGTATAGAAAGGCGAGGTACAATATATTGCATACATGAAGACTGAGGATCGTCTAGTAGAGTGAGGCAATAAGAGAGGAGGAAAGAAGCACTAGCAGAGTGAAGAGGTTGGTTGGGAGGGTATTTAGAGACAGGAGCAGAGCTATAAGAGGGTGCATTGTTGTTGAATCCCAGGTACTTATAACTCCCTGTTGATTTACATGTACAATAGTAGACACTGCAATTACATTGCACTAGCTAAATATTAGCCTGTGCTCACAAAAATCTATGAACAGTCACTATAACCCAAAAAATAATGTGTATTTTGATCATTCTCTAAGGCTGTTCAAATCATTTGCGAGTGTATGTAAAGACTAAACTATTCAGAATGTCTAACTTTCCTTGGTGCAATTGTGGCAGGGAAGAGGTTAATGTGATATTAAATGTCTGCAGGGAGTTTATATTTCTCCCAGCAATAATTATTCCTCTTCCATTCCACCATTTATCATAAAATAAGCTTATGATAACCGGATAGCTTTAGGCAAGCCAACCCCTAAAACTTTTGTGTCTATTACCCCCTACTCTTAACCCCTAAATAGACCAACCCCAGTCCTGAAGAGCCTAAGTGGATCACCCCATAGTGAGTATTTTTACATGGTGAATGTGTCTTAGACTGGTTGGTCTTGCAAAGTGTTTGTTACAGAGCACTAGTTTGATCAATATGCTCAGCAAATATGAATACAGTCAAGACTGAATAGAAATGATGGGACGATGCATACTCCTCCTACTTTGCCTTTTTTACACCATAAAAGTAAAATTTTGGGCATATTTGTTCTCCTTTCAAAATTGAAAATGTATGCAGTTTATCTGCTACCTTTATTTATTATATATCACATATATAGTTGTCAAAAAAACAATTTATCTTTCTCTTTTTCAATAGACATTGCCTGAAGATTGTCGCAGGAACATTGGCAGCAGGGGTCCCTCTGTCATTTATACACAACTAATAATTCAACCAAGGTATAGTATAACAAATAAAATAAAGAAACACCTATCCTGTTTGCTGTGCGCCAATGTAAAAAAAAACAACCCAACAAAACCCTACTAACAACAATGCTGCACACAAAACAGGATACTCCAACAAATGTTGTTAATAAAATAGAACAATTAATCCTGTTTTGTCTGCACCAACCTCTAAGCATAACCCATAACCTAAACCTATAATCCCAAAAGTGCCTTACAGAAAACAGGATACTACAAAATATATTGGTAACACATACAAAATTTAAGACTAAATCCTGTTTTCTGTGCCCTAACTTATAAGTCTAAACCCAAAACCTAAACCTCTAATGACAACACTGGCTTATACAAAACAGGATAGTACCACAAATATTGGTAATACATACAAAATGTAACAATACATCCTGTTTTCTGGGCCCAAACCTATAAGCCTAAACCCACAACCTAAACCTCTAATGACAACTGTGGTGTACACAAAACAGGATAGTACAACAAATATTGTTAACACATACACAATTTCACAATAAATCCTGTTTTGTCTGCCCTAACCTATAAGCCTAAACCCACTACCTACACCTCTGATGACAACAGAGGTGTATACATAGAACAGGTTAGTACAACAAATATTGTTAACACATACAAAATTGAAGAATAAATCCTGTTTTGTGTGCCTTTACCTATAAGTCTAAACCCACAACCTAAACCGTGAATGACAACTGTGGTGTACCCAAAACAGTATAGGACAACGCACATTCAAAACACATACAAAATGGAAGAACGCATTCTGTTTTCTCTGCACAAACCTCTAAGTACTAGTAACTCATACAAAATTAAAAAAATAATGGTGTTTTGTGTGCCCTAACCTATAACACCAAACCCACAACCTAAACCTATAATGCCAACAGTTCTGCACACAAAACAAGATACTACAACAAATTTTCTTACAACATAACACATCCAACCAGCTATCCTCTTACATATGCACCACTCTCTAAGCCTAACACCATAACCTAAACCTCAATCAATAGATACTAATTAAAAATATATATCCTGTTTTACATGCTCTTATTAAATAAAATATTAATTACTTACGTTTTAATGCAACATTTGCATCTCTCTCTTTCAGTCCCAACAGACACTGCCTGAAGACTCTCTGCATCGCTACAGCAATTTCCACACAACAGATTTCAAGCAAAGAGGTACAGTATTACACGTTAAAAAACAAATAAAATACT
This sequence comes from Discoglossus pictus, assembly GCA_027410445.1. Lineage (NCBI taxonomy): Eukaryota > Metazoa > Chordata > Amphibia > Anura > Alytidae > Discoglossus > Discoglossus pictus. The sequence goes on along the minus strand of CM050163.1, from coordinate 220,896,059 downwards.
GATATTAAACATATCAAATAGAAGGACCGATCTTGTTTTTTGGTTGACTTTCGGCAAACGTACAGCAACCTAACTAACAATATGAGTCTAACCCCATAACCGGAAAACACTAATAACTACATTGCCACATGCAAAACAGGAGAGCAACAAAAAAAAAAAAAAAAAGATAGAGCTAATGCCAACTATGTTGTACACAAAATTACAACAAAAAAAAGGTTAACATACACACACTTTAAAGATATATACGCTTTTTACTGCACAAATGTTTAAACCCAACCCCATACCCTAAACATGTAATGACAACAATAGCACACAATAATTAAGGTAAAACACATGGGGCCTCATTCTATTGTGGTTTGCCCAATTAAATAGGCCTCTATATAAGTACAGAACATCATTTTGGGGGGGGGGGGGGGAAAACATTTTAATTACTGAACTTCTATCCAAAAGCAAGGACTTCAATAACTAAAAACTTCTATAAAAAAATATTCTCTGTGCTTATATAGAGCCCTATTCAATTGACAAAATCGCAATTGAATGAGACCCATGGAAAATAGAAGGAACTTTTCATGTGCCACTTTCAGAAAATACACTGCAACCTAACTAACACTCTCATTCAATTGCAAATCGACCAATTCAATATAGATTTATATAAGCACATAGCATATTTCTTTAACTTTGTACTAAATGAACTTCTATCCAAAAATAAGCGCTTCACAAGCTGAAAACTAAAAGACAATATATATACGGTACTAACTACTTATATACATACTTATGCAATTGCAAACATTGACATTGGATGAGGCCCTATGTTGCTAACTCCAACCTTCTCAAGTTAACCTCATAATGGAAACAGTGATGCACACAAAACAGGATGGTAGAAAATAAAAATATGCTGTTTAAAAAAATATATTACAATAACTAGAACAAATAATAATATTATATTTTTATTTACAGATTAATATGGCAGATAGTGACAAGAAACAGGAAAAGAAAAGACGTCAAACTAGAGAACATTAGAAAACATGGGCAGAGCATCAGACGCCGGAGCAAAAGGAAATTCGAGGGCAAAAAGAACGCGAAAGACTTGCAAGCAAAAGACTATCAGCTGAGAAACTAAAATCCATCCCTAAGAAGGCAGCTAAAAGACAAAAGCATTTAGAAAGGGTTGATGAACAATCAGATAAGATTTCTGATGAGGATTTAGAGACTCATATTGATATATGTTCTCACAATTGTCCTTTACTTAAATCTTTAGCAGTAGAGGTTCATAATTGTGGTGATATGAATACTGTCTGTCAGTTTTGTGAGGCTTATCATTTCAAACAGGAAAGACCCAGAGATGGCGAGTTTGTTAGTTGCTGTCAAAAAGGCAAGGTAAGACTTCCAGAAAGACAACAATTCCCAACATATTTACAAAGCATTATGACTGAGCCTACTTTCCCCAACTACCAAAATTTCAAAACAAACATAAGATCCTATAATAGTGCCATATCCTTTGCATCTATGGGTGCAACATCAGCTGCTAATGTGCCAGGACATGGCCCTTATTGCTTTAAAGTACAAGGACAAATTTATCATCGTACTTCTCATTTACATCCAGAGGAAGGAGAGCAAAGAAAATTTGCTCAACTATATGTCCTAGATATAATGAAAACTGTTGACCAACGTATGCAGCTTCAAGAAAATAAAAAATGCTTACCCATTGTTTTATAAAGCTTGATAAAATTATGGCTCAAAGCCCATACTCTCAAGCCTACAAAAAATTGTCAGAAGTAGAAAAGGAACAACAAATTCATGCAGAAATACATCAATTGCCAATCCCAAAGGTCAATATGGTGCTTAAAAGAGATCGCCATACTGATAAACGCCGTTATAACTTGCCAACATCAAATGAGGTTGCAATGGTCTTTCAAAATGACGAAGGAGAACCACCATTTCAGAGAGATATTAGAATATATCCCAGAAATGAGGAGCAACCTTTCATTAATATAAGTATCTTAATACCAATTTGGATCCAATGACATATCCCATATTTTTTCCACATGGGGAAGCAGGTTGGCAACCCAAATTAACTCTTCAGAGTTACCCAAATTCAAAAGTACGTGTGAGAAACAATATTTCCATGCTTGAATTTAAAGTCGCTCAAATTGGCATTCGAGATGGATTCAATCCCATTTTATGGATCATTGATTCATATTTGCAAGTTGAGGCAAATAATTTAAACTTCATCAAATATCAACAAGATAAACTACATGCATTGTGGATTAATAGGTTATGTCTCTGAGGTTGCTACAAGCAGAGAGCTGCCAGCTGGCAAAGCCATCATTTTACCATCTTCTTTCCAGGGATCTCCTCGCAATATACGAGAAAGATACAATGATGCCATGGCTATTGTAACTAAATTTTGTCAAACCAGATTTATTTATTACATTTACATCTAATCCACAATGGCCAGAGATTACACACAATCTGCCAATTGTACAAACTGCTTCCGATAGACCAGATTTAGTGGCAAGACTCTTTAAAATCAAATTAAATGAATTAATACGTGACATATCCATAACTCAGTTATTTGGCAAATGTCTGGCTTATGTTTATACCATCGAATTTCAAAAAAGAGGCCTTGCACATGCACATATTTTTCAATCCACATTTACTTATGAAGTATAATGCACACATTAATGTGGAAGCTTGCACTTCTAGAAAATCCATTAAATATGTCTACAAATATATTTACAAAGGCTATGATGCAGCTAATGTAGTGGTCAAAAGTGCTGAAAATAACGAACACAGTGAGTTAGTACATGATGAACTTGCATCTCATGTAGATGCTCGCTATGTAAGTGCACCAGAAGCAATGTGGCGTCTTCTAAAATTTTAAATGCATGATCGCTCTCATGCAGTATATCGATTAGCTTTACATTTGCCACAAAGACATTTAGTGTATTTCTATGTTGGACATGAAACTAATGCTTTGGCACAAAGTGAGCATCGCCAAACTACTACTGTTATATATTGACATTCCATACCATTATGTTTTCGTTAATGGATTATGGCGAGAAAAAAAAAGTTGTGGAAATAAAATAATCCCAAGAATTTACACTGTAAGTCCAAGAGACCTTGAGCGTTTCTGCTTACGATTACTACTTCTAAAAGTTCCTGGTGCACACAGTTTTGAACAGTTAAGAACTGTTAATGACATACTTTATGAATAATTTCATTTAGCTGCACCACACAGAAACTTCCTAGCTGTTGATACAGAATGGGAAAGATGTCTAGAGGAAGCTGCACATTAGCTTTGTGGGACAAATTTAAAACAAATATGATTGAAGACTTTTTGCAACGATACAATGAGCCTATTGCAAATTTAAAAGCATTAATTGAAATCCAAGAGGTCTTTCTAACTCATGCATTAAGTTGTGCTAGTTTTAATCTGCCAGATCCAGGTCTCACATAAACTTTGAAGACTATGACACTCAACTCCAAAGAGAAAGAACAGAAGAAAGACTTGCAACTTTAAATACATTACAATTGCAAGCATTTAATGCAATCAAAAATGCCCTAGATGATGACATGCTCAAAGAGCGTTACAAGCAAAACAAAATAAAAAAAAGGAAATTAATTATAATAGATGAAGCTACAATGATGTCATGCCATGCCCTACAATGTATTGACCGTTTGCTACGTGAAGTCATGGATAATAATTTGCCAATTGGTGGAAAGGTAATGTTGTAGGTGGAGATTTTAGCCAAACATTACCTGTCGTTGTACATGGAAATCGAACCAACATTGTCGAAACATGTACAAAGTCAAGTACACTATGGAAACTATTTACCCATCTTCAATTACAACAAAATATGAGATCAGAAGGACAAAATTAATTCAATGATTGGCTCATTAAAATTGGAGAAGGAAAAACAGAGCGAATACAAAATCTACCTGATGACACTGTCCAGATCCCAGCTCATATGATTTGCAAACAGGATCTCATATCAGCTATATTCCAAACTACAATAAATAACAAGGACTATGCAGAGCTTGCCAACAAAGTAATACTAACATGCAAAAATAAGGACGCAATACTCCTCAATAATGAAAGATAAAAAAAGAAAAATGCACCACAAAAAAATTATCACAGTGCTGATTCTGTACTTGCTGATGATAAAGAAAGTCAGACAAACTTTTCAACTGAATTCATTAACTCCCTCTGGAATGCCACCACATATTTTGCAGCTAAAGAAAGGTACAATTCTCATGTTACTGCAGAATATGAACCCCAAAAAAGGCCTATGTAATGGGACCAGATTAATTGTTCAAGAATTAAAGGACCATTTCATACATGCTGAAATTCTAACTGGTACCCATAAAGGAGAGAGAGAGCTTTCATACCAAGAATAGATGTGGCACCAAGTGAAAGTAGCCTCCCTTTTGTACTTCAAAGGAGACATTTTCCTATCATCATGGCATTTGCCATGACCATTAATAAACCACAAGGACAAACTTTCAAATCTGTCTGTATCTTTTTAGAAGAACCAGTATTTGCACATGGATTGTTGAATTATCACGATGCAATAATCCAGAGGCTATTAAAGTTTACAGTGAAAACAACAAAAGTCAAGGTGATTTATTAGATGATGGACCCATTTTTACAAAAAACATTGTCTACTATGAAGTATTATAACTTTATTTCAACAACATATAACAATACAAGACATGGCACAGACCTAAAAAAAAAAAAAAACAATAATTAACATCTATGACAATGTCTGACGAGTACAGTGGTTTAATTTCGAGGACTAACTTTTAAGTCACTGAAGCTTTTTTTTAGAGGACCACTATTTCAATAAGAAACTCTATAAAACAGCAAAAAACATAGAGAACAGTAGTTTTACTTCCAGGAAAAAAATAGATATCTCTGGGACTCTTTTACAATCATTGCTATTTCACATAGGAAACTCTATGTGTCATTTTCAACAAATAATGGAATTTCTACAACAAATGTACAACAAGAAACCAACACAAAATATAGAGAACAGTGGTTTCATTTCCAGAATGAAATTTTATGTCACTCACACTCTTTTTAGAGCACCACTATTTCCATAAGAAACTCTCTACAATAGCAAAAAACATAGAGAACAGTGGTTACATCCCGCGGACGAACTTTAATGTCTGGCGTTCTCTTTTTAGAGAACCACTATTTCCCATAGGAAACTCTATGTGCCATTTTCGAAAATTACAACAAAAATAACGAAATGTCAACCATCAAAAATCAACAACAACAAAATAACAAATCGTAATTTTCTGCAAGCATCCTTTTACCATGATTTGCCCCACAAAACACTTTTCTTGCATTTTACTTCTATTACAGTTTAAGTGTTACTTCATTATGTTACTGTTTATAATGTTACTATTTTTTGGAAAAAAGGCCAAAGTTGTTAAATTGCATATATTTCAAAGTTCATGAGGAGGAATAGCTTTTGTTATACAATTTAAATGTATCATTCAATGCAAAATATGAATCCAGGGAGTAATCCGATTGCCAGTTAATGGGGTCAGGAAGGAATTCATTTTTTTCCACCTTTGATACAATTGGCTAAGTTTCAACTAGGGTTTTTACTGTTTGCCATCCTATGGATTAAATACATATTTACTTTAGCAGTTGTTAATCTACAAGTTGCATGTTACAAAACAATATGTAATGTTTACAATTCACATTAATACAATGTTGACCTGTTCTTACATTAAAATGTTACTACTCTTAAAAAAAGATCAGTTACCAGTTGGTACCCTACAAGTTGCATGTTATAAAAATAAACATCTTTTATATAATATTTGTACTTCTTTATAGATAAGAAAAAGTTAAAAGTCTCAACTACACATATTACGTGAAAAACAGAATACAGAGTCAATACCAAGTGTTGCTAAGGGAACTTCTCATCCCAAGGAACTCATAAAAAACAGAGGTCACCTTCTAGGGTTAGACTGGAGGAGATTTCACATTTTTTAAAGAAATTGTTTTTTACAGGGCGGCCAGGCTGTGAAGACAATTACCAAGAGAGGTTGTGATGCTAAATACACTGTAGACATCTTTTTAACAAATGTACAACTGGTTTTAACTAAAGCAAAAATTATTGGAAATTGTGGAAGAAAAATGTTAGGCTTCTTCAGCAGATCAAATTATATAAAAAAAGAAAGAAAAAGTTTTGCTGAAGATTTTTACCTGTTTTCCTTTCTATCAATAAAGTAATAATAAATTATTCAACAGTTAATCCTTGTAAATTAGCTGGCTTTCATTAGTTTCATTAGAGAATGAGAACACTGACAATAGTTACTGCCACATTCCAATTTTATAGGCAGAGCTTCTTCTCTGCATTTGAAGTCTCCTCCTACCTCACAAAATAGGGCACCAGAAACTAAAAAAGGTAGATTACATAGCAGCAAAAGTGCATAAAAAAGTAAAAGAGGCTATAATTTTTTTTTTCACATTCTAAAAACATGTTGCCTGTTTTCAAATCAAGTTCTTCAAAAACTATATGTTAAAGTTATGACCACAGTGGACCTGTAAAGGACCAATGTACAATGAAACAAACAAATAAACCAACTGTGTGCATGTTTGCGAGTGTGAGTCTGACTAACAGCAGGAACATTACTATAAAGCTAGTTCATTGTAATTAGAAAAAAAAAAAACTCTGCTGGACCCTAAAAACATTTATGATACTTTGGTGGAGGTTTTATTTGTGAGAGGGGCATTTACATTCTCAGAGCGCACTGCTTGCTTTTATTGAAGCAAGCTGCCTGTTTCTCTACCTGTGAGGGGGAAGGGAGAAAATGTTACTACCGTGGGGTTGAATCATGCGATTGGGAGTTTCATGTAACACCACCCATGACAGGCATTAACATGCCTGTTAACAATAACTTGTGATGACCCACATACGGCTTGCTGGTGCCACAGAACAAGCCATTAGTAAATCTCGTGATCACCATAGATGCTGCATAGCAGGTTACTGAGGGCAATCTCACCCATGTATGCACCCGCAATCCTCTTTAAGAAATATAAAGAAATTATGAAAGTGGGTGACAGTAAAGATGCTTGAAGAGGAGCTAATGTAAAGTTGCAGGTGTCTAAAGTGGTCAACAAGCCATATTAGTAGAAGGTGGGGCCCAATCAATCACATGGGAGGAGCCAGACTTGTAAAGTTTGCTCACCCCTTCTCGAGAGTAAATACATTAAGTCTTCATGGAAATCAAGAACTAAGGTGCTACAAGAATCCACAGGAATACGCAGTGATTGGCTGGTTGAAAACATTATTATTCACATTCTTATATTCAATTTTTCTTCTTGTAAATCTGCAAAAGCTATTTGATAGAAAATAATAGTCTGAAAATATACATATCACATTTTATACAAGACATCAAAGCAAAAGAATAAAATAATTTATTGGCATATTTATGTAAATATGTAAAGTTTCCTTTTTCTCTGCCAAGAATAACATAACAAAAAAACATAAATGAATTGTGAAAGAAAGTAAAAAAAAAAACATATGACAAGCTCCAGCATGTTGCTATAAAAGCAGCAAAGTATTTCAGGCTGTTAGTTGAAACAAGGACGTCTGTATGGATGGATGCAATCAATGATGCAAAGCCAAGTAATAATATTTGTCTGGTTTACAACAGCCATGAGACTAATGTCAGCCAACACAATTCAATTTGTTGCAGATTTCCTGTGCATATAAAATTGTCATAGAACAGCAGTGTCCAAAAACATGATTTGACAGTTAGGGGAGCTGGAATATGTCTACCACTTCCATAGTGTTAATTGAAAACATATATACTGTTACTGTGCATTATACTTAGTTGTTGAGCTAAATTCAATTTTCAGAGCAAGCTCATGAACATTATATAGACAGACTGCTGGATGAGGTTCAGTGAATCAAAAGTCAGTGCCACTTACTGCACACACAGACATGGATATATAGGTGACCTGTTCCCTTATTTAACTAATAATGGTTAAAATACCACTGTGGTACATTTTTCTAGGATAACTCAATTTGACAGTTGGCAAAATATTAAAACTAATTAAATAAATAAAATAAACCCAACCTTCATATTTTTAGCTTTTATATTTATTATTATGTAATGTATGTTCCATTTTCTTTTGTGATGTGATTCTACTACTGGGTGTTCTGGTAAACGAATAAGATTTCTATTAGTCATGATGAAAGCACTGGCTACATTTCCATTGTGCAGCCAGAAACATGTGAGAGCAATCTCCTCCCACCTGAAGAATATGATCAGCAGAAATCAAAATGGTAGACTCCACAACAGCCTAATTGCATCAAGAGGTAATACAGGTTAGTACAATGCATTGGTAGTTTTTCATGCTCTTTAGAATAACTTGATTTTAGAGTAACAGAGTCCTTTTAGCATGAATAATATTAAATTAGATGTGAATCATCTAATTCTGTCTAATTGCATTTTTATATGTTGAAAGACTAAAAATAAGGTTCAGTTATATTTTAATATTAGTTAGAATGTTTGTTGTCCTTAGAATATATTGTGTCAGTATTGATTACTGGTGTCCTAAATCAGAGACCTCACTAATTTTCTACGGAAAAAGTGTTACTAACATCTGACTAAAGAATAAAGAATAAAAGTTTTAAATCTGATAGTTAGTAGCAATCATTAACATAAAAATAATTTAATAGTAATATAGTAACATATTGCTACAAGACTTGTAATCCATCAAGTTCAACCTTTTATAGATCTCCTCAGATATATTGTGTGAATTGTCAGTTGATCCAGAGGATGACAAACAACAACCATTTGAAACCCAACCTGTTGTCTTATTAGGGAAAAAAAAGGCAATCGGATTGTATCTGGATCAACATCCTAACTATTCTAGTTAACTGACATAGATAGCCCTGTATACTATTAGTAATCACAAATACATCACAAATACATTCAACCCCTTTATAAAATTATTTATTGAATCCGCTGTCACATCCTCCTTTGTCGTGAGTTCCACAATCTAACTGCTCTTAATGTGAAGAAACCTTTTAATTCTTTATTGTAAAATATTTTATCCTCTAACCTCAAGGGATGACATCTTTTCAACTGTAAGTTCATTGGTAAGTAATTCACCTGACAAAACCTTATGTTGACCCTGGATATTTTTTTTTTCCACAAGGTAATTATATAATTTTATAATAATAATGAGACATGTTTTTTAAATTATATTTATTATATAAATTGAATATCAAAAAAGCCATCTAACCTACTTTTCTTGAGAAAAATAACAGTTCTACCAAAATAAGTACACACAAGACAATTTTGTAACTAAGGAAGGCTTCAAATCTCAAAAATTATAATAAAACGCTAGTCCTTTTGAAATAGTAGTTCAGATATTGGACTTTTCAAAAAAGTCTAATTGAATGACAGTTCCCTCACCTACTAAATAAAATCTACTATTTTCATTCGTACAAGTGTTAATGGAACAAAGTCAATATAATATATTAACGTTTCTTATATTCGCTCAGAACGGCCTATCTTGCTTCATGTATACATAGTGAAAAGGCTAGAAAGCAAACACTGCTTCCTGCACTGAGTATAGTTTTAATAAAAAGAGGGCTTCTTTTTGTGTCTTTTTCAAGCAAAACAAATGGAAGACATTCTGCCTGCCATCCCTGGATGAATGTTTACTTAATAGCAATCATGAAGCAGAGGTCTGTTAAGAGACTGCGGGATTTTGGGCCTAGCGTATTTTTTATGTGTTAGCTTCACAGCTGGTGCAGGTGAACTTCCAACTATAATAAGTAAAAAAAAAAAAAAACCCAGAGGAAACATTCAGCTGTGGTAAAACAGACAGAAATCTATTATAAATGTGAAACACAATGTCAATGTTTACAGAGGGAGGTCAAATACTAAAATTTTGTTTGGTAAATGTCAGCTCTATCTGAGGTAAAATGTGCTTTGTAAAATGTAAACACTTGTCAAGTTGAGGCCTAATAGCAGTCTTAAGTAGAGCGAGGATTTTAAAAAGTAAAATTTTCCGTTATTAGTTGAAGTTTCTTTTCTTACATTTATATCCAGATGACTCCAGTGTAAAGTAATCAATTTCCTCATTCGGAATGAGATTCGTGGTTAAATAGTCATTTCACTGGGGTGGTGCTCAATCATTAGTTTGCATATTGTACATTATACTTTACAGCTCCTGGAAAGATCATTACTATTAATTAGCACAGACTTCAGGATCACTTGAGTATCAGCTCCTGTGGGAGGCTATTAACAGACGCAGATGATGGATGTATGACCGGCTAAAAATAAAGAAATACCTTGTAATCTATTTGAGAATTTTTAATGGATTTGCGCACACATGATACAAGTTAAACTCTATTCAGTTAAGACCCCAATGGGCATCCAGTGACTTTGAATCAGAGATAGCAAGGACATTTACATCTCATATAATGCTCCAGTTTTATATAAGAAAAAAGACCACCTAAATTTGCAGATAATGAAATTCTAGCTTAAAACAAATAGGTGCAAGAGAAGCTATGCATTTCATGTATAGTCTAAATTGTATAATATTAAAAGGAATTAACATGACCCATGCATGATCCATTCAGGCTAGTTGATGGAATAACTGACACGACAACTTGAGTTGGGAGAAACAACGGGCCACAGCTTTATTTTGACACAATGTAAACAAACAACCGTAACTTATTTAGATGACTAATTTAGTCCTTTCCTTCCGGGGGAGGAGCCCGGCCACGAACAGTGACCTCACGCTTTGAGCCCTGCCCAAAGCCCCAATGCTTATCTTTAAGCACGCCCTGTGAGGTGGGGCCATCGCCCCCTTAGGCCAGTGGGCCGGGCAACTCACCTCCCGCCGCACAGACATAAATTAACAAAACACAACATACAATAGCCACTTCTCCGAATTCTTTAACCAAAAATATATATATTAATTTCAATATTTCTTATTTATATTATATATACTTTTTTTTTTTTTTTTTTAAAAGAATAAACCATAACATCTGTTAACAACAAAATACAGGGTGGGTGGGTGGGATTCCAGTCGGGAGACCGCGCTGCTGTGTTCAATGGCGCGAAACGGGCTTCCGACACGCCCCCCGACGCTCCTGATTGGCTGATAGCCTCACAGGTTCCGCTGGGTCACGTGACGCTACAGGCTGACCCAGGGAGCCTGTGCAGCCTCCGCGTCGTTCATGACCCATGCATGATCCATTCAGGCTAGTTGATGGAATAACTGACACGACAACTTGAGTTGGGAGAAACAACGGGCCACAGCTTTATTTTGACACAATGTAAACAAACAACCGTAACTTATTTAGATGACTAATTTAGTCCTTTCCTTCCGGGGGAGGAGCCCGGCCACGAACAGTGACCTCACGCTTTGAGCCCTGCCCAAAGCCCCAATGCTTATCTTTAAGCACGCCCTGTGAGGTGGGGCCATCGCCCCCTTAGGCCAGTGGGCCGGGCAACTCACCTCCCGCCACGGAGCATGCGAGGGACGCCTCCCGAGGCTGCGATCCCCCCCTGCTGGACATTAAAGCCAAAGCCCGCAAAACACTCTCCCTAAACTCCAACATCAGCAACTCGTACCCTATTTCCGCAAGATGAACCTTATCCTTTGCGAAAAAATCATCTGCGCCGACCGGTTCGAAATCTTTATACCGGATGGCAGAGAAACCTTGTTTTCTCACAAAGCTCGCAATCTGCTGGTTTATCTTCTGTCTAGCCTTATCTAAGCATACTGGGTCGCGCGCGTTACGCCATGATCTTCTCTTAATCATCTCAGACCAGATAAGGAACGTGCCAGGGAACTTCTTCACCCATTTCTCGATGTCTCGTCTCATCACCTTTAGCATTCGTCTCATGGGAACTGTCCCCAAATCGTTCCCGCCGGCATGAAGAATGATAACACTGGGCTGCCCGTAACGCTGCGCGTACGTTTCCAAGAGGCCGTCGAACTGCGCCCATCGCAGACCCCGAATACCACACCACCTTACGCGTAAGTCCGTAACAGGAAAGCCCAGTTGTGCCTTTTCTTCGGTAACTGCGGCTAACCTATGGGCCCAGTACACGTAGGAATGGCCCACAATCCATAGTTGCTTCTGTTCCCCTGAAAGTAGAAAGCAACACCATTAAACCACTGCATTTGGCCGTACATAGGAACAAAAACGGTCTGAGTCCCACCTCCCGATGCCCTTTACTGTCGCGTCGGGCAACCCCAACCTAGCCGCTTCAGTGGCAGCTCCAATCCGAAAGGAGTGTGTCCCAAAGTCGGACTGCTTGAAACCGAGCCGATGCAGTGCGCTTTTTAAAACTCTTTTAAACTGATACACAGACAGTGCCGTTCCATCGGCGTGGACCAGCAGCGAACACCGTCCCACCGGTCGCTGCTTAAGGTACTCCACTACACATGCATATGGGCAACACTCTGTGCCAACCTGATGCAGAACCACTTCTCTTCCTTTACCCACTTGGTCGGTCTTTGACCTCCGCAACCACAATACCACCGTACCTTCCCTGAGGCAGGTATCCACCAATTGCAGACCCCCCGAACCGTGTCTACTGTTCGCGACTAACTCCCCTATCCTAAACGCTCCGAAGAACGCCAGGGAAAAAGCCGTTCGGAAAAGTAGAGATTCAAAGGGATCCCTGCAAACCACCACCAATTCCTGAGCCAATCTCAGCAACAGCGCAAATGTTATTGGCCGCCTACTATCTGGCCTTTGCGCACCGCTGAACATTCCGCGCACCACTTTGCGCACTAGAAACTCCTTAGTAAGGTCCCTCTGCCCAGCAAGCTTAAACATAAAAGCAAGCGCCGTGACCTGTCTCCCTACTACGGGTTTTGATTCGCCTTGCTCGGCGCACCGCAGCAGGTACCAAAGCAAGATCCCTACGCTCTTGTCCTCCGTCGTGGCACCACCTGCCAGTGCCACTAGGCTATCCCATTTAGCCCACACGCGTCTATAAGCGTTCCACGTCGCTGGGGCAACAGACTGTCTCACGAGTCTCGTTACCTGACAGCTCCAATCTCCCAGAGCTCCTCGGGGATGAGCTCCCCCAGGGCGTTCGCACAAGGAGCCAGCGCCCTGAAACGATCCTCCTGAAACCGAGAGAGGGCGTAAGCAATTCCGTTATTCACATTTGTCACGTGTCTTGCTTGAAACCATATGTTCAAGCGAAGGCAACATAGCACAAGATGCCTGAGCAATCTAATCCCTGGTACGGATGCCGCCGTGATGTTGTTCACGGCTTCAACCAACCCCTTATTACCCGAATGGAAAATGACTCGCCTGTCCCTGAAACAAGGACCCCATAAGTGCACTGCTACCACCATAGGAAACAGCTCCAGGAATGTAGGGTTCAGCAGTAAACCCGCCTCTTCCCATTCCTCCGGCCATGCCGCAGCGAACCATCTCCCTTGGAGATACGCCCCACAACCGATCGGTCCAGAACCATCGGTGTGCAGGTCTAGCTCTGCGCTGGTGGTGCCCTCCTTTTGAAGGACCACCCGCCCGTTAAAGTCTGCAAGGAACATCGCCCATACCTCTGCATCGTCACGCATGGCCTTAGAGACTGTTAGGAAATGATGCGGCTTCGCAATCCCTACCGTAGCCAGAGACATCCGTCTACAGAATATCCGCCCCATGGGGATAATTCTGCAAGCGAAATTCAACTTCCCCAATATTGATTGCAGCCGCCGCAGGGTCACCCTCCGTGCGCCCCGCAGTGCCGTAATCTCGGCTTGCATGTCCTCCACCTTCTCTAAGGGAAGACTGCACTCCATTTTGCAGGAGTCAATCCGAATCCCCAGAAAAGTCAATTGTTCTGTAGGGCCCTCCGTCTTGTCATGGGCCAGTGGTACCCCGAATTCTGTACAGATTTCGGTGAACACCTCCAGCATAAAACGGCAAGCGTCGTTTCTCGCTGGGCCAACAAAAAGAAAGTCATCCAGGTAATGGGTAACGCTCTTGTACCCCGCCTTGATGCTCACAACCCATTGTAAAAATTTGCTGAAGGCCTCGAAGTAAGCACAGGATATCGAGCATAAATCGTTTCGCGCCACATAAATCGACGAAGTAACTTCCGTCTACGAAGCACCCCAGCAACCGATGGCTTGTCGGGTGCACGGGGAGCAATCTGAATGCTGCCTTGATGTCCACTTTTGCCATAAGGGCCCCCTGGCCCTCCCTTCTCACCAGATCGACCGCCCGGTCAAATGACTCGTAAGACACAGTAGCCTGGTCTTTTGATATGCCATCGTTTACCGAACGGCCTCTGGGGTAGGAGAGATGCTGGATCAATCTAAATTTACCCTTCTCCTTCTTGGGGACCACGCCAAGAGGAAACACAACTAAACCTTGGATGGGCGGGGCCGCAAATGGCCCGGCCATCCTCCCCAATTTTACCTCATTAAGCACCTTAGCTTTGGCTACCCCTGGGAAATCCCTAGCCGACTTCAGGTTTGGGACAAGAAAACCTTGAATGTCGATCCCACATGGAATCCGGAATCCTTCTCGGAACCCGTCCTCCAATAGGCGCGCCGCTTCGGCGGTGCCTGCCAATTTACCGTAGCGCTTTAGCCACGGCAGCATGGCGGGGAGGCGTATGGGCGTCTTGCCCCTTTGCAGGAGGTTCGCCCCTGCCTCCCTCTTTGGGTCTACCGCATCTAGACAGGGGGTGCTCACCTCCGCAGTTTGAGCATGCATGCTTAAACCTGCAGTTAGGCGCCCATCTGCAGACCCCCTCGTTGTACGAAAAACAGGTCTTAAGACCTGCTCCTGAGGCGTGGGTGGGGCCCTTAGCTCCACCGGCCCCGCTCCGAAAGGGCGTTGTGACTCTCATGGGTGTCATGATGTTTAGCCAATACGCCACCGCTTTGTCGCTCCACGCCATACTTGGCCTTGAGGCCAAGTATTGCCGGAACTCCTCATCGTACCGCCACCAGGCTGTACCCCCATAAACCTTGTGAGCATTCCGAATTTCGTCTATGTAGACGAACAATCCCGAACTCTGTTCAGGGTGCCGCTCACACAGTACGCAAGCCCAAATAGAAAATGCTTGCAGCCAGGTATCAAACGTCCTGGGTAGCCTAGCAAAGGATTTCCCCTCCCTGGGGCCCCTCTCGGCCAGGTCTGATTGCCTAGACATAGGGAGAAGGGAAAACAACTCTATAAATTCCCTCCTCCAGATCTTTTCCTTTACATCCTGTGGAAGGTGTGCACCTAAATTATCCAACGAGCAGAGGACTATAGGCCTCATGGCTGCGTCGGTAACCCCCACAGTATTATTCCCAACTGTTGCTATTGCGCTGCCTACCGGCTCGGGCGCGCGCAAGCTAGCTAGCGTCGCGCTCGCTGGCGCCACTACCGCTGCTGGCTGGGACCATGCACCCTTTGCTATTCCCCCTATCCACGCTCCCATTTCGCGCTCGCTAACTGCAATGTTATGCGCAGCTAATAGAGTCCTTAATGACCCAATAAAACCACCCTTGTCTGCTGCGCAGCTCAATTCTGAGCGCTCACCTGCTTCTGGAAGCTTTGGAGTAGATACGGCCAACGGAGTTTCCCCGCGTCTCTCCTGACGCTCCGGGGACTCTGACCGTCTGGCCCTCCGCGGGCTTCTCCTCTCAGATCCAGTGCAAGCACAGCTGCACCGACAAGATCTTCTGCTTCTAGACCTGGATCTCCTTCTGGATCTGTGGGTACAAGAAGAACAGTCACTAGCTCTCCGCGACCTGCATGCCCGCGCCCATACCGCCCTTTCCTCGTCTGAGGAAGGGTCCTGGTCAGCTAAGCTTGCGCGGCTGGAGTAGGCTAGCACTGCCTCCGCCGCCCCCTGTAGGGGGCCCCCTGAGACTTCCTCGGGCGTTGGAATATCCAGCTGTTGGTCAATCTTAGACCCTTTGCGCTGTGGCCTAACCGTATCGCCCTCAGTCTCTACTCTGCTACGCCTTAGCGGTGTGTGCGTAAATAGCAGCGGACTGTACCTGCTCGTAGCCTTCTTAGCTCGAGTGGGGCGTCCTAGCCTCGCCACTGCCGCTGTCACAGGCATGTCATCAATCATGACCATGCTGTCTTGGCTGTTCATCTCTCTGATGACCCCATCTCTTCTCTCTCTCGTCGTCGCCATGCTCCTCTCGCTGCCAGTTGGGCGTCCCTGTAAAGTACCAGAAGCACTGTTAATGAGGGAAACCCCAGGGACCGTCTGCTTGGCACCGTGAGGGCCTGTAGGAGCCTTTTTAGGACTCCCGGCTTTTCTCTTACCCCCTGCACCCCCCTTACGGGGTGTTAGAGGGGTGTTTCGCGACCTTTGTCGCGGCCTAGGACCTTTAGGCAAGTTGGCAGGTGGTGGCCGGATTGCTAGGCCCTCACCCCCACCGCCCGTGATCCTGGCGCTCGCCTGCCTGGGGGGTATGGGGTCCCGGCCGCCCTGACCTGTAACCCCCCCATCTCTGGTGTCTCTGCTACCTGATGGACGTGGGTCTGGCAGCCCTACAGCGGTGGGATGGGAAAAAATTTCCCTGGAGGCATCAGAATTGGCTAGGACACCAGCCACCGCAGGCTGTTCCTGTACAATGTGCTGAGCTCCAAGCGCAGAAGGCATGGGAGGTCCCAGCCTGTCCTGCACCCACCTGACCCCTTGGCTTAAGGCACGGGTCCTAACCTCAGCCAGTAAGGCCTCTAAGCCTTCTGGATCCATAGTAAATGCTAACAGGGGAACAAACAGGGGGAACAACAAGCAGAATACAGGCCCACACAGACACAGGAACACACACAGACACAGTACACCACAGGGAGACAGGGACACACACACACACAAAAACGGAGGAGGAAAAGAAACACAAAAACGGACAAAGATAGCCTCAACAGTGATATCCCCTTATATGCTGGTAAGCTGGGGTGAAATCTCAGTAATTAAACCTTCCTACTGTATTTTTTAGCTGCAGGACCTCAGACCTCCGTCCATCCAGTCGGGAGACCGCGCTGCTGTGTTCAATGGCGCGAAACGGGCTTCCGACACGCCCCCCCGACGCTCCTGATTGGCTGATAGCCTCACAGGCTCCGCTGGGTCACGTGACGCTACAGGCTGACCCAAGGAGCCTGTGCAGCCTCCGCGTCGTTCAGAATTTAAACAGTTATATAGCACTGCAATTAATAAAAAATACAATATATTTTGAAACCAAAACCATTATACCACCAATACCACAATAGTCATCAGAATAAGGTAGAGGTTTACTAAACCACTACAGGGGCTGTGATGCATAGCAACCCTGCATCACAGCACATGCCCATATTTACTAAAGTAAGTATCTTAGTAACCACAAAGCTCATTGCATACAAGTCCTACACTGTGTGGGATATTGCACCATTGTTCAAAAACAGAAGCTTCCATTCTATACCTACTCACCCGCTTTTATACTGCACTCTCTCTATCCCCCCTCTTTCATTACCTGTTCCCTCTCCCAAATCTGCCAACCCCCTAGCTGTCTGTTCCCAATCTCTTGCTCTCTTTGTCTTTGCCAATGCAAAATGTCAACAATTGGCATATGCTGTCATTATTGTTAAGATTGTTTTGCTTAACAAATAATTTTGTAGCTCTTACGATCAACACATGTGAGGTTTGGGTACAGACTTTGGCCACTTTGGAACTCTGTTAGTTGCCTGATTTTTCTTTGACAGCTCCCATATGAAAATGCTAATTGTCAGACCTCTTTCATAAATAACACATACTGCTGACCAACCTATTATGAATCACAATTGTAGCTCCATTTGTAATGATTTAGATACTTCAGAGTTAAACTCCTTTTAAATAAGGTATTTCCATTGACCTGAGCATAAGTGACAAAAGGTCCAAGTGACATAAAACCACCCATTTACTCAATAAAGACAACTCACTTGCAGTTGGGTATAACCAAGCCACAGCTTTATTGAAAACATAACATGAATAACATGAGGGGCTGCACACCCACACACGGAAGAGCTCACCGCCCAGACAGAGGGGGCCCAAGGAACCCCGTGCCCAAGGGACCTCTGTCAATGACCACTCACCGGAAACCTACACAGTTAATGAGCTCCCCCCTAGGGTGATGCAGCACCCACGCCACCCGCAAGCCCTCTGGGCTCAGCCCCACCAAAGCTCGCCTTTGCCTGGTTAATACCCACCTTGAGGGAATAATTAAACAGTGACAACCCAACCTCATTTAAATGAACTCCATCTTTAAAAAAATACAATTTGCTATCAACAATTTCAAGATCTCTGTGCCTAATTGGAACCCCCCCCAGTCTTCTAACAAATGACGCCATTATCTTATTAACCATACGCCTCGCCTTATCAAACCTTTTGTGATCTATGGCCCCTCTATGAAGCCTAGGTGTGATCTGAGACCAAATAATAAGAAGCCCAGGGAATAATTCTACCAACCTCGACACATCCCTTTTCATGATTCTGATAAGATCGTTTATGGGCATGAAACCTAGATAATTTCCCCCAGCATGTATAACCAGTAAATCAAGGGAAGGAGCTTCCCTGGCCAAACCTACGACTGTCAATAACTTGCTCCCACTTCATACCCCTGATGCCAAACGACTTCACTAGCACCACATCTTCCAGAAAACTCAACTGCCGATCATGTTCTCTGATTCCGGCTGCCCTTTGAGCCCAATAAATGAATGAATGCCCCACAATCCACAAATGTAACGTGGGCTTTGCAAATACAAAACATAAGCCATTCATTTCCAATGCCTATTAATACCACAGCATATATATATATATAGATACTGCCTTTTCACTCCCCCTTTTATTGCATGCTTGGCCGCTTCCCCTGCTTTTTTACTCCCCCAAACTCCAGAGGTCAAACAGAATCCGTGTCGGCTCGACGTCCGCTCTAGGTACTTCTTCCCTAAAACGTAAACCATTGCCCCCTTGACAGTGCATCTGCTATGCCATTTTGAACTCCCTCAATGTGTGTAGACCTTATCAGGATGTTAAATTGCAGACACTTCAATGCCAATTGCCGCAGCAACCTCACTACTGACGGCGAAGAGGCAGTAGGGCGCATTAATTGCCTGTACCACACCCAGATTGTCACACCTAAAAATCACATGCTGGTCCCTCAGCTGCTCTCCCCACAACATTACCGACACTACAATAGGAAATAATTCTAAAAACATTAGATTCTTAACCACCTTCCTTTCCTTCCAGACCTCCGGCCAGCATTCCGCGCACCAACGTCCACCAAAATAAGCCCCAAAACCGATAGAACCTGATGCATCCATAAATAATTCAATCACCTCATTAAACACTGGGCTTCTTAACATCAACGTTTTACCATTAAACTTCTGCAAAAACAAATCCCAAACTCTCAGATCTGCCCTGTGCTCCCTTGAGTTTCTTATATGATTATGCAGCTGGCTAACCTCAGTAGTAGCCAACGCTAACATCCTTGCAAATAATATTCCCATGGGGATAATGCGACAAGCAAAATTAAGCTTACCCAGCAAGGACTTCACCCCTTTAAATGTGACCTTTTTTGCTACCAACAGTTGCATTACCACATGCCTTAAATACACTACCTTCTCCCATTGCAACCTACACTCAAAAGACACTGAATCAATATAAATACCCAAAAACTGCAACTCCTGACACGGACCGACTGATTTCTCCTCTGCTAACGGAATTCCAAATTCCCCTGCCAAGACCTGAAATTTGTGAAATAGCTTATGACAATCCTGCTTCTCATACGAGCCTATGAACAAAAAATCATCAAGGTAATGCACAATGGAGTGTAAACCTGTCCTAACCCCAACAACCCAATGCAAAAATGTACTGAACTTCTCAAAATAGGAAAACGAAATAGCACAACCCATAGGTATACATAAGTCAACAAAGTAATAATCCTACACATGACACCCCAACAAATGATGAGAGTCCGGGTGCACCAGGAGCAATCTAAAAGCCAATTTTATGTCAACTTTTGCTAACCAAGCACCTCTACCTGCCTTCCTGATGCCACGTCCCTCTCAATTCCATCATTTACTGATTGCCCCTTCGGGTATGACAAATGGTGAATTAACCTGAATTCTCCAACCTCTTTCTTGGGCACCAAACCTAGCAGAGAAATCCTCAGATTGCCAAAAGGAATGGCATCAAAAGGGCCCCCCATTCTACCCTTCTCAACCTCCCCCATTAATTTTTTCCATACCACTAAAGGCTGATCCCTAGCAGACTTTAGATTCGGGGGCCTCCCCATAGGCTCAATATTCTCAGCCAGAATTACAAAGCCCTCCTCAAAACCCCTTTCTAACAAACTTGCATCATCCCAACGCCCGGGACATCTAACGTATAGCCTTAACCAACCCACCATCTTTTTAGCTGCACTGGACTCCTCCCCTTTTCCAACCTGCTCCCCGCATATCTGGCTCTTTGCTCTTTTGAAACAGCGAAAAAGAGGATGCCCTCCCCTGCACTCGGAACACTCATGTTTAAACTTACATGATGCCCCCCTTGAACAACTCCCTTCCCCAAATTCAAAACAAAACCCTTTTTTATTGAAATTCTCCTGACCTGCCTTCTGGCCTGAGTTTCCCCCCGGATGTAAAAGAGTAACCACCTTCAGCCAACTTCCCATGACCCTGTCATTCCACTGCATAGAGGGCCTCACCGCCATACGTTGCCTAAACTTCTCGTCATACTGCCACCACACTAATTCCCATAAGTTCGATGAATGCCCTCAATCTCATCTAAATAGCAGAACAACGCTGAGCAACACTCCGGCGATCTTTCCCTCACTATACTAGCGAGTATGACATACGCCTGTAACCAGTTCCCAAAAGCTCATCTCATCTTCCTCTTTTTTTAAATCCTTTTTCTTATCATCGTGCTCAAACTTAATAAAACTATCCAATGGGAGCAACGAGAATATCTCTATGAACACATGATCCCCTATAGGGCCTATGGATCATAACGCCGTCTTCTGCCTTGCGGTATTCGCCACTTTTAACAGTGATACCGCTTCACTCCTCTCCCCCGTCTCGCTCTCCAGAGTAACTGTTTCACTAACCAACTGGCCCATCTGAGTATTGCTGCTTCCAAACTCCTGTCCCACCCATGCCCTAGCTGGGTCCCGATCCTTACCCCCTGAAAATTTCGACAATAGCCCTGTCAAACCTGACACTAGCTCTCGTACATTACCCATGTTTTCAACTAAACTTTTTGTCCGTGTGTCACACTCACCTATAACTCCTGTCAGTAGATGACGAAGGGGCAGTAGCACCTGCTATCGGTCTCACACTGCTGTCATCCTTTCCTCCGGCTGAGGATGGACGGCCTCCCATCCTGCTGTCGAATTCCCTGGTATCCTTCCCTCTGACTGAGGCCGGACGCACTCCCCTCCTGCTGTTGATCTCACTGCTATCCTTTCCCCAGATTAGGGATAGACGCCGTCCGCTCCTGCCGCTGACTTTTTCGCTCCTCCCTCTCCGAGACGACGCATCCTCTCTCCTGTCATCAACCACCAGTCAGCCCTGGACCTTGCCACCTCTCTCTCCGGGACGGTATCTGTAATGACTAGCACACCTCTCTCTGCTTCTATCTCTACGATCATGCTCACCATGCCCCCTTCTGCTCTCCGGGGACCATCTCCTCGACCTTGACCTCCTTCCAGGGGATGGCGACCTTCTGCTCCTGCTGTCGACCGATGACGACCGTCTGCTGCTGACTCTCTCCCATCTTGCTCTGCTATTCGAGAATCCTGCCAGCTGCCTCTCCTTACCGCCTCCACCGGTCCTCACCGCCCAGTCTCTGTGCCTTCTTTCTCTGCGTCCCCTACGGACATCCGACGCATCTGTTTCCACTGACAAGCGACCTTTCTGCTGCAGCGGTTGCTGCCTTGCGTCCCCCCTTCCTGCAGATGACTCCTGTCGACCGCTCCTTGGCCGTTGACCAGCTCTGGTCGCTGTTCCTTCACCTGACACACAATAGACACAGGGCAACACGAAGATACAGCTCTCCTCGCCTCTCCTCCGGACTCCCTGTTACCCTGTGACTCCTCCTCCTCACTGAAAATGCCTTCTGTGGCTGACCCCTCTTCCTGCTCCCCCAATGTTTCTTCTCTCCCCCTAGCTTCTTGCTCCTCGTCTGTACCTTCTTCCTCCTCTTCATCCTGCCCTGTTGTCAGTGCTTCTTGCTGCTCTCCACTGTCTCCTATCCTTCTGCAACACTTTCTTCCCCTTGCTTCTGCTGCCTGCCGGGCTTTCTTCTTTTTTTTTCTACGTGCTGCCTCTGTCCTGTCCTCCTGAACCTTGTCACCATACTTTTTACTGTGCCGGCTCTGCTCCTCTTCTTCCTCCCCGCTGGCTGCTGGGCTGCCCTTGCTATCTCTTGTGCTCTTCCTTCCTGAGTCCTCCCCTGCCTTATCCCGGCAGTCTCTTCCTCCTCCCTTCTTCCTCTTCCCTCCTGCCACTGCACCTGCTGTCCTCCCGCTGCTGGCCCTCTTCTCTGGGCCTGTGTGCCGTCTGCTTCCTCCCTGTTCTCTCCTCCAGCTCCTCCTCTCTCAGACCTCCTTGTCAGTATTGCGAGACCCGTGTCCTTACCCTCCGCTGATGTCACGGCGCCATCACGCCCGGCCCGCTGGCTCTTCTTTCTTCCTCTGCCGGATCATTCCGCCAGCTCCGCGCTGCTCTGCTCTCCTTCTGCTGGATGGACCTCGGCTGGCTCTGCACCCGCTGCCTCTTTTCTCCCATCACCTCTCCTCCTGGCATCAACCTGTGAGTTCCCTCTTGCACTGTCTGCGCCTCCCTCCGCCATCGACCTCCGCTCGGCCATCCCGTCTGCCTCCGCCGGACTCCTTTCTTCTTCCAGCAACCTCCTTCACGGTGTGCCGCTCTGCCTCCTCTTCCTGGGGGTATTAAGGGCTGGGCTCAGTCTCTCAGGGGGTCTGGTTCTTCTGGTCAGCCGGCCACCTCTCTCTCTGCCCTGGCTCCGGGTCCACTGCCGGCATTCCTCCCCCAGTGGCTGTGCTGCCAACTTTATAGCCTCCACCACCGATTGCAGCCACTCTGGCTCATTCTGGGCCACTTGCTCCTGGAGTTGCATCCACAATTGGGGTCGCCATTGATCAGGCACAGTTGCCTGTTGCAGGAGGGGACTAATTAACTCCAATTAAGTGTCCAACCAAGTGGCACTATGGAGGGAAAACACCTCTATTAATAACCTACCCTCTATGCTCCACCCACCTAATCAAAACTCTTCCCCAGCTCTCAGCCCGGTCAAAAGCCCCCACCCTTATTTATTTCCCCAGGAGCTCCCATATTTTGTCTACAACCTATATATTATCACATATATAGTTGTGAGCATACGGGCCGTTGCTAACGCTTGCGGGCTCGCGCAGCGAGCCTGCGGCCCTCGCTTCGCGAAGACCCTCCTTGCCAACAACTGTGGCCCTCGAAACAATTTACGGACTTACGACAACAACAAACGAGATAGCACGTTCCCGCCCGAAAAACGCGCATATGAAAAGATTCAAAACACAAAAAATACACACAATAAATACATAAGAACATTACCTACAGCAAGCGTAGGCACCAAGGACCTCCAAAAGTGAAGTTACAGCTCAATTAAATTTGAAATAAAAGACTTTAGACACCTGAAAATCTCTGAAGCAAGAGAAAAAATGACCGCCGAAGAAAACGAAAACGGCTAACGACGCAAAACTACTACACCAACTCGCAAAACGGAGCAGACGCTCCAGACCACTTCACGAGGCACGTAACACACACTATGCGGCACGTACCACACTGCTAATACCCACCATTTTAAAGACACCCACAAAATTTACGCTGGAACGCAAATAGCGCATGCGTATTGCGTTTTTACGGTTTCAACCACCCAAAAGTTTATAAATACTGCCCACTTTCCAGAAAATTCTAAATTTCTCCTGAGTTGATGAACAGTGTGACTGGATAGTACACTGCTGCCGTTACTTGAGAAGAGAATTACTTCCGAATTTACAACTTCACAATCTGTAAATTAAAAATGAGAGGTAAGCTATAATATATTTCATTTATTAAGAAAGACCCCCCCCCAAAAAAACAAAAAAAAAACAGTTGAAACATTCACAACCAAGACGTCATTCATGTATAGTGACATGTCAAATGCACATATATGTGTATAGGCCAAACAACAAGCTCATCTTAACTCAAACTAATGAAACAAGTATATTCAAGTGACATTAATTTACAGTAAAAAATGCCTGACGAAAAAAAAAATTACACCCATACATATTTAACCTGCAACTCAATCTTTCCCTTTTTTTCACGATTCAAACAGACTCTGCATCAACAGCGTTACTCAAGAATTTGCAGCGTGGACTGTGAAAGGGAATTACTTTTCAACAACAGAAAGAAAGAAGAAGCAGTAAGAGACAAAAATATATTACATGCAAAAAAAGAGCATGCTTTTCCAAAACCAAAACAAGGAATATACACTTAACCATTTTTTTTTCTCTTTCAAACAGACACTACAAGAAGACTACCGGATTTACATTGGCTGTAGGGGCCCCTCTGTCATTCATACAACAAAAAGACTTCAATCAAGGTACAGTGGATATAAAAAGTCTACACACCCTTGTTAAAATGTCAAGTTTCTGTGCTGTAAAAAAATGAGACAAAGATAAATCATTTCAGAACTTTTTCCACCTTTAATGTGACCTATAAACTGTACAACTCAATGGAAAAACAAACTGAAATCTTTTAGGTGGATGGAAGAAAATAAAAAAATAAAAATAATGTGGTTGCATAAGTCTGCACACCCTCTTATAAATGGGGATGTAGATGTGCTCAGAATTAAACAATCACATTACAAATTGTGTTAAATAGGAGTCAGCATACACCTGCCATCATTTAAAGTGCCTCTGGTTAACCCCAAATAAAGTTCAGCTGCTCTAGTTGGTCTTTCCTGAAATGTTCCTAGTCGCATCCCACAGCAAAAGCCATAGTCCATAGAGAGCTTCCAAAGATTCAGAGGGATCTCATAGTTAAAAGGTATCAATCAGGAGATGGGTACAAAAGAATTTCCAAGGCATTAGATATACCATGGAACACAGTGATGATCGAGTGGAGAAAATATGGCACAACAGTGACATTACTAAGAACTGGAGCTCCCTCCAAAATTGATGAAAAGACGAGAAGAAAACTGGTCTGGGAGGCTACCAAGAGGCCTACAGCAACATTAAAGGAGCTGCAGGAATATCTGGCAAGTACTGGCTGTGTGGTACATGTGACAACAATCTCCCGTATTCTTTATATGTCTGGGCTATGGGGTAGAGTGGCAAGACAAACGCCTTTTCTTACGAAGAAAAACATCCAAGCCAGGCTACATTTTGCAAAAACACATCTGAAGTCTCCCAAAAGGATGTGGGAAAAGGTGTTATGGTCTGATGAAACCAAGGTTGAACTTTTTGGCCATAACTCCAAAAGATATGTTTGGCGCAAAAACAACACTGCACATCACCAAAAGAACACCATACCCACAGGGAAGCATGGTGGTGGCAGTATCATGCTTTGGGGCTGTTTTTCTTCAGCTGGAACTGGGGCCTTAGTTAAGATAGAGGGAATTATGAACAGTTCCAAATACCAGTCAATATTGGCACAAAACCTTCAGGCTTCTGCTAGAAAGCTGAACATGAAGAGGAACTTCATCTATCAGCATGACAACGACCCAAAGCATACATCCAAATCAACAAAGGAATGGCTTCACCAGAAGAAGATTAAAGTTTTGGAATGGCCCAGCCAGAGCCCAGACCTGAATCCGATTGAAAATCTGTGGGGTGATCTGAAGAGGGCTGTGCACAGGAGATGCCCTCGCAATCTGACAGATTTGGAGTGATTTTGCAAAGAAGAGTGGGCAAATCTTGCCAAGTCAAAATGTGCCATGCTGATAGACTCATACACAAAAAGAGAGTGCTGTAATAAAATCAAAAGGTGCTTCAACAAAGTATTAGTTTAAGGGTGTGCATACTTATGCAACAATATTATTTTATTTTTATATTTTTTCTTCTCTCTACCTAAAAGATTTCAGTTTGTTTTTCAATTGAGTTGTACAGTTTATAGGTCACATTAAAGGTGGAAAAAGTTCTGAAATGATTTATCTTTGTCTCATTTTGTTTACAGCACAGAAACCTGACATTTTAACAGGGGGTGTGTAGACTTTTTATATCCACTGTATAGTATAACAAATAAAAAAATACACACAATCCCATGTTTACTGACCACCAATATCACAAGTCAAACACAAATATTATATCCTCTTAAAGCCTCAATACAAATTACAGCAAAACAAGAACACCACAGTTCAAGAAACTTGAACTTATACAATTCACTAATAAACACACTTCTATAGCAAAAACAATTGTTAACACAATGCATTAATAAAATATAGGTGGCGGACACAAAACAGGATAGTATCCAAAACATTACCAAGAGACACAAAAAATAGATATTCTTCCTGTTTACTCTACAAGAACCTATAACCATCACCCAGAAACCACATGCAGCATCCCACAGGTGGTGGACACAAAAAAGGATTGTACAAAAAATCCCCACAACATATAGAAAAAAAAGGCACATTCCTGTTTACTCTCCAACAACCTGTAACCCTCACAAAGCTACAAAATTAAGCATACTAAAAGTGGGGGAGACAAAACATTATAGTACAAAAAAGACCACCAACATATTGAAAACAAAATTCACATTCACATTTACTCTCCAGCTACCTCTAACCTTCACAAACAACCCAAATTAAGCATACCAAAAGTGATGGACGCTAAACAGGATAGTACTGCAAATACTTCCAACATACAGAAAATACTATTCACAGTCATGTTTACTCTACAACAACTTAAACCCTGACCCACAAGACAAATACAACATCCCAAAAGGGCTGCACACAAAATATAATAGTCCAACAAACATTCCTAAGATATAGAAAATACAACTAACATTAATAATTACTGGACGAAGAAATAGAACTATAACTGAGAAATACAATACAACCCTTTTCAAGTGGCGCAAAAAAAAACAGTATAGCAGAACAGATCAGGATAACAGATACAATTAAAAAAAATAATAAATCCTGTTTCATGCCCAACAAACTACTACACTAAAAGAAGAATACAATTACAACAGTAGTCCACACAAAACACCATACTAATGAATTACACCCACTGCTGTAAGTTGTCACACCCTCTAAAATGAATAATACAACATATTGCTTTGAAAATAAATAAACCATGCTATTCATGAAAAAAATATTACAATAAACCAACATTTATATTTTTCTTTTACAACAGGCACTGCATGAAGACTCTCGGACGAAGATTTACATCAGCTGATCCAAGGATATTCATCTTCAAATCACACTTCCAACAAGGTACAGTATAACAAGTAAAAAAATAGAAACAAAAAAGAACATGTTTGCTGTACAGCCATGTCAACAGCAAATATCAAATAAAACAACAACACACCACCAACAATAAGTCCCACAAATCACCATCCTTCAAGAAATATTGGTGACCCTTTTCGAATTTACCTACTAATTACCTTTTACCTACAACAACCTTGAACAGTAAACCGTGACTTCAATGAATGAAACTAAATGTGCACAAGATAAAACAGCATAGTACAAGAAATAGTGAAAACACATCAACAATTCTACTCTAAATTCTCTCTTCAGCTCCATAACCTACAACATTAACCACAAAACCCAAACACGCACCCAAAATAAAATACCACAACAAATACTACTCCAACCTACCAAACAACAGTACAAACCTGCTTTTCACACCAACACCCTATAAGGCTGTAACAAAAATATAAGGCTTCTATTACAACAATCACCTACAGAAAAAATTACAAACATCAATATATTAATAACATTTTGCCCCTCTACTATGCCTATAAGCCAAACCTACAAGATTAAAAATAGCTAAGAAGCCCAAAAAACTAAAATAACACATACTCCTTTAACACCATAAAATTACCTCAAATGCTATGCTTTGCTCTGCTATGCCTCTAACCCAAAAATTGAAAACCACTATAAAAAAAATATCAACTACAAAATAAGACATAGTAATTTCACTCTACAAAATTACTTCATCTACAATGACATATAATGACATACAAATAAACTACATGTTGAAGCTCAACAGTGTTGCAAAAAAAACATTACAGTAAAAATAAAAAATAATATATACTTTAAAAACAATTGCACATCACAAAATAAACTAATAATACATTATTTTCTTTTACAAATAAAGATGCCTAATAACGAGACCAAACAGGAAAAGATAAAACGTCAAGCTAGAGAACGACAACAAAGATGGGCAAACCAGCAGACACCGGAGCAGAAGAAAATTCGACGAGAAAAAGAACGGAAAAGACTTGCAAGCAAAAGAATATCACCCTGAAAAAATTCAAGATTCAAAGAAAACAAGCATTTTGAAACCTGCTCCTGAACCATCACATAACATTTGCAAGCAAATTACACCAGAAAAAGAAGGGAAAACACTTGCAAGGAAAAGACTATCACCCGAAAAACTTATACTGTACATATACCAAAAAAAGCCACCAAAAAAACAAAGCATTTAGAACCTGTTCCTGTACCATCACATAACATTTCAAATGATGATTCCGAAAATGAAAATACTATATGTTCTTCAAATTGTCCTATACTTAAGTCTTTACAAGTAGAGGTTCATAATTGTGGTGACATGAATATTCTCTGTCACTTTTGTGAGGCTTATCATTTGAAACAGGAAAGACCCAAAGATAGACAGTTCATTAGTTGCTGTCAAAAAGGAAAGGTAAAACTTCCACAAAGACAACAATTCCCACCATATTAAAAAGACATTATGACTGAACCGACTTTTCCAAACTACAAAAATTTCAAGACAAACATAAGATTATACAATAGTGCCATATCCTTTGCATCTATGGGTGCAACATTAGCTGCTAATGTACCAGGACATGGCCCTTACTGCTTTAAAGCCCAAGGCCAAATCTACCATCGCACTTCCCATATACATCCAGAGGAAGGAGAGCAAAGAAAATTTGCTCAACTATATGTCCTAGATACAATGGACGCTGTTGACCAACGTATGCAGCTGCAAGAAAATTAAAAATGCTTACCCTGTGTTTTTATAGAGCTAGATAAAATTATGGCAAATAACCCCTATACTCAAGTGTATACAAAATTAGCAGAAGTAGAAAAGGAACAATAACTTCATGCAGAAAGACATCAATTACCAATCCCAAAGGTCAATATGGTGCTTAAAAGAGATAGACATACTGATAAACGCTGTTATAATTTACCAACATCAAATGAGGTTGCAATGGTGTTTCAAAATGATGAAGAGAACCACCATTTCAAAGAGACATTAGAATATATCCCAGAAATGAGGAGCAACCATTCATTAATATAAGTATCTTAAGTACTAATTTAGATCCAATAACATATCCCATTTTTTTCCCACACGGAAAAGCAGGTTGGCAACCAAAATTACAACTTCTAAGTTACCCAAATTCTAAAGTAAGAATAAGAAATAATATTTCCATGCTGGAATTTAAAGTAGCTCAAATTGCCATTTGAAATACATTCAATCCAATTTTATGAGGTGGTAAACTAACACAACAATGTATTATTGATTACTATTTGCAAGTTGAGGCCAATAATTTAAACTTCATCAAATTTCAACAAGATAAACTACATGTAGAACAGTATAGTGGATTAATGGATTATGTTGCTGAGTTTGCTACAAGCAAAAACATGACAGCTGGTAAAGCCATCATTTTACCATCTTTTTTCCAGGGATCTCCTTCCAATATGCTAGAAAGATACAATGATGCCATGGCTATTGTCACCAAATTTGGGAAACCCAATTTATTTATTACATTTACATGTAATCCCCAATGGCCAGAGATTACACAAAATTTACTTCATGGACAAAGTGCTTCTGATAGACCAGATTTAGTAGCCAGATTTTTTCAAAATTAAATTAAATGAATTAATCCGTGACATCACTATAACTCACTTATTTGGAAAATGTCTTGCTTATGTTTATACAATTGAATTTCAAAAAAGAGGCCTTCCATATGCACATCTTCTTATAATCCTTCAAGAAAAAGATAAGTTAGATAGTGGTGCCAAAGTCGATTCAATCATTATTGCTGAACTCCCAGATCCAGAACTTTATGGTAGACTATATGAGATTGTAACTCATTGTATGATTCACGGACCGTGTGGAGATGTTAACCCACAATCACCATGTATGGAAAAAAATACATGTACTAAAGAATTTGCCAAAGATTATAGAGACAAAACGTATGCCAATTGTGATGGCTATCCATTATATAGAAGAAGAGAGGGACAAAGTGCCATTATTCGTGGAAAAAAGGTCGCCAATAGATATGTGGTACCATACAATCCACATTTACTTCTGAAATATAATGCACACATTAATGTAGAAGCCTGTACTTCCATCAAATCGATAAAATATGTCTACAAATACATTTACAAAGGCTATGATGCAGCTACTGTCGTCGTCAAAAGTACAGACAATACCGAAAGCACTGAGTTAGTACATGATGAACTTGCATCTCATGTAGATGCTCGCTATGTCAGTACGCCAGAAGCTATGTGGCGGCTTTTAAAATTTGAAATGCAGGATAGATCACATGCAGTATATAGATTAGCAGTACATTTGCCACAAAGATATTTAGTGTATTTCCATGCTGGAAATGAAATGAATGCATTGGCCCAAAGTGAGCATTGTCACACTACACTAACTGCATGGTTTCAATTAAATTGTAACGATTCACAAGCAACACAATTCTTATATACTGAAATTCCATATCTCTATGTTTTTGTTAATGGATTATGGAGAACAAGAAAAACAAGAGGAAATAAATAATAATAACCAAGAATTTACACCGTCAGCCCAAGAGATCTTGAACGTTTCTGCTTACGACTTCTACTTTTAAATGTACCTGGTGCACAAACTTTTCAACACTTAAGAACTGTTAATAACATAGTATATGAATCCTTTCATTTAGCTGCCAGACATAGAAACTTATTAGCTGATGATACTGAATGGGAAAGATGTCTACAAGAAGCTGCACTATGTCAAATGTCACGCCAGATGAGAGAACAATTTGCATTCATTTGTATCTTCTCAAATGCTCCAAATGCATTAGCTTTGTGGGACACATTTAAAAGTAATATGGCTGAAGACTTTATGCAACGATACAATGAACCCATTGTACACTTAAAGGCATTAATGGAAATCCAAGAAGTATTTTTAACTCATGGATTAAGTTGTGCAAGTTTTATTCTGCCTGATCCCGGTCTTATAGATGACATAAACTTTGAAGACTATGACATTCAACTGCAAGTACAAAGGACAAAAGAAAGACTTGCAACTTTAAATACTTTACAATTGGAAGCATTTAATGCCATCAAAAATGGTCAAAGAGCGTTATTTCTATCTTGATGGACCTGGCGGATCAGGAAAAACATATCTATATAATTTATTAATGAGTTTTGTATGAGCACAAGGTCAAATAGCACTTGCATTTGCCACTACTGGAATTGCTGCACTTTTGTTAGAAGGTGGAAGAACTGTCCATGGTGGATTTAAACTACCAGTGCCTATTTTAGAAACATCAGTGTCAGATATTCGGATGACCTCATTACAAGCAAAAGAACTTAAAAAAGTAAATTAATTATAATAGATGAGGCTACAATGATGTCATGCTATGCCCTACAATGTATTGACCGTTTGCTTTGTGAAGTCATGGATAATACTTTTCCATTTGAAGGAAAGGTAATGTTGTTAGGTGGCGATTTCAGACAAACATTACCTGTCGTTGTACATGGAAATCGAACGGATATTATCGAAACATGTATAAAGTCAAGTACACTATGGAAACATTTTACCCATCTTCAATTACAACAAAATATGAGATCAGAGGGACAAAATGATTTCAATGATTGGCTCATTAAAATTGGAGAAGGAAAAACATAAAAAATACCACATTTACCTGACGACACTGTGCACATCCCACCTCATATGATTTGTCACCAAGATCTTATATCTGCTATATTCGGAAGTACAATAAATAACCAGGAATATTCGGAACTTGCCAACCAAGTCATACTCACATGCAAAAATAAGGATGCATTTATCCTCAATAATAAAATCTGTAAAAAAAATGATGCCCCGCAAATAAATTATCACAGTGCTGATTCTGTACTTTTCTACTGAATTCACAAACTCACTAACTCCTTCTGGAATGCCACCACATATTTTGCAGCTAAAGAAAGGTGCAATTGTCATGTTACTGCGAAATATGAACCCAAAAAAAGGCCTATGCAATGGCACAAGATTAATTGTTCAACAATTAAAGGACCATTTCATCGATGCTGAAATTTTAACTGGTACCCATAAAGGAGAGAGAGTTTTCATTCCAAGGATAGATTTAGCACCAAGAGAAAGTAGCCTCCCTTTTATATTTCAAAGAAGACAATTTCCCATCATTATGGCATTTGCCATGACCATTAATAAATCACAAGGTCAAACTTTCAAATCTGTCGGTATATTCTTAGAACAACCAGTATTTGCACATGGCCAATTGTACGTTGCCTTATCACAGTGCAAAAATCCACAGGCTATTAAAGTTTACATTGAAAACAATGAAAGTCAAGGTGATTTATTAGAGGATGGACGCATTTTTACTAAAAACATTGTCTACTATGAAGTACTGTAAATTTCCATCAAACAAACAAAAGCCATGACAAACCAATGTGAAAACCAAATCAAAAATCTATCAAACCACAATATAACCACAACAACCAACCGTCCGTTTCTGTAAAATCATCATTATTACGCCACACAAATTAAGTTTACAACAACTACATTTTAATATTAAACTACATACAATTGTAAAACACATAGAGAACAGTGCTTACACATCGCGGACCAACTTTAAGGTCTTGCCTTCTCTTTTTAGAGAACAACCTTTACACAAAGAAAACTCTATGTGCCATTTCAAACAATTACTACACCATGAAACAAATGTCAACCATTAAAAACTACCAATAAATAAAGATTTCAGTCATAATTCATGTAACTACTGTTT
Organism: Discoglossus pictus; assembly: GCA_027410445.1. NCBI lineage: Eukaryota > Metazoa > Chordata > Amphibia > Anura > Alytidae > Discoglossus > Discoglossus pictus. The sequence continues at coordinate 220,862,832 of CM050163.1, read as the reverse complement.
ATGCATGATTAGCTCCATAAAACACTTGCCTTCCATTATTTAAATCAATTCTCTTGAAATGTTAATTACCTATGTTACTGTTTATAACGTTACAACTTTCTAAAACAATCCTTTAAAGTTAATTACTTACATAGATAAGAAAGTTCAAGTTTACCAAAATATACTTTCAAGTTCCTTCCTTAGACATATCACAAAGTTCATCTTAACAGCACAAGCACATTTTCAGACACAATGTAAATATTCGATTTCAGATTAAACCTCCATTAATGGAGTAATCCCATCGCCACTTAATGGCCTCAGTAAGGAGTTAATTTTTTTTCCTCTTTCATACAATTGCCTACGTTTCCTCTTCATTCAATGTATATTTCAGTTAACAGTTCTTGAGCTACAAGTTGCATGTTAAAAAAACATTACCTCAAGTTTACAATACTGATTAATCTACAGTTCAACTGTTCTTACATTCAAATGTTACCACTTTTACTACAAAACTCATTAACAGTTACTCAATAAGAACATTTTCTAAAAATTAACATGTTTAATATAACAATTAGACTTACTTTTACATAACTAAAACCTTACAAGTGTCAAATATGTATATTACTAACTAAACAAATTTACAAACATACATATCTCATTGCTGTCATTTTTTAACAGGCAAGTCGCTAGTTGTAATATAATTTTTATATACTGCTTTCGTCCCATTTTAATGGGTGTAAAGAATTTGATATATTTATAGCTTCCACCTTCTATTAAAATATGAATTGTGCATTGTATAACAAATATGATACAATAGTACATATATTCTATTTATTTTTACATTTCTGACAATGAACAAATAAAATAATATTTATACACACGTCTCCAACTGCCTCTCTAGTATATCCTCTTGGATGTCCACCCACCATCACAAACTCAACATGTCTAAAACTGAACTCCTAATTTTCCCTCCCTCTCCCACAGCGTCAATTCCTCACATCTCTCTCACTGTCAACAACGACATCATCACCCCCACCTCCCAAGCCCGTTGTCTTGGAGTTCTACTGGACCCTTCTCTTTGTTTTTCATCCCTCACATACAATCACTAACTAAATCTTCTCTTCTCCCTCTAAAAAACATCTCCAGAATTCGTCACTATCTTACACAAGACACAACTAAAATCCTAATACACTCTCTCATCATCTCTCGACTAGACTACTGCAACTCGCTTCTTGTTGGCCTACCCACCACCCGACTATCTCCACTTCAATCCATTATAAATGCCTCTGCTAGACTCATCTTCCATACACAACGTTCAGTGTCGTCATCACCTCTCTGTCAATCACTCCACTGGCTTCTCTTAGCCTCAGGATTAAAATTTTAAATCATGACCCTAACTTGCAAAGCCCTCAAACATAACGGTCCCCCATACATCTCTGCTTTCATCTCCAAATACTCCCCCACCCGCCCTTTTCATTCTGCTACTGACCTTCTTCTTTCTACAACTCTTGTCACCTCCTCTCACTCCCGCCTCCAGGACTTTTCTAGTACTGCCCCTAGTCTCTGGAACTTCTTGCCTCGCTCCAACAGATTATCCTCTTGCCTCAAAACATTTAAAACCTCACTTAAAATGCATCTCTTTAAAGAAGCGTATAACCTTCCAACCTAACACGCTTATCAACTCTCTCACCCACCTTTAATACTCACTATACCTTAGATTGTAAATCTGCGAGTTTCTATCCTAACTACTTTGGGAATGCACCATGGACATTGGATTCCTAGCTCAAAGATAGAGCCCTCCTTACTTTGCTATATGTTAATTTGTATTTACAGTGCCATGCAAAAGTATTCACCTCCCTTGGCATTTTTCGTGTTTTGTTGCCTCACAACCTAAAATTAACATGGATTGTTTGAGGATTTGCATCATTTAATTTACAGAACATGGCCACAACTTTGAATATTTTTTTTTTATTGTGAAGCATGCAACAAATAGGACAAAATAACAGAAAAAGTCAATGTACATAACTGTTCACCCCCCTAAAATCAATACTTTGTAGAGGCACCATTTGCGGCAATCACATCTCCAAGTCGCTTTCAATAAGTCTCTATGAGCTTGCCACATTTTACCACTTGGATTTTTGCCCATTCCCCCTTGCAAAACTGCTCCAGCTTCTTCAAGTTGGATGGTTTGTTCTTGTGAACAGCAATCTTGAAGCCTGACCACAGATTTTCTATTGGATTGAGGTCTTGGCTTGGACTAGGCCATTCAAACTCATTTACATGTTTCCCCTTAAACCACTCAAGTGTTGCTTTAGCAGTGTGTTTGGTGTCATTGTCCTGCTGGAAGGTGAACCTCCGTCCTAGCCTCAAATCACGCACAGAGTTGTACAGGTTTTGCTCAATAATATCCCTGTATTTAGCACCATCCATCTTTCCCTTAACTATGACCAGTTTCCCAGTCCCAGCTACTGAAAATCCCCACAGCATGATGCTGCTACCACCATGTGGGGTTGGCGTTCTTTGGGTAATGTGATGTGTTGGGTTTGCGCCATACATAGCGTTTTCTTTCATGGCCGAAAAGTTAAGTTTTAGTCTCATCATACCAAAGCACCTTCTTCTCCCACATGCCTTTTCTCAAACTCAAAACATGCCGTTTTGTTTTTTGCTAAACGTAATAGCTTTCTTCTGGCCACTCTGCTATAAAGCCCAACTCTATGGAGCGTACGGCTTATTGTCGTCCTATGTACAGATACTCCAGTCTCTGCTGTGAAACTCTGCAGCTCCTCCAGGGTTACCTTCGGTCTCTGTGCTGCCTCTCTGATTACTGCCCTCCTTGCCCGGTCTGTGAGTTTTGGTAGGCGGACGTCACTTGGCAGATTTGCTGTTGTGTCATGTTCTTTCCATTGAGTTATGATAGATTTTAAGATGCTCCTGGGGATCATCAAAGATTTAGATATTTTTTTTTTATAACCTAACCCTGACTTGTACTTCTCAACAACATTGTCCCTTACTTGTTTGGAGAGTTCCTTGGTCTTCATGGCAGTGTTTGGTTAGTGGTGCCTCTTGCTTAGGTGTTGAGCCTCTGAGGCCTTTCAAAAAAGGTGTGTATATGTAATGACAGATCATGTGACACTTAGATTGCACACAGGTGGACATCATTTCACTAATTATGTGACTTCTGAAGGTAATTGGTTGCACCAGAGCTTTTTATGGGCTTCATAACAAGGGGGTGAATAAATATGCAAATGCAAATTTTCTGTTTTCTATTTCTAAATAATTGTTTTATGTATATACTTTTCTCATTTCACTTCACCAACTTAGACTATTGTGTTCTGCTCCATCACAAATAATTCAGATTAACAAAACATTGAATTTAAGGCTGTAATGTAACAAAATAGATAAAAAGTCAAGGTGGGGTGAATACTTTTAGAAGGCACTGTATCTTTGTCTGAAATTAGCTTATGTACAGCGCTACGGAATATGAACTATAATAATAATCACATATATAGTTGTGAGCATACAAGACGTTGCTCACGCTTGCGGGCTCAACGCAGTTCCCCGCAAATGCGGGTCCTCGCGAAGCGAGGGGCCGCATTTGAGGTGTTGGAGCATCCCAACGTCCCCGCAAATGCGGATCCTCGTGAATCAAGGGTCCGCATTTGCGGAGGTGGAGGCTCCAACGTCGGCTGTGTTAACACACACACACACAAACGACTTTTTAACAAAAAAAACCCTCAAAGGCGCCTCATACCCGGTAACACACACACACACCGCGGCCGAGGGCCTCAGTTGCTGGCATGGAGCGCCGAGGGCGCTCCATCCCAGCAACTGAGGCCCACGCTTCCACAAATGCGGGTATTGCAAAGCACTTAGGGAATGAAGCAACTAAAAACAGTGAAAACACACCAAATACTCACAAAAACGACATAAAAAGCTTACCCATAGCAAGGGGGGGGGGGCACCCAGGACCTCTGAAAGTGAAGTTATACCTCCATTTAAGTCCAAATTCCTGAGTTCAGACACACGAAAATCCCCTAAGCGAGAGAAAAAATGGCTGCCGAAAAAAACGAAAACTAGGCTCACCTCGGAAACCTGCATTAACCTCACAACCAACCTTAACGTAACAAACACCCGCACGCACGAAAAATGGCGGAACTGCCCACACCTAAAAACAGTCAAAACACACCAAATACTCACAAAAACGACATAAAAAGCTTACCCATAGCAAGGGGGGCACCCAGGACCTCTGAAAGTGAAGTTACACCTCCATTGATGTCCAAATTTCCGAGTTCACACACACGAAAATCCCCTAAGCGAGAGAAAAAATGGCTGCCGAAAAAAATGAAAATGAGGCTCAAAGACCCAGGACCGCTCAGCCACCTACAACTTACCCAAGAAGGGATCCGAGAAACCCGGATTAACCGCAGGGGATCCAAGATAAGCTCCGAGCCCTGCATTAACCCCACATTAACCATCGCAGTGGGGGTCCCGATTGCACACGATCGGGGACCCTCGGTGCAATCAAAATTCAAAATTCCTGCGTTACAGGTCCTTAAAGGACCCGGTGTAAAAGAAAAAATATATACACTGTCACCCTGTCAATCTTGGGGGTCAATACAGACCCCCATAAAACCCTCATTAACCCTGTCACTCATGGGGGTCAATAGAGACCCCCATAAGCCCTTCATTAAGCCTGTCACTCATGGGGGTCAATACAGACCTCCATAAGCCCTTCATTAACCCTGTCACTCATGGGGGGCAATACAGACCCCCATAAGCCTCTATTTAACCCTGTCAGTCCCATAAGGGTATATTAACACCATTATGGGCCTGTTACAACACTACATTAACCACATAAGTGCCATGATGGACCTCAAGGACCATCATGACACTAAGTATAAACACTATACTGCACTATACCACCCCCAATAAAACATTAAAGATAACTACTAAACACCCTCTACACTAACATATTAACATCTACACTACCTACCCCCTATTAACCCCCACCACTCTAATTACAGAAAATAAAAAAGCCTCAAGTCACACAAAAAAATATCTACATTACATGAAATAAAAAACCTAACTCACAAAAAAAATAAACTACATTTCACAAAATAAAAAACCTAAGTCACAAAAAATAAAAAAAGGAACATTACAGAAAAAAAAACATTACAACCCCCCCCCACTATAGAAAAAAAAATACACACCTGAAAAGGAAATACATATAATACAAATAAATACAATACAAATACATACAATACAAATACATACAATTACAATACAATACACCCCTATCTAATATACATCACACAATCTATCTAAATAAATAGCATAATCTAATATACATCCTATCTATATAATAATACATTCCCAATTTATCTAAATAAATAACACAATTTAATATACAATACATCCTATGCTATCTACTGTATATAAAAGGTAAGTATATTGTAGATTGTGTTTATTTAAATTTGGTTTATGTTTACTAATGTAATGTTTTTTTTTACAGGAGTATCGCCAAACAAGCAAAGATGGACGACGGAACATGGAGGACGTGACATGCTGGAACAGGACATGCTGGAAAGGTGAGAAAAATATTTTTCGAATATTTAGAATGTTTAAAATGTTTAGGTATTTCATGTAAACGTGTTGTATTCATTTTTTGAATCTTTTTTACCGTAGGTTGCTGATCTCAAGAAACATCTCAAAGGTAAGTGGTCTTAATTATTATATTGTATCTTACAATTAGGGGAGCTATATATATATAGATAGCATGTATTGTATATTAGATAGATAGGGGGATGTATTATTACATAGTATTGTATATTAGATAGTGGGATGTATATTAAATGATATAGTGGCATGTATATTAGATAGTGGCATGTATATTAGATACTGGCATGTATATTAGATAGTGGCATGTATATTAGATAGGGGTGTATTGTATTTTCTTTAATTGTATTGTATTTTCTTTAATTGTATTGTATTTTATTTTATTTATTTAATTGTATTGTATTTTATTTAATTGTATTTTATTTTATTGTATTGTATTGTATTATATGTACGTATTATATGTATTTCATTTTCAGGTGTGTAATTTTTTTTTTAATTTTGTAGTGAGGGGGGGTTGTAATGTTTTTTTTTTTTTTTTTCTGTAATGTTCCTTTTTTTATTTTTTGTGACTTAGGTTTTTTTTTTTGGTTCTGTAATGTACATTTTTTATTTTTGGTGATTTTATTTTTTATTATTTTATGTAATGTAGATTTCTGCTTTTGGAGGAATTTAGTTACTTGAGGCACACAGTACACTCACATTGTGTGACAAACAGCATTACCTGCCTTACAATCTTATTGCCGTCATTTTTTGACGGGCAAATCACTAGTAATAATAATAATAATAATAATAAGTCAAACCTGCCCATTACTAAATTCCTATTCATGGTGATCACAGTATATGTTTAATTGATTACAGGGTTTATTTTGGAAGAGGGAGTGCTAATACGTGGAGATCTACTAGGCCATCGCAGCACTTTCACTCATGAAGTATGTAACAAACTAACAACATTAGCAATTATGAGCCCTATACTATTAGAAGCCCATAAGTGACTCTAAACCATAATATTAGCGGTATTTTTTTCTATAAATATTTAAATGTACTCTATTGACTAAAGATGATAATTTACTTCTTTCAGCCTCCACACATAAACCATGCATTTTTAAGCAGGATTTCAGGGGAGCATGATCATATGATTTGGCAATATTTAAGCAAACCTGTAATTTACTTCTTACACACAGCCAATAGTAAATGAGCCTGTCATCATTATGTCAGCAAAACATGAAAGTTAGATGTAACCTGCAATCAGAGACTACAAAATAATTAGTGCCAATCACATACAGTGCCTTGCAAAAGTATTCACCCCCTTGACTTTTTACCTATTTTGTTACATTACAGCCTTAATTTCAAGGTTTTGTTAATCTGAATTTTATGTGATGGTTCAGAACACTATAATCTAATTTGATGAAGTGAAATGAGAAAAATATATACATAAAACTATTTTTAAGAAATAGAAAACAGAAATTGGCATGTGCGTATGTGTGTATGAAGTCCATAAAAAGCTCTGGTGCATCCGATTACCTTCAGAAGTCACATAATTAGTCAAATGATGTCCACCTGTGCGCAATCTAAGTGTCACATGATCTGTCATTACATATACACACCTTTTTTGAAAGGCCCCAGAGGCTGCAACACCTAAGCAAGAGGCACCACTAACCAAACACTGCCATGAAGACCAAGGAACTCTCCAAACAAGTAAGGAACAATGTTGTTAAGAAGTACAAGTCAGGGTTAGGTTTGTAAAAAAAAATACAAATCTTTGATGATCCCCAGGGCCACCATTAAATCTATCATAACCAAATGGAAAGAACATGGCACAACAGCAAACCTGCCAAGGGACGACCCCCCACTAAAACTCAGGGACCGGGCAAGGAGGGCATTAATCAGAGATGCAGCACAGAGACCTAAGGTAACCCTGGAGGAGCTGCAGAGTTCCACAGCAGAGACTGGAGTATCTGTACATAGGACAACAATAAGCCGTACGCTCCATAGAGTTGGGCTTTATAGCAGAGTGTCCAGAATAAAGCCATTACTTACAGCGAAAAACAAAATGGCACATTTTGAATTTGCGAAAAGGCATGTGGGAAACTCCCAAAATGTATGGAGGAAGGTGCTCCGGTCTGATGAGACAAAAATTTTAATTTTCGTTCATCAAAGAAAATGCTATGTCTGACGCAAACCCAACACATCACATCACCCAAAGAACACCATGGTGGTGGCAGCATCATGCTGTGGGGATGTTTTTCAGCAGCCAGGACTGGGAAACTGGTCAGAGGTGAGGGAAAAATGGATGGTGCTAAATACAGGGATATTATTGAGCAAAACCTGTACCACTCTGTGCGTGATTTGAGGCTAGGACGGAGGTTCACCTTCCAGCAGGACAATGACCCCAAACACACTGCTAAAGCAACACTTAAGTGGCTTTAAGGAAACATGTAAATGTGTTGGAATATCCTAGTCAAAGCCCAGACCTCAATCTAATAGAAAATCTGTGGTCAGACTTAAATATTGCTGTTCACAAGCGCAAACCATCCAATTTGAAGGAGCTGGAGCAGTTTTGCAAGGAGGAATGGGCAAAAATCCGAGTGGTAAGATGTGGCAAACTCATAGAGACTTTAGGGGGGTAAATAGTTATGCAAATTGAGTTTTTCTGTTATTTAGTCCTATTTGTTGTTTGCTTCCCAATAAAAAAAAAAAAAAAAACATCTTCAAAGTTGTGGGCATATTCTGTAAATTAAATGGTGCAAATCCTCAAACAATCCATGTTAGTTCCAGGTTGAGAGGCAACAAAACACAAAAAATGCCAAGGCACTGTCTATAGTTGTTGTAATTGCAAAGCGAGCCTTTACGGGCCGCAACTGTGAGGCCCGCGGGACATAGGCTGCGGCCTCGCGATGAGCTCCACAGATACTCTTCGCCAGCGGCGCAGGACTTAGGCTTAGAATGCCAAAGGCGCTCATTGCAGGACTTAGGCTGCAATGTGCGCCATAGGATTTAGCGCAGGACTTAGCAGGACTTAGCTGCAATGAGCACAGAAGGTGCTCATTGCAGGGGTGATGAGCGCCACATTCTTATTCCGAGACACCCAGGCCCCTGGACTTAGTGTGTTATCCTGCTGGGACTTGGGGCCCCATTCCAATCTTTTGCACAGGCAGTTACGGTGCAAGCTGCATTGTAACTTAGTAACCTATCTATCTCAATCACTCTCATTTTCAGTCCTGAGTAAAGCCAGCACAGTTTTATCAAGTTACAGTGACCATTTGCATTCAAATTGCACTCCAAGCCATTCCAATCGCTTTTAACAATGCTTTTTTCCCCTTTCTAAACAAACATGTACTCTAGACCACCTGTAGAGGCAAAGAAAAGGCTGTGAAAATGATATGTGTCAGATCTGACACTAAAAACACTAAAACACCTCAACTGAGTTAAATATAAGGCTTGATTTCTTATATCCGACACAATTGAGGGGCTAATGAATTCACCCAAACAGCCTAATACTACACATACTTGGAAAGCTCATGGATCCCCCATCCTAGTACCCCTACCGCCTATGCGCCCAGGGATCCCCATTATTAGTGTGGGATTCCCTGCTCCCACTCTGAAGGGAATCCTGGGGCTTCCCTCCTCCCATGAAGCCTCATTGCAGGCCCCATTTGCGGAGGTGGAGGCTCTAGGGTGCCTCACAAGTGGTTGCAAACACACACACAAGCGCCAAAATACGGACTGCGGTTCTAACAACGAAAAATTTATGGACTTAGCCAAAATAAATACAAGACGTGGAACTTAGAAAAAAAACATTACAAACTCGCAAAATTACGACCTTAACGGCCGAACCGCGCGCACCTGAAAACATTAAAAACACAATAAATACACACAAAAAAGATATAAAAAGCTAACCCACAGGGGTTGCACCCAGGACATCTGCAAGTGAAGTTACACCTCAATTTAAGTCCAAATACCCAAGTTTAGACACACGAAAATCCCCTAAGCAAGAAAAAAAATGGCAGCTGAAAAAAAACAAAAACGAGGCACGACCCTAAAGCCGCAAAACCACACCAAGCACAGACGGATTTTCAAAAAAGCCGTACGAGGTAAAGATACACTTTTAGCAAGGACGCTAAATCATCCACATACGCATACCACATACACATTCGCCGTCATTTCACAACACTAACTTACACAATGCGGAAGTACACAGCTACCCTAATGGCTTTCCCTTGCGCATGCAGCCTATTTACACTTCACACTGCACACATTGCTGACACTTACACCTCAGCTCCACAACACTGCACACCTACATTGTATGCTGCAGAAACATTGAAACAGATTGTTAGCTCTTCAGCACAATGCTTCCTGCATATATTACTTACAAAGAGGTAAAGTATATTCATTTAAAAAAAAGCTAATTGCATGATAGTAAGGAGAGAAGACGCTAAGAGCAAGCCTTGCAATGAGCGCCGAAGGTCCTCACAGTAAAAAAACGGTTCACATTATGTTTCAAACAGCATTCCCTGGCTTACAATTTCATGCCTGTCATTTTTTGATGGGCAATTCGCTAGTATATATATGTGTGTGATGAGTACATATATATATATGTGTGTGTGTGTGTGATGAATAAATATATATATGTGTGTGTGATGATGATGAGTATATATATATATATATATATATATATATACACACATATATATACATAATGTGTGTGATTAGTTGTTATACATATATTTATTTATATATATATATATATATATATATATATATATATATTTATATATATATATATATATATATATATATATATATATATATACATACTATCTACTTTCCCGTCAAAAATTACGGGAATCAAATTTTAAGCCTGGCAATGCTGTTTGCCACCCAATGTGAGCACCTTCAGCACTGCAAGTCTCTCTCCCTGTTTAATTCCTCCCTTATGTCTCATTTCCCCCCTCTTCTCCCTCCCTTGTGTCTCCTTCAACCCCCTGTGTTTTTACCTCCCCTATTCCTCCCCTGTGTCTCTTCCCCCTCCCTGTGTCTCTCTTTCCCCCCATTCCCCCTTTCCCTCCCCTGTGTCTCTTCCCTCCCTCTCCCTCCTCTGTGTCTCTTCATCCCCTTCCTCCTCCTTATCCTCCCCCTCCTCCATTTCCCTAACTTCTGGAGGGAGGCCATGAAAAGTTATTCTTGAACGGAAACATCCCCGGTGCCCAAAAGGTTGGGGACCACTTTTGTAAAGTAACAGATAAAAATATTTTTAAGAGTCTGGTAAAACGGCACACATTGTAACACTGCACCACAAAGGTCTCATATTTTGTTTAAAATAAATATTTTGCCTCAACAAAGGATAGTATTAAATTCAATTACGGTAATTATCAAAGACAGCTATTAGATACTAATAACAGCCTTATTAAATTTTGATTCAGTGAATTTAAAAGGGCTCTATTTAAGCACACAGCATATTATTTTTACCAAAGTTTTTAGTTAGTGAAGTCCTTGCTTTTGGATAGAAGTTCACTAACTAAAAACTTCTGTAAAAAAATATGCTGTGTGCTTAAATAGGGCCCTTTTACATTTACAGAATCGCAATTTAATAAGGCTGTAAATGGTTAAGTAGAGTATAGGAATGGAAGGTTGCTTCAAGGATTCTCCTGCACATCCCTTTTCAGTACATCTGTAGCCCTATTAAATTCCCTCAACGTTGAAAACCGTAGCCCGTAACGTAGACCGCAAGCCTTGCGGCTATTAAATTGGTCCCGTGAACGCCAATCTATCTATATATGTATATAGTATATATATATAGTATATATAGATATATATATATATATATATATATCATATTGCAAGCTATTTTACTGAATGACAAACTATGGAGACTAAAACAAGTTCTTCAGATTGTATAGCCTGTTCCTTTGACTTGATAATGGACACCATTTTTAGAATAATGATTCCCAAAATAATTGAACAATGGAATCCCTCAACCCCGGAAGGATGCCTACATTGTAGAATTCCACCATCCCACCAAGGTACCCCAGAATAGCACTGCAGTGCCCATAATTACTGTGCTTGTCTATATAACCCAGAACTACAAAGTTACTCTCCATGAACATTTTAAGTAGACTACAAAGCATTCTACAAATTAAAAATCATAGAGTTGTAATTGACATTTTAAACTGCCACACACCCACTGTGCATATACAAGCTTCATCTGCATTTAAAAACCCCTTCCACTTCAGTAAGTAGACCAGCAGTATCCTAAATGATAGATTCCACTGCAGAACAATTGAATACAAATTTTTGTAAATTAAAAGGATGTTTTTTTTTGTACATTTTTTTTTTAAATTGTCTATTTTGAAGCATACCTCTTCAAAAACATATATTTTTAAATAAAGTACTGAAGAGGAGCTTTTAAGAATACAAAAATGGCAACACCTCAACATAATTGTGTTTAATAGTTAATAAAATAAAGAGACCAACCTAAATGGAGGAATATCTAGAACTAACTGTCACTAATCCGTGTAAGATATAGCTATCCCTGTTCTTTTGTGCTGTACTTGTACTTTTTAAAGAAGTTAGAAACTAACATATTACTTCACAAACATAAATTTTACACTTAAGTTGGGTCAAGAAGCCAACCAGAAATATCTTATTAATTTGCCCTTCACTATTATTTTGCTGGCTTGCACATTTCTTAAAATATTTGCAGGGACATTTATGACATGAACTAAGACAGATTTACACGTCTCGATTTTCTGGCATGTTCTTTGCCTTTGTCCTTAAACTTCCTCTTTTAGTGGCTTAAATTATCACAGCCATGTAAAAGAAGGAATAGTTATATTTCTGTGTGAAGTATATTAAAATTGTCCATTAATAATAAATATTTGGAATAAATACACCTATTCGTTTATGATTAATTATGGGCTTGATTACTTGACTCACCATAAACTTTTGTACATGAAAATTACACTTAAAAATTACCGTACTAAACAATCACCTAAAAATATAATTAAAAAACTAATGTGTCATTGGCAGTTCATATTGAATTGTATTGAAGACAGAAGGAGACAATTTTATTATTATTATTTTCTTTATTTGTGGTGCACCATAAATGGCAAATGTATCAAACATTTATACGAGTACTAGATAGACTCGCAAGTGGGTTAAACACCTGTTCTTAACATTGCAAAAGCAAATAAAAACACAATACTGTACTCAAAAATACTGGGAAAGCAATGAAAGGCATTAGAATTAATTGCACAACAATCTCAAGCTTGCAAATCTGCAATAAAAAGATTTTTTTTCTTACATTTTATTTCTGTGTTATATCAATCCTGGGGATCAAAGAGTTAATACATATCATGGAACCCGCATGGACTACAACAGTTGATTTATTGATTTTTATTGATTTCTGCATTTCTGGATTGCGAGTCCGATCACAAATTGTATTTCTAAACACTGATTGATTGTAGTTTAGACTCCATGTTTTACTGACGTTATGATGATGTCTCATTTACTATTAGTCCTGTCTAGATTGCAACTTATGGGCTGGCTTAATTGATCATGATCATGCCCTGAGATGCTACGTGCGGGTTCATAGTTTGCGTGTAAAGCTGAAGTCATACAAACCTTTGTTCACGAGGTACAAAGGAATGTTAATTATAATTATTTCTGTCAAATCTGAATGTTAATGTCAATGGGTTTCATGTTCCCAATACAAGACGTATTGCTTTAAATTTTTACAATTCCTTAAAACCAATAGTCTTATTGTTATAAGAGAAATATTTTACAAAACAACATTTACCAAAGTTTTTACATACCAATTTTTCTAAAGCTTTATTACTCCTCAAGCTATCGACAGAGATAAGACAGGGCCATATATAATTGTCACGCTAACTATAAAAGCCCAAGAATATACGTTTGCCTTAGTATATGCTCCCAATACAAAATCTCTTAAATTTGTGTTTAATTTGTTTTTGCAAATTCTTGAAACAAAGAGCAAATGACACATTATTATTGTGGGAGACTTTAATTTCACTATGAATGATAATTTGGATAGGTCTAAGATAGAAACCACACAACCCATTCCTATGACGTTATCTAAAGCTCTAAATAGACTACAATTACTAGATATCTGGAGAGAAATACATCCAACTGCAAGATCCTATTCATTTTTTTCACAGCTATGCAAATAATACTTGAGGATTGACTGCATACTGTTTAATAATTTGTTATTAAAGAATACATACAGAAGTAATTTGCTTAATCCACTTCAATTCCAACATGAGTCTGGTTAGCTTTAAAGGCATATGTAAGAGGGAGATTAATAAAATGGGGATCGTGGAAATGTAAACTATTTGATGAGTTGAAAAAACAATATACTAATATAGTGAAACTGAATCAAAGATGTGCAAATGACTAAATCACAAAAACAATATATATATATCGGAAAACTAATGCCATACTTACGTTATTAGCTACAAGATTGAGGTCAATTCCAATGTTTAATCCTATTATACAAATAAAAATGAAGCATTTTGAAACTATGGGTGAATCAAATAATATAATACTAACCTTTCAGCAATTTTAGGTCATCAAGTAATTCCTCCAAATAATATCTTAACAGAGCAATTGTTACAGTATAGCCAAATTCCAACACTTAATGAAACACAAAGGGACAATCTAAATTTACCAACAGAAGCAGAAGAAATAAAAGAAGAAATCACAAATCTGAACACTGGCAAGTTAGCAGGACCATGTGAGTATACGGCCATTTTTTATAAAAAAAATCACTGGCCAGATAGTACCACACCTTTTAAGACTCTACAATGATATATTGCTCGGAAATGATATCCCAGAAGAAATACAACTAGCCTGTATATCTGTTGTACCTAAACAAGGAAAAGATCCACTACTGTGTAAGAACTTTCATCCAATATCTTTACTGAATAAAATACTTAGAAAAATATTGGCAACACATTTAAGTGGGGTTTATCTGGAAAAGGCAAGCACCAGATAACATTAGAAGAGTATTAAATGTATTAATGACTGAAAAACAAACAGAAACATAAAACTGCTTACTAGCTGTTTAGAATTTAGCAATTTAGAAAAGCCTCGTGATACATTTGGCAGATCTAAACTATTCCATATACTCCATAGATGTGGCTTTAGTGGTCGCTTTATAAAGGCTTTAAATGTTTTATATAACAGACCAATGGCGTATGTAAATATTATGGGAAACTATTCCTACAAATGTTCTATAAGAAGAGGAACGATGCAGGGTTGACCATTATCCCCATTGTTGTTTGCAACCACTAACCATACAAATTAGACAAAATGCTAATATTAAGGGCCTAAAAGTCAAACATCAAGAATACAAATGCTGCCTATTTACATGTGACATATTATTGACAATACAAGTCTATGTACATCCTGGTCAATTTTATATGAAATGTTGAACACATTTAGTAAGTGGTCTGGCTTCCAAATTAATAATAACTAAACAGAATTATGCATTCATATTCTGCCAGTAACTCAAAAACTGCTTTTTCTTAGAATTCTGTTTATATCCATTATTTAGGTGCAAATATACCACAATATTCTGCAATTGTTTACAAAGTAAATTCCCCACCAGTTATTAGTAAATTAAAAAAAGATTTGAAGAGTAGGTCCAAATATCACATTTTACTGGCTGGGGTGCATGCATGTACTAACAATGTTAGCTTTACCCCGTATACTCTGCTACTTCTGGTGTCTGTCTGTCTCAATTACAAAAGCTGATTTATATTCATTACAAAAGAGATTTAATAAATTAATCTGGAAAGATGAAAAATCTGGAGATAACGAACAAATGCTGTACACACAAAGCTGAAGAGGCTTTTCAGTTCCAAACTTACAGAATTATTTTGTAGCGCCACAACTGGAGAAAATTACAGCTTGGCGCAAAACGGCATACATACCAAGATGGATTCTGGTAGAGAAGGCTTCCATTATAGGTAATATTATATTAAGAACAGCAAATGATTCTAAATCAAACAGGGAAATCAGAAACAAATACACCAAACATTCCATTTAATTGTGGAATAAATATAGATTAAAGTTGAATCTCACTAGGGGTTCAAAATAAATATTTAAAGCCTGGGAGAGATAAGCAGACATTTTAGTGGTGTAAACAACAAGGGCTTAAGAGAAACATTTTATTATTTCAAAGAACATGCAAACTAGTCATAATATTCAAAATAGTAAAATATTTCGATATTTATAGCTTAAATATTTTTTAAGTTTTATACAGCATGTATACCTGCAATTCCTGTTAACACATTATGAAAGAATAGGCCTCAGGTATCCAAGTACTAAAGGAATAATTTCATTCAAATATATCAGTGACATACAAATACACTCATCTAACAAGATAACATTTATAGAATCTAACCTAGAAGCTAGGTTGGAAGCTGATTGGTGTGATTTATTTGAAGCAGCATATGAGGCCATTAGAAGCTCATCTCTGATGGAGGCATTATTAAAATACCCTCATAGAACATGTGTAACACTTTCTAGACTTAATAAAATAAATGCTATCATCTTATCATATTGTTTCAGGGGTTGTAATCAAGTGGTACATTGATTCACAGTGCCAATTTGTAAATGATATATGGGACAAAATTAATGAAACTCTATTTCAGGTTCTCAAAATGAACATTAATCCAGAACACCACATTGTCTCCTAGGCTTGCCACTTCCTTTAAGGCAAAAAAAAAATAAAGTTATTTTAGCTGATTATATAAATGCTACTATATATATATATGACTACATAACTACTAGATTAATATTTACCGTCATCTTATGCATCAAATAAATCAAACTTTAATAATGGAAAAACTGTCAAGTACCTCACATGAAAGGGTAGATAAGTTTAAGACCATTTGGACACCTTGGATTTTTTTCACAACATGCTAAACATCTGATTCCTTACCTAGATCCGGATGGGGAGATGACAGAAATGTGTTTAAACCGAAGATATTATAAATATGTATAAGATATGGCTTTGGCTTAAGCCTGCCATATGATTAAAAAGTGATTGACAAATTAGAATATGGATAAAAACAGCCATTTGATTGTAAAATGTTGCTTTTGTTTGGTTGATTACTATTGTTAGCTAACAGATTGAGTTTCTGTTAACATAATTAATATTATGATGTATTTTGAAATAGGTGAAGGAGGTGGAATGAGAAGAAGCTGTAAAATAAAAAAAATACAAAAAAGGAGGGGGGATGGGGGAGATAGCAAAACTGATTGACTGGATGTACAATATCATTTGAACTGTGAAATGCTTTTGTTACAAAATATATCATTAAGATTCAATAAAGAAATGAATGAGAAAAAAACAAAACCTAATGAGTCCATGGTTTTGTTTTTCTCACTATACCACCAACATATCCTAGCTGCTAACGTACATCACCCAGGAGCGTAGGAACCGGGAGGGGGACAAATCTCCCCCAGATTACACATGTACATTTTTTTAGATATATAAACAAACCATTTCCTCTAACTATAATAATAATAAAAAATATATATATATATATATATATATATATATATATTTATATATATATATATATATATATATATATATATATATATATATATATATATATGTGCGTGTATATATATATTTATATAATATAGAGGTATGTGTGAGTATATATAAATATATATATTTGTTGTCTAGTCATTCAGTTATTTCTTTCAGTTGCCCCCCAGATGTTTTTCCATTCCTAAGCCCTATGTTACCTTACTTATCCCAATTCTAAGGGAAATCCTATGTTCCCATGACCCCTATAGGCCCTAGACTTAGCCCCATGTTCCCTAACACTACCCCCTCAAGAACCCAAAAGTTCTTATTTTTAAGATCACAATGATCACAAATAGATTTGAGGAGATGTATAACTTTGAACAATATATACATTTTAAAAATGAACATTGTCTATATTTTTAAAGTAGGCATCACAGCAAGAGTCTTTAGAGCACAAATCTAACATATGAATGAAGGATCTAAATAAGTAAAAACACACTACTTCGGAAGCTTGTCATTTTTTGTTGGGGACTTGAGCAAGTCAGAGTAAATATAATCTATTTTTATAATAATAAGATGATTCCCAATTATGTTTAAAAAAAATAATGCATGTCTATGTGAAGGCTAGAACCAACCACTAAACAATTTAAAAATATATAACATTTAAAACTGTTTGCCAGTTTGGGTGAATAAGAATATTTAAAAGAAAAAGGAATAATAGATACCCACATGCACAGTGTTGATGTCTTTAATTATTTGTTAAAAAGTATATGTATAAGATTGTCTAAAAATTAATAACTTTTTACCATATAAAAAATGGATATAAAAATAAAAGACAGATTAGAATAAATCCTCCCTTAATATCAAGAAAGTCAATTTACAATTTTAAAATGTGCAATAGTATAAAATTATTATAACCTGGAGATTAACACATATTAGTATTATGATAGTGGGTAAGATTGATATAGTACATGATTAATCAATTTTACTAATTTAAAATGTTGGTTGAGATAAGGCTTATATTTTCTGATGCAAAAATATAAATATCCTTTGTTAGTCAAATTATATTAAGAAAAAAAAGACAATTTACCCACATAAAGAAAAAGGTTATGGTTACAATTTTTTTTATGTATTAGATGATACAGTTGTTTCAACTTGGATAATGATACAATATATTACAGTCATTTGTATTAGAATAATGATACAAAGTATTACTACAGTTATGGATATGATCTATATTGAAACCTTTTCCTGAATCTGCAGAATCTAATTTTTATGATTAGTGTGGCTGAAACAACACTTTTGGCTGAATATATAATTATCTTTAAAGGAGGCAAAACTACTATATATTTAAATGTTCTATTTAATATTGGTCATCACTTTCTATTAGAATACGAATGGCAAATATAATTATTATACATTAGCTAATGATTTCTATTTTAATACAATGCACATATACAGGCTTACTGTTAACAACAATGCTACAGTGCCTTGCAAAAGTATTCACCACCTTGGCATTTTTTGTGTTTTGTTGCCTCACAACCTGGAATTAACATGGATGGTTTAAGGATTTGCACTATTTAATTTACAGAACATGCCCACAACTTTGAAGATATTTTTTTTTTTTATTGTGAAGCAAACAACAAATAGGTCAAAATAACAGAAAAACTCAATGTGCATAACTATTCACAGCCCCCCCGCCCCCCCCCCCCCCTAAAGTCATTACTTTGCAGATCCACCTTTTGTGGCAATCACAGCTCCAAGTCGCTTTGGATAAATCTCTATGAGCTTGCCACATCTTACCACTGGGATTTTTGCCCATTCCTCCTTGCAAAACTGCTCCAGCTCCTTCAAGTTGGATGGTTTGTCCTTGTGAACAGCAATCTTTAAGTCTGACCACATATTTTCTATTGGATTGAGGTCTTGGCTTTGACTAGCCCATTCCAACACATTTACATGTTTCCCCTTAAACCACTCAAGTGTTGCTTTAGCAGTGTGTTTGGGGTCATTGTCCTGCTGGAAGGTGAACCTCCGTCCTAGCCTCAAATCCTACACAGAGTGGTACAGGTTTTGCTCATGAATATCCCTGTATTTAGCACCATCCATCTTTCCCTCAACCCTGACCAGTTTCCCAGTCCTGGCTGCTGAAAAACATCCCCACAGCATGATGCTGCCACCATGGGGATGGTGTTTTTTGGGTTATGTGATGTGTTGGGTTTGCGCCAGACATAGCATTTTCTTTGATGGCCAAAAAGTTAAATTTTATTCTCATCAGACCAGAGCACCTTCCTCCATAAATTTTGGGAGTCTCCCACATGCCTTTTGGCAAACTCAAAATGTGCCATTCTGTTTTTTGCCGAAAGTAATGGCCACTCTGCCATAAAGCTCAACTCTATGGAGTGTACGGCTTATTGTTGTCCTATGTACAGATACTCCAGTCTCTGCTGTGGAACTCTGCAGCTCCTCCAGGGTAACCTTAGGTCTCTGTGCTGCCTCTCTGATTAATGCCCTCCTTGCCCGGTCCCTGAGTTTTTGTGGGCGGTCGTCTCTTGGCAGGTTTGCTGTTGTGCCATGTTCTTTCCATTTGGTTATGATAGATTTGTTGGTGCTCCTGGGGATCATGAGAGATTTGGATATTTTTTTATAACCTTACCCTGACTTGTACCTCTCAACAACATTGTCCCTTACTTGTTTGGAGAGTTCCTTGGTCTTCATTGCAGTGTTTGGTTTGTGGTGCAGCCTCTGGGGCCTTTCAAAAAAGGTGTGTATATGTAATGACAGATCATGTGACACACACGTGTGGACATGATTTCACTAATGATGTGACTTCTGAAGGTAATTGGTTGCACCAGAGCTTTTTATGGGCTTCAAAGGGGGTTTTATGTATATATTTTTCTCATTTCACTTCACCAACTTAGACTATTGTGTTCTGATCCATCACATAAAATTCAAATTAACAAAACATTGAAATTAAGGTTGTAATGTAACAAAATAAGACGCAACACAACGAAAACAAGGCCGCAAAACTAGCCCAAAGGACATAAAAAGTGCTCAGAGGGCCATAGCTTCGCATTGTGTGGCAAACAACATTGCCAGCCTTACTATTTTACGCCAGGCAATTTTCTAGTATAATATATTATCTTGATTTTATTTAAACTGTAGCCAAAATCAAGCCTAATATATGTTTTAATGTTTGGGCCTTGGATTGTTAATTAAATACCCAATACAATACATTGATATTTTGACTCTCTAAATTAATTAAAAAAACGAGAATCTAAATAGTGCAATTTATGTCTAATTAATATATAAAGAAAAAAGTAATCATTTAAAACCATTAAAAGTATCCAGATTTCAATAACAAATTACAATTAGCATTCGTATTAGGGCCATCTATTTACTCATTACTTTTGTTACATTTTACTGATGAAATGGCCAAGAAATAGTTCACATTTAAAAAAGTCCTTGCTTTATGCAGCATTCAGAAGCAGAGGTCCCTGCTAAAGATTGACATGTTCATCCCATTTTATGTGTCATTTCCCTTCAGCTTTAGACAGGACAAGACATCACTGAGCCTCCAAAATCATCTGCTGTCACAGCATTGTTACAAAATGAAATCCGTCGCACTCGATTGACATCCCTTCAACATTTGAAATAAACAGCTCTCTAGTGCAACAGGTACAGTTTATGATTCCATGCACCATCAAAAAATTAAAAAAAAAAAGAGCTTAAAGAAAACAAAACAGAGTTCACTGCAACTAAGTATTCTTTGAATGGTGTAAGATTAGTAAAATGCATCCACTCTCCATGGCCTATGAAGATTTTGCAGGTGTGCAAGGAATACAATTTAATGCATCGATACAGTACTCCATTTTAAGACTGTCTTACATTTTAGATGTCTATAGGGACAGTTGTTTTCAGGGAAACTTAAACCTGTACAATGAGAGAAATGGCAAGTAATTAATTGGTGTGTGTTCATGGTGGTGCCTCTCGGGATGTGTGTCAGATCATAACAGAGCTTTCCGCCATCATGTCTGACATTCCTAACCACATTACAACACATCGCATTGCCAGACGCAAGAGTTTTATTATGAAGAACTGAATATTCTGGAAGCTGCACGTCTACTGAATGGGAAGTGATCTATCCTGGGAATACATAATAAATGCTTTTACAATTGTAGGATTTAACAGGATATTAAAACAAAATCCAAACATTCTTGGTTACAGAACCTGTTTACATTTTATAGGTCTATATTATTGTAGTAAAATGAACACTACTCTCTTAATATAATTTGAATATTCACAGATGTTATTGTAAGACAATATAAAGGTGAAGTGGGAGTGACAAAAACTTTCTTATATCATATATCTTACCAATTTTAAAGTTTAGTTAAATGTTTTGAGCCAGGATTATGCACCTGTGTCTGCTAATAGTGACCAAGTGTATGATGAAGTCTCATGGTAGGACTGAACTACTGGTTAGCCTGCTTTGCTTGGTTTAGAGATTATTAGTGTAACTACTTTAAGGCATATAACAAGACAAGTGGAAACTTAGACTGACCCTATAAGTAAATATATTTGCTTTTGATGATTCACCTCTGCAAAGCTTCACCATATATAGTAATATGGTATAACTGAGGTTCGAAGGGTTGTAAGAACCCAGAACGTTCTATGTTTAGATAGACACCTGTGTGTTTAGCAAACTGAAAATTTGCCTCGATCTCGAAGCACTGACATGCAGATGAAAGATAGCTGATGGTGTACAGGACTTCGAGGGCTTTCCAGTGTCCTTCTACCATATTTGTTGCTGGGTTATCAATTTGTGAATTTCCACCATATGCAGCTAGGTAAACTTTATTAAAACAATTTAATCTGATTGTGTTTGATAATGTTATGAGCATTATCCTTCTATGGGGAGCTCCCCCACTGCAAATGTCTTTCAACATGCTTTTGCAGCTTAAATACAATTTTTTTTTTGATTGGCTGAAATATGTGTCATTAAGCGTTTTTAATGAGGATTTAATAAAGGTTATTTGTTTTATTTCCCAAATCTATTCTTTTGTAAAAACAAATTGAATTACATACTCATCAACAGCCAAATCACACATTTATTAGAAGACTCCATGACATCCTTTCATAAGATTTGTGAACCATGGCTAGCCACAACTTACTCTCCAAATATCTAATAAAACAAATAAAATAGTATACAAGAACTTAACTACATAGGAGACTATATGGAGGTTCTTTTAATCCTGAAAATACTCCAAAGTTGGATAAAGTGTGAATAAGAAAAGGGATAGAGGTTAAAGATTTGGTAAGGGTGCACAGTAAGTCGTCTGCAAAAAAACAACATTTGGAGTTTTGTGAATCTATTTGTACACCATGTATTCTATGATCTGTTCGGATAGTTTGAGCTAAAGGTTTGGTGGCTATAGAAAAAAGAAGAGGCTAAAGGGGAAAACCCTGTCTTGTTCCTCTTTTTATTTGAATATTAGAAAGCCCTTGACTTGGGAGTTTCAAGCTCTGAGTAATTGGTAGTATGTTTGTATCATGTTTACAAATTTGCCTCTAATCCCAAATTTTGACAAGGCTTCAAATAGGTATTGCCATTCTAAAGAATAACATTCCTTTTAAATATCTAAGGCCAGGAAAAAAGCTGGAGTTTTTTGTTTTTTTAGTTATGGATTATGTGAGAGATATTAATAATTCTTCTAATGTTTAAACCATTTTACACATAAAATTTAATCTATCCGCAATGAACTCTCCTCTCATCGTGGCTCACACACTCCACCCTCTCAACCAACAACACTCAACCTACTCCCCTGCCCATTCCCACAGCCACTTTGAACTACTTTGCCCCTGCAGCAGAGGATGAAGTCTCCATCCTAATATCATGCTCTCACCTCACTACCCGTCCTTTGGATCCTATTCCATCTCAACTCATCTCTCCCCTCTCTACTACACTAATCCCAGCTCTCACACACATCTTCAACCTTTCCCTAAACACTGGCATGTTTCCATCATCTCTAAAACATGCCATAAAGAAACCCTCATCCGATCCCGACGTTGCATCTAACTATCGCCCTATCTCTCTACTTCCCCTGGCTTCCAAATTGCTGGAGCGGCTCGTCTATAACCGCCTTACCAGTTTCATCTTCTCTAACTCTCTACTGGAAACCTTCCAATCTGGCTTTCGGCCCCAACACTCCACTGAGACAGGCCTCATAAAAGTCACCAAAGACCTGCTCACCCTCAAGTTTAAAGGCCACTTTTCCATTTTGCTTCTTCTGGATCTCTCTGCCGCCTTTGACACAGTTGACCATCCGCTTCTACTCCACATTCTCTCCTCCCTCTGCATTCGAGACACTGCTTTCTCGTGGTTCTCATCATACCTCCAAGAATGATCATTTAGCGTCTCCTTCTTCTCCTCACCCCCTGTCTATTGGCGTACCCCAAGGATCAGTTGTAGGCCCCTCCTCTTCTACATCTACACATCCTCACTCTGCACCCTAATAAACTAGTTTGGGTTCCAGTACCATCTCTATGCAGATGACACTCAAATCTACCTCTCAGCACCAGATGTATCCCCCTCTCTTCTAGCACACGTCTCTGACTGCCTCTCTAGTATATCCTCTTGGATGTCCGCCAACCATCTAAAACTCAACATGTCTAAGACTGAACTCTTAATCTTCCCACCCTCTACTACAGCTTCAATTACTCACATCTCTCTCTCTGTCAAAAATGCCATCATCACTTCCACCTCCCAAGCCCGTTGTCTCGGGGTTCTACTGGACCCTGCCCTCTCTTTCATCCCACACATACAGTCTCTAACCAACTCTTGTCTTCTCCATCTAAAAAACATATCCAAAATACGTCATTACTTTACACAAGACACTACTAAGATTCTAATACACTCTCTCATAATTTCTCGTCTTTACTATTGCAACTCGCTCCTTGTTAGCCTGCCCACCACTCCCCTCCCCCCCGATTTAATCCATAATGAATGCCTCCGTCAGACTCATCTTCCGTACACATCGTTCAGTGTCGGCAGCTCCTCTTTGTCAATCACTTCCCTGGCTTCTCTTAGCCTCCAGAATAAAATTAAAAATCTTGACCCTAACTTATAAAGCCCTCAACAACAGCACACCTCCATACATCTCTGCTCTCATCTCCAAATACTCCCCCACACGCCCTCTTCGTTCTGCTAACGACCCTATTCTTTCTACCACTCTTGTCACCTCCTCTCACTCCCGCCTCCAGGACTTTTCTCATGCTGCCCATATTCTCTGGAACTCCTTGCCTCGCTTCACCAGACTATCCTCCTGCCTTAAATCCTTCAAAACTTCAATAAAAATGCATCTCTTTAAAGAAGCCTATAACATTCCTCCCGAACATGCTCAGCACTACTCTCTCCCTACTGTACCACATACAAACTTCAACCTTTAGATTGTAAGTCTGCGAGTTTCAATCCTGCAAGGTGCTTTAGGGAAAGCGCTATGGACACTGGATTCCAAGCTCAAAGACAAGGCCCTCCATTCATTGCAATGTGTGAATCTTGAACTTGTCATTAACTGTAACTTAACTTATGTATAGCGCTACGGAATATGTTGGCGCGTTACAAATAAACGATGATGATGATAATGTGATCCCTGGCTTGTCTGTGAGGGATAAATCCATCCCGATTTTTATGTATTAATTGTGGTAGGAATAGGGCCATTCTGTCAGCCATCATTTTTACTAAGATCTTTATATCTCCATTGAGTAAGGATATACTGTAATTTTTTATTTATAATGGATCTTTGTGTTCTTTAAGAATTCATCTTTGGAGGTATTGGGTTTGCTTCTAGTATGTAATTGAAGAGAAGGGTTGACTGTGGCGACAGTAGATCAATAAATGTTGTAATAAATATTTGGCCTGGA
This sequence comes from Discoglossus pictus, assembly GCA_027410445.1. Lineage (NCBI taxonomy): Eukaryota > Metazoa > Chordata > Amphibia > Anura > Alytidae > Discoglossus > Discoglossus pictus. The sequence goes on along the minus strand of CM050163.1, from coordinate 220,837,760 downwards.
GATTTTCCTGTTTTTTAGCAAAGTGTGCTTCTTGCATGAATAGTACTGAGGGGTGGTATGTTTTATAGAAAAGTACAGCCTTTCGTCTCTTAAAAGGTGAAATAAAGCCTTTAACGTTGTGTGTGATAAGTGTAGAACTCTGGTTAGTAACCATATATTTATGAACGAGGAAGAAGAAGAAAAGCGTATGTTAAATTGCAATTTAAATTACAGAAAGTTAAAGTATTGATTAGTTCCATTTTACAAGTCATAGGCCCATATTCAATTAAGCAATTGTAAGCTACTGGAGCCTGTAATGGAGCCCGTAAACTAATTTGCTATTCAATTGGCGTCTTTTAGCGAGCCGCAAATGATATACGGGTTACAGGCTGTAAATTGCTGTGGTTGTCATAATCATAACTTACAACCCAAGTCCGCAAAAGTTACAATCGCTAAAATCACAAATCGCTTTTCAATTGCTTCAATTCCTCAAGTCCGCAAATGTTTTCACACCCGTAAATGGCAAATGTAGAAGAAAATCCTACGGGCACAAGATTGGACTCGCAAGGGGGTTCAATACCTGTTTGTAGCACTGTAAATGCATATAATAAATCAATACTGCACTTTAAAATACAGGGAGAGCGATGAAAGACATTAGAATTAATTGCACAACAGTCTCAAGCTCGCAAATATGCAATAGAAAATGTATGTTTCATTTCGGTGTCATATCAATCTCGGGAATCAATGAGTTAATGCATATCAGGCCACCCATATGGTCTACAAGAGTATCACCATTCATTTTTTATATTTTGGACATTGCCCAATTACAAGTTTGAATGCATATGGGACCTCTAAATGCTAATTGATTGACGTGTAACATCCATGCTTTACTGGCGTAATGATGATGGTGTCATTTACTATTGGCTGTTTCTAAATCTGTAGTTACGGCCTTCCTTAATTGATCATGGTCACGCTCGGAAATGCTACATACAATTGCATGGTTTACGGTTTAGGCTTTGGCCCGTAAGTTGCGGGCTTGTTCAATTGAATCACTCTGTAATTGAGGCAAATTTCAAGCAGACATACAGCCTGTATAATGTAAACTGCAGGCTTGCAATTGAATAAGGCCCATAGTCTACTTACTAACTAGGGGCCTCATTCAAATGAGATTTGGCAAATTGAATAGGGCTCTATAGAAGCACATCGCATATTTTTTTACAGAAGTTTTTAGTTAGTGAAGATCTTGATTTTGGATAGAAGTTCATTAACTAAAAACTTCTGTTAAATATGCTATGTGATTCTATAGAGCCCTATTCAATTGGCCAAATCACATTTGAATGAGGCCCTTGGAAATAGAGTATAATAAACAGTCATACTCAAACACTAATGGGGGTCGGGGGGCGGGGTGTAATTTAAACATAATAGGTTATTTAAATATTTTAATACAAAGAGAAAGTTGAGAGCCAGAAGATTTAGTTTTAAAATAATTAGTGATGCTTTTGCCAGCTGAATTTTTCTTAGGTTTATCCATTTCTTTTTTTTTTTTGTTGGAAAATATTCTCAAAGATAAAAGTTTTATTTTTATTTAAGAAAAATATGTGGAAGGATTGGTTGAACAAGTCTTTATATCATAGTGTAAATAGACAAACAATTGCCTTTTAATTAGGTTTTCACTCCACATTTATTAGGAGATGTTGTGAATTCTGTTAATCTCTATAGTTCAATTACATTTTAGTTGGATTTTTTTAGCACAATTGTTCTCACTGAGTGACAGAGTAGAAGCTCATAAATTGTTTTAATATGTAAGTTGTAATGTTTGGTTAGGAATTATGTCCCAAGGAACTTATATAGCATTGAATAGATTTAACGTTATATGTGGAGTGACTAGGTCTCTCCAAGTGTATCATGTGTCCCCAGTCTATTTTGTGTCCCAAGAGTCTCCCTATGCTTTAATTAAAACATATTAGGCTATTAAACTTGTCTGAGCCAATGTGGTGAATGGAGACTAATGGAGTAAATGCATCCCAGTCTTAGGTGTATAATCACTAACTTGAAGAGGGTTCAGTAAGTCTCTCTTTGTGTGGAGTTTGTAGTAACTGCCGCAGTGTAAATCATTAGTAGTAGTAGGCCTCAAGTTGTATTTTCCTCAAGCCCTGGTGGAAAGAGTCCTCCTGAATGGTCTAAACTGTAGATGTTTTAATTATTCCTCTGGATTAAAATTAGTTGTTGTAGATAAGTGAAAAGTCAATTTTTAGTTGCTTTGGGGATTTTTCTGTTAGAAACTCAAGTGAAGCATAACTGTTCTCACTTAGTGAAAGTTTAGAACCCCCTGCTTTTTTAACTAGTCTGACAGACTGCACATTGAGTGTTGTAGTGTACATACCTTTCTAAATTTTTAGAAGGTATAGCTTTGTTGATTAGATATATTGATTATATTTTTTTTCTAATGACCCATCCCTAGACAGTTATTTGTTATCACACATATTCATTTTAGAATATTAGTTGACTAACTATTAGTGAAACAAACAACACATGTTTTCACAAGAGTTAAATACAAGCAACAAAAGTGAGATTGCGTTAGATGTGTTTTCTCCCAATAACTGTTAGAAAGAAGTAAGCAGCGTTGCCAACCACAACAATTAAAGTATTCCTACATAAACTAACAATTATTTATTATAGAACTAAAATGACCTATAACATAAAAATGTGCTTGTCCCATCCCTTAGATTGGTACCACAAGGGGATCCCATGATATCCATACTTTGGACCACCACACGTTAACATAATAAGAGCAAGCACACCAATCACAAGCTCACATCAATCTACCTGTGCGCTCCACACCCATCGTGAAGAGATATGGCTTTAGCTATCCATTCCCTTAAACACAAATTTACAAAAAAGCATCCCCAGCTCATTGAGATGCACCCCGTCCTTCAGGATAAAACACTGAGCTTCAGCATCCTCCAGGTCTGTGTGCCTCAACAATATCCCCCCCCCCCAAAACTTCTAACAAAGATAGCCATTGACTTATTTATATTTTTCATTTAACTTATCCTTCATTTGACTTATCCAATATATGTGAGCCTATTTGAGACCACCACTTCAAACGAGGTACAAGGTCTGACCACAATATCAACATTTCAGGAACTAGATTTAACAAGTGACTCAGATAAGTTCCTTCACTGGTATGAAACCAAGGTCAATATACAGGTTAATATATCAGGTGGGAAGAACATTCATGCAAAATTTGTACTGTTCAACAATATCTGTTCTCACTTTAGGCCCCTCACACCAAGCCAAAGTGTTTTTAAAAGCTGTAGTAAAAATCCAAGCTGTAGACCTTCATCCCACACAGCTGCTGTCCTCCTGGCCCAATAAATATAGAAATATTCAATCATCCATACAGGAAAGGGGGGGGCGGTGATTTTAAAAAGGATTACACAGAAACTGTACACAGCTCAGGATCACATATATAGTTGTCATAAATGCAAGTTCATTGGTAACGCTATGTTAAAAGTTATTGGTTGAGCATGAACAATGAGTGAGGCCCGCACGACTTCGAAAAAAGCTTGCAAAATGTGCTAATTGCGAGGCCCGCAAGACTTAGAAAAAGGCTTGCAATGAGTGCCAGCGGTGGGGGGTGGGGGGGGACCATGGAGGGAGATAAGATAAAAAAACTCACATAGCAGGAAGAGGGGGCAAAGAGACAGCGGGAGGGAGAGAGAGGGAAAAAGGCGATCTTTGCGACTTAGAAAAAGGCTTGCAAAGAGTGCCAGCGGTGGGGGTGGGGGGGGGGGAGACACCATGGAGGGAGATAAGATAAAAAACTCACATAGCAGGAAGAGGGGGCAAAGAGACAGCGGGAGGGAGAGAGAGGGAAAAAGGCGATTTTTGCGAGGCCCGGGGGAGAGCCTCGCATTGTGTGGCAAACAGCATTGCCAGGCTTAAAATGTTAGTACCTTCTTCTCGACAATCCAGCACAAAGTATACTAGAGCCTCAAAGTTGGAGACTTTGCCCACCCCCAGGTCCTGAAGGTTTTCCAGTCTCACTAGACTTTGTGTATGCTGCCCAAATAGAAGGAGCCAAAGAATCTTTAAAGAGGTCAAAGTTTTGTAACTCACTCCCATAATAGGCCTGGACCGGACATGGAAGCCCCAAAACACAGGCATGTGGAGTCAATTCCTTAAATAGAACCACATTCAGCTGAGGTTTTGGGAGATCCAGGAGCCCGTAAGTGAGGCTGTAAGCTAATTTGCTATTCAGTTGGCGTCTTTTTGCAGGCTCCGATCGGCTTCCGAGTTACAGCCTTGAAATGATTGCAATGGTTAAACCCGTAACTTACAGCCTCCAGAAGCCTTTCATCTCTCACTTTTGCAAGGCTAAAATCGAAAATCACTATTCAATTGCTCAATTCCCCAAGCCTGCAAATTTTTTCACACCCGTAAACGGCAAATAAAGGAGAAAATCCCACGAGTGCTAAAGAGGACACGCAAGGGGTTAAACACCTATTCGTAGCACTGTAAATGCAAATAAAAAATCAATACTGCACTGTAAATAACGGGGAAAGTGATGATAGACATTAGAATTAATTGCACAACAGTCTCAAGCTCGCAAATCGGCAGGGAATTCAATTTATTTTTCATAAATTGCTCTCGAGTATCAATGAGTTAATACATATCAGGCCACTTATATGGACTAGAACTATTTTGGCATTTCATTTTCATAATTCTTTATTTTGTGGGTTTGGGGGTTTGATCGCATATCGAACCCCCAAACCTAATTGATTGACAAGTAACCTCCATGTTTTACTACCGTGATAATGACAGTCTCATTTTCTATTGGCTGATTCAAAATGGGCGGTTACGGGCTTGCTGAATTGATCATGTTCCCGCCTTGATCTGCTCCGAACCAGTGCATGGTTTACGGTTGTGGTTTTAGCCCCCTAACTTGCGGGCCTGAGCAATTGATTAGCATTACAATTGGAGACGAACGGGAGCCCGCAACACACTCGCAGACATTTGGCTGTCTGTGATCGAGTTGCGGACTTCGAATTGAATGTGGTCCATAATTTCCACTGTAATTGAGAAAGAGCATCTACAATTTCATTCTGACAACCTGGGATGTGTACAGGCCTACACAGAATATTATTTTTCAAACATTGCAACAACAACTTCCATAGGATACTAAACACTGGCAATAAATGTACCATTATTAATATTATTAGCCTTTATTTGTAACGTGCCAACATATTCTGTCTTTCCTAAATCACCTAGCAAAAGCGAAAACTCGCAAACTGCGTTACATTTTTAATTTTTAATGGCAATGACTACACCCAAATTGTCACAAACCACATACTGATCCCTTCAGGCATATCCTCATATGAAGAGATCCACACAGATTGGAAACAGTTCCAGATACTTCGCTAGACTTCACTCCACCCAAGATGATGACCATACAGCTGCACACCACTGGCCCCTAAAATATTAATATAAACATATTTTACCCCTGCTGTTGCCAATGACATGCACCTTTAAAAAACTCTTCTGTTAAGTATAATACTACAACAAACTTCAGCTTTCTTAAAGGGCCGGTGAATTCAGCACAACCAAAGATCTCCTAAAATTATGTTAAAATGATCATGACCATGCACAGAGCTATACAATCACAAGCAGTAATACACAGAACCTTATACACACAGACCCCTCTGTCCAGACCGTGCACACAGCTATACAAGCTGTAAGTAGTAATATACACAGAGTCTTCTATAAAAAGCATGCACAGAGCTATACAAGTCACAAGTAGTAACATGCAGATCCTTATACACAGATAGTCCTCTATTCAGACCATGCACACAGCTATACAAGTCATAAACAGTAATGTGCAGATCCTTCTACAAGGAGACCCTTCTATCCAGACCACGCACAGACCTATACAAGTTACAAACAGTAATATGCAGATCCTTATACACAGAGACCCCTCTATCCAGCCCATGCACACAGCTATACAAGTCACAAGCAGTAATATGCAGATCCTTATATACAGAGATCCCTCTATCCAGACCATACACACAGCTATACAAGTCACAAGCAGTAATATGCAGATCCTTCTACAAGGAGACCCTTCTATCCAGACCACGCACAGACCTATACAAGTTACAAACAGTAATATGCAGATCCTTATACACAGAGACCCCTCTATCCAGCCCATGCACACAGCTATATAAGTCACAAACAGTAATATGCAGATATTTATACATAGACACCCCTCTATCCAGACCATGCATAGAGGTATACAAGTCATATGCAGATCCTTATACACAGGGTCCTATATAGAAAGAATGTGCACAGGTTTACAAGTCGCAAGAAATAATATGCAGAACCTTATACACAGTGTCCTCTATATAGAGCATACACAGACCTTTACAAGTCACAAACAGTAATATGAAGATAATTATCCACAGAGAACCCCTATCCAGACTATGTACACAGCTATACAAGTCACAAGCAGTAATACGCATATCATTATAAAAGGAGACCCCTCTATCCAGACCATGTACACAGATATACAAGTCACAAGCAGTAATATGCAGATCCTTATACAAGGAGACGCCTCTATCCAGACCAGGCACAGACCTATACAAGACACAAGCAGTAATATGCAGATCCTTATACACAGAGACCCCACATTCCTTACCTGTCTCTATGAATGAGATTTAAACTGCACAGTAGTATTCTAAGAAATAATCTTGTCTTGATCCATTTCTCCGCCTCTTTGGAATTTCTCCTACCACTACACTCTGATGAATTGGCCCCATGACAATGTCATCATGGACTGTTACTTCTATATAAGGCAAGTTCCATTGCAATGAAGAATAGCAATGTATTATGATTACTTGTAACTTAAATGAATGTTGTAAAATGTATTTGTGGTGCAATATATTTTATAAATAAGATCAAAAAGTTTATGGCTTCAGTATCTTATTGCAAGGTTCAAATAGAATAGATTGAGCAGCTATGTTCTTGGGATCTAAATTTAACCTCCCCAGTACATTTATTAGAGAGTAAGTTCAATATTGGTGCTGTTTATTTATCACTACCTTGTCAAGTACCTCAATGAAGCTGTGAGCCACACCATGTTTGGTCACCCCAAATCAAGATCCCCTGCAGAAGGAACTGGAAACTCACTAACCCTAACACACCTCACACTTATCCCTAACACTCCTTACCCTAACCCTAACACCCCTCACACTTATCCCTAACACCTAACTGTAACATTCCTCACCCTAACACCTAACCCTAACACCCCTCACACTTATCCCTAACACCCCTCACCCTAACCCTAACACCCCTCACACTTATCCCTAACACCCCTTACCCTAACATCCCTCACCCTAACACCTAACCCTAACACCCCTTACACTTATACCTAACACCCCTCACCCTAACACCCCTCACACTTATCCCTAACACACCTTACCCTAACCCTAACACCCCTCACACTTATCCCTAACACCTAACCCTAACATCCCTCACCCTAACACCTAACCCTAACACCCCTCACACTTATCCCTAACACCCCTCACCCTAACCCTAACACCCCTCACACTTATCCCTAACACCTAACCCTAACATCCCTTACCCTTACACCTAACCCTAACACCCCTCACACTTATCCCTAACACCCCTCACCCTAACCCTAACACCCCTCACACTTATCCCTAACACCCCTCACCCTAACACCCCTTACACTTATCCCTAACACCTAACCGTAACACCCCTTACACTTATCCCTAACACCCCTCACCCTAACACCTAACCCTAACACCCCTCACACTTATCCCTAACACCCCTCACCCTAACACCTAACCCTAACACCCCTCACACTTATCCCTAACACCCCTCACCCTAACCATAACACCCCTCACACCTATCCCTAACACCTAACCCTAACATCCCTCACCCTAACACCTAACCCTAACACCCCTTACACTTATCCCTAACACCCCTCACACTTATCCCTAACACCCCTCACCCTAACACCTAACCCTAATACCCCTTACACTTATCCCTAACACCCCTTACCCTAACACCCCTCACACATCCCTGTGTCTCTTCCCCCCCTTATCATCAAGGGAGGGGGGAGGATGATGAGGGAGGGGGGAAGAGACACAGGGGAGGATGATGAGGGAGGGGGGAAACAGACATAGGGGAGGATGATGAGGGAGGGGGTAAAGTGATACAGGGGAGGGTGATCAGAAAGGGGGGAAAGAGACACAGAGGAGGATGATGAGGGAGGGGCGAAGAGACACAGGGGAAGATGATGAGGGAGGGGGAAAAGAGACACAGGGGAGGATGATGAGGGAGGGGGGAAAGAGACACAGGGGAGGATGATGATGGAGGGGGGAAGAGACACAGGGGAGGATGATGAGGGAGGGGGTAAAGAGATACAGGGGAGGATGATGAGGGAGGTGGGAGGATGATGAGGGAGGGGGGATGAGACACAGGGGAGGGTGATGAGGAAGGGGGGAAAGAGACACAGGGGAGGATGATGAGGGAGGGGGTAAAGAGATACAAGGGAAGATGATGAGGGAGGGGGAAAAGAGACACAGGGGAGGATGATAAGGGAGGGGGGAAAGAGACACAGGGGAGGATGACGAGGGAGGGGGGGAAGAGACACAGGGAAGGATGATGAGGGAGGGGGGAAAGAGACACAGGGGGAGGATGATGATGGAGGGGGGAAGAGACACAGGGGGGGATGATGAGGGAGGGGGTAAAGATATACAGGGGAGGGTGATGAGGAAGGGAAGAAAGAGACACAGGGGAGGATGATGAGGGAGGAGGTAAAGAGATACAGGGGAGGATGATGATGGAGGGGGATGTTAGGTTATTTATGCCCTTTATGGATTAAAACCAGACTCTGCATCAACTATGTAATTTTCCGTAGGAGTTTTGACATGGATCCCCCTCCGGCATGCCACAGTCCAGGTGTTAGTCCCCTTAAAACAACTTTTCCATCACTATTGTGGCCAGAAAGAGTCCCTGTGGGTTTTAAAATCCGCCTGCCCATTGAAGTCTATGGCGGTTCGCCGGTTCGCAAACATTTGCGGCAGTTCGCGTTCGCGGTTCGCAAACCGAAAATTTTATGTTTGCGACATCACTACTAAAGATCAATATTGCTCCTTTTTTTTACTATTCAAACAGACTCTGCATCAACAGCGTCACTCAAGAATTTGCACCGTGCATTGTGAACCACAATGCCTTTTAAACAACTCCAAGAAAGAACAAGAGGTAAGATAGAAAAATACATTACATGCTGAAAAATACCATGCTTTGCTAAATCAAAAAGAAGAAATATACAATTAACCATTTCACTTTCTTTTTCAAACAGACACTACAAGAAGACCGGCGGATTAAGATTGCCAGGAGGGGACCCTCTGTCATTCGACACTTCAATCAAGGTAAAGTATAACAAGTACAACAAAGAAATAAACTATATATGTTTAATGGCCGCCAATATAAATTAATATTCTTCTTTAATGTTTAAGAACCGATAAGCCTTACAAAGAAGCCTAAATAAGCATACCAAAAGTGGTAGACACAAAAAGGATTGACCCAAAAATCACACAAACACATAGCAAACTAAATTAATATTCTTCTTTAATGTTTAGGAAACTATAAGCCTTACAAAGAAGCCTAAATAAGCATACCAAAAGTGGTAGACACAAAAGAGGATTGTACCAAAAATCCCACAAACACATAGCAAACTAAATTAATATTCTTCTTTAATGTTTAAGAACCTATAAGCCTTACAAAGAAGCCTAAATAAGCATACCAAAAGTGGTAGACACAAAACAGGATTGTACCAAAAATCACACAAACACATAGCGAACTAAATGAATAATCTTCTTTAATGTTTAAGAACCTATAAGCCTTACAAAGAAGCCTAAATAAGCATACCAAAAGTGGTAGACACAAAACAGGATTGTACCAAAAATCACACAAACACATAGCAAACTACATTAATATTCTTCTTTAATGTTTAAGAACCTATAAGCCTTACAAAGAAGCCTAAATAAGCATACCAAAACTGGTAGACACAAAAGAGGATTGTACCAAAAATCACACAAACACATAGCAAACTACATTAATATTCTTCTTTAATGCTTAAGAACTTATAAGCCTTACAAAGAAGCCTAAATAAGCATACCAAAAGTGGTATACACAAAACAGGATTGTACCAAAAATCACACAAACACATAGCAAACTAAATTAATATTCTTCTTTAATGTTTAAGAACCTATAAGCCTTACAAAGAAGCCTAAATAAGCATACCAAAAGTGGGAGACACAAAACAGGATTGTACCAAAAATCACACAAACACATAGCAAACTAAATTAATATTCTTCTTTAATGTTTAAGATCCTATAAGCCTTACAAAGAAGCCTAAATAGATACAATACACAAAAATAATGAAATTTTTGCTTTATTACAAATACATTCAAATCAAATAACATTTTCATTTTTCTTTTACAACAGATACTGCGTGAAGACATTCGGATGAGGACTTTCACCAGAGGACCAGACCATTGGACGAGGACTTTCAACAGAGGACCAGACCATCGGACGAGGACTTTCAACAGAGGACCAGACCATCGGACGAGTACTTTCAACAGAGGACCACACCATCGGACGAGGACTTTCAACAGAGGACCAGACCATCGGACGAGGACTTTCAACAGAGGACCAGATTATCGGACAAAGACTTTTAACAGAGGACCAACAAACATTCTGATTGATATCACACTTCAACCAAGGTACAGTATAATAAGTAAAAAATGAGAAAACTAAATAAACATGTTTGCTCTGCATCCATGTTAACAGAAAAAAAAAAAGAACAAGCACTATGTCCCTTATTCAATTGCAATTTGGCCAATTAAATACATGTCTAAATAACCACATCACATTTTTTTTACAAGAAGTTTTTAGTTGGTAAACATCTATCCACAAACAAGGTTTTTACTAACTAAAAACTTCTTTAAAAAAAAAATGTTAGCTGCTTATTTACAGCACTATTGAATTGGCCCAATCGCAATTCAATGAGGGCCTATAAATTTTAACAAAATATAACTGACACATTTCTGATTTACCTAATATTTGTCTCTTATGGACAATAATGTTTAACAGTAATTCCAAATTTTAATATACCCAATTACATTTAATTATTTTGTTTTACAGATTAACATGGCTACTAACGAGAGCAAACAAGAGAAGAAAAGACGTCAAACTAGAGAAAGACAAGAGAGATGGGCCGACCAGCAGACACCAGAGGAGAAAAAAAATTGGACGAGAAAAAGAACGCAAAAGACTTGCAAGCAAAAGACTATCAGATGCAAAAATCAAAGATACGCCAAAAAAAGCTACCAAGCAAATAAAGCATTTACAACCTGTTCCTCAAACATCAGATTACATTTTACCAGAAAAAATAAAAGAGATACCAAAAAAAGCCACGAAATAAACAAACCATTTAGAACCTGTTCCTGAAACATTACATGACATTTTACCAAAACCAATACAACATATACCAAGAAAAGCCACGAAAAACACAAAGCATTTAGAACCTGTTGTTGAAACATTACATGACATTTCACCTGGTGAATATGAAAGTCAAACTGCTATATGCTTTGCAAATTGTCCTTTACTCAAGTCTTTAGCAGTAGAGGTTCATAGTTGTGGGGACATGACTAGTCAATGTCAGTTTTGTGAGGCTTATTATTTTAAACAGTGAGACCCAGAGATGGCCAATTTATTAGTTGCTGTCAAAAAGGCAAGTTCAAACTTCCAGAAAGAAAAGAATTTCCAATCTATTTACAAAACATTGTGACTGAACCTACTTTTCCAAACTACAAAAATTTTAAGACAAACATAAGATCCTACAATAGTGCCATATCTTTTGCATCTATGGGGGCAACATTAGCTGCTGATGTACCAGGACATCGTCCTTACTGTTTTAAAGTCCAAGGACAAATTTATCATCGGACTTCCCATTTACATCCAGAGGAAGGAGAGCAAAGAAAATTCGGTCAACTATATGTCCTAGATACAATGGAAGCTGTTGACCAACGTATGCAGATAGAAGAAAATAAAATTGCTTACCCAGTGTTTTTATAGAGCTAAATAACATTATATCCCTACAGTAAAGCTTATAAAAAATTGGCAGAAGTAGAAAATGAACAACTACTTCATGCACAAAGATATCAATTACCAATGCCAAAGGATAATATGGTGCTTAAAAGAGACAGACATACTGATAAATGTTGTTATAACTTGCCAACATCAAATGAGGTTGCAATGGTGTTTCAAAATGATGAAGGGGAACCACCATTTCAAAGAGACATTAGAATATATCCCAAAAATGAGGAGCAACCATTCATAAATATGAGTATCTTAAGTCCAAATTTAGATCCAATGACATATCCCATCTTTTTCCCACACGGAGAAGCAGGTTGGCAACCAAAATTAACACTTCCCAGTTACCCAAATGCTAAAGCCAGAATCCGAAATAATGTTTCTATGCTTGAATTTAAAGTAGCTCAAATTGCCATTCGAAATGCATTTAATCCAATTTTATGTGGTGGAAAACGAACACAACAATGGATTATTGATTCCTATTTGCAAGTTGAGGCCAATAATTTAAACTTTATAAAATATCAACAAGATAAACTACGTGTAGAACAATATTCTGGACTAATGGACTATGTTGCTGACGTGGCTACAAGCAGAGACATGACAGCTGGCAAAGCCATCATTTTACCATCTTCCTTTCAAGGATCTCCTCGAAATATGAGAGAAAGATACAATGATGCTATGGCTATTATCACCAAATTTGGCAAACCCGATTTATTTCTTACATTTACATGTAATCCACAATGGCCAGAAATTACACAAAATTCACTTCTTGGACAAAGTGCTTCTGATAGACCAGATTTAGTAGCCAGAGTTTTTAAGATTAAATTAAATGAATTAATACGTGACATCACTATAAGTCAGTTATTTGGCAAATGTCTTGCTTATGTATATACCATTGAATTTAAAAAAAGAGGACTTCCACATGCACATCTTCTGATAATACTTCAAGAAAAAGATAAATTAGATACTGCTGACAAAGTGGATGCAGTCATTGTTGCAGAACTACCAGATCCAGAACTATATGGTAGACTATATGAGATTGTTACTCATGGAATGATTCATGGACCCTGTGGTGAGCTTAATCCACTATCACCATGTATGGAAAATAATAAATGTTCCAAAGAGTTTCTCAAAGATTATAAAGACAAAACCTATGCGAATTGTGATGGCTATCCACTTTATAAAAGAAGAGAAGGAGATAGTGCCATTATTCATGGAAAAAAAGTTGACAATAGATATGTAGTACCCTACAATCCACATTTACTCATGAAGTACAACACCCACATCAACGTAGAAGCCCGCACTTCCATCAAATCCATTAAATATGTCTACAAATATATTTGCAAAGGCTAGGATGCAGCTACTGTAGTCGTCAAAAGTGCAGACAACCCTGAAAGTAGTGAGTTAGTACATGATGAACTTGCATCTCACGTAGACGGTCGCTATGTCAGTGCGCCAGAAGCTATGTGGCGGCTTTTAAAATTTGAAATGCACGATAGATCACATGCAGTATATAGATTAGCAGTACATTTGCCACAAAGATATTTAGTGTATTTCCATGCTGGAAATGAAATGAATGCATTGGCCCAAAGTGAAGATCGTCACAATACACTAACTGCATGGTTTGAATTAAATTCTACAGATTCACAAGCAACACAATTCTTATATATTGAAATTCCATATCACTATGTTTTTGTGAATGGATTATGGAGACCGCGAAAAAGCAGAGGCAATAAAATAATCCCAAGAATTTACACAGTCAGTCCAAGAGATGTTGAACGTTTTTGCTTACGGATATTACATTTAAATGTTCCTGGAGCACAAAGTTTTGAACACTTAAGAACTGTTAATGACATAGTATATGAATCCTTCCATTTAGCTGCAAGACATAGAAACTTACTAGCTGATGATACAGAGTGGGAACGATGTTTAGATGAAGCAGCACAATGTCAAATGCCACGGCAGATGAGAGAACATTTTGCATTTATTTGTATCTTCTCAAATGCTCCAAATGCATTAGCTTTGTGGGAGCCATTTCAAAGTAATATGGCTGAAGACTTTATGCGACGATACAATAAACCCATTGCACACCTAAAAGCGTTAATGGAAATCCAAGAAGTATTTTTAACTCATGGATTAAGTTGTGCAAGTTTTAATTTGCCTGATCCAGGTCTTATAGATGACATAAACTTTGAAGACTATGACATTCAACTACAAGCAGAAAGAACAGAAGAAAGACTTGCAACTTTAAATACCTTACAATTGCAAGCATTTAATGCCATTAAAAATGCAATAGATGATGACATGGTGACAGAGAGTTATTTCTATCTAGATGGACCTGGCGGATCAGGAAAAACCTATCTATATAATTTATTAATGAGTTCGGTACGAGCACAAGGTCAAATAGCAATGGCGTTTGCCACTACTGGAATTGCTGCACTTTTGTTAGAAGGTGCAAGAACTGTTCATAGTGGATTTAAACTGCCAGTGCCTATTTTAGAAACTTCTGTGTCAGATAATCGCATGACATCATTACAAGCAAAGAAATTGAACAAATGTAAATTAATTATAATAGATAAGGCCACAATGATGTCATGCTATGCCCTCCAATGTATTGACCGTTTGCTTCGTGAAGTCATGGATAATACTTTTCCATTTGGTGGAAAGGTAATGTTGTTAGGTGGTGATTTTAGACAAACATTACCTGTCGTTGTACATGGAAATCGAACTGACATTATCGAAACCTGTATAAAGTCAAGCACACTGTGGAAACATTTTACCCATCTTCAACTGCAACAAAATATGAGATCAGAAGGCCAAACTGATTTCAATGATTGGCTTATTAAAATTGGAGAAGGCAGAACAGAAAAAATACCACATTGACCGGACGACACTGTAGAGATCCCACCTCATATGATTTGTCACCAAGATATTATATTGACTATATTTGAAGGTAGCATAAATAACCAGGAATATTCTGAGTTTGCCAACCAAGTCATACTGACGTGTAAAAATAAGGATGCATTAATCCTCAATAATGAAATCTTAAAAATAATGAATGCACCACAAAGAAATTATCACAGTGCTGATTCTGTACTTGCTGATGACAATGAAAGTCAGGCTAACTTTTCTACTGAATTCATAAACTCACTAACTCCTTCTGGAATGCCACCACATATTTTGCAGCTAAAGAAAGGTGCAATTATCATGTTACTGCGAAATATGAACCCCAAAAAAGGCCTATGCAATGGGACAAGATTAATTGTTCAACAATTAAAGGACCATTTTATAGATGCTGAAATTTTAACTGGTACCCATAAAGAAGAGAGAGTTTTCATACCAAGAATAGATATAGCACCAAGTGAAAGTAGTCTCCCTTTTATACTTCAAAGAAGACAATTTCCCATTATTATGGCATTTGCCATGACCATTAATAAATCACAAGGTCAAACGTTCAAATCTGTGGGTATTTTCCTTGAAGAACCTGTATTTGCACATGGTCAATTGTACGTTGCGTTGTCATGGTGCAAAAATCCACAGGCTATTAAATTTTACATTGAAAAGAATGAAAGTCAAGGTGATTTATTAGAAATGGACATATTTTTACTAAAAACATTGTCTACTATGAAGTTCTATAACTTTTCAGTAAAGAAATAAAACCCATGCAAAACAAATTTAAAAGCATTCAAAAATACAAAACAATAAACAATTCAGTCATAATCAATGGAAGTACTGTTTATGGATGATTCGCCTCACAAAATACTTGCCTTGCATTTTTTTTACAAATTATGTTAAAATGTTAATTAACTATGTTACTGTTTCTAATGTTACAAGTTTGAAAACAATATTTTCAAGTTTTTTACTTCAACATATTACAAAGTTCACGTTAAGAGCTCAAACACGTTTTAAGTCACAATGTACAAATTGTCTGTTATGATAAGATTACTCCCTGGATTAATGTTTTTTCGCCAGTTCATGGGGTCAGGAAGGAATTAATTTAATTGGGTGGTACTTTTTAAGGAGAGTTTTTACTGTTTGCCTTCCTCTGCATTCAATGTATATTGAAGTTAACAATTATTCTTAGAAATTGCATGTTAATTCTGATTAGTTTAAAGTTCAACTGTTTTTACATTCAAATGTTAATACTTTTAATACAAAATTATGTTTAAATATTGATTCACTATGTTACTGTTTATAATGTTCAAAATTGTAAAAATGTTTTTTCAAGTTCCTTAGTTACACAGATAATAAACTTCAAGTTTCAAAAAATATTATGTCAAGTTTCTTACTTAAATATATTACAAAGTTCATGTTAAAATTGGGTACGTTTAAAGGAGGGTTTTTACTGTTTGCCTTCCTCTGGATTAAATGTATATTGAAGTTAACAATTCTTCAGATAGAAATTGCATGTTAAAAAACCATTACCTCAACTTTACAATACTGATTAGTTTAAAGTTCAACTGTTTTTACATTCAACTGGTAATACTTTTAATACTAAATTATGTTAAAAAATTAATTCACTATGTTACTGTTTATAATGTTCCAAGTTCTAAAAATGTTTTGTCAAGTTCCAAAGTTACACAGATAATAAAGTTCATGTTTCAAAAAATATACTTTCAAGTTTCTTACTTACATATATTACAAACTTCATGTTAAAATTGGGTACGTTTGAACAAGGGTTTTTACTGTTTGCTTTCCTCTGGATTCAATGTATATTGAAGTTAACAATTCTTCAGATACAAATTGCATGTTAAAAAAACATTACCTCAACTTTACAATACTGATTAATTTAAAGTTCAACTGTTCTTACATTCAAATGTTAATAATTTAAATACAAAATGACTTATTGTTCACCAAGAGAACATTTTACAAAACTAAACATGTTTAATATCACAATACTTACAAGTGTCAAATATGTATATTAATAACTAAACAACTTTCCAAACATACACATCTCATTGCCGTCATTTTTTGACGGGCAAGTCGCTAGTCTAGTAATAGTTTTCAAAAGAGATAATCACTCCAACTTTATACAGAAATTGAAGGGTTTTCTAAACATGCATCCTTAAAAGATACCATCAATATCCATTCTTGATAATGTCTTTCCTGATATTACTCCACCATGTTGTAGGAGATTTTGATGAACTTGGCATACTACATAATGAGCATCATTCAATTGCAAGCCCGCAAGTCGAGTGATGTAGGCCGTAAGTCTGCGGCCCAGCAGTGTCTGCAACTTATGGTGCTATTCGATTGGCCAAGCCAGCAAGTCTCGGCCTGATAGCGCACATGGTAAACGATGCCATCAAGCAAGGCCGTAACTCCTGAGTACAGACAGCCAATGGAAACAGAGATCGTCATCATTACGTCAATGGAAAATGGAGGTTGGATTTCAAAGTCCTATGGGCTGCAGAACAGGGCACCGTCATCAGGGCACGGAGAACCACAGAGGCCCCCATCTAATATTTACAGGACCTGCTTGGCAAGGTAAAGGTCTGACAATGTGCCATATGGGCCAGGCATTGTGTATTGCATGTTTATCATGTATTTAGTGATAAACGTGCAATGCAACATGCTCCTAGTGACACTTGCACACAATGACAGTGACATTACATACAATATGCTCCTAGTGACACATGCCAGTCCCACATGGCACACTGTCAGCCCCTTACCTTGGCCGTGGCAGCCTCCAGCAAGGAGGTCCAGTAAATATGAGATGGGGCAAATGGAATACAGGCTGAAGCGTCATCTCGGCGCCATGATGAGGCACGCTGGTCTCCAGCGCGCGAAAGACGTGCCACCATTCTATTTGTGCAACATGACAAAATTTGTATTCACCAACCAATCAGTGAGTGACACATATTTTCAAGATATTTGACTGATGAGAAAGTCAATGACCTTTTTACGTTCATAAACTACATTTGCAAGTCAACAATAAGAATTGTCACAAAGTATTAGGACAGAAAATAAGTGTGTTCCAGATCACCTTCACAGTCCATCACCCAACTTTTATCTTAGATTTATTGTGTGCACAAAGTTTTCAGGCTAATTGTACAAATTGTTAATGAAAACAGTAACTGGAGATAGAGAACAAGAGCAGGATTTAGTTACTATCTGAATGTATGAGAAATGAACGAAGCAGCTCATTATCAAACACACATAAAAAAGCCATAAAATACTTTGACAGATGGTGACATGCTGAACCCACTAGCAACAGCAGAAAGGCTGATTCAGCATTACTCTTCCAGCCACTACACCTTCCCAGTCTCATACACTAATTACATTACTCTGCCAAATGAGGCAAATCAAATAGTGCTAACCAGCACATTGTTATCATAATTTATCAAATACATAAAGGAGCAAAATAAATGATAAATAATTAAAACTTGCCCAGACAATTTTTAAGTAATAGAAACTTTGGATCTTTCCTGTTCGATGGCCATGCACAGTAGCGCCCATCGCCCACTTGGTGGTGCGGCCGAGGGGTCTGTGAATTTCTTCCAATAATTTCTTCCCATTGACCTGAACGCCCCTCAGCCTAACACCTAACCCTAACACCCCTGACCCTAACACCTATCCCTAACAACCCTCACCCTAACACCCCTCACCCTAACAGCTAACCCTAACACCCCTCACCCAAACACAACTAATCCTAACAACCCTCAGCCTAACACTAAACCATAAGAAATTCAAGAACCCCTAGGCTGCGCCACCTAGCGACCAATGGCCGGCACTGCGCACGAGTTGCCAACAGGAAAGGTCCGAAACTTCCAAGTGCCCAATTGGAAACACCTCAGTGGAGTGCACTATAATCCCCTACTTCATTTTTTAACAGCTTACAGTATGCTTTCCTGTTTATGACTTGACAACCTCTTGTGCCAATTCCTCTATGCTACTATCAAAGTTTGGCAACTACAAAGCACTCATTTATATTGGAGTCTACAACCACAATGTAGTACCATTTGTTGTTATAATATTATAAGGCCTGGCCTGTGTGGTGCTCATTTCATGTGAGAAAACAAGTATCAGAATTTTAGGCTCTGGACTCTTCTTCACAATTTGCCTCATCCTTCGCTCTAGGCCATCCATATGATCCAGATTGCACCTTTTTCTTCTCCATACTATTTTATCTGCTTTCTATAGTCTTCTACCATACATCATGATCTTTCCATTCCCTGTGTGCCATAGATTGCCATGCTTATCTCCCTGTATAAAACTTGTAGTAAAAGACCTCTATGGATCAAAGTAACATGAAATAAGTATACTTTGGTCATTGTCACTGCCTTCGCCTTGTCCCACTCTGTTGTAGTGAAGTTTTCACTATGACAATAAGATATGTCATTGTCATATGCAACACAGTGAGATGACACTGCTGATCTGTGACTATAAATTATTGTATGGTGATCCTTTGTCTGCTGGATGGTGTATTGTCCATTTCTCCTATGGCTCTCTACTTTAAGAATATATACAAATCTTCTGAAGTAATTTGTTCCGGTACCAGGCCACTTAGCTGTGCTTACACCACATGCCTCTATGGAAGAAGGTCTTCTGCTTCTCATAGTCTGAGAGTAACACAGGTTGTAAAACAAGAAGCATAATAAATGTAATCTTAAATCACCAAATTATATTATTTAGAGGAGTAGACAGAAATATGGTCAGAATGGAGACATTATTGCTAAAAAAAACTGATTATGAAAAACTTGATTGGTAAGAAAATTCTGCATAGTTTACAGCTAAGCAACGCCTTATGTAAACATATGTTAACGGATATGTATGATAGAGTGGGTTATGTAAAAATTAGATCAAAGCAATTTAAACTGAAATGGTGAATGTCTTTGCAAAAAAATAATTAAAACTAAGATGCTTATTGATTTAGTTTTGGGCACTGTTGATAATGTATATTGGTTAATCTTAAGATAGGCTTGGCTGCATAAAGGAGTATATATATATATATATATATATATATATATATATAGATAACACAATTCTCTGCTCAATGCCCTGGTGTAGCTATTGTTCTCTCTTCCTTTTATTTCAGAATGTTGATGTTCTCTCTTTGTGATTCCTTGGCTGTAGAGTATAGGGCCATTGTGCCTCAAGGACTTGAGGTTTGAGTTTAGTCCCAATGGTATTATTATGTATGACATTTTATGGAATATTATTATGTATGTAAAGTATTTTCATTTTCTGCTTTTCCTGTTTATGCTAATTTGTTTAATATTTAACTGCGGCTAAGTAAAAGTTACATAGTTACTGGGTCACACTAGTAATTTAGGTTGAAAAAAAGTTTAATTTGGTTGGTCTTTCTTCATCGCTTAGTCTGTCCATTTTCTTTATAGCTTAGTCCATCAAAATGAAGAAGAAAAACAGTTGAAACAAATTTTACAAATACTGACACTCAATATTCTATTTGTGCAACATATATATTATAGGACATATTTTCAAGATATTACCTTTTTACATCAGTCTATTAAATCCATTTCAGTTACTTTTGTTCTCCTTCTCTGTACTTTTTTCAGCTCTAAAATGTATTTTTATGAAGTGGTATCCAAAATTGTACTAAATTGTACTTAGTAGGGATTTATACATACAGAATCATATTTGCTTCCCTTGTTTCCATTCCCTTCTCAATATATGCTAATATTTGATTTACCTTTGCAGATGCTGCTTGGCATTTAGCACTGTTATGTAGGTGGTTATCGGCAAGCTGCACAAGCACTCAAAAATCCTTTTCTATCACTGATACCCCTAGATTTGCTCAATTAAGATTATAAATTGCATGCTTATTTTTCTCCCCAAATGAAAAATTAAAATGTGTGTTAAATCTCAGTTGCCCATCCCTCTAAGTCCCTTTAGAGGGAAAGTACGTCATTTTCTCGTTTAACTATCTTGCACAATTTTGTGTCATCAGCAAAAATATAGGCAATACTTTGCAGTCCTACTTCTAAGTCATTATTAAATATGTTAAAAATGTAAGAACCTCATATTGAACTCTGAGGACCAGCAGTTACCATGGCCCACATTAAATTCCAAGCCAGTAACTCCAACGTGAAGCTCGTAACGGCTGCATGCTTTATATTTGGCCGAGTTACATTGCTATTAAATTAGAAGGGCTGCGAGCTAGGAGCTGGAGATGCAAAACCGTAAACCATCTGTTGGCCTGCAGCTTTGCGGGCTAGAACATAATCAATTAAGCAACTTTGAAGATGTGAAGCAAACAACAAATAGGACGAAATAACAGAAAAAGTCAATGTGCATAACTATTCACCCCCCCTAAAGTCAATACTTTGTAGAGCCACCTTTTGCGGCAATCACAGCTCCAAGTCGCTTTAGATAAGTCTCTATGAGCTTGCCACATTTTACCACTGGGATTTTTACCCATTCCTCCTTGCAAAACTCCTCCAGCTCCTTCAAGTTGGATGGTTTGCGCTTGTGAACAGCAACGTTTATGTCTGACCACAGATTTTCTATTGGATTGAGGTCTGGGCTTTAAATAGGCCATTCCAACACATTTACATGTTTCCCCTTAAACCACTCAAGTGTGGCTTTAGCAGTGTGTTTGGGGTCATTGTCCTGCTGGAAGGTGAACCTCCGTCCTAGCCTCAAATCACGCACAGAGTGGTACAGGTCTTGCTCAAGAATATCCCTGTATTTAGCACCATCCATCTTTCCCTCAACTCTGACCAGTTTACCAGTCCCAGCTGCTGAAAACATCCCCACAGCATGATGCTGCTACCACCATGTTTCACTGTGAGGATGGTGTTCTTTGGGTGATGTGATGTATTAGGTTTGCGTCAGACATAGCCTTTTCTTTCCTCCATACATTTTGGGAGTCTCACACATGCCTTTTCGCAAAACTCAAAAGGTGCCATTTTATTTTTTGCCGAAAGTAATGGCTTTCTTCTGGCCACTCTGCCATAAAGCCCAACTCTATGGGCATATGACTTATTGTCGTCCTATGTACAGATACTCCAGTCTCTGCTGTGGAACTCAGCAGCTACTCTGCTACTCTGCTGTCTCTGTACTGCCTCTCTGATTAATGCCCTCCTTGCCCGGTCTGTGAGTTTTGGTGGGCGGCCGTCGCTTGGCAGGTTTGCTGTTGTGCCGTGTCCTTTCCATTTGGTTATGATAGGTTTGATGGTCCTTCTGGGGATCATCAAATTTTTGGAAAATCTTTTTTGTAACCTAACCCTGACTTGTACTTCTCAACAACATTGTCCCTTACTTGTTTGGAGAGTTTCTTGGTCTTCATGGCAGTGTTTGGTTAGTGGTGCCTCTTGCTTAGATGTTGCAGCCTCTGGTGCCTTTCAAAAAAGGGGTGTATATGTAATGACAGATCATGTGACACTAAGATTGCACACAGGTGGACATCATTTCACTAATTATGTGACTTCTGAAGGTAATTAATTGCATCAGAGCTTTTTATGGGCTTCATAGCAAAGGGGATGAATACATACACACATGCCAATTTTCTGTTTTCTATTTCTAAAAAATTTGTCTGTATATGTTTTTCTCATTTCACTTCACCAACTTAGACTATTGTGCTCTGATCCATCACATACAATTCAGATTAACAAAACATTGAGCTTAAAATTGTAATGTTACAAAATAGGTAAAAAGTCAAGGGGGTGAATACTTTTGCAAGTCACTGTAATGTTTTTATTTGCATTACAACTGCAATGTATTGGACTTTACCCCCCTCGCGAGTGACTTCTTTGCAATTTAATAGCTAAATTGACCAAGTAGCGGTTACGGGCCTGACAAATCAAATGATTTACGGGCGCGAAGTGCAACATTGCGTAGACTTTTTTCTGCCCTGCTGCATCTTCACCCACAAGTCGTCTGCGGGCTGCGTTACAGGGCTAATTTAATAGCTGGAAGTCCTAAAATATGAGTTACGGGCTACATTTTAAAATGAAGCCCGAATTTAATGTGGCTGTATATTTGTCCAATCTGAGTATGTTACATTTACAATAACTCTTTCCTTCCTGACTTTTAGCCAGTTTTAAAATTTCATGAGCAAATATTTACTGCAATTCCTGTATCCCTTAGTTTCCACAGTAGTCTTCCACGTGGCACTGTATCAAAAGACTTTGCAAAATCCCAAAAGACTACATCTACTGAGCTGCCTTGAACTAAGTTCATACTTACCTCCTAATAAAAATGAATTAAATTTGTTTGACATGATCTATCACTCATACATCCGTGTTGACTCCTCCTTATTATTGTTTTCAAAAGGACATATTCCTATATACTATGCCTTATTAACCCTTCTAAAAGCTTCCCCATTAAAGAGAAAAAAAATGAAGCAGACCTACTAGATTCAATAGTCTTTGTCCATTTATTTTAGGTGCTAGCTGCAAGAATTAAGTTAGGGGTCACTAGCAAAAGGTTGGGCAACTGATGAACAGGAGTATCAAAAGTCAAGAAGGTCAGGGCTTGCTGTGGTCAATAAAAGAGTGTGGTTCACAGTCAGAAGTCAAATCTAAAACATTCAATTGAATCACATATGTTGAATCACTGCCATTGCACATAGTTCATAGCTTGAGCAAAGCTTTCCTAAACTAATGCCTCTATGCAACTGTCTGTGGATCCCACCACAATTGATGGCAATTGCATTTGCCTTGTACACACTTGCTCTTATCTCCTTGATGATGCACAACAATAAACTTTGCCACTTTTTGTTGACATAGGGATGATACAAGTTGCATATGGTTGTGTCGCTGTGATTGATGTGAATAGGTTTCAAAAACATGCAGGAGAGGATTTTTTTTTTAAATGAAGGTGATCAAATTCTTTAACACATAAGATACCTACTTAATATTGAATGGGAATTCCTACTACATTATCAAAATGTATTGTGACCCTGCCACATTCCTTTCCATGCTTTATTGTTGTTTTTCTAATCCTTGATATGTGGGGATATATTTAAGGCCCTAACCTATATTACTCTTCTTTTTTCTTGTCTCAAAACTTGTCTATACACATGCAAACTTGACCGATCAGGACTCAACATCATTTATGATGCCTGTAAATGTCCCACCCTGAATCAATACTCCAGCTATGTTGTTTTATTCAGTATTACTTCTAACTTAATCAAAAGAGGTACTAATCTTGAAAGCTTGACATTCTAACAAATATGTTTGTCCAAAAAGAAAAGGTACAGTATATACTCCAACACTCTGGGGTATGAGAGTGATGGTCTGAGAGAACGGACATAAGGTGAGGGAAAGGTTTTTTTAATACCCTTAAGTCCTGCCCACAAATTCAGACACAGCCTTACACTTGTATTTGGAACCAAGGTGTGGCTGGTCATGATGTATGACGCAGAGGTCTGACTAGGGGGCCAAAATAAGAGATTTTAAAAATTACATTTAATTGGTAATTTTAATGAATACAGATCTTGATTCTGAGGATGGACCCTGGTTGTAGTGACTGTAACATGATGATTTCCACCTTCTCAGATACTTGATGATATGAGTTGGCATTTCTTGGTATGGTTCTTTCCTTGAAGTGGAGGCAGTGACAGATTTTATTTTCCTGGGCACCTGTGGTGCTCATCTCCACCATTCAGCGCTCATTGCCAAAGTCCCGCGGGTCGCAGGGATGAGCGCCTGCGGTGCTCATCTCCACCAGCGCAATGTCATAGGGCCCGCAATTATGACAACTATATATGTGATTAATAGATACAGCACAACATTTTTACTGTGTAGAGTGAGAGCTATAGATCTACAGTGTGTGATTTGTGAATCATTTTTTACTTTTTTAATTGTCGTTGTTTAATTTTATTTAATAAACTTTTTATTTTAATTACATGCTGTGGGGATCTTTAAGTGTTTTTTTTTTTGTATATTGTGTATTTAGTTTTCACTTTCCTCAAAGAGCGGTTCTTAACAGTATTTACCAGATATGGATAAAACCGATTTGACGTAATAAAGTTATTTACTGTTATATTAAAGGGAAACCTCCTCTTTGTAGTATACTGTTCTTCTAATAAAATGTTATTGCAATAGGAGCTGAACGCTAGGATAGCATCTATGGGGGGGGGGATTTGTAGGGATCGTGCATAGCAAGGAATGTATTGAATGTGGTCCAAGTTGCACTATATACTTTAGTGTTGTTTGGAGCGAGAGCTTGGGTCATAATGGAGTTAGCTTCTGCTCTTATGTTATCAAGTTGTGACTGATACTTATTTTGTTGGTGGCATAGTCAGTGAATAATGTAACAGGTCCTAAAATAAAGGTAAGTACCGTGAGTGCTAGTGAGAGATGGTTTGATTATGAAGTCATGAGTGAGGGAGAATTTGATGATTCCTCTGATGTAAGGCAATACTCAGTGTGACTATAATGGAACGGATGACAGAAATTAGTGTCTAGGATAATACCTAGGACTTCCAGCCTATTTGTGGGGCCAGCATTTTTTGCAAAGGATATGGGGATATTGAGGTTGGAGAATATTTTACAATTCTGGGGTTGGGTATGTCGGGTTTGAGGAGTAGGAAATCATCAAGATAATGAATAGCTTCTGGGCAATGGTGATGATTGAGAACAATCTAATTAAAGATTTCTGCAAATCTGTTAAATATCCCATGGATAGAGTGCTAATGTCATAAGATTGAATGAATTGGAAGGAGTTTGAATATGTCGGTAACATTGGTCTTAGCTAGAAGGGTATTACTTCCCATGAGCAGAATAAATTGGATGGCGTCCTCTACGGAGGTGTATTGCAGTCTTCTATTGGTATAGGTGTGTTTATGCTTGGTGTGGGAGAATTGTGGTGGGCAGAGAGGTCGATGATCATACACTTCTTGCCTGAAATTTTCTTTGTGACCTGCAAGGAACCTGCAAGGAAGCCTTTATGAACTTCTTCCTGAGCGATTCTAGACATGACCTGGTTCGTGCTTAGCTGATAAGAGCGTGTAATGTAATGATGTATGTGTGAAATCCATCTTTGAAACTGTTAATGATGTAATGAATTGCATTCTTGGAAGGAAAGGCGGACAATAAGTATTGCAAAATACTGTATTTATTGAAGATAGTCATGCCTCTTTTGTGTGTCTATGAAGGCATATGGATTTGGTGTGGGCTTCTTGCAATGGCTGCAAATATTGAATAAGCAGAAGCTTCTGTAATTCTAACCCTGGGAATTAAAATTGCACAATCATAGGTAATAGGGTGGCCTGCTACTGTCTATATTTGTGTAGTAAGGATGGGATGTTGACAGGGATTTCTGAAAGCTATGGATTCTGGGGTGTACGGTTGAAATTTGACAGATGCTTGGGTGTAGAGAGTTGAAATACCGGCAGAACAAGTCGTTATCCAAGAAGGCCCTATTTGCATTGAAATGAAATTGTTCTAGAGCTGCTTCAGCTTTCACAGAAGATGATTTGTTATATTCATAGAAGGTGGAGTCTCCACAGCAATAGCTAAGATTGTCTAAATTTTAAATATATTGGTTGAGTTTGTCTCGTCGATGGGAATGGGTAGAGCATAGCATTTCTCTGTAGAGACTAGAGGCTAGAACAAATTCATGGGTATTCAATTTCTTTTGAAATCTATGGTCTTTAGATCTGATAGTGACTGATAGTGACTGAAACGTAAACTTAAGCAATGGTTTTATTTTCAAAGGTTTCATTGGATGAAAGGACCAGTGCTACAAAATTTATGTATTTTTCCTCAATAATATAGCTTTTAAGTGTGCTGAGACTAAATGAACTGAGTTGATAGTAGGAGGGGTGGAACCACTGGTGGCTTCAGAATTACTTTCTGAAGGAAGGTTCGGAGAAGGTGCCTTGACCCTTACTGATGGGTAATTGGTTATGTCATGGATATGGAGAGCTATAATGGGGTTGACGCTTTCTGTAGAGGAAAGCTGACTCTGAATATTAACAACTGCTAAGGAGACTTCTGTAATAAGGGAGCTAAGATGTTGGAATTCAGTCTTATTAGAGCTTTTGGTAGGCAGTGTCATAGGTGGAGGAAAGATAGATGTTGACGGAATGTTAGTGGAGTCATGAAAATAGAGGAGGTGGTACAGTTTGGCTTTCCTGGCAGAAGCTGGGTAGGGCAGATTGTTGTTTAGTCGTATAGTCATGCCCAACTCTCTGTGACCCTATTGACTACATCACACCAGACACATCTGTCATCCACTTCTCCTCTGAGCTCCCTCAAGCTCACGTTCATTACTTCATTGACCTCACCTATCTATCTTCACCTCTGCCATCTACTTATTTGTCTCAGCCTCAGAGCCTTCGCTACGGAATCTTGTCTTCTCTTGAAATGGACAAAATATTTGAGATTTAGCCTCATGATCATGCCTTCCAGTGAAAAGTTTGGCTTGAATTCCTGTAGTACTGATTTATTAGATCTTCTTACAGTTTTCTCCAACACCGCAATTCAAAGGCATCAATTCTATGGCATTCAGACTTCTTTATTCTTCAGCTCTCACATCCGTACGCTACTGCTGAGAGTACCATAGTTTTAACTATGAGGACTTTTGCTGACAGTAATATATCATTATTTTTTAATAGCTTATGCAGACTTGCCCTAGCTTTTCTCCCCAGAAGCAAACATCATTTTTCATGGCTGCAGTCACCATCTGAAAAGATCTTGGAGCCCCGTAAAATAAAATCTGTCACTGCCTCCACTTCTTGGCCCCCTATTTGTCCAGAACAGAGATTTCTGTTTGTCATGGTCTTCGTCTTTTTAACATTGAGCAGCACCTTCACATTCACCTTCATCAAAAGACCCTTTAGTTACTCCTCGTTTTCAGATGTCAGAGTAGTTTCACCCGTGTATCTGAGATAGTTGATATTTCTCCCAGCAATATTAATTCCAGCTTTGGATTCTACCAGTCCTATCTTACTGTTGGGTTGAAACAGGCCCATAATGGTCATAATATACCCTTATGGGACTGATGGGGTTAAATGATTGACAGGGTTAATGAAGGGCTTATGGGGGTCTATATTGACCCCCATGAATGAGGGGGTTAATTAAGTGCTTCTGGGGGTCTGTATTGACCCCCATGAGTGACAGGTTTAATGAAGGGCTTATGGGGGTCTATATTGAGCCCCATGAGTGACAGGGTTAATTAGGGGTTTATGGGGGTTTGTATTGACCCCCATGAGTGACAGGGTTAATGAAGGGCTTATGGGTGTCTATATTGACCCCCATAAGTGAGGGGGTTAATGAAGTGCTTATGGGGGTCTGTATTGACCACCATGAGTGACAGGGTTAATGAAGGACTTATGGGGGTCTATATTGACCCCCATGAGTGACAGGGTTAATTAATGGTTGATGGGGCTCTGTTTAGAGCCCCATGCGTGATAGTGTATATATATATTTTTTTATAACGGGTCCTTTAAGGACCTTTACGGTCCTTTAAGGACCCGTAACGCAGGAATTTTGAATTTTCATTGCAGCGGGGTTCCCCGATCGCGTGCGGGTTTCCGAGCTTATCTCGGATCCCTTCTTGGCTAAGTTGGACGTGGCTGGGCAGTCCTGGGGCTTTGAGCCTCGTTTTCAGTTTTTTTCGGCGACTATTTTAGGGGATTTTCGTGTGTCTGAACTCGGGAATTTGGACTTAAATGGAGGTATAACTTCACTTTCAGAGGTCCTGGGTGCCCCCCCCCCCCCCTTGCTATGGCTAAGCTTTTTATGTATTTTTAGTGGGTATTTATTGTGTTTTGACTGCTTTTAGGTGCGTGCGGTTCGGCCGTTATAGTCGTATTTTTTCTAAGTGGTAATGCTTTTTTCTAAGTCGTGCGTGTGGGTGTTTGTGCCGTTAAGGTTGGTTCCGAGGTCGTTTTTTTTTCTATGTCGTGCGTGTGTGTGTTTTTAACCGTGTGTGAGGCGCCTTTGAGCCTCCACCTTCCGCAAATGCAACCGCTCGCTTTGCGAGGGATGCAGTTCTTGCGAGCTCGCAAAGCGTGACGACTTTTGGTAGTTTGACAACTATTATATGTGATATATATATATGGGCAGGGACATGCAGATGTGCCCAGAAAGGCTTTGCTCTTGCAATCCATAACCATTGTAATCATGGTTTCCTTTAAGCCTATGCCAACTGTATTACACAGCTTTTTTGCAAAGTTCAGGATGAATTATACACAAGGTAGGAATCCTACCCACATACAGCTGTTTCAAGGTTACTGCCTCTCATCAGCGTGGGGCTGGATGATATATATATATATATATATATATATATATATATATACATATATCACATATATAGTTGTCAGTGTGGGTAACGTTTGCAATGTTGGTCACGCAACTGCGAACCTCATGAAGCAAGCGAGCCGTCAAACCATGCTAGACTTGGGCTGCAAAGAGAGTAAAAAAAACGCAAAACGACGTAAACGAGGCAGAAGGACGTAAAACTATCCCAAAGGACGCAAAACTAGCCCGAAGGACGTATAAAGTGCTCAGAGGGCCCATAACCTTGCATTGTGTAGCAAGCAACATTGCCAGCCTTACTATTTTACTCCCGTCGGCAATTTCCTAGTATATATACATATATATATATATATATATATATATATATATATGTCTTAGTAAACCTTTCAGGGCCATAGAGACCTTCAAACATTGTACCTTTACCAAACAATATGGAAATAAAACAAAGGATAGTTATACGGCATCTTAAATATGATCTTGATGTATGATGACATGTTCACATAATGCAAAATTTTAAGTACCGGATTGCTTTTAATGTGTCATAACTTACAGCATTGCAAATCCAATGATTTAAACATCTCAGTTATAAAGTGCTAAGACCTCTTTGATTACAAATATTGATTTCTTTTATACATACTGATATATGATGGAATTGCTTTCAAAATACCTAGAGCCTTTGTTTCAATTGACTGCAATATTCCCTCTATGTAAACACAAGTAAGGGTTATCAAGGAATATCAGCCTAATTCTCTACTGACAGTTGTGAAGGTCAAGCAGTGATTACATTAAATTTATTTAACAGATACCTGACATCTTATCTTTAGGCAGAGACTCAAGACTATACTTCATTAATAGAGCACAGCCAAGCATTTTAATTCAGAATGTGTTCTTGTCTATTGAATTTTCATAGGTCACTGCCTTTCTTTACACCCAAAATATATTTTTTCAAATGTCCAAATTGTAAATCATAGACTTATAACTACCTGATAACAAAAGGACAGAAGAATTTCTTAATTCTAAAATATTTGTCTTTAAAGAAGGTGTCTTGCTGTGGATCTGATTTCTTGGATCAATGGACTGTGAACAGTTGACAAAACAAATCTGCGATGCCTTACTCTGACGTGGGCATGGGGGCCAAGTTTGTCCAGATGTCTTATACAGCACAGATGGGCAGAACGGGTACTTGGCTATGGTTTCCATGTATGCTGTAGAGCAAACATTACCCAAAGCTAAGCCTTAAAGGGATTAATCTTTGACTGGGGGAAACACACCAAATGGGCTTGTTGTCAGTGTGTGCTGAGCAGCTTAGTATCTTAGAAGGGATGCAGGCATTGCATATATACAGTGTAAATGGCACCACAAACAGCTGTCAAGAGCTTTAGCAGAAATCTATGTTCAATGACCTTGCAAAGGAGTTTCTGTGCTGATCACATTCACATGATTATAGGACTTGTGAGGCACATATGGGAATGTGGCATAAAAGGATACTGTTCAGAATACAGCAATTTGAATTTTAATATTAAGTAAAACAATATTTTAAATGTATACCAAAGCTTTCGTAAACCAGTATGCTAAGGTTTCAGTGATTCAGCTATGATTACAGCAACTGGCAACTTTGAAAGT
Organism: Discoglossus pictus; assembly: GCA_027410445.1. Lineage (NCBI taxonomy): Eukaryota > Metazoa > Chordata > Amphibia > Anura > Alytidae > Discoglossus > Discoglossus pictus. The sequence continues at coordinate 220,806,798 of CM050163.1, read as the reverse complement.
TTCCTAACTGACATGTTGCCTGACCTATGGTAAGTTTCTGTTGCAATTACCATGAAGACAGAGCTGCTTATAGAAACTACTGGCACAACTGATGTGCATGTGCTAGATGGCTTCTATAATGTATCAATTTATACAGTATATGGAATATTTCAGCAGAATTCTAATAATAAAACTTCTCACGTACTAATTACACTAATTACATGGCAACAATTTTATCCGTGTGCCTGAAATTTGCATTTCATTTCATTTCAGATCAAAATTAATATTACTGAAAAGTTTAAAAAAAGATCTATTCAGCCATTTTTTTGTAACAGAAGTAAGAAGAACAGTAATTTCACTCTATTAGTCACCTGCGATAAAATAGAAACAATGGCCATTGAAAATGCAGTTATTTTGTGTGGGGATGAGGTCAACGATGAGATGGTAATAAATAACGATTTGCTGAATAGTTCTACCTTAAACTTCCAAGGGTCATAGTAATTTCCATTTCATATTCATTTCTTATCATTTCAGCTTTAACGTAAAAGTTTTATAAAAGTTATTTGGAATACTATACATTTCTGTTTTCTAAATAGCAACTCTCTTGTACATGAGATAACTGGAAACTCACTTAAAGTTCAATTCAAAATATAATTTTTCATCACTGCTGTATAGCAGATGAAAAATTCAAAATGTGTGTATTCTACATGCAATTCATATGATGTGGTTATGCAGTTGTGCAAGAAATCAGAAGGCTTCAATGCCCTCCTCTTTATGGGGAGGAATTGAGCAGTACCTGTGATACCATGAAGATTGCCATCTTCATGCTGTCTCTCCCATGTCCTCTGCCCCATCTATCCCATGTAAGTTTACTAATTATAGGCTCAATACATGGCTCGGGTAAAAAATCTTGGGAGTGAACTTTCCACATAGAAAGCTACGTAGCTATTGCATTCCACTCAGCAAAAAAAAAAAAGCTTTTGGAGTAAATTATTGCGAGTGATCGATACATATGAACTGTTTTATCTAATTGTTCCAATAAGAGTTACTGAACATTGTAAGCTTACAATCCTGTCAAGAGCTGCTCTTCATTGGGCTTAAAAACCCTTGCCAGCAGATCCACAAGATTCTTATGAATCCCTTTTTTCAGGACCAGTTTTAGGGCAATACAGATAATAACAACCTTACATCTAAATGAAGCAGATCATTACTATGTGTCCTAGAAAGAGCATAGAATTTATTTTTGTAGATCTTTAAGTTGATATGCCTGAGCGGGTTATTGTGGGGAGGATAAAATAGGTGCCAGCTGGCCTTTAGAGCACCCTGGCTGGGATTAGTGTATCCCATGCATTCCTGATGTAAGTAGGTTACTGATTATTGCTGTGAACCAACTCTTAACTATGCTCTCCTAGGTCAGTCAAGTCTTTATTGTGTTGGAGAGGGGTTGGCTAGAGAGAGGTACTTGGGCCTGGGATTGGGTACATACAAAGTGGTGGTTAACTGCAAGACAATGAATTAAAGGGATATCACTTACAAAGTACTTGACATCTCTTGACTATACTTGGCATCTCAATCAGCTCCGCAAACAGCCTCATTGAAGTCTATGGAGCCCACAAGGTCGTGCGCACTCAAAGACTCCCATGGAGATAGTTTAATATACAATGGGGGGGCCATTGGAACCGCCATGGTAAGGGGGTTCATTTTAAGTTCCACAATGGTCCATAGGGACCCCCATGGTTATAGGTAGAGGCTTCATGGAGATTCATGGGCCATCCCAACACAAGTATTTGTGGGAAGTCCCCTAGGTATTGAGGGGGTCCTGGGGGATACCCAGTCTCACATGGGGTATTCAGGATTATTAAGGCCCCACATTCATTTTTATTCTTTTTTAATCTCTGCCATGGGAAGGTGTTTATATAAATACATAGTATATAGGGATATGGGTGAATGTAGTGTGTTCACGTTAGGTAGTGGATAGTGTTCTGTAGCATTGATATGAGTTTCTGAGGCCTAATCTACACCGGTTAGAAACAGGAGTACACAGCAGGAAGTCTGCTACATCAGCCCCGCCCCTGATTATGCAAAATGGGCAGAGATAAACAGCACAAAGTGACATACAGAAACATATAAAGTGAAAAACTTTAAATTATAAATACTAGTATTACAATGTTTAAATATTAAAAATCAAGTATAGATATGCATGTACTTTCATTTTAACAGTGTTTATTTTTAGAGTACTGTTGATACAATATCACATTTATTAAAGAACCACTGAAATCTAATATTTGCAGCATACTCATTTATTTTAGATAGTAACAAAAATAGATTCTTGAATTTATAACAATTATATATAAATTTGAATTAAAGGATAATAAAAATTATTTTTTGTAACCAGCTTAGTCACATGGGAATAACATTAGATGTAGATAAAAAATCAAATTGTATTGAAAGTCTTCCACAATGATGTGTAACTTAGAATACTATTGAATGGTAGTGGAACAAATAATAAGAACACCTTCCCGGGTGGCAATTAAGGCAAACATATGCTGCCACTAAAGAAAAATGCCCATAATAGATAAGAAATTAAAGACTAGTGCATTTAAGTCTTATAAAAAAATGATAAAGAAGGTATCTCTTCTTTTTAATGCCATATATGAATACAGTAGAACTGGTAGAGTAAAGCTTGTGTGCAATTTTAAGTTGCAATTTAATCATATATATAGTTGTGGTAGTTACAAATTGTCTGTCACGCTGAAGGCGCTCATTGCCAGGCCAATGATGAGCGCCAAAGGTGCTCATCGTGAGGACCACAAGACTTTGAAAAAGGCTGGCAATTACCGTTGAAGGCACCAATTGCCAGGCACATGATGAGCGAGAGGCATGCAACACATTGAAAAAAATACGTCTTTAATGGCCGCCATTTTTTTCAAGGCCGTAACTCAGAATCCATTGGAAAACCGCCAAAAGACTCCAATTACTTAAAAAAATTAACTTACAACCTCACACATAGCACAGGGGGAGAGGCAGGGAGCCTGTGAGTTTAATTGGTGTTTTTAGGAGATCGAAAATCGGCTAAGAGAGGGAAAAAATGGCATCCGTAAACCCTCAATTGTTTGGAAAAAGACTCAAAACAAGGCCAAAAGCAGTAACACTTAGGCAGTCATTGCGAGACCCCCAAGACTTTGAAAAAAAAACAACGGCGCTCATCGCAAGGCACGCAAGACTTTGAAAAAAGAACCAACGGCGCTCATCGCGAGGCACGCAAGACTTGAGCAGAGAGAGAGAAGAGAAAGACACAGGGGAGGGAGGGGGGGGGGGGGCAGGGTAAAAAGAGCCACAGGGGTGAGAGAGGGGGAAAAGAGCCACAGGGGAGGGAAATAAGGGGAAAAAACACAGGGCAGGGAGGGGGAAACAGACACATGGAAGGGAGAGGGGGGAAACAGACACAGGGGTCAGAGATTGGGGAGAGGCTTACTGCAGACCTTGCGATGAGTGCCTTTGGCACTCATCGAGAGGCCCGTAAAGTCAACGGTGGGAGAGGCTCGCAATGAACACAGAGGCTCACAAGTTAGAGGGAGAAGAACCACACATTGTGTAGCAAACTGTATTGCCAGCCTTCAGATTTTACTGCTGTCATTTTTGACGGGCAAGTCGCTAGTGTATATATATATTGGTGTACCTTGAAGACCTGGGAAATAATATAATATAGTATGAGTCAATAATTTCTTAATTTTTTTTTATGTGGACAATCATTTCATTATAAATACTTCAAATAGAACTCAGAATTGAGAAAAGTCAAACACTTCTACATAGAGTTATGGAGTATGGCATCAGAATATTACATATTCAATGGTTACTAATGTTAAAACTGTTAGTAGGATCTATCCTATTAACCTTGACATAGGGAAGTATACCGGCATTAGGGAAGTTCAGAAACTAAAGGTTTGTGTCAATACAATATGAGACTGTTTTTAGTATCTGTTCTAAAGTCAAGTCTTATCAAATTGGATCATATTATAAATAACCAATATGACTGCTGGTCATAATGTGTCTGGGATGGTCTAGTTCACCCAAACTGTACCATGCAGGAGATCAGTTTGTATAGTTGTAATATGACCTCAGTCTGCTATAAGGATCTGTGCTTTGAAATGTAAGATCAAAATTTACTTGGACTAACACAAACTGGCACATCCAAATTGTTCCACGAGGGATATAAAGTTATGGAGTTGTGGTCTGAACCCAGTCTGCTTTGAGAAAAGCTAGAAAAAATGTAATTAAATCCAGGATAAATGATTAATGGTTACCTGAATGGTCCAGATGTAGGAAGAGAAGCACAATGGTGCTCTAAGGTCTCCTTGTCATTAAATGTGTTAATTACTGTCATTTCTTAAATTGTGTACAAATATAAACTATGCCATCAGTATATACAATGTAACATATGGTGCATAATCAGGTACTTGTTTCAAATGAAATGATTACTTGTGTGGTATATGGTATCCCAGTTCATCATTGAGAAGGGAAGCAAAGTCAAGAAACAAAGAACTTAGCTGTGTTGAATCAGCTAATTCAGATGAGACAAAGACATGCAATGGATGAGAGAAAATATAGCATCTGATTGCAGCAGATGGTAGAAGATTATGCACATTTCAGAATTTGGTTCACTGGCTGCCTTGTCATGTACTGGTGAGAATATATTCACACATTTTAATTCTATGTACATATTAATGAATTCTTTCTTCATATCCCGTTTATGAACTAGTTATGTTTATTCAACTTTATTCACATAACCAAACATACCTGATTTTGTTCAGTAGTAAATGTTAAATATTAAAGCACAATTGATGTAAACAGCAGCAATTTCATGTGCCACCTGTTAACACGGATGACTTTTGTTCAGCTTTGCTCTGTGTGTATTCCATTTCAGGGAAATGTCAAGTCTTACATAAGAAATCAAATACTGTGCACATTTAATAGTTCTGTTTCTGAGTTATTCCTGATGTGTGAAATCAAAAATGAAAAATTGTGCAGTTATAAAAAAAGACACATTGTGAATCAGCAAAACTTCAAAGTTCATACATTTGTTGAAATTATTTTGACTGTAGGTTTCAAAGAACTGTTTAATAGCATGAAACTCAATAAAAAAAAACTAAAAAAAACTATGATGATGTCTTGTTTAGCTATTTCCATTGCTTAAAAACGTTGGGAGTCATTAAATTGTCAAAATCGCAATTGTTGAAGCCTGTAATGTAGCCTGCAAAAGAAACTGCTATTTAATTGGCCTCTTCTAGCTACCTGCAATCGATTTGCGGGTTACAGGATGGAAATCCCTGTGGTTGTCAAAATCGTAACTCCGACCCATCTAAGCCTTTGATCTTTCAAGCCTGCAAACGTTCCAAGGGGGTTAATCACCCGTTCTTAACACTATGAAAGCCAATAAAAACACAATACCGTACCCTAAAATATGGGAAAAGCAATGAAAGACATTAGAATTAATTGCACAATATCAGACCACCCACATGGACTATAACAGTTTCTTCATTCATTTTTATTGATTTTTAAATTGATGGATTGCGAGCCCGATCGCATATCGGATGTCTAAACACTAATTGAATGAAGTTTAAACGCCATGTTTTACTGATGTCATGATGATCGTCTCATTTACTATTGGCTGTTTCTAAATCTTTACTTACGAGTTTGCTTAATTGATCATGATCATGCCCTGAAATGCTACGTACAGTTACAAGGTTTACGGATTTGGCTTTCGACCATGTACTTGCGAGCTTGTTTAATTAAATCGCTCTGTAACTGTTGCAATTTTCTAGTTGGAAGTTATTGAGGCCCTTTGAGTACTGTTAAACAGTTCACATTAAAATATATTTATTGACTATATAACGAAACATTAAGTTGTAAAACAAATTGTGATGAACCTAAGACCTTAACCCCAGCTAAGGGATGGGATGTTTTTGCTAGGCTAAGAAGGTCCATGAGTTTACTTTTCTACTACTTCTGGGCTCCAACCTATGTTGCGGGCAGGCTTCAGAGGCAGCAAAATTCCAAGACAAGATTCCAAAAATATAGTAGTCAAACAGGTTGTGGTCAGAACAGATAGCATGTAAGAAATACAATAAACAATGAAAGCTCCAGTAGAATAACCCTTCTCCTCAGGCTACAGACAGACAAAATCTACAAAAGATGGAAGTACCCATGACACAAGCAGAGCCTCCTAAATGCAAGATTGCAATGAAGTTTTTTCCAAAACTACTGTTGTCCTTTAATTCTGCTGTTTATTCACTGGGTAACACCACCTGACTGGGACCTGATGCCCAGCAGTACTTCATGTGATGCCACCAGCATAAAACAACTCCTACTGTATGTAAATCACTTGTCTAACCATTTCATTTAGAATGTGAGCTCTTAGGAGCAATAAACTCAGCTCTGACTGTATTAACATGTTTAGATTGTATTATTAAATACCTTGGGCCTCATTCAAATGTGATTTAGCCAATTGAACAGGGCTCTATATATAAGCACATAGCATATTTTTTTTCCCGATGTTGTTAGTTAGTGAAGACCTTGCTTTTGGATAGAATTTCACTAACTAAAAACTTCTGTAAAAAAATATGCTATATGCTTATATAGAGCTCAATTCAATTGGCCAAATCGCATTTGAACCAGGCCCCATGTATTTACTACATTAAGTATATTAACCCTTGGTATACAGTTCTGTAATTTTTTTACATCTGCCAGCTGTTTATCTATCAGCCATAGTGGATCCTGACCAACATACACATGTTGCTTCTCTTTTGCCATACACTTCTGACCCGGGCCTCAGATAGGATTCAGACCATTATATTGCTATCTATCTGTTATCTCTACTTATGTCACAGTTTGGCAACTACCGGTATCATAGTAATCTCATCAGCATGGGTCAATGTGACTTAGAGCCCGATTCAATTGCAAGCCCGCATCTCGAAGGATACAGGCTGTATGTATGTCTGGGCGCGTGCGGGCTCACGTTCCTCTCCGATTCCAGTGCTATTCAATTGAAAAGCCACGCAAGTTATGGTCCTAACACCGAAGCTATAAACCATGCACTCGTGCATAGCTGTTCAGGGCGGGAACATGATCAACTAAGCAAGACTGTAACCAGCCATTTCGAAACAGCCAATAGAAAATGAGACCGCAATCATTACGGCAGTAAAACATGGAGGTTACATGTCAATCAATTAGGTTTGGGGTCCAATTTGCGATGGGACTTGCAAACCCAAAATACAAAGTAATAAAAATGAATGCCAATACTGTATTAGTCCATATGAGCGGCCTGATATGTAAACTCATTGATTCCAGAGGTCGATATAACCCCTAAATGACACATGAAAAATATGAATTTTTATTGCTGATTTGCAAGCTTGAGACTGTTATGCCATTTATTCTAATGTCTATCATCGCTTTCCCCATTATTTACAGTGCAGATTTTTTTTTTTTTTATTTGCACTCACAGTGCTACGGATAGGGGTTAAACCCCCTTGTGGGTCCTCTCTAATACTCTTAGGATTTTCTCCTACATTTGCCGTTTATGGGTGTGAAAAATATTTGTGTGCTTGGGGCATTATAGCAATTGAATAGCGATTTGCGATTTTTGCGATCGTAACTCTTGTGGACTTGAAAGATCAAAGGCTTCGGGAGGCTGCAAGTTCCGGGTTTAAGCACTGCAAAGTTTTCAAGCCCTTAACTCGTAACCCATTTGGAGCCCGCAAAAAGACGCCAATTGAATTACAGATTAACTTGTGGCCTCACTTACAGGCTCCAGCAACTTACGATTGCTCAATTGAATCATGCTCTTAATTATCATGGATCGGTGCAGCTAATGTGGTGTGGATTTTTCTGCTTTTTTCACATTGTGTGTAGTGGGAATTAAGTATAACAGATGAAGGCACTTTTCTTGAACCCAAAGTATTGCTGGTATGCTATATGCTATGTCAATAAAAATTAGGGATAAAGATCTTTTTTTTTTTTTTTTTTTTAATAAGATTTTTATTCATTTTTCAATTGACAGAAGTACACAAAACAAAACAGACAAGACTATGCCTGATAATTTAAACAAAAGTATAGTAAATTATTATACAATAACAAAGCGAGAAAAAACAGAAACAGATACCGGTAGTCTCATTCACACCACATTCATCACCTATACTAATACCCAGATGAGAGTCAAAAGAATCTAAGCTTAATTTGTTTAAGCATTCAAGGTTCTGAGATAGTGAAAGGTCCTATTTCAGCATAAGTTATTAGATTCATAGTAGGGTTGTCCACCAAAAAAAAATCTAGCCTAGAGTACATTTTATGGACTGGAGAAAAATATAAAAAGTCAATCTGGTTAGGAAATGGTCTATATCTTCCGCCACTCTGGTCTCAATGGTTTTAATGCGTTAACATCTCCAAGGGGTGATTTAGTAACAATACGCCACTTAGATAACAAGTCTCGCCCTTCTAATGGTGATTTAGTTTTGAACCATCTTGATTTTTTTAGGATCGATAAACCCACAGGAAATGTCCACTTGTTTGGAAGATTGTCTGACCTCAAGGCCAGAGTAATAGATGAAAATTATTTGTGTTTGAGTAATGTTCCTGCTGAAATATCTGAAAAAACTTTTATGCCTTGATAAGGGGAAGGGAAAGACTTCAGAGTGTAACAAGCTTTACTGATTGCTTGTTTAGATGAAAAGAAGTTAAACTTGACTATAACATCCCTAGACAAAGCGGAGTCAAAATGTGATGGTCTAGAAATTCTGTGGTACGAGTCCAGTCTAAGATCATGATGAGAAAGTGCTGAAGCAAGTATATTAAACAATTTTTGTAATTAATAGTCAAGATCTACATTTAAGATGTTTTCCGGTATACCCCAAAATCTGAGGTTAGACCTTCTCATCCTGTCTTCCATGCTTGCAAATTTGATGTTCATATCATTTAGGTTGTCTTCTAACTTTTGAGAGTGAGATAGAAGAGATTTGTACTCGACGGTCAAATTATCACACCGTGATTCAATTTGTGATATTTTGGAGTTAAGCTCTTTAATAGCCAGAGCATTTTCCATGATTTGATGTTTTACATTAGCCATTAGGCTGAGCTGAAAGTCGTGGAGAATCTCTTTCATCTTAGAAGGAGTTAATAGATCATCATTCAAGATTTCTGTGTCTCTGAATTTGAGAGCTTTCAGATAACATTGTTGAGTTTAACTCTGATGTTTTATTATTATCAGGCGAGATTGGTTGTGAGACCTCTTGTAACTTATTGGAGCTTTTAGGTAAAAAAAAGCAGTAGTTTTCTGGGGGAGCTTCTTATCTTTAATTTTGTTCCATGCCGGCATGATTGTTACTAAAAGAAGACTTCGCTTGTTTCTTTTGTTCTTTTTTTTTTTTTCTCCTGTCTTTTTAATTGATAGGAAAAAGTGAGGCGGAATTCCCTCTATTTTGTGTAGATCATATAGAACTATTGACAACAGGCCAATGGAGCCTATAGAATTCTGAAGGTTATGTTCATTTGTTCTATAATAGTGGACAAAGGACAAAAAAAAAAGAAACACTTAGCAAATAAATGTGAATAGTAAATATACCATAAGCTTATCTTGAATTGAGACTTATCACATTTAGTCCAAGTAATTTGCACTGATTCAGTGATATAAAAAGAGGTACTGCAGTGGTATGTACACAATTAAGTATGCAGAAAAGCAATAAACAAATGCTTAAAATAGTAATCCTTTGTGTAGCCAATTGAGGAATAATGCAGTGTGGAGAGCTGAGAGGAATGGAATATTGGGAGTTGATATTAAGAAAAAAGTTAAAAAAGGGCTTATAGCCCAGACAAAGTTACTCACAGAACCTTGAACCTTGAGACAATAGAAGTCCAGTCCACATATAAGCGAATGAGCCAAGCTCTCACTCAGCCCTAGCTTGTAGCACTGATTAAGAGCTCTTTTTAGACACAAAACTGCCAATAGTGCACTGCAGTATACTATGTGCATAGTAGGCACAAATTATTTTATCACAATCCGCTTGAGATAAGGAATAGCTGCATGGCCACCCGGTGGAATTGGCACTTTCCGTCGTGGAGGTCCCCCGGAATTAAACCGCCACAGCTCTCAGCCTCAGCGGCCATGCCGACTTGATCATCAGGGCGGGGGTCCGTCACTCCAAATCCTGCGAGAACACAGCAGGAGCACCGGCGTCACCACCCGGGAAGAGGTAAGGTCACCCACAGCGGTAGAGCAGGGTCAGCACAAGGCTTTGACGGAATCCGAGGATATAAACACCCCAGGAAGGAGGCTATCACATCAGTGCCAAGTTTTCCGCCTTCTTCCCTCAGCTCCTTCGTCTGCCCCTGGCCTCTGGCCACATTACCCGGCAGCAAACACACTTCCGGTCACGCCCATAGTTCCTTTGCAAAAGACTTCATCAGGGATTTGCGATTTTTGCGATTGTAACTCTTGTGGACGTGAAAGATCAAAGGCTTCAGGAGGCTGTAAGTTCCGGGTTTAAGCACTGCAAAGTTTTCAAGCCCTTAACTTGTAACCTGTTTGGAGCCCGCAAAAAGACGCCAATTGAATAACAGAATATTTTATGGCCTCTCTTACAGGCTCCAGTAACTTACATTTGCTCAATTGAATCAGGCTCTTAATTATCATGGGTCTGTACAGCTAATGTGGTGTGGATTTTGCTGCTTTTTTTAACATTGTGTGTAGTGGGAATTAAGTATACAGTATACAGATGAAGGCATTTTTCTTGAACCCAAAGTATTGCTGGTATGCTATATGCTATGTCAATAAAAACTAGGGATGAAGATCTTTAAGTGTAAACTTTTCAATGTTAATTGACATGTTGAAGGAGATAATTGATCATATCTTTGAGTGCTCTGTCACTGTTGTAAAGTACCATATAACTTTTCTAAACTGTATAATCAATTTTATTTTGCATGTTGAAGATTAGACTATGGGGAATTTTTTTACATCTGATTACTTCACAATTTTCCAAAATATAGGTAATTGCTGTTTTTCAGCTCTTAAGATTTTAGAAAAATAAATCCTTAATATTTAGTTGTTCATAAATATACTACATGCTTAAGAACAACTTCTACAAAAAAGAGTGGGCTTGCTGTAGAAATTTTGCTATAATAATGATAAATTACTTTAATACAAGCAAAGTATTGTGGGACTGAACAAAAACTCTTTTATGAACACACTGTTATATTCATAACCAGATACTGAGCAGAGAGTTTGTTCTAATCTTTAATATATATGATTATGTTACCAGATACATCTTAGAGAAAGATGATGTATTAACCTACAGTTGCCGCTATGTGCTGGCATTTTTTAATTTAGGAATGAAGCTCTGGAGCACTATCATGTTCAAAGCAAATTATTCAAAATATTTCTAAAACAGGGAGCTGATTTTTTTAAAATCCAACTTTTAAAATTCTGCACTTATTAAACTGGATTTGATAGACTGTAAGCGACATTGTGTAACACATTTTGCAGAAAAATAGTGCGAGGGCAACTAATATGAGTTAATCAATGTTGGCAGAGTATAAGCAGAATAATCTAAGGCTATACAGGAATTGGGACCCTATATTGATTTTCACATCCTGAGCAGAGTTATCTGAAAAGACGTTTTTACAGATTCAGCAGAAATTATCCATCACAAATCAATGAACACTAAGTTCACTTTTTGATATATTATGTTCTATCTGTGCCTTCCTTAAAGTTGCTGTGTATATTAGTATCAAACATATCCTAGCAAGACAACTTTAGCATCATAGAGAGTAGAATCTTTTTCTACATCTTCTAGTTTTTAGATTGAATTTAATAACATATTTTATTATTAACTTGTCAATTTGCTGATGTGCAACTTTACATTGGTATAGTGAGCACATTTAACCCATGACTTCTTTTTCAGTTCCCTGAAGTAGATTTGCAGACAGGAAATAAATAGACTATGTAGCTCTGTAGGGCTGATCACATCTAATTGCTATTCTTTTCCGGACATTGTTAATTAATCATTATTATTTATCAGATATTCAATATGACATTGATTGCTAGGTAAACTATCGAACTGCAGTGAATGTTGTTGAACTGCTGTAGTATAATAACAGTTTGTTTATCGGCTGCTTTTATATATATATATATATATATATATATATATATATACAGTATATATATCACATATTATAATTGTCCAACTACAAGACGTCGTCACGCTGTTTGTGTGGTGCGTACGACTTAGCGATGAGCTCCGCAGGTGCTCATCGCCAGAGAGCCATGCATAGCGAGGCAAGCCTTTAAACTCGGAACACTTAGGCAATGAGCGCCAAAGGAAAAAAATGGCCGCCGGAAAAAATTAAAACGAGGCTACATGACTCTGGACCGCGCAAAACACTGCAAACCGCGTAGCACTTTACACATCACACTACGACCTACAAAATACACTATTACAAAAGCCGGAAAATGCTCATGAGACGCGTACCACATTAATAACATTACAACTATACAATGCCACTTTACAAAATAAACCAACGGCTTTACCTCGCGCACGCAGCCTATTTAGAATGCACAGTTCAAACATTCATTACACTTTATAAGCAGAGCACTAACACTCACAGTGTATATTCTATGCAGACGCAAAATACAAACAGATAGCTCTTCAGCCTATTGCTCGCTGCATATGTCAAATATAAATAAAGTATATTAATTTATTGAATAAATCTTTAATTATTACTTAATTAATTTATTGAATAAATCGTTAATTATTACTTAACTACATATACATAGAAATATATATCTCTTTCAGAGGACCAAAAGTAGACGACAGGAGAGACTTGCAATGAGCGCCGAAGGCGCTCATTGTTAGGCATGTGATGAGCGACAAAGGCTCATCACATCAATTATGTCTCAAACAGCATTCCCATGGCTTCAAGTTTTATTGTCCCGTCATGTTTGACGGGCAAGTCGCTAGTATATATATATATATATATATATATATATATATATATAATTTATTTCTTTGGTCATTTTTTTTGCCATGATCGGATTTAAAGGGCCACTGTAGATGTGCAATCACTAATAAAGTTGTCGTACTGCGAATTTGTGTGTAACGCCCACAATGGGCGCGGAATGTTGCCAGCTGAGAATGCCTTCAGCGCTCATTGTGAGACATGCAGAGAGGGAAGGAGAGAGGAGAGGGGAGAAGAGGGAGAGGACACAGGTGGGAAGGAGAGAGAGAGAGATTGCCTGCTGGGGGGGAGACACGGGGGGAGATGGGTAAAGAGAGGAGTGGGAGAGACACAGGGGTGGGAGAGACACGGTGAAAGAGACACAGGTGAGGGAGCGAGGGGAAAAGAGACACAGGGGAGGGGGGGAAAGAGACACAGGGGAGGGGGGGAAAGACACATCAAATATAATCCCATCATTTATGATGGGCAATTGAATAGTATATTATATGTTTGTGAAGTATGTATTTCAAGGTATTAGGAGGTGGTTATAGAGCAAGGCTGACAGGGCTTGCAAGTTTACGTACAAGCTACCTCAACTTGCCCATTATTCTAAAATACAGTATACAAGTTAAAGTGATTGCCATATTGGTGCGGGAGAAAATCAGTTTATTTGTTCAACTGATATATTTTAGTGGAATAAAAGAATAATAACAATGAAAAATGTGTCAAATGTGATATACAGATGACCTATGTTGAAGAAAATGAAGTCTATAAAACCATACTGAATCATTAGAGCATTGGAGTTTTACTATATCAGAGCCCAACATCAGAACTTCTCTATGGTCAATGCTTTTCTCAGTTAGGACATTTGATAGCTGAATATCAGTATTAATACTTACATACTGCTCTAAAAACACAGATTAATAAGGATAATCATACATATCCAACTTCTGGACTCAGAATACAGAATCCAATAGTTAATCATAATACAGCACTATAGAGCTCATTACTGGATGTTATGCTGACAACTTCATGTCTCTGCTGCAACATGTTCCAACAATACTGTATCCATGCAATTATGTAAAATTATTCATATATATATATATATATATATATATATATATATATATATATATATATATCATCTGTCGTACATTTGCCTGTCCCTGCCAAGGTTCCCAGAATGCAGTATAATAATTCAGTTCTAACTATTCCATGAACCAGTGTATCCTGCATATTATATCCATCATCATAGATGCAATTCTATCCACATTATATCACATACTAGCGAATTGCCCGTCAAAAAATGACGGCAATGAAATTGTAAGGTAGCTAATGCTGTTTAGTGTGTAATAATGAAATATATAATACATTAATAAATGAATATACTTTACCTATTTTAAAGCATTGTGTGGAAGAGCTGTGAATGTGTTTTGATGTTGCTGCAGCATTAGTGGTGTGGATCTGCTGTGTAAGGCCCTCATTCAATTGCAATTTGGCCAATTGAATAGGGCTCTAAATAAGCACATAACATATTTTTTCTAAAGAAGTTTTTAGTTAGTAAAAACCTTGATTTTGGATAGATGCTTGCTAACTAAAAACTTCTTTAAAAAAAATATGTTATGTGCTTATTTAGACCCCTATTCAATTGGCCAAATTGCAATTGAATGAGGCCCTAAGCGTGCTGAATGTGTGCAGTGTAACACTGTGCGTGCGCGAGACCAAACCGTTAGCGTAGTCGTGTACTTCCGCATTGGCGAGAAATGGCGAGTAATGTGTGTTATACGTTTGTATCGGAATATCCGTAGGTGTTTTGTGGTGTTTTGCGAGTTTCTTGTGGTGTTTTGCGAGTTTAGAGTGCTGTAGCCTCGTTTTCGTTTTGTTCGGCGGCCATTTTTTCTCTCGCTTCGTTTTTTTTTTAGTCTCTAAACTGTTTTATTTGAAGTAAAATCGAGGTGTAAGTTGTATTTTTGAGGTGCTGGGTGCTCCCTCTTGCTGTAGGTAAGTTTTTTATGTATGTGGTGTGTGTATGTATTGTGTTTGACATTTTGTAATGTTCGCGAGTTGCGTCCGAGTGTTGCGAGTCCGTAATGTGTGTGAACGTGTGTCGTATGTTGTTTGCGAGTGTCGTAATGTGTGTGTCGTACTGTTTGGGTTGCGACGTGAAGTTTGCGAGGGTCGCAGTTGCTGGCAAGGAGCGCCTTCGGCGCTCCATGCCAGCAACTGCGGCCCTCGCTTTGCGAGGTCCTCAGGTGCTGGCATGGAGCGCCTACAGCGCTCCATGCCAGCAACTGAGGCCCTCGCTTCGCGAGGGTCCTCAGTTGCTGGCATGGAGCGCCTTCGGCGCTCCATGCCAGCAACTGAGACCCTCGGGCAGTGCCCTCGCTTCGCGAGGGCACTGCCCGAGGGTCTCAGTTGCTGGCAAGGAGCGCCTTCGGCGCTCCTTGCAGCAACTGAGACCCTCGGGCAGTGCCCTCGCTTCGCGAGGGCCTCGGCTCGCTGCGCGAGCCGCGGCCCTCGCTACGCGAGGGCCGCGGCTCGCTACGCGAGTCGCGGCCCTCGCTTCGCGAGGGCCGCGACTCGCGTAGCGAGCCCGCGGCCCTCGCTTCGCGAGGGCCGCGGGCTCGCTACGCGAGCCCGCAGCGTTAGCAACAACACGTACGCTCACAACTATATATGTGATATAAATTTTACGTTACAGTTTTTTAAAAATAGTAAAAGATAACGGGTCCAGATGGAATATATTTATGGATACCATGGGAAATGAGTTCTGAAACACCCAAAACAGGAATTCAACATTTTCAGGACTCAATAGAAATACTTAAACAGAGTGTAAATATATAAACTGTATCACTTAATCATTGTGATCTATGTTATGTGTAATTATGTTTTTTTTAATAAGTTTAGAATCCATCATGAACACCCACATCTCAAAGTTCCTATCCCCAGGTGTTTATTTCATTGTCCTCTTAGAAAAGTCTAATAAATTACTTTGAAACATACAGGTACCTAATCACTATTAAATTATACCTAATTCAGGCCATTCATCACATGAGGCTCACTTGCCCACTCATGTGTGAGAACACTTTTAGCTAATAACACAATTTCTCTTGCAAAATAAAATCTTGCATTTCACAGAACATGGTTCATTATCCTGACTCAAGACAGATGTGCTTAGTCTCATTGCTTTGTAACTACTGTTATTTATGATATAGACACAGAATGCGGTATTAATGCCTTATTGCCATAAACTGTTTTCTACATAGTCTGAATATGCATACTTTATTAGAAATGTAATTGTTGTAGTATTAGTCAAAAGAGAAGGGTTATAGAACATATCAATATCTTTAAATATACTACGAAACAAGCCGAATCAAATCCACAGCTGTATTCTAATTGGCTTTTGTTGTCCCCTAAAGCTACTCTGTGTTTAGGAGTGTTACTTGGTTAGCTAAGCCACCACATTTTGGAAAGGTGACATAAAAATAACAATCCCTATCTGAAACTGATAGACTGTGAGTATACATTGCAACAGAATGAAGTAACAGACAATTTAGTGGTACATATAAAAGTCTGTAAAGTCCACATTTTCTATACTGTATCCTAGATAATTTAGTGATTCTTTGAAATATCATTATTTTTATAAGAAAGCTCAGTAAAGCACATTTCTTGGATAACAAAACTGTAAAGTGAAAATAATCTGGAGCAGTGCGATCCAGTCCTTAGATTGTAAGTCTAAGAGTTTTCAGTCTTGCATGGTGCTTTGGGGAAAGCGATATGGACACTGGATTCTAAGCTCAAAGACAGGGCCATCCATGCTGTGCAACATGTTAATATTGATATTGTTTTTGCCTCAAACTTACCCATGTATAGTGCTACGAAATATGTTGAAGCAATACAAATAAAAGATAATAATAATCTAACTGGTGGCCCAAAGGCTTTCTGTGGCCCACGGTCTACAAGGGAAATTCACCTCAAAATATTACAATATATATATTTATTGGAATATTATTTTAAATCCAGCCCACCAGCTCACTGACCAGTAAAAATCTATCTCTCACACAAAAATAGTAAGACAGCACTGATCTAAAATATGTATGTGAGTTACATAGCAATATCTGGTGATGGTGATCCAGTTGGATAGACCTTGCATTGTCTCCCATCTCCTGTAGATGCTTAATAAACGCAGGACTTAAAGGACTACTGCTCAATGAAAAATACATATATGTTTGAAAACTTTGAGTCTGACTAAGAGCATAATCAAACAGGAAAAAGTAATTCAGCTAGAAAACAATGCAGTTTGATGCCTCTGCTGGTACTTGGAAGCATACATGATATTTTGATTAAGGTTGCATGCATGACTGGAGTGTTGCAATGATTGCAAATATACTGTAAAAATTTAGGACCTTGAGATACAAAAATAAAAAAAAATACGTAGTTTTGCCTGTGAGATTTTTTTTCCGTAATGATACACATATTTTCAATTGCCTTCACTCGTACTATTACGTATCTCAGTCGAAATATGTACTTACATGGGGCCTCATTCTATTATCGGCCGTAGGAGATGCGGGGCCGCAAGGACCGGCCGCAAGCTATTCGGCTATTCTATTCCCCTCCGGCCGGGGATTCCGGCAGGCTTGCGGCCGGCGCCTTGCTATCCCTTGCGGCCGCTCGCGCCAGAGGAAAGCCTTTGATCTTAAACGTCCGCAAGAGTTTCGGCCGCAAGAAAAGCCCGGTTGCTATTCAATTGCTCCGGGAACCCTCTCTGCAAGGCTAAAACCGAGCCGCAGCTTACTTGCAGAAAAAAGGTCCCGCTAGCACCAATTAAGCACATTATAAAGCCGAAATAAAGCCATCCTGCACTCTAAGGAGACTATAAAGTGATTGTAGGTGTTAGCAAAAATAGCACAACATTCCCCTACACTCAAATCCGTAAATAAATTATTTTTTTAATTTATGTCACATATCCATGTAAAAAGTCCCGAGGGCTTGTAGCACCTCAGACCCGCCCACGCTGCCGCCGGAAAATAAACAGTTAATGTAAACTCGGATTTGGGCTGATGTGCAAGCTTGAGAGGGGGTTGCTATTAATCCTCATGTCCCCCAATATGATCCCTAGCATTTACAGAGCTGTACAGTGCCGTCTTGAATATATTTTTGCGTTTAAAGATTTCTGAGCTTACGACCGGTTGCAAGATATACGGCCGGCCGTATAATTGAATTGCAAGATAACGGAACCCCCGCAAGGAATCGCAGCCTTGCGGCCGTTTTACGGCCGATAATAGAATGAGGCCCATGGTTTGCCAGTAGAAAGTAAGGGTCAGAGTTACGAGTTAACTCATAACTTACACCAACTGATGCATATTACTTGTTGAGACACAGCCCTAAGAACCAATAGAAAAGCCGAACGTCATGATATCACATATATAGTTGTGAGCAGCAAAAAATGATGCTAATGCTGACGTCATCAAGGGGCCGTGGCTATGATGTCTGAGGGGGTGGGGCATAAAGCCTGATCTTAACAGAAGCTGGCAGCCATTTGCAAAGACAGAGAGAGCGCACAGACAGCGCACAGAGAGAGAGAGAGTGCATAGACAGAGAGCAGAGGCAGAGAGCGCACAGAGAGAGAGAGAGAGACACAGAGAGCAGAGACAGAGAGCACACAGAGAGACAGAGCGCACAAAGAGAGATAGAGAGCCACAGAGAGAACACACAGACAGAGAGAACACAGAGATCAACACACAGAGAGGGAGGGGTACAGAGAGAGAGAGTGCGCACAGATAGATCACACACAGACAGCGCACACAAAGAGTGAGTGAGAGAGAGAGAGCACACAGAGAGAGAGTACACAGAGAGCAGAGACAGAGAGAGCACAAAGAGAGAGAGAGAGGGACACACAGAGAGTGCACAGATAGAGAGAACACACACACAGAGAGCAGACATAAATCGACACAGAGAGGGAGGGGTACAGAGAGAGAGCACGCACAGACAGAGTGCACAGAAAGAGAGAGAGTGTACAGCAAGAGAGCGCATAGAGAGAGTGCAATAGCAGAGAGAGTGCACTGACAGAGAGATCACACACAGACAGCACACACAGAGAGCAAGAGAGAGCGCACCGGGAGCGAGAGAGACAGGTCAGAGAGAAAGAAATGAGAGCGAGACACACAAGACAGAGAGAGAGAGAGGCAAGGCCTGTACATGAGGGCCGTACGTGACTGGCTTGAGGGGGGATAGGCTCAAAATGGCGTACGAGTTACAGGCTTCAAAAAAATTACGGATTTAACAGACTCAATTTTTCTCAAGCCCATAACTCGGAAGCCATTGGGAGATTGCCAAAAGACTCCAAATCATTAAAAAAATAGCTTACAACCTCACACACAGCACAGGGAGAGAGGCAGGGAGCCTATAAGTGTCATTGCAAGTTAATTTGATATTTAACTGGTTAAATTTCCCAAGCCCACACATGGTTTCACACCCGTAAATGCAAACGGGAGCACAGAGGAGAGAGGTGGGGGGGAGAAAGGGAGAGGGGGAGAGGGGGGAAAGAGACACTGGGGAGGGAGTGGGGGGGGGGAGAGACAAGGGTGATAGAGGGGGGTAGAGGGTGTAAAGAGACACAAGGGAGGGAGTGGGGTGGAAATAGACAAAGGAGTGAAAGAGGATGGGGAAGACACAGGGGAGGGAGATAGGGGAAAAAAAACAGGGTAGGGAGAGAGGGCAAAGAGACAAGGGAGGGAGAGAGTGGGGAGAGGCTCGCAATGAACGCTGAAGGCCCTCCTTGTGGAGCTTGCGATGAGTGCCGAAGGTGCTCAATGCGAAGCCCAAAAGTTGTGGGTTGGTAGGCTCGGAATTTGGAGGGGGAGAGGCTCACAATGAGCACTTTTGGTGCTCATTGCGAGGCCCAAAAGTTGCGGGTTGGCTGATCCCTGCAATGAGAGACAAAGCCACTCATTGCAGGGCTAATATTGAGCGCCAAAGGTGCTCATCGCGAGGCCCGGGATGTAGAGGGGGGAAAAGGCTCACAATGAGCGCCTTCGGCTCTCATTGCGGGGCACAAAAGTTGTGGGTTGGCGAGGCCCGCAAGCTAGAGGGGGGAGAACATCGCATTGTGTGGCAAACAGCATTGCCGGGCTTCAAATTTTATTGCCATCATTTTTGACGGGCAAGTCGCTAGTCAAATTCAGAGTACGCATTTTTTAATAAAGTAAATAAAGTTTTCCCATAGGGCTAGCTCTTAAATAAACAATGCATTAGAGCATTGGTTGTAGTCCATGTGGGTTTCCTGATATGCATTAACCTCTTGAATACTGGGTTCTATGTAACCATGGATATTGCATAATGATACAAACATAGTAATAAAAAAATGTTTAAATTACACATGTGTGTCTTTGTGACTATTCAGCATTACATTTTAATGCACTTAAATAATATTTTATGTTGTTTTTAGTAATTAACTGTCTCTTTAACTGATGTTGCGGGTCTCAGAAAGGCTTTTAAAACCATTTGCAGCTGCTCTTCAGTGCACATAATTATTTTCCCGTATATATTACGAATTACCAGTCATATGCTATGTAAAGTTCCAATTAATTAGCTACTTAGTGAAGATATTTGAAAAAGTAACCCGTAATATTACGGATGGCAGAAAATCTATTTGCCATAATTTGGGTGTCTGACTTTTTCTAGGGCATTACAAGTAGCTCACTCGGAATCATGAAAACCAGTGTAAATTTAACAGCTAAGTAATAGTACTGACCACTTTCAGGTGGTATAACTTTACAAATTAGGGAAATGAATAGGGCTCATAGTTAGAGACGTAAAGAGTAATAAAATTACTTTTTAATCTAAAAAAATATGTGATCCCTTTTTAATTGAAAAAATATGTGAACCTAAAGGTGTCCATGATATGTTGGCGAAGGCTGTATGTGTAAAAGGTTGTTATATTTCTTGAAAGCAGGGCTAGCAACTTATTTGCTTCTGGGAATATGAGGAAGGGGAAAATATCAGATTATAAGAGATCCAATTATTTATCAATCCATCTTCTTATCCCCCTTCCCTTACCCTCTGTCCAGTGATACCTAAAGATGAGCACACACTTAGGCCCTCATTCTATTAGCGGCCGCAGCCGTTGCGGGGCCGCAAGGACCGGCCGCAAGCTATTCTGCTATTCTATTCCCTTACGGCCGGAGGCTCCGGCAGGCTTGCGGCCGGTGCCTTGCTATCTCTTGCGGCCGCTCGCGCCAGAGGAAAGCCTTTGATCTAAAACGGCCGCAAGAGTTTTGCAATTCAATTCCTCCGGGAAACCTCTCTGCAAGGCTAAAAGCGAGCCGCAGCTTACTTGCAGGAAAGAGGTCCCGCTAGCACCAATTAAGCACATAAAATAGCTTAAATAAAGCCATCCTGCACTTTGCGAAGACTATAAAGGGATTTTAGGTGTTAGAAAAAATAGCACATAATTATCCTGTACTCAAATCCGTAAAATATTTTATTTTTAATATCCGTAAAATATCCATGTAAAAAGTCCAGAGTGCTTGGAGCACCTCAGACACACCCACGCCGCAGCCGGAAAATAAACAGTTAATTTGAACTCGGGTTTGGGCTGATGTGCAAGCTTGAGAGTGGGTTTCTTTTAATCCTCATGTCCCCCAATATGATCCCTAGCATTTACAGAGCTGTACAGTGCAGGCTTGAATTTATTTTTGCGTTTTTATATTTCACAGCTTACGGCCGGTTCCAAGATATGCGGCCGGCCGTAAGATGAGATCCTTGCGGGGCCGTATAATAGAATCGCGAGTTAACTGAACCCCCGCAAGGAATCGCAGCCTTACGGCCAATTTACGGCCGCTAATAGAATGAGGCCCTTAGACTCCAAGTATTCCACCTTGAAACAACACAAGGTGGAATACTCTATAAATGAACAGTTTTTAAAAAAATCTGATTTTCTCTAAAAATGTTTTTTATGTTCAAAGCTTAAAGGGATACGTCAATTTCCTGGATTATGAATGCATCTGATAGAGGTGAATCAATAGAGTTAAAAAAAATGCATGAAAAAATACCAAAATAAACATTTAAACCGTTACCCTAAAGTTTGCAACATTTCTTGTAAATTCTGACTGAATTATTTCTGTTGAACATCAGGGTTAACACGCTCTCCAAACCCAGGCTAAATTAGCATCACATTCAAAATTGTTTTGGCCAATCAGGAGGAAGCAGAGGCTGAAACATTCTGGGAGTTGCTGTCTGTGCTGAAAAGTAGCCTGAGATATGTAATCAGACTTATATGAAAATACATAGTACTTTTCTAACATGTGCCAATCTGTGCAGCGCATTCACTGTAGATTAAAACCCAGCATGTTTTCTGTCCTCTGCATCACTGGAGATTGTTTTTTTTTCTCTCTCTGTCCCTGTCTCCTTGCAGTGAATTTCAGCTGTGACCCCACCCAACCATGTGACTGGCAGCACTTCCTTTTGGAGATGCTGTGCAGCAGGGTTCACTTCCTAGGTGCAAATTCAGATAGCAGTCTCCCACATATAAATACGTAAGCGCATTTAACTTTTCAATATAATACATATAATTCTACTAATCAGTGGCTGTTTATTAGGAAGCATTTGAAACCCAGGAAACTTTCATATCCCTTCAATCAGCTACTTACTTCAATGTTTTTCTTGTGGTCCTTCAACCCTTCAGCACATATTTCCTTATGCTTTAGAATGTTTTTCAACCTATGGACAACAAAAAGAAAAACATCTCAGAGCTCAGTTCAGTTATTAATATTCTGTGTGTATCTTTTGTGAGATTTCCAATGAAAGCTTTGTGTGATTTATTCTTTTCTATTCAACACCTTTCTATTTCACTTGTATTTGCTTGTGTTAGAATATGACTGCATTCAAGTTGTAAGCCCATGTTAATATATATTCATAGAAATAAGAAGACTTAAAATTAGATTTACTGTCTCAAGCTTTTCTGCACAAATCAATAGAAGAGATGGACTAGTTATTATACTGCTTATGAATGAAAAGAGAAGTGATTGGATTTTTTGTCACCATTGAAGTTCAGTTCTTTTTTCTTGAAAGCCCTTGGAAGATATCTTACTTCATTTTAGGAGAAGGTGTCAGATGTACTAAATATTATCGTATTCAATAACCTTTTTAGGATCTCCACCTTCTTATTTTATCAAATGGAGCATATACAGTGCCTCGCAAAAGTATTCACCCCCCTTGACTTTTTACCTGTTTTGTTACATTATAGCCTTAAATTCATTGTTTTGTTAATCTGCATTTTTTGTGATGGATCAGAACACAATAGTTGAAGTTGATAAAGTAAAATGAGAAAAATATATACATAAAACTATTTTTTGGAAATAGAAAACAGAAAATTGGCATGTGCGTACGTATTCACCCCCTTTATTATGAAACCCATAAAAAGCTCTAGTACAACCAATTACCTTCAGAAGTCACATAATTAGTGAAATGATGTCCACCTGTGTGCAATCTAAGTGTCACATGATCTGTCATTTTTTGAAAGGCCCCAGAGGCTGCAACATCTAAACAAGAGGCACCATTAACCAAACACTGCCATGAAGACAAAGGAACTCTCCAAACAAGTAATGGACAATGTTGTTGAGAAGTACAAGCCAGGGTTAGGTTCTAAAAAAAAATATCCAAATCTTTGATGATCCCCAGGTGCACCATCAAATCTATCACAACCAAATGGAAAGAACATGGCACAACAGCAAACCTGCCAAGAGACAGCCGCCCAACAAAACTCTCGGACCAGGCTAGGAGGGTATTAATCAGAGAGGCAGCACAGCGACCTAAGGTAACCCTGGAGGAGCTGCAGAGATCCACAGCAGAGACTGGAGTATTTGTACATAAGACGACGATAAGCCGTACGCTCCATAGAGTTGGGATTTATGGCAAAGTGGCCAGAAGAAAGCCATTACTTTCAGCAAAAAACAAAATGGCACGTTTTGAGTTTGCAAAAAGGCATGTGGGAGACTCCCAAAATGTATGGAGGAAGGTGCTCTGGTCTGATAAGACTATAATTTAACTTTTCGGCCATCAAAGAAAACGCTATGTCTGGCACAAACCCAACACATCACCCAAAGAACACCATCCCCACAGTGAAACATGGTGGTAGCAGCATCATGCTGTGGGGATGTTTTTCAGCAGCCGGGACTGGGAAACTGGTCAGAGTTGAGGGAAAGATGGATGGTGCTAAATACGGGGATGTTCTTGAGCAAAACCTGTACCACTCTGTGCGTGATTTGAGGTTAGGACAGAGGTTCACCTTCCAGCAGGACAATGACCCCAAACACACTGCTACAGCAACACTTGAGTGGTTTAAGGGGAAACATGTAAATGTGTTGGAATGGCCTAGTCAAAGCCCAGACCTCAATCCAATAGAAAATCTGTGGCCAGACTTGAAGGAGCTGGAGCAGTTTTGCAAGGAGGAATTGGCAAAAATCCCAGTGGTAAGATGTGGCAAGCTCATAGAGACTTATCCAAAGCGACTTAGAGCTGTGATTGCCACAAAAGGTGTCTCTACAAAATATTAACTTTAGGGGGGTGAATAGATATGCACATTGACTTTTTCTATTATTTTGTCCTATTTGTTTTTTGCTTCACAATAACAAAAACAAAAAAAACATCTTCGAAGTTGTGGGCATGTTCTGTAAATTAATTAATGCAAATCCTCAAACAATCCATGTTAAAACCAGGGTTGTGAGGCAACAAAACACGTAAAATGCCAAGGGGGGTGAATACTTTTGCAAGGCACTGTATATATACACATATATATATATATATATATATATATATATATTATTATTATAGTTTATTTATAACGCACCGACATATTCCATAGCGCTGTACAAAAATTAGGTTCAGACAGTGATAAATACAGATTAACATTTAGCAAAGGAAGGAGGGCCCTCTCTTTGAACTAGGAATCCAATGTCCATGGTGAATTCCCAAAGTACTTAGGATAGAAACTTGCACACTTACAATATATATATATATATATATATATATATATATATATATATATATATATATATATAGTGATTGGTAAAATCACTCTAAATCATGTAGATCATTATTGGTGATGAATGATTAATGGGATCTACATGCATTATACCATATAAATTGAATTGTGGGTTATTTGTTGATATATAATTTGGCCTCTCCCCTCTCACCATTCTCTTTCATTGACTGAAATTGACAGCACACCTTCACCACGCAGAGGCCAATAAGCTGGTTGCTTGCAACAGTAGATGCAAGCGATGCTCTGCAGAAATGTAAATACCCCACTCAAACCCATAACCTAACATAACCTTCATCAAAGTGTCATGGATGCTTTCAAGAACCAGCAGAACCAGGTTCATTGTGTAGTTATCCTTTAAATATAAGAATACAGTAACCCTTTAATAAATGATAAACTAACATGAACAAGAGTCCTCCTCCTCACAATGAATGCTGCGTTACGCTTTGCCGCATGATAACATGTTTTTAACTCCCATTGTTACACACAATGAAAATGTGCTTATCTCTGCCAAAACTTCAAAGTAAACTGTAGAACTCTGAAAGGTTGTTACTTGTTCTGTTGTCATTCCCAGCAAGAGTTTTGACAGTAATCTCATTCTATAAATGGAATTTTTACAGTAATTGCTAAGAGAGAGGACAAAATGAAGATGCACAGGAAGAGCATGACATTACAAGTAACACTTCAGAAACTGCTTTAACAAAAGAGGGTTTAAATAAAAGACAACATTTATAGTCACGGTATTCACCTTGGAAAGTTGGCATCCAATAACAAGTTCATTTTAAATCTAAGTTTCCCTAGCTACTGTACTGTACTGCCTTATAATTATATATTTAGGAGTATTAAATAACCATTGTAGTTTGGGGAAAACTTCAAATGCTTTCAGATATTGAATGCTTTTAGGAACAAAGACTAAATTAATTTATCATTAAAACAACATTGAATACAATGGTTAAAGAACCACTGTACTGTATTTACAAGTAAAACTCATATTTGAGTTTTTTGATTATATATAATAAAAACAGTATGCAGTTTAATATAAATAGAAGTAAAACAAAAAATCTTAGCTTTTAAGCTGTCAATTTCCTCCTCAAGCAGAGCTGCTTATCTCCTTCAACGTGTGTAGCAAGCTCTGCCAATGGACTGAACTATCATGGAACTTGGAAGCAGGCTGGGGCAGAGCTAATGACACGATTAGCTCTGCCCCAACTGCCTACACAAAGGTAACGGCTCTAGTGTAACCTTTTTTCTGCTGCAACAGAGGCTCCATTCAGTGCATGAGCCATCATAGCTCCACCCGACTGCCTCCACAGAGGTAACAGCTCTATTGTAACCTGCTTGAACTTGCCCTATAGGCCCTGCCCAGTGACAGTGCATGAGCCTTCATAGCTCCTCCCCCTTTACTGAACATGCTCAGTCTGAACCTACACTGGTCAGACTTTATTTTTAGTCCAGCAAACAGGAAGAGCTGGCCACATCCCATAATCGACAGCGCTAGGTTGGAGATACACAGCTCTGCTTGAGGATAAAACAGATTAAAAGCTGAAAAATATATGTAAATTTTTATTTATTTTAAACTGCTTACTGTTTAACAGCCTATGCCCAGCAAATAAACATATGAACCTTACCGTAAATACATGACAGTGACCCTATCACAAGTAAAGGCTTTGTTTTACTTTAAACATTATAAAAATATTTTGCACATCATGAAGTCAAGTTCTTCAAAAGAGAATACAAGAAATATGACACATCAATGGTCGTTTAATGTACCTAGAACATTTAATGACAAACTTAATAGGCCACTGTAGTGGTCATACGGGCTTCATTCTGTTATTTAGTAACTGATTACCAATAAAATCAGTATTTCAAGAAAATAAATTAAACTTGTTTTTTTTTTTATTTGATATTTAAACATTAGTGTTTTAGGGATTAGTTGCATAACGGATGGGAAAAGATGTGTTCAGGAGGCTGACCGATCTATGTTTGCCTGAAGTCACCACTGCAGTGAAGTAGACAGGTTATGGTTCCCTCCAGGCAGCTTCCAGGACAGATCCACCACTGATTTTATTGATAATAAATTACTAAAAAGACATTTAGACCCTATATTATAAGCACGACAGCTGTACTTTAACATGGTGTTTGACTAGTACTGCTGAATGTAGGTTTTAATTTAAATTATTCAGTATTTTAAAATAGTAAACTTAAATTTACATTTTGATTAAAAAAGAAACAGAAATATTTAAACACATAGGCCCTCATGCAATTGCGATTTGGCCAATTGAATAGTGCTCTAAATAAGCACATAACATATATTTTTAAATACGTTTTTAGTTAGTGAACCCCTTGTTTTTGGATAGATGTTTAGTAACTAAAAACTTCTTTAAAAAAATATGTTATGGGGGGGCGGAGCTAGCGTCTGGAACGGGAGGACGTGTATGGCAAGAGCTCCTGCTCCAGACCCACTAAAGAGGCACATAAAATGCCATAAAGTCCGGCCAGGACAGATCTAAAACCTCCAAAAGACCGGGGGGTAGTGGAAGAGGCACCCCAAAATCCCCCGAGGCACTTCCCGAAATCCCGCCGGCGAAGACAGCGCAGCCGCGCTCTGGCAAGGCTCCAGAGGGCAAAGGCCCAGCCAGGGCTCCTCAGTGGGAGGCTTCAGCGATCCCTGGACCGGGGGTACCGTCCAGGCCCCGCCAGGTCCGGCACCAGGGGCTGCACAGATGGGATCCGGAGGGACCTCCGAACCGGGAGGCGGCCATCTTGCCGGCGCACGAGGCTGGCGTGCAGCAGAAGGCCCGGACAGGGTGAGTGCCCCAAGAGAGGGCCAGGGGCTCCCCGGGGGGCGATCCCAGACGGCTGGCCCGGTCGGAGAGGTCTGGGAGGGCTGTGGGCCCTAGATAAGGCAGCAGAGGGGCAGAGAGAGGCAGAGGGGAGAAAAGCCCGCGAAACGGGAGGCGGCCATTTTCCAATTCAGGCCTAGTGGAGGGGCCTTGGCCAGCCCTGTATTTCTCTCCATCACCCCAAACTGCTAAGAAGCAAAATATCAAGAGGAAGCAGAGTGGCAGAGGTGGGCTGCCCAATCAGGGACCCACACGATAAATCCCAGCAATACAGATCAACTCCCTGAGGCTGCTGAACTAGGGTCAGGCTGCTCAAGAAAGGATTTGCCCTACAAGCCCGGTACAGTGTGGCCCTCTCCTTTTTACAGCAACTGTAAGTGACTTTGCATTTCTTTGTTAGGCACAATACTGGTGCACAGCTAACTTTAGTGCTCCTTCACATACAGACTGCCTCTGGTAGCACATATTTGACCAGAATAACAGTGAGAAGTCTTTTATGCCAATTTATCACGCAGTGGCATAAACAACTATTTGCTGATATCCACGTATGTTCACCTGGAAAGACACAGCATCAAGAGTGAAAGTAGCCTGGGGACGCAGACCCCCACCTCAATTGTGCGGCATCAGTTACCCAGTATATATTGGCCATTGGCGAAAGGTTGTCATAACGCAAGGCTTTCGGGCAATTCTGAAGTGACAGCGACACCTAGTAGTTGGAAAAATCAAGACGCCTGGCAGGGGAGGGCCGAAGAAAATGGGCACGCATGCTACATATAGAAGGTATGTGCGGAGGGGATCCTGGAGCTAGAGGCAATGGGGAAGCGACAAGCAGAGTAAGCTAAAATAATGAGAATCTTTTCATGAACGACAAGGAATACCCCAGTACCTCAGCCTTAGCAGCCTCATTGCACATAATAGCCACAGAACCCATGCCAAGGGGGGTGTAACAGCAACCCACTCAAGTTAAAATAGCCAACACCAGGGAGACCCACTATAACCAAGACAGACCCCCGGAAACCTGCGGGCCTGGAGCAGAGGCAGGACCGATGATGAAGAAAGGGAAGAAAAGCATAACCTCCAGGGGCATACCCGATCATTTCCCAGTAGCAACCACACCGAAAAACAAATCAGGGGAGAGCTCCCCAGAAAGGTCGGAGATGTCGGAAGCAGAGGGAGATTGGCCCAATACAATCACAGATGTGGACTTCTCGGTGTCGGCAATGGCCAAATTCGAAGTGTTGCTAAGAACCCAGCTGGCATTGGCTCTAAAAGAGGTGAGAGACGAGATCTGTGTGGTGGGACAGAGAACCCATGAGCTGGAACGAACAACCGACCAAATCATATCCGCTCAGGAGGAAGACAAGCTGGAGATAAGTGCCAATACATCCTGCATAGAGGCTCTGGAAAACAAGATAGAGGATCTAGAGAACAGATCTCGAAGACACAACGTCCGCCTGAGAGGCGTCCCGACAAAAGTGGGAGACATCATGGCATATCTTGAAGCGGTATTCTTTACCATCATTCCCGGCCATCAACAGGAGGAACTGCTGATGGAAAGGGCCCATAGGGCACTGGGAGGCCCTAGCAACCCAGAAAAACCAAAGGACATTGTTGTACGCTTTGTGAGACAAAGTTCCAGAGACTTACTAATGGCTAAGGCAAGAAGGTTGCCCAAGATAGTGGGGCCGGACGGTTCTTCTTTACAACTGTTTGCAGATCTTGCCCCAGCAACCTTAGCGAAAAGGAGAGAGATGAAACCAGCTCTGGAAATCTTAACTGCGAACAAAATCCAGTATCTATGGGGATTTCCATTTAGCATTCAATTCGATTGGAGGGAGCAATCACATAGAGCATACTCCCTGGCAAGCCTTCAAAAAAAGCTGTTGCATTTACAGCTGGTACCAGAAGGTACTAACCTGATGGGTCAGCTACCCAAACCCAGAGAGAGGCCATCCAGGGAATGGTCTGAAGCCTCCGTCAAGAAAAAACAAAGAAACAACAACAGATTGGAGCAACGAGATCAAGGCAGTGGGACGGAGGAAGTAGAGCCACCACGTAATGTTATAAGGGACTGATAATCTATTTAGTAGTAGCAAGGACTAAGGGCCGTTCATATGGTCAATAACGTAGAGTCTCACTTTAATGTTTAGGATGAGCCAGAGTATTGGTCAGGTGGAAGCTGGGGTTCTGCTTAGTAACAAAGCATATCAGGAACTAGGTACAAAGTTATGATAATCTATGCAGAAGCTTATAATGCTTGTTAGCCGCCCAAGTTTATTGGGGGAAGTTATTTAGTGGATAATACTGAGTAGCGTAGTCTTCTACTATCAGGAAGTTCCTCACACTAGGGATCTTTAGTGGGTTAAGGGAACTCCACTCCCTAGGCACGCAAGGTGCAAGATGGTTAGTTATGTGAGGAGGGGGGAAGGGGGGGGGGGGGGGCAGGGCCCAAAAAGGTTTAGTTTCTCAAGTTCTGTTGTTAATGTTTTTTTGCTATATTTCTCATGCCCAGGCTGGTAAAGAAACGGATGCTCTGGCAACTCGCTGGCTCTCATGGACCTCAACCGCGGAATCCAAATCCTCTGACTCTACAAGTGGTGAGTCTCTACCGACAATAGTAACACACGAATACAATACCTATGGTTGAGTCAGAATACGTCTGCATCACACATAATGTTAGAGGCTTTAACACCCCCTCCAAAAGAAGCAAAGCGTTCCAGTCGTACAAAGTTCATAACCCGGCGGTAATATTTATTAAAAAAAAAACATTTTAAACGCCGCCAGGTCCCGTCCTTTATGGACAAGAACTTCCCCATATTCCACACTACATGTAGTAATTCCAAGAGGAAAGGGGTAGCGATTTTGTTACACAAAAATTTCCCGTTCATATTAGACAAAAAAATAGTAGATAAGCAGGGATATTACCTGTTTCTGACAGGGACTGTCCTAGACCTCCCGGTTACCTTAGCTACCATTTATGCCCCTACTAACTCTCCACACAATCATCTAATCAGAGCGCTGAGACATCTAGCGAAAGTGAGGGAGGGCAAGATCATCCTGGGGGGAGACTTCAATCTGACGCTAGACGTAAAGAACGATAGAACAGGTAAAGACTTAGGAGACAAATTCTCTAAAAAACTGAAAATAATCCACTTGCTGCTAGGGGAACTAGGAGTAGTGGATCTGTGGAGGGAAAGTCATCTAGGGACTAGAGAATTCACTTTCTATTCATATCCCCACAAAGTATACTCCAGAATAGACTACATACTAACGGACTCAGTACTTTTAAAGGATGCTAGGGGAGTGGAAATAGTACCCTGTGCATGGTCGGACCACAGCCTGGTTAAGGCGACCATAAATTTGGGTCCCACAACTAAACCTCCTTACAAATGGAGACTGAATGAAAGAGTAATGATGATTCCGTTAGTAAAGGATAGAATAGCCCAAGAACTAGAATTTTTCTTTGAGTCAAATGAAACGCCGGAGATGGGGATTGGCTGGGTCTGGGCAGCGCATAAGGCATACATCAGGGGCATGTGTATAAAGGAAGCAGCCAAGTTTAGGAAGGAACAGAAAGCTCTAGAACAAACACTTACGGAAGAGCTAGGCACCCTAGAAAAGAGAAACCAGCAAAACCCAAACAAGCAGACTAGGCGGGAAAATTGAAAGAGTGAGAGTAGAACTGGATAAGATTTACTCAGAAAGGGCGGAAAAAATGCTCAGGAGAACCCATCATAAATTCTTCCTCCAAGCAAATAAACCTGATAGGATGCTGGCGAGAAAGTTAAGATCAAAACAAATGCAATCCAGAATTCATTGTATAAAAGTAAGGGATAATATAAGAACGGCTAATCCCACTAGGATACAGGAAATGTTTTTCCACTTCTATCAGAACCTTTACTCAGCGACCGGTAAGGAAACAGAAGGTAGCATAAGATCATGGCTAGACAGGTATGATTTACCAAGATTGGAGGAATCTGAGGTAGAAGCGCTAAATACCAAGATTTCACTCGAAGAAGTTAGGAAGGGAATCTAAGCATTGAAGAGTGGTAAGGCCCCGGGCCCAGATGGGTTCACTAACATGTATTATAAGATCTTCAAGGATCAGTTAGCACCCAGATTAACCAAGCTGTATAACCATATCCTAGAGGGGCAGCCAATCCCCCCTGAAATTAATCTTTTTCCTAAGGAAGGGAAGGACTACACGGAGGTCAAGAACTACAGGCCCATTTCACTGCTGAACGGGGATATTAAACTCATGGCTAAGATTATGGCAGACAGAGTCTCAAAATTTCTTCCACGAATTATCCACAAAGACCAGGTAGGGTTTGTCCCCCATAGACAAGCTAGAGATAACATTAGAAAAGTAATTAATTTAATCCACCATGCCAAAAATAACAAGATCCCGGCATGCCTCCTGGCGTTAGACATTGAGAAGGCCTTTGATTCTCTGGAGTGGCCCTACCTTAGGGAGATCTTAAAGAAATTTGGTTTTAAAGGAGGATTCCTAAATTTAATTGATACATATTATAGAAATCCGGAAGCTCATCTGAAACTCCCGGGCACACTGAATCAGGCCATCAAAATAGGAAGGGGTACGAGACAGGGGTGCCCCCTGTCCCCCTTACTCTTTGCCATCGCAATAGAACCATTAGCACAGGCAATCAGGATGAACTCAGGGATCAGGGGTCTGGTCATAGGGCAACAACACTTTAAAATGAACCTGTTTGCAGACGATATGCACAATAACAGAACCTGAGCATTCTATTACAACTTTAATGGACACCCTCTCAGAGTTTGGTCTAAAATCAGGGCTTCTCATTAATGTTGAGAAAACAGAAGCAATAGCTATAAATCTGGACTCTAACACAAAAGAATTAATATCAGATAAGTTCAAATTTCAATGGGCCAAGGAATACATTCATTATCTAGGGATAAAAATCACGCCGCATACAGAAACCTTGTATAGGTCTAACTACCCCCCGCTTTATAAAAGACTTAGTGAAGATATGCATAAATGGTCTAGCTACCCTATTTCATGTCTGGGAAGGATTAACTCCTTTAAAATGACAATTCTTCCGAAGCTATTGTATTTGTTTAGGACCCTGCCAATCCCCATCAATCAGGCAGACTTGAAAGGATTTCAGAGGAAAGTGTCTCAATTTACATGGAAGGGCAAACCCCCCAGAATTAAAAAGGAGATAATGTACAAGCACAAGGACAAAGGTGGACTATCATTTCCAGACCTGAAGAAATACTATAGAGCTGCGCAACTATTGTTTATTCCCTTAATTCATTCGGGGGTTCACCAACAGTTATGGAAAAGCACACAAACCTCTTTAGACATCCTTCCCGATGCACTCGGTTTTTGGTCACCCACAGTCCCCAACAGGGATAAGCACAGAGGCAAAATGGTGGTGGAAAACTAGGGGGTTAGATAGGCTAGGAGCTTGGCTAGGAACAGAAAACCCAATAACTTACAAATACTTGAGGGAATTACCACAATATCCCCATCGATCAACATTTTAACTTCTGCAAAATCAGACATCTGGTAAATACTATAGGAAGAATGCAAGGTTCCCCTAAAAAACATGGCTTTCGGGAATTTGTCAAAAAGTTCCCCTGACTAAGGGAATCATAGGGGGTATTTACGAGATTTACAATACACCTACAGAAGGGGTAAGGGATAAATACATAGAGGACTGGGAGATGGACATAGGAGAACACTGGGAAACAGAGAAATGGGAAAAGGCTTGGAAAAGTATTTATAAAGGTTTGCTAAACCACACACCTCTAGAAACTGCCATTAAGGTTCTCCACAGGACGTACCTAACCCCTGTAAGAATGGCGAAGTGGAACAAATCAGGGGGGATATATTGTACAAGAGGCTGTCAGACTCCTGGCTCCTTCATACACATGTGGTGGGAATGCCCTAAGGCAGCACAG
Source organism: Discoglossus pictus (assembly GCA_027410445.1). Classification (NCBI taxonomy): domain Eukaryota; kingdom Metazoa; phylum Chordata; class Amphibia; order Anura; family Alytidae; genus Discoglossus; species Discoglossus pictus. The sequence continues at coordinate 220,773,009 of CM050163.1, read as the reverse complement.
ATATGGACAGCTGTGACAGATCTTGCGGCTGACATACTCAGAACCCCGGGAGGGGGCACGATAGAATCGTGTTTACTGGGAATCCCAGACCCACGGCTATCCCCAAAACAAAATAGGCTACTCCAATTCATGTACATGGCTACCAAGTCACATATCGCTAAACAATGGAAAACGGACACACTGGAACTTCAGGCTATAAAAAACAAAATAAACTACCTAGCAGTAAACGAGCACTTGACACATATTCTAGCAGATTCGGTCCAGAAATACAGAGACATATGGGAGCCATGGTTAGCATATGTGAGCTAAGCAAGGGGGATCACAGGTAGGAAAGGTGACAAAAAAAAAAAAAAAAAGAATAGGAGGAGGAGGAAGCGTGAGAGGCGCCGGAGAGACCGGCGAGGAGCCATGAAGTACAGAAACTACGAGGTAAAAAAATAAAAATTATGATGCTCTTTTATTGTATGAGAAAATACAGGTGACAATTCGGTTTTGAGTTTTGTTCAAGTTTAGGTGTGAAAGAATGACTAAAGGATATGGGGGATAGATATGTTAAGTTATGTTATTGGGATCAAGAACAGATACCTTGTACCTAAGAGGGACATCTTCAAGGGAAGAAAGAAGGGGGGGGGGGCATAGGTTTAGAAAATCAGGCTTAAACCCGAGTATAAGTATAAATAAGGACAAAAGTCCCCACAAGAGAATGATTATTTTAAGATTTCACATTTGGTTAGTTTAGTAGGTGTGGGTAGGAATTATTTAAGTTTATTGCTTAACAGAATTTCACAGGCAAGGTGAATATAAAGAACACTATAAGGGGCATAAGGGGATTAAGGTTCATCTTGCTAAATGTAATAGGCCCCATTAAGCCTAGCCTGCGAGCTATGGATTACTGAGTCGATATGCGAAAAGTTACAAGGAAAAAAATATACCCAATAAGGGTTAGTGTTTTATTACCAGAAAACGGAAAATGAGAGGGGAGATGTCACGTTATGTTTATAAAAATGATTGTAGAAGGTTAATTCCTGACCTGTGAGTCATGGCTTACTGAAATACTGTTCTTTATTGTTTGAAGTGACCAATAAAAATTATTGAAGAAAAAAAAATATATATATGTTATGTGCTTATTTAGACCCATATTCAATTGGCCAAATTGCAATTGAATGAGGGCCATGGTTTCTAGGGACTCCATTCATGGGTATGTTATTCCAAATACAGATGTGATTGGTTAGTACTGTTCATGCATAGAAAACAGGAAGTTAGTGGGTGGATCCAAAATCCAATAGTTTGTTACTGTATAAGCTTTTACTAATTGAGTAAATAAAACATTGGATAAATTATAATAACATATGTAATTATAGTTTAGTATAAACCGCCATTGTTGTTAATGGAAGGGATTTGAATGCCGTAGAGGATTCTTCCTTTGTGCCAGTATTTTCAGAAGAACTAATAAAAATCTTATTAGCTTTCCAAAAATGCCATTGTTGACACCTCCGAGCACTGACAGTGTGCTTATGCAAAATGTTATAAGGGATTCATCAGGTTTTTATTGTTTGTTTTTTTAAATGTTAACAACTTTTTTTTACCTTATATTCTAAAAGGAAAACTTACAATTATGCACATTTCTTATTTAATGAATGTTTTGCATACTTTTAATTTAGACATATTTCGGATTTTTCCTGTTTCATACCCGCCAGCAGGTGTGCAGGGGCCAGTAGGTGGTGCAACGGTGGCATGCAGTTGAATTTGTTTTTAGGGTTTAGGGTTAGAGTTATGGTTTAAGGTTTAGGATGCTAAGCTTTTACATAGTAAAGTAGTGTCACTGTGTGTGCTCCTTTATTTTACTATGGAAAGCTTATCATCTGCCACTACCCTAACCACAAGCCTAAACCCTAACCCTCACCTTAAGAACAAATTCAACAAAGTTTCGGCGCACCACTTACTGACCACTGCACACTACTGCGCTGCCAGGGACATAACAGGAAGGATCCAACATATTTTCTTGGTAAAAATTTGAAATTATTATCGTTTATTTGTAACGCGCCAAAATATTCCATAGCGCTATACATAAGTTAAGTTACAGGCAATAACAAGTTCAAGATTCACACATTGCAAAGAATGGAGGGCCCTGCCTTTGCGCTTGGAATCCGGTGTCCATAGCGCTTTCCCTAAAGCACCTTGCAGGATAGAAACTCTCAAACTTACAATCTAAAGGAAATTACATTTTGTACAAGACTACAACATAACATAGTCAACAGCACAAAAGTCTTGAGTGGTTATTTCTCTCTATGAAGCAGGCAGGTTGTGCTTTACTGTTTGTCTGTAGAGCTGTTGTGGCCACCATATTTGTTTCTAGCAGTGTTTGTAGTGTGGGAGTGATAAATATACTGTATTTGTTACTGGCACCTGGAGTACAGGGTTACTTAAGGTAATTCATTTAAAGAGATGGAAATACTCCCTATTTGTCCAGAATTTTCTGGACATATTTGAATTAATACTGAGACTTCCAATGAATACAGAGTTTTGTTATTTTAAGTTTTTTTTGTAGACCGGTTCACACATAAAATTGTGGGAAATATAATCTTTCACTGCAGTGCAGCAAAACAAAACCGGCAATTCTGATTTAGCTCAATTTAGGTAAACTTGCAGTTTTCTTGGTATACATGTATAAAGTATAAAGCTCCCCTTTGTTTGCAATTTGTTAACATTGTACTTGTTTTCGTACCCTGTATAGCGCTACGGAATATGTTGGCGCGTTACAAATAAAAGTTAATAAAAAGTAGCACAGAAAGAGGAACACAAAATGCAAACTATAACTTTAAGGAACCCTGTCACCTCAAAACGAAGTTTCATTTTATTGTTGTTGTTTAGTCATTCAATCATGTCCAACTCTCTGTGACCCCATGTACTGCAGCACGCCAAGCATACCTTGTGTCTGGTTGTGCTTATCCATAAGGTTTTCTTGGCAAAGTTACTGGAGTGGGTTGCCAGTTCCTTTTCCGCAGACCAAGATTTGTCTGACCTCTCTTCTATGATTTACCCATCTTGGGTGAACCTACATGGTATTGCTCACAGCTTCACTGAAGTACACAAGCCCCTTCACCGCTACCAGGTAGCGACCCAGAAGAAGGGTTTCATTTGGATGGGCATTCAAAACTGTCTTTACATTGTTTGAGTATTTTTTATATGCAATAAACAATTCTATAGTTATTCAGTATTGTTTAAGTGATGAATGTGCAGATAAGTACACTCATTTGTGGCTCAGAGTACTTGATAAGGGTGGGTGAGGGTATCTAACTGCATACTAACCTAAGAAGGACATTATTTTTGCCTCCATAGACAGAAATGTAGACTGCAATCCAAACTATCACATCAAACCAGCTGATTAGTATTTGTGAGTTCTAATTTGCATCATAATATAGCAGAAACAATGGTGATTTTCAGAGGAAAGCTTCACTTTAGATATAAATGGCTAATACAATGTAAAGCTAATTTTTCATGCTGTTCAAGAGTAATGTGCAAAAAACAACTTGATTTTGGGGTCCCTTTAAGATTAACTACACAACTCAATGATAAAGAAATCAGTGGCCATAAAATGTGTTCATAGAATAAAATATATTTTTCCTGTTTTAGGGTAGAAACTTCTATAAAAAGGGATTTTATTAAAAATCTCATGCAGACCATAATAAAAGCATTAATCCGTTTACCATAAATGAGATTACTGCGTCTGGGAGGAAATAATACCGGAGAGTTCAAAGCAATTTTTTTCTGTGTATTTATTCTTTTGAGTCATTATTAAAACAAAGAATTGCCAATATTTATGCTAATGTTTTCTCTGGTGAATTGTTAAACTTTGCTTTAGCCGCTTACTTACCTTTCGCTTCTTACAGTGTTTTGTGTACAGTGCCTCAGTGTATAATGATGCCTAATCTTTAATGTCTACATATTCACAGCCATTTGCTGTAGACTTTTTGCCAACAATGTCTCAAGTGTAAGATGTTTGTATATTCAAAGAGACTTTTACAACAAAAAAAAGATATTTAGTTTAGCAACTCTTTGGTTTATATAGTGAAAAAAGGGATGTAGTGGTTTAATAATAATTATCTTAAGGCAGTACTATCTAGAGCCATCATTAACTAATTGCAATTAGTATCTTCCTAAATATCACACTCTCACAAATGTTTATTTGTTTGATTTGCTCAGAATAAACTTGATGAAAATAATTTCTTAGGGAAATCAGAATTTAAAGAAAAATAATATAGATTTTAAAATCTGCATTTGAACTTCATTGTTACCAACATTAGCAGATATAATACACTCCAACATCAACCAGCAGCCCCATTAAAGCCGAAGCCCGTAGCAACATCGGCACACCCGCAAAGGCTGCGGGCTTGAAATTTGGCTATGTTACAGAGCTATTAACTTCTACCATGCCGCGAGTTACAGGCCAGAGACGCAAGCCCTTAAACCATTTGTCGCACGTTGGATGTGCGGCCGTGAACATGATCAATTAGTTAAACATGTAGTTACGGGTTTAGACAGAGCCAATGGCAAATGAGATCGTCATCATTACGTCACTGAAAAATGGGGGTTAGATTTCAAAGCCTTACGAGTTTTAATTACGAGTTTCGATCGGACCCGCATTCCAGAAATAATGTAATATAAAAAATCAGTAAGTATGATATTTAAGTCCATGCGACTTCCATTATATGTATTAACACATTGATTGCCTGGATCGATATAACACGGAAATTAAACATTAAAAAAAGTATTTTATATTGCAGATTTGCGAGCTTGAGATGTTGTGCTATTAATTTTAATACCTAACATCACTTTATATTTAATATTAAGTACAGTAGTGTGTTGATATTTGCATTTACAGTGCTACAGATAGGACTTTAACCCCCTAGCAGGTCCTCTCTAGCACTCATTGGCTTTTTGGCTCCATTTGCAGATTACGGGCTTGAACGCCAGTGAATTTCTTGCAATTTATTAGCGTGATTGGAAACGTAACAGTTATGGGCTTGACAGAACAAAGGATTTGCAGAGTTCAGTTGTCGACATCCCGTAGAGTTTTTTGCCCTTAACCCGCAAGTCGTCATCTGGTTGCTTTATGGGAGCAATTTAAAAGCTGCATGTCTTGCAGGCTACGTTACAAGCTACGGTATTACACGTTCAGGTAATTTAATAGGGCTGCAGGTGTCCTGAAAGTAGAAGGATCTGCCCAGCTGGCTGTCCTAATAGGAGTATTTGGGCCTCATGTTCGAGACAATTGAATACATCTAAATGTGTAAATGTGACCCGCAGCCAAAAGTTCAGTTTGGAGGCAATTGCAAGCTTGCAATTGAATAAGTCCCTTTGTCTACCTCCTCCCCAACAATGATCCCTGCGGATGATACTAGACAGGTCAGAAAAATAACATTAGGACAGTCTTCTAGGCAGATCTTCTCCTACAACTTGGTCACCTTATAAAGGTGGAAAAAAGACAGTTTAAAATGTACATTTTACATTTTTTAATATATTACTATTCTATTATCACTACAGTTGCCCTTTAAGTTGAGACTGCCAAGTTTAAGATTATTATTATTACTAGAGAATTGCCGGTCAAAAAATGACATTCATAAAATTGTAAGGCATGTAAAGCTGTTTGCCAGACAATGTAAGGCTTTTGATCCTCTCAGTACCTTCTGCGCTCATTGCGAGCCTCACGCTGAGTGCCTTCGGTGCAAGCCTCTCCCCTCATGTACTTTTGATTCGTCTGAGCACCTTCGGCGCTCATTGCAATCCCCGCACTGAGCGCCTTCGGCACCTCCTCCAAGTGTAAGGTAAATGTATTCACTATTTCACAAAATGAAAATGTAGTGAAAAAGAAAGAAAAAAAGAGAAAAAAATATATAATATCTCAAGAAGTATTTTGTTTTAAAATGTTTCTGTTCAAAACTGAATGAAAAGTAAGTGCTCTTGAAATAAAATCTACAAATGTTTCACACAATTTTAAAGAACACTCATACATAATAGTGATGATGGAATTGTGAAAATGGTATCTGGGAATTGAGAAAATATCTATCCAATGCAAATATTAAAGTGCTTAACTGCACCGAGATTGAACACAATGCAGAATAAATATGACAGTACTGTCTGTATTAGGTTTTATCTGAATTATATTTTTAATAAAAAAGGTAAGAATTTCATCTGAGTAAAATACCAAATCCAGCATTTTAAGCAGTTAAAGGGACATGGAAGGTCGATGGATGTCACTGGGAATATAATCTACCTATCTATCGCTTTACAGTATTTTTGTGTACTATATTTTAATAAGAAGTCCTTAAAAGCTCTGTATTTGACTGCCTAAAATGTTACAAATAGTCCCTAACTGGTTTACCCCCCCCCCCCCCCCCCCCCCCCCTTTCAGGTCATGAAGACAGTCTCATAGTAACCGATCATTGGCAACATTCTGCGACATGCTGCTTGAGAGAGGTCACTGATTGGATAATTTTAAACATTGTACTTCACAGTCTGTGTATTCATGAGCTGCAGAGGGCAGACACAAATTGTATGATTTTAGGCAGAAAAAACAGAGCTCTTAAACACTTCTTAGTAACATAAAGTACATAAAAGTAAATAGATACATAGGTAAATTATATTCATAGGGAAATCCAGAAACCTTCCACTTCCCTTTAATTTGTCCTTAAATAATTTCACTATAAATATAATAGTCTAAAAATGTTTCTTAGGCTATTTATGTCATAGATACAGTAAATTCTGAATTTGTGGTGAAGGAAGGGGTTGAGAGAACTTGCTGTGTACATTCGCTCTTGTGTATGAGCTAAGGGTTATGTATTTACTTGTAATTGAACTTTGGATGTGCAAGATACATAAGCAACATAACTGCCAATTTTAATTACAAACATGTAGGAAATAGATGTCTCATCACCCTATGTGGATGAGGTCATATTTGTAATCTTGTACATACATGGGACTTGTAGCACATACAATGAAGAATACAATGAGGAATTACATCTCACCTTGTTGAAATAATATAATTTTCCTCGGAACACAAAGGCATAATCCTGATTAGGATGTATAAAACAAGTGAGATTGTGGTTAATTTGGCATATGTAAAGCTGTCTATCCCTACCTCTGTAATCTTAGAATAATTAGTGCATCAAGGTGAATGCCAAGGATGTGCCCTTATGAATAATCTATTGAATTTGTTTGATGTCGAGGTATTGACCATTACTAGTGACCCTGACTGTCCCATGTGCTGCGGACCATGACCTGCTTATGTACAATCTGCTATGTCACTTAGGTCTTCCTTCTGAAACCACCATAGTTACCATTATAGTTACACAGTTGTTGCTGTACTACTCAAGCTTTGGAGCAACTAGGGCACTTAGTACATCTTGTCCAAAAACGTACAAATCACTCACTATTGTACCAAGTCATACCAATAACACATCATAGAGGTTTTTATTTGATCTCAACTGCGATGGATTTCATTTCTAGTCTAAAGGTGCAATTAAGCTAATTGCTTGTTTTTAATTAGGCTGAGGAGCCGTGTAACATTTAGTTCCTTTATGAAGGTAAAACTATGTCAAATTAATTAATGTTTAACATGTTGATTGCTTAATTGAATTCTAAAAATATAATCCCAGAGGTCTAATCTTATAAAGGGACTCACCTTTTTTCTCTATTCCTCCCTATTTCACATAAAAATGATTTAACCAGATATTCTAATTATTCTCTCATTAATCTAGGTTTCAATATAAGATACAATAAATTGCAGATGATGTTTTGCTGTTATCAGTAGAAAGATGGTCAACATAAAGGGGGAGATTCTCCAAGCCATCACAGAAGGTTGTTATGGATTGCTGTGGGCTGCTATACAATAGAAACATGCATTGCAGCATGTCAAAATATTCCATAAATGCTATTTCCACATACACTTATGAGTTATGGCAATCCATTAATATATGGGTGTCGTTCTAGTAATATTAACGGTCTGCTGTATCTAAAATTGTGACTCGACCTTTGAGCGCAGGAGAGAAGCGCACCGTCATAAACGTGGCGGCAAATGCGCGCCCCGACAACTGCATGCCTGACAATTGCGCACCCGAAAGCTACGCACCGTACTCAGGTAAGGTGGGTTTAGGGGTGTTAGGCTTAGGGGTCTTAGGGTTCGAGTTAGAGGGGTTCAGGCCGTTAGGGTACTCCCACATTGAAACCTTGCACGCTTTTAATGGCCCACATTTGACAGATGCTTTTCACCAGCGCTGATGGCGCACTGTTGTTGGCGCGCAATTGTCCTGAGTGCAAAGCATAATAATAATAATAAGTTAGGAATTTGGTGGTGAAATCATTTGTTAATAATAGTGCCTTGTAGCAGAATTTATTTCCCATTATTATCTCTATGAGTAGATATATGCTGAAAATGTAGTCTCTTGTGTAAAAGTATTGAGACTCCTTTTTTTTCCGGGGTCAGTCGAGTGATATGTTTGCGTAAAGTATTTACCACAGTATTATGAGGATTAATAGCAAAACATTCTCAAGCTTGCACATCGCCAAATTGTACTTTGATTTTAAAATCCGTACAAGTCCCACGGACTTCAATGATCAAGCCTGTAGCTCCTTATTCAAGCCCGTGCGGGCTTGGAGGGCGCATGTCCTCCAAGCCCGTAGCTTGTTCTTAAAGTCCGTACGTGCTTGGAGGTATCCATTTTGTTACGGTTTTTGCAGTCTGCATGGTTTAAGCCTGTAACCCTAAAATGGAGGCCCAAGCATTACAGCCTCCAAATTAACAATTGTTCAAATTAGTTTAATATTCCTCATATGTTTGATTGGTCAACACACATACAGGTTCCATTGTAGCCTCTAAAACAGCCCTATAATAGAATATGTCACCCCAACATTGGCGCGCACAGCAAATGTGTTTTGACAACATGTAGCGGACATGAGCCGGCCCACATCATTGCGCAGTTCTAATGTTTTTGACTACTGCGCGTCGATGAAAGGGCGCAAGTGATATGACCTAATGCCATAAACCCTTCTAACCCTTGTAGCCGCAGCCTAATCCTAACCCTTACACCCCACAGCCTAATCCTAATCATTAGATCCGCTAGCCTCCTGTCGGGCCTGCTGTTGTTGATGCGCGCATGTGTCGGTGCGCAGATTACAGCGCACATTCGATGCACGCTATATAGTTGATCAACGATAGAATACACATCTCGCTCATCACATCTACATTAGAGAATACAAATAGTGGCCAAATCAGACCTCCACTTGGCATATATCAAGTACCAGGGGAATATTTCATTATATGTGGTTAAGTTCTTCAGTTGTGTCCGACTCTCTGTGACCCTATGGACTGCAGCACATTCAGCTAGGTCTCTGCCTGTGCTGTTCTCCAAAGTTTGAAGGCCAACGAGATTGGAGTGGGTTGTCAGTTCCTCCTCTAGTGGATTGGGATTTGTCTGATCTCTCTGCTATGACCTGCCCACCTACAGTAGCTCACAGCTTCATTCAGGTACACAAGCTGCTTCACCACCACCACCACTTGGCAACCCTCACCCATGTAAATTGATAAATAGCAGAACAGTTTGGAAGTTCACCAAATGGGAATAACTAGACACCTGGCACATGGCTCCCACCAGGATGGGCGTAGCAGAGATTATGCCTGATGGCGGTGAGTTTGCTGTCGATCCCAGAGCTTGCGGCCTTTCCTGATGGGTCAGAGTAGATATATGTGGTGTATGTTCCCCTGGTCCCCTTCAGCATTGCTAAGTGGTGTGAAGGGGCTTATGTACCTGAATGAAGCTGTGAGCTATAACATGTAGGGCCACTGTAGGTGGGCACATCATAGCAGAGAGATCAGACAAGGTCCAATCCACTTGAGAAGGAACTGACAAACCACACCAGAATATTTAGCATGCAACCCGTGGATAACAGCACAGGCAGAGACCTAGCTAAATGTGCTGCAGCTCATAGGGTCACAGAGTGTCAGACACAACTTAAGAACTGAACAACATACATTACAATGTTTCCCTGCTACTTGATATATGCCCTGTGGCGGTGTAATTTGTAAAATAATTGTGTTACCAAATGTAGATGTGATGAGCGAGATGTATATGCAATTAGATAGAGATTTAAGGGATCACAATAGAGCTCATGTGCGTGGCAAAGGGTTCATATGACCTGACTCATGTTTTACTCTTGCTATTGAATTGGGTAGTGTGGCTTTAATCATATTATGCATGTTGCAGCATGGTTTGTCATATTGGCATGTGCATGGCCATTACAACATATGATAACCAAAGGATATTTAGCCAATGCATGTTCATTATTGGGCAACTAACTGTATTCACACATATGCTAAGTGATATTGGTGAAGGGGTTTGTGTACTTCAATGAAGCTGTGAGCTATACTACATAGGGCCAGTGTAGGGGGGTACGTCTTATCAGAGAGGTCAGACTAATCCCAATCAACTAGAGAAGGAACTGGAAAACCACTCCAGTGTCACCTGTCCTATTCATTGTAGGCCCTCAGGGGAATGTTCCTACTCCACAGTATCGCTAATCAGACTTGTCATGGGTATTAACCCTATATTAGTAGTAGATATGATATTTGGGATCATATGATATCTAAAGCTATTCTGACTCCTCAACAGTTTTAGATGTATTGATCTATTGCATGTTAACTATGGCTCATCAGTTTACATTTATAGGAATGTGACTCTAATGTAATGCATGTGGATTTCACAGAACCAAACATATTCATAAAACATGGACGCAGTCAGAAAGGTCTAACAAAGCTTTATTTTTTACACAGACCACAATCAGCAGTGCTCAAGATTGTGCATTCACATAACATTATAACAAAGCTTTATTTGATAGACAGACCACAATCAGCAGTGGTCAAGATTGGGCATTCACATAACAGTATAACAAAGCTTTATTTGATAGACAGACCACAATCAGCAGTGGTCAAGATTGTGCATTCACATAACAGTATAACAAAGCTTTATTTGATAGACAGACCACAATCAGCAGTGGTCAAAACTGCATTAATATCATGGGTGCGGTGTGGGCGGGTCCTTGAAGAGCAAGAGGCTGGAAAAAAGGGGAAACCTACAGGGGTCAATATAATAGTCTAGAATAAGCATGATGCATAGCACCTACCAGGGTCACATGCTGCAACCGGAACCAGAAATCTCTCCATTTAACTGAAGAAACCATTTATGTGCATAGCACTTACAACTTGTAACTAGATCTGCTCAATGAAACAGATGATTTAACCTTTGTACTGTGTAATCCAATCCAGTTTCACACATACAGTGTGTTGACCAAACAAAAATCTGAAATAAGTGTTCAAATAAAAAAAGGCGGAGGAGGATCCCAAAAAAATGTAGAATCACGATGTATGTACAGTACAGTTCTATTGGTAATACTGTACCAATATACTAACTCACCTGATTCCCATCTGCAAGCATTACTAACCTTTAGCTAGGTCTGTGGATAATTAGAAATATGGGCAAATAGCCATGGAGAGGACACAAAGGTCAGCCAGATTCAATGTTACTTACATCAGACCCAAAGATCTGTTCTCAGACTGCTATTGAGGTCAGGATCACATGCTTCACTACTGCATATATTATTGCTGGCTGTCATTAACATGCCATTGTGAGACTTTGCAATACCATAGCGGTATTAGTCTACATTTAAGCTAACAACAATCATGTCGGAGATATCTGGCTATATGATAGCTGTAAGATTGTGGGAGCTACATGTTAAGGGGGCTGCCATTGAAGGCATGTCTACCTGAGAGGCACTGGGAAAACCTTACACCTCATAATTCCTCCACAATGCTTGCAGATGCAGGAGATGCCTTCATGGACCTAAAAAAAACAAAAATAAAGAAGCAAAAAAAGACAAAACCTAAGAAATAAGGCCTGAAAACATCATAGGGCCTGCAGCATCTCTTCTCAACAGCACTCCTTAGTGACAATTTATTGGTCACACTACTAATTAACAGCCTTATTAAATTGCTATGTAACAAATTGAATAGGGCTCTATATAAGCACACAGCATATTTTTTTAAAGAAGTTTTTAGTTAGGGAACTTCTATGCAAAAGCCAAGTCTTTGGACGATGGGCATAGTCCCAGGGCTTATGGCAGTTGAGCTGCCAAGGTCAATGACCAGCCCATCCTCTGACCCAGGGCCCTCCGATCTTCCTTCCTCCTCCCCCTGTGCTGGAAGATCCTGGTACGGGGCCAATGGCCCCGCCTCCTCTGCCTGGTCACAGGACCCAGAGCTCCTCCTGGATGCTGAGAGATAGAGAAGAAAGGTACATGTCATTAGTATGTTGATTAGCGCATTGATATGTATTCATTTCTAATTATCTGACATCTAGCCTTGAATATGGATGATTCTCCTCTTTGCAACTCTGAATAGCTATCTTTTACTAGCTGTTATCTATTCTTAGGTTTCTGTTCTTGATGGTTCTCTGCTCACAACGCTATCTGTATTACGGCTGCTGTCTGTAACTGCATAGGCTGAACGGGCACACCAATACATGGACTCTCTATTACAGGGGTGTCCAAACTCTTTCCTGGATTGGAAGATATCTTTTCTGTGCACAGGTGAGTCAATCAGGATGATTGAAGAAGCGATTGACTCACCTGTGCGCAGCAGGGTTATCAAATCCAGGCATGTGTGTGGCCCACCAGGACCGAGTTTGGACACACCTGCTCTATTGCTTGATTACTGTTGTGGTGACCAGGAATGACAGTGATTTGTCAGCTTCATGAATTTAATGATGCATCCATCTATCCCTTGTTATTTCATGGAGCTGACATGTCAGTGTCATGTCCATGTGTAGTGTGTGTGATGCACATGTGGTGGCATGTTGCTGTATGTCATATTCACCTGCCATGGAGGCTGGGTCCTGCTGCTCCACCAGGCCTGAAGCTCCAGCTGCGGCGGAGGGTGCAAGTATGGCCCTTGCAACGAGTTCATGCCTCAGGTACTTGACCCTTCGCCCGTCATCCTCCTGGGCCATCTTCTTCCTCATTACGGCCCTGATGTCGTCGAAACGGTGCTTAATGGACCGCAGACTCCGTCCACGGCCCGCCACACCATTGACGAGATCGACCACCTGCTGCCAAGCCTTAGCCCTGGGCCCAGCCTTGACTTCCCTACCCCCCGAGGTGATGACGGGGCGGGCACGGATGGCCTCCAGGAGGACCATGTTCTCCTCCCGGCTATAATTGTGGGCCCTGGACCTGCCGCCAGCCTCTTGCTCTCCAGACTGGGGTTGAGGACCCTCTCCTCTCTCCTCCTCCCTCCTCTCCTCCCTCCTCCTCCTCCTTCCTCCTCCTACTCTCCTCTCCATTCTCCCTTCTCTCCTCCCTCCTTCCTCTACTCTCCTCCCTCCTTCCTCTACTCTCCTCCCTCCATCCTCACCCTCCTCCCTCCTACTCTCCTCCCTCCTTCCTCTCCTCTCCTCCCTCCTTACTCTCCTCTCCTCCCTCCTTCCTCCTTCCCTATTCTCCTCCCTCCTTCTCCTCCTCTCCTCCCTCTTTCTCCTCCTCTCCTCGCTCCTTCTCTCCTCCCTCCTTCCTCCTCCTCTCCCTTCCTCCTCCTCCTCTCCTCCCTCCTCCTCCTCTCCCCCCTCCTCTCCTCCCTCCTCCTCTACTACCTCCTCCTCCTCTACTACCTCCCCCTCCTCAACTACTACCTCCTCCTCACTCCTCCCCTCCTCTTCCCCACCTCCACGCCCCGGGACTCCATGACACTCCTCTCCCCTCTGCTCCTCTCCCTCCATCACCACCTGAAAAGAAAAGAAAGAGAAATAAAGAAATGTTTTAGTGGGTTTGCCTGCTCCCCCCTCGTCCCCCATTCTGATCGCCTATAACACTATTTCTGCTTGGATATCAATGTTGTAACTAACTGCAGTAATCAACCTTAAGTGGACAGAGCCTGTGACAGCAGTGGGAGGGGTGTACAGCACCTCTCACTCTGGACCTGAGTGGCGCTGATGAAACACGCTAGATCAATACTTTCGTAAACAATGTGGAAGGGTCAGTTACAGTTTGCATATATACAAGGCATGCGGCTATTTACTGTGTGCTTCTATCATGTGTGGGGAGTGGCCCATGTCTGAGGCCACTAATATCCTATCTGCATTATACTCTGCACATATTCATGGGAGTGGTACCTATCCTGAAGCCATCTTCTGTACCAGAGGTAGTAGAAACTACATGGTCCTGCTGGGCTAGGCTGAAAATAAGTTCTTGTCAAGCCCCATTGAAGAAGCAGTTTGGAACACCTATGTGTATTGCAAATATGTGTAGAAATCTCAATCAATCTCAATCAAAATCAAACTCAATCAAACTCAATCAAAATCAAACTCAATCAAAATCAAACTCAATCAAACTCAAACTCAATCAAAATCAAACTCAATCAAAATCAAACTCAATCAAACTCAATCAAACTCAATCAAAATCAAACTCAATCAAAATCAAACTCAATCAAACTCAATCAAACTCAATCAGACTCAAACTCAATCAAAATCAAACTCAATCAAAATCAAAATCAAACTCAATCAAACTCAAACTCAATCAAAATCAAACTCAAACAAACTCAATCAAACTCAAACTCAATCAAACTCAATCAAAATCAAACTCAATCAAACTCAATCAAACTCAATCAAAATCAAACTCAATCAAAATCAAACTCAATCAAAATCAAACTCAATCAAACTCAATCAAACTCAATCAAACTCAAACTCAATCAAACTCAATCAAAATCAAACTCAATCAAACTCAATCAAACTCAAACTCAATCAAAATCAAACTCAATCAAACTCAATCAAAATCAAACTCAATCTCAATCAATCTCTCTCTCTCTCAATGTCTCTCTCTCAATGTCTCTCTCTCAATCTCTCTCTCTCTCAATCTCTCTCTCAATCTCTCTCTCTCAATCTCTCTCTCTCTCAATCTCTCTCTCTCTCAATCTCTCTCTCTCTCTCTCTCTCTCTCTCTCTCTCTCTCTCTATATATATATATATATATATATATATATATAGAGAGAGAGAGAGAGAGAGAGAGAGAGAAAGAGAGAGAGAGAGAGATATCCAGATATAATACGAACATAAAAAACAAAATAACTTACCTCCCTCCACCAAACTCCTCTCCCCACACCAAAAAACTCTCCAAACCTATAGGCCAACCCCAAAAAAAACACAATTGTACTTCTCGCCAGTGTATTCAGTAAATATAGAAATTGGCAAAACATACAAATAAATTACAGCTTGATAGGATGAAAAGCATGTACAATGCAACTTACCTCCCTCCAAACTCCTTTCTGCCGGAAACAAATCACAAACACTCCAGAAACCTATAAACAAGAAAAAAATATAATTGTACTTTTCGCCAGTGTATTCAGTAAATATAGAAATTGGCAAAACATCCAAATAAAATACAGCTTGATAGGATGAAAAGCATGTACAATGCAACTTACCTCCCTCCAAACTCCTTTGTGCCGGAAACAAATCACAAACACTCCAGAAACCTATAAACAGGAAAAAAACACAATTGTACTTCTCGCCAGTGTATTCAGTAAATATAGAAATTGGCAAAACATAAAAATAAAATACAGCTTGATAGGATGAAAAGCATGTACAATGCAACTTACCTCCCTCCAAACTCCTTTGTGCCGGAAAAAAATCTCAAACACTCCAGAAACCTATAAACAAGAAAAAGAACGCAATTGTACTTCTTTACATCGTAATCCGTAAATGTAGTAACGTATTCCCGTAAAAAGAACTTAAAATGTGACTTGATAATAAAGCAACTTATCTCCTCTCACCCACCAAGCCCCGGGAACAGCGTGCTACTTCGTCCGAAATCGCAACACAGTCGAGGCGTGCGCGCATGTCATTCCTATTTATTCACTCCTACTGTCAATCAAATGGTCTATCCCGTAAGTGATTGGTTGTGAGACCTGTGGCGCGATGCCTGATTCCGCTATTGGATGGTTCGTGCCGGGCGCAGCTAGTCCGTCCCCCTTCCAGCTTGCGTGCGCGCCTAAACGGCACGGACTTCCTACATTCTGAAGGCCGCGATTCGGGCCTGGCTAGATTAAATTTACGGCCGCATCCGTTGAAGTCCACACGATGCACTTACGGCATTGGAATGAAACCGGGCTGAAAGGGCACTAAAAGTATAAATGAAGCAATAAAAGGCATTCAAATTACTGGAAAAACAAGCCCCAATGATCAAATATGTTAATAAAAGATATATTTTTATTGTCATGTACATCCTCAATATGGCGGCCATATTAACCCTTTAGCACTAAGAAAGGCTAGAATGTGTCCCTTAAACATATCAACATTATCTGATTTACATCTCTCTTATCACATCTACTTTTTTGAAAACAAATATTGGCTATATTTCAAGGCCACATTACATAGATCATGTAGCATGGGCCCAAATTCAAATGTGGGCCAGAATATTAGGGGTTACTAATTAAAATGGCTAAACCAATCCATAATCAGGGAACTTCATAACATGATGAAGCTTAGATACACCAGTGAGCTTTTCCATTTGTGAAATCCACCCGGATAATCACAGCTGGGGTAATTAGCAAGCTATATAACCACATCATCATCCATGAATTAGCAAGTCTGAACCATCATAGATAGCAGCAACCTGAGTGCGGCGTATAGGTATGTGAGTAGAGCGCAGCGTCGTAGGAATGGATATTTGTTTCGAATGTTGCAGAGTGGAAACCGGGCTGTCAGGCGTGCGACTGAGGAGTGGCGAGGCGTGACAGAGAGGGGCGGCTGGGAGTGAATGTGAGTGAGCGTGCTGATGCAATCCATGGTGGTCCGGAACCAAGCCAGGCAAGTGGCTCATCACAGGATATGCCTAGGGTCATGGTGGGGGGTCAGTTAAGGGAGAGAGCTCCAGTGGCACAGGGACAGGGGGATATGAGTGCACCTGCAGACAGGGAGGAGGACCTTGATGTGGGTAATCAGCTGATGGTGGGGCCAGATGAGAGACCCCTAGAGGGTGTGGCACATGAAGTGGGGGCTCCTGCACAGCCAGACCCACAGGGGGGTGAGCAGGCCCAGGAGCCTGCCAGGAGGCTTCGTGCACCCAGGGTGTATAGGGAGAGAGTCACATTAGAGGGGTTAACTGATGTGGAAGTGTATGAGCGTTTTAGAGGGTTTTGGCCCATTAGGCAATAGATTCTACAACTTGCACTCTTTGATCGACACACATTTTGCCACACAATTTTCAACAGTGCGCTACTGTCACTGGCTACTGTCAGCGCCGTATTGTCTGCGCTCATTTGCCATGCGCCCTAAAGAAGGTGTGCCGACTGAACCATTGCATCGTAGCTAGTTGTTGTGCCGATGTGACCTGGTCATAGGAGCAGGAAGTTCCAACCCAGAGATCCCTAAACTAACGTCACATTAATCATTGCGTATATTTACAGATGCTTTAACGAGCAGCACAACCTCACATTCATATCTACATCTCCCATTTTTGTTTCCTTCAGGTGATGCAGGATATAGGTGTTTGCCGTGGTTGTTGACCCCTGTGAACAATCCACGCCCAGAGGGGGAGTAGAGGTACAATGCAGCCCATGCCAGAACCCGGAATGTAATAGAGCGCCCCTTTGGCCTCCTGAAGATGCGCTTCAGATGTTTACATTCCACTGGCGGGGCGTTACAGTATACACCAGTGAAGGTTTGTCACATCATCATGGCCTGCTGTTGTCTGCACAATATAGCAGTACAGGCAAACTGTCTGGGGAACATTGATGATGCTCCGCTTGAACCAGCGGAGCGTCCAGTACCTCCCCCTGGTGAGGATAATGTTCAGGGGTCACAACTACGTTCCCACGTCATTCGGGAGTACTTCCCATGTAAGTCTGAAACTAATAACAACCAACTATAATGTACCTTGATTATGGTTACTAATACATCTCTTTTCTCCTTCCCCATTGTCATACAGAATATCCAACAGTCCACAGATAGCTTTGTGATGTAACATATGTCTTGTGACGCATTCTTAATACTGGATCAAATACAGCCTGCTCTGATATCCGTTAATGGTAAGTATGCACACATTCCCATACACATCATATATATTGATATCTGCCAACCTCCAGAAGCTAAGCTAAATGGATGGTCTGATGTATTCCACAATGTCAATGGATATAGGCCTCACAATCGTATTTGAAAACATCTTCACAGAACAGTAATGTTCCCATTGTCTGATCATGCTATTCCACATCCCATGGAGGTCAATGCAATTCATAGCAATCTGGATATATGAACATACCAGCATATTGTAAACCATAATAAATGTACCTCATGGGATGCAAAGAGGGGATCTCTCCAGTTCTTTGTCAGCGAATGCTGGTAAAAGCATTCTCAGTCAGATAACAGGAATAGTCTCAAGGATGTGTTAACTAGGAATCATTGTGCAATATATCATATGGATTGTGTGACTCATATCATCATATTGCCATTACAGAACTGTTGCCGTGTGTCAACACATTGTTTACCCACACAGACATGGGAAACGACCTGGCCAGCAACAGAACATCAGCTACATCAATGTCGTCTACATTGTAAGTGAGTATTTGAGGGAAACATGTGCATGTATGCATGAGAGGAAATGACTAATAACTCCATTAATGTAGGCCTAACTTTCTTTTCCCCAAGACATCCCCTATGTATTGCTGAAGCGGTCAGAAACGTTTATCGGACCATGCAGACGTGTCCTGGGGGAACAGATCTCTTCGTTGAATACTCCACTTGATCTATCCAAGGTAGAGAACCACATGTGGATGTCCGAACATGTATCAATATGTGATAGTTGGGATCTTCCATTTCTATTACAGGCTGCACTGGTCTCTCTGTCTCTCTCTCTCTCTGTCTGTCTGTCTGTCTCTCTCCTCATCCCACCCACCCCTGTTTACCCTTAATTTATTGAGTCACACAAGTCTTCGACACATGAACAATTAGCAACTTCTGCTAACTATCCCTATTAACCCTTTACACTATGTTTTCTCTTGTCTTCTTCCTCACATCCCCTGCCTTTTCCTCAGACTCTTCTTTACTTCTCCCCTTTTTGTCTCCAACATTTTCATTTCAACTCTCATGCCCACCTCTCTCCTTTTATTCGCCCATCAGCTAATCTTACTCAAGCTGTGGTTAAACTATGTGTCTCCTGACTGTCCCATCTGCAGATTACATTATCTGTCCACATGGGGCAGATACCTTATTACATAATAGTGCATCGCACTTTACATCTGATCCCTTTCCTCTCCGACTAATGCATATCTTTCTACTTGACACAACTTCCTTCCTATGTATCTCTCTCTTACTTATTAACCATGCTATTCCTTATCTACTCTTCCCCATGTCCATTACCTTTAGCTTGGAAGTGGTGATTTTCAAATCTTGTGTGGGCCTTTGGGAAGAAATCAGTTATCAACAGACTTTACACTCAAAACAGGGCCCTCCATTTTCAGGCGTTGGCAATATTACATACTGTATATTTTCGTGTTCTTCTCCCCTGTACAGCGCCACGGAATATGTTTGCACAATACAAATAAATGATAATTAGACTAATCATAATATTCCCACATCAGGACAAATTAGTCTGGGCCATCATTATCATCTGACAGATGGTTAGCTTGTACGAGATCCCAATGCATAACATGTGTGCGGACATACCTGCATCTGTTGGTGGCTGCTCATATGGCATATGTAAGGTTTCCACTAATATATTATTTGTGTGTTTGTATTCCAGATCCCGGTCAGAACAAGGCATGACGATAAACATCATGACATTCCATGGCCATGTCAATGTCCTCATGTATGTGCATGTGTCCGTTTCATTGCTTTGTTGGATCCAGTTTGATATCTGATTACCTTGACTGAATAGCCGATATGTGTCACAAGACAATTTCACTATACAATGCAGATGTGATGTGACATCTGTCAGCTGATGTTCCTTGTATATCCACAGCATGTGTATGCTCATATAGTCTACCTCGATTCATATGTACCTATTGGTTTAGACATTCTATCCTCTCCTCTACTTGGACTGTTGTGAAGCCTGCAGCACAAACCCTTCCAGATCTTTTCTTCAGTGCTGATGTGACCCTCCCTGTGCATATGGGGAAGAGTAAATCCAGGCTTGGGACTTAACAGTTAATGAGGTTACATTAATCTTCAGTTATGCATATTTAACAACAGTGAGTATAGATGCTCAATCAGAGAACAAACTATCACCGATATTGCCTGGTTTGTTGTGAGTTCTCTGCAATAAGTAACATCTGACTAATATGGTCCTGGTCAGGTCACCATCTTTTTGACCAAGGTTATCTATGTGCTGCTTATTGTTGCGTGAGAACTGACCTCATGGGCTCATAGCATTCACTGATTGAGCACGTATACTTCTGATGTTGCATCAGAGTGTCCGTTTAACACACAAGCATACATTTTGCTCTCCCCATATGTATATCACCTTATTCTGGATTATTGTGGTCTTTCCTTATTGACTGTTATATATATGTAGTAACAATAATGAGATCTATTATATTGCCTAATGTTGGGTGATACACTGTAAATCCCATGATCATCTATATCAATGTAATTTACCTTGCCTGCATTTTGCTCTCATATCCCTATTTCCCTGTGTTACTTGGATTTTGTATCCTACCCCACTCCACCATGATCCTTTGCATACCTGTGTTGATTAGTCAACCTGTGGCTTTGTGGCAAGCTTGCTTTGTTAATTTCTGTAAATAGTAAATATGATTTATCTGAGATGTTGTTTGTGTCTGCCTCGTCAATGTTGATACCATAGCATTTCTGTAACATCAATGAAAGGACCTTCAGACTCCACATCTGTGCTCTGCACCATCAGTTAGGGGTGTCAATAGAATTCTCACAGTGTGTTTGCATTACTGATTTCAACCATGAGGGAAGGTTGGTATTAACAATCTATATGACACAGAAACAGACAAATGAGACAGGTGTCCGTAAGTGGCTCACATCCTAATAGTGAACATACAGGGCCTCATTCAATTGCGATTTGGCCAATTGAACAGGGCTCAAAATAAGCACATAACATATATTTTTTTTAAAGATTTTAGTTAGTAAAAACCTTGCTTTTAGATAGATGTTTACTAACTAAAACATTTTTTAAAGAATATATGTTATGTGCTTATTTTGAGCCCTATTCAATTGGCCAAATTGTAATTGAATGAGGGCCACAGTATCTAACAGAAGTGAGTACACCCGTCACATTGTTGTTATATTTTAGTATATCTTTTCATGGGACAACATTGAAGAAATGACACTCTGCTACAATGTAAAGTAAGTTTGCTGACCCATCAATAACTCAATACACAGCCATTAATGTCTAAACCATTGGCAACAAAAATGAGTACACCCCTAATTTGAAATGTCCAAATTGACACTAAATGTCAATTATGTGTGGCCACTATTATGTGCCAGAACTGCCTTAACCCTCATGGCCAGGGAGTTCACCCGAGCTTCCCAGGTTGCCACTGGAGTCCTCTTCCACTCCTTAATGATACATCAGAGCTGGTTGATGCTAGAGACCTTGCACAACCCCACCGTCAGTTTGAGGATGCCCCACAGATGCTCAACATGGTTTAGGTCTGGCGACAAGCTTGGCCAGTCCATCACCTTTACCTTCTTTAGCAAGGCAGTGTCGTCTTGGCAGTGTGTTTATGGTCGTTATGTTATGTTGCCCTGCGGCCCAGTCTCCCAAGGGAGGGGATCATGTTCTGCTTCAGTATGTCACAGTACATGTTTGCATTCGTGGTTCCCTCAATGAACTGTAGCTCCCCAGTGCCGGAGGCAGTCACGCAGGCCCCGACCATGACACTCCCACCACCAAAAATATACATCTATACTGAGCAAAAGTAGTTGAAATAATACCTAAATTACAGATAAATGGATAAGTCACAACGAACACAAAAACATTGATATGAGATGAACCCCTCATTTTGAACCTAAACAGTGATGCAGAGAGAGGGGAGGCAGAATCTGACATCATTAGGTAAATGCATATATGGGGAATCCACACAACATATTATATAAAACATATATAGACATGCATATATATTTGGTCTGGGCCTGCATGCATGCTGCCAGCACTGAGGAGCTACAGTTATTTTAAGAAACCCATGAATGCCAACATGTACTGAAGCAGAGCATGATCCCTCCCTTCGGAGACTGGGCCGCATTCCAGTATTCCAACATGATAACGACCCCAAACACACCTCCAAGCCGACCACTGCCTGGCTAAAGAAGCTGAAGGTAAAAAGTTGATGGACTGGCCAAGTAGGTCACCAGACCTAAACCCTATCGAGCATCTGTGGGGGCATCCTCAAATGGAAGGTGGGGAGTGCAAGGTCTCTAACATCCACCAGCTCCATGATATCATCATGAAGGAGTGGAAGAGGACTCCAGTGGCAACCTGTGAAGCTCTGGGGAACTCCATCCCCATGAGGGTTAAGTCAGTGCAGGAAAATAATGGTGGCCCCACAAAATATCGACAATTTCACTTAGGGGTGTACTCACTTTTGATATTTACCCTGAATGAATATCTCCATGTGTCAGAAACACGAATATCATGCATCACCGTTACTGGAATCAAACTCAGGAATATTACCTCCACCCTCAGCTGCACTAGTGGCTGTTACCCCAACCCTACATTAACACAGGGCTGGTATATTGAAGGAAGATGTATGTACTAATACAATAACGTTGTTGTGTAGCATTCATCTGGTGTTTAACAATCATGGTACAGTACAAACGAAAACAAACAATGATAATGTGAGCAATACATAATATTTAATTTTTTGCTTGCAAATTATAGAAACAAAAAAATAAAATTGGAGGCAAACATTCCGTCGATTTGAACCTAAAAAGATAAGAACAAGACATCAATTAGAACAATATACGCATTGACCGCAACACCTCAACGTCAATAGATCTTGGACATCAATTGCTTCTATATGCAACATGAACATGTTCTCACCTATTTCCGCTTTCGCTTGTGTGGTTCCTGACTCTCCTGGCCTTTGGCAACCGTTGCCCTAGGCCGGCCACGACCTCCTCGAAGGGTTGGCAGCTCTTCCGGCCTGCAGGCTGGGGGCAAGGTCTGGGAGGTTGAGGAGGTACCCTGTTCTTGGGGATGGCCTTCTCGGGCCATTTCGGCCCTTCGGGCATACTCCTCCATCACACGGTGATGCCGCCTCAACTCCTGCAATGCCTGGTCATTTTGCTGGCCAAGCTCCATGACCAGGTGATGCCGCCTCAACTCTTCAAACATCCGGTCATTGTGCCGTCTCATCTCCAGCATGAACTGTTGATTTTGCTCCCGCTCATGCTGGAGATGAGCGAGGAAATCGTGGCACTGGGCCGCTGACAGCGCCGGACTACCTGGCGCGGACCAAGACCACTGTGTCCTCTGGGTGGAGGCACGGCTGTGTGTAGTGTCCTGCCTGGCCGGAGTGGCCTGCCGGGCCGGAGTGGCCGGAGTAGCCTGCGGGCCAGAGTGGCCAGAGTAGCCTGCGGGGCTGGAGTGGCCAGACTAGCCTGCGGGGCCGGAGTGGCCAGAGTAGCCTGCGGGGCCGGAGTGGCCAGAGTAGCCTGCAGGGCCTGTGGGAGCCACAAGCCCTGCCGGGGGCCCATGCTCCTGGGCACCATTTCTTGGGGATCCAGACTGTGGGCCCAACTGGGATGGGACCACATTGGATGTCCCCACATTTGTCCAGCCCACATTGGCTGTGAGCCAGGCGGCGCCATTATCCTGGCTGGAGGGGCCATTGCTGGAACCAATTGGTGGCATCTTGTTGATGGCCCAGGTGGACTTTCTGCTGGTGGTCCTGCTGCAGGTGGTGTTGCTGCAGGTGGTCCTGCATCTTGGCATGGTGCAGGAACCTGAGGAGGCAGGGGACGCCTGGCTGGTACTGAAATGAGACAAGATTTGGATTTGAGTATTGTTGTTTCCATATCTCTGAGATCATAGTGACTTTGAATTGGCTGTGAATGTTTGAAGCAAATCAAAATTGATCTGCATCATTAGTATTGTGGATCCTGGCTGGGATCTTTCCTGTTATGTGATAGCGACTGCTGGCAGCAGCAGTTGGACCAAGGGGCTGATAGATGGCGCTGTAGCTGTTATATACATCATTTTCACCTTACACACAAGCCCAAAAGCACTAGCCCTCACCCTAATCCGAAACCCTTACCTTAACACCACCATAACCCACTAAATCTGCATGATTATATAATCTCCAGGAAAATGCTGTGACATGTAGAAGCTGCTCACTGCTGCTACCAGCAGTCACGGTCAGATAACAGGAAAGGGCCCATGGCTCATATGACTATATGTAATGCTGGTGCGGTGTGCCACCCGCAGTTGTTTAGGACACGTGCTCATCTGAATCTGTTGGCCAGTGTGTGAGACAGACCAATCTGTGAGCAATCCTCAGCAATGTGAGTTAACATGTAATGTAACATGGTCCAGATTAGGCTGTTACACGACACAAACTTGCAGTCCATCAGAGTCTGTATCCGCATATGCTGCAGTGTGCACATCCATACATGTAGTCTCATGGGGATGTACCAGCTAGACCGGACCTATCCTGTTGTATGTGCGCATCTCTGGAAGTGCACCGCCACCGACTCTAGCTACGCCAGCCCAGCAGACCAGGTAAGTGGTTATGGGTTTCGGGTTCTGTCTACAGTTAGGGGGTATGGGTTAGAGTTAGAAAGTGGGGGTTAGGGTTAGAGGGTTAGGGGCTTTGGGTGTACCAACTATTTTTGACTGCTACATGGGGACGCAAGCGCAGCCGCATCCCTCGAGTCGGTGGCGGCACTCTTCCAGCACATACTGAAATGCCCACATAAAACAGGATACATCCGCTATACCTAGTTTCAAGATGTACATGGGTTCTAAGCAGTAGGAGTGTTAAGCCAAACAGCTATGAATGGGCCAGTTTAACATGGAGTAGAGTGTGACAGGGGAACTCATGACAATAAACAAACAATTGCAATGGAGTTGTCATGTATGCTTTATATGCACTCTGAACCAACAGCAAACATAACAGTAACATCAATAGATTTGCAAAACGGTATCATAATCAGTTGTGGGAGGAGGTATTGGACATATATTTCATTGCTAACAATTCTGAAAAATATATTTCTTTACACTGGATTTACATGATTTTTGCGGCCTCATATATAGTCACAACCAGATATCTTACAGTGCAATTCAACGTCAGTTATCTATCTGTGTGGGGTACATGTGCGTACATATGAGGGTGTTAAGGTGTACATGGTACTCACATTGCAGGCTTTGTGACCGACCCGTGTCCACCAGGCCAAGGAGGCCCACGACTGCCGCTGGCTGGATCATGTGGCCTCCCAACCGGGGTATGTAAATGTTTCTGGCGGCCCACCACCGGTTCCACGTGCCGCATTGCCTCATTCGCCATCTTCTTTTTTACATTAATGCGGCAGTCTTGGTACCGGTGCTGGACAGACTGCCAGGTACGATTTGCATACCCCAGCGAAGAGACTTCAGCCGCTATTGCCCTCCAGGCATCTGTCCTTTGCCTAGGCCTCACTTCGCTCCCACCGGTTAGGATGGAGTGGTGTGCTTGAACTCCTCTAACAAGAGTTTCAATTTCCTCTTGGTTGAAGTTTGCTGCCCTTTTTCTGGCAGCAGCAGCAGCTTGCTGGTCAGCCTGTGGCTGGGGGCCCTGCTCTCCCTGGCCTCTACCTTCACTGCCTTCTCCCTCCATCTCTCCTCCTCTCTCTCTCTTGCTCTCAAAACCCTCCAACTCCAAGACCTGTGTGTCCACTTGCACAGCATACAACACAGTCACAGATTTATGAATTTCCCTCCCTTTTAAACTATTTGTGGCCTTGATTGTCATCTTCCTTTTGGTTAATTGATTTCAGGTTTGATTTCAGGATTACGGGCTTGAGACTTTTGGACGTAGCTTCTTGGTGAAGCACGTACGGGTTTGGCAGATGATTGCCCTCCAAGCCCGTAGCTCGTTATTCAAACCCGTGCGGGCTTGCATGATAGATGAAGTTAAATATCTTTATTTGCGGATTTGAGATTAGGGGAAGGTTGAGCTATTAATTCTAAAACCAAACATCACTTTCACTTCTAATAAAAGTACAGGATGGCTTTTCTATGCTACGACTTTTAAGTAAGCCCTTTACAACCCGTAGGTCTATTTTACCCATTTACGGACTTGACGGAGGCTAATCCCGCAGCCTTTGTGGGTCTGAGGTGCTCCAAGCCCTCGGGACTTTGTCCACGGATATTTGACAAGAATAAAAAAAAAAAAAAACGGATTTGAGTGTAGGGGAATGTTATGCTATGAATGCTAACACCTACAATCACTTTATAGTCTCCTCAGAGTGCAGGATGGCTTTATTATGGCTTTATTATGTGCTTATTTGTGTGCCTGCGGGACCTTTTTGCTGCAAGTAAGCTGCGGCTCGGTTTTAGCCTTGCAGAGAGGGTTCCCGGAGCAATTGAATAGCAACCGGGGCTTTCTTGTGGCCGAAACTCTTGCGGCCGTTTAAGATCAAAGGCTTTCCTCCGGCGCGTGCAGCCGCAAGGGATAGCAAGGCGCCGGCCACAAGCCTGCCGGAATCCCCGGCCGGAAGGGAATAGAATAGGCAAATAGCTTGCGGCCGGTCCTTGCGGCCCCGCATCTCCTACGGCCGTTAATAGAATGAGGCCCTTTGTATTTAAATAAAACTAGCGAATTGCCTGTCAAAAAATTACGGCAATAAAATTGTAAGCCAGGCAATGCTGTTTGCCATACAATGTGAGGCTTTTGCTTCTCTGAGCACCTTCAGCGTTCATCGCATGCCCCGCGTTGAGCGCCTTTCCTCCCGCCTACTGTGCAGGCTGCTCATTGGAGGGTTCATTAACCGCAAGTTTTGTACTTGGGAATGCCATGTGCCTCTTTCCAGCATCTCTCCCCAGGCCCCTCGCTGTGTGTTTCTCTTCTGTGTGTCTGATGAACGTTTGTGTGGCGAGCACTGACTGCCGTTTGTTTTATTTTTCAAAGTCCCGCGTGCCTGGCATTGTTGGTGTAAGTGTTAGTGGCTTTGCCGTTGCTCAGCCTCGTTTTCATCCAGTTTCAGAATTTAATACGTTTTTCGTCTGCCATTTTTTTTCTCGTTTAACCGATTTTCGAGTGACGAAACATAAAAAATAAGACTCAAAATTGCTTGCAACTGCACTCCCATGCTTCTTGGCTCTCCCCCTGTGCTGTCTGTGAGTGTGTTTTTCTTTTTTCTTTTTATTATTTTTCGTGTTTTTCGTGTTTTTCGATTTTCACGGTTTGGTCGGTAAATTCATATTTTTCTGAGGTTGTATTTTTTCCCCTGAGCTCGCATGTGTGACATCGCCGCTGGCTGCAATGAGCCTGTTGCTTAAGTGCTCATTTTAGCCTTGAGTGCTTCAATGCCTCAACTGTCTTGTCTTGAGTGCTTCAATGCCTCAACTGCTTGCCTCGCTTTGTGAGGCGAGCAGGGCAATGAGCGCCTTTGGCGCTCATTGCCTAAGTCCTGCAAGCTCGGAATGCTTAAATGGCTCGCCTCGCGGGCGTGATGACAAATCACAGTTTGACAACTATTATATGTGATATTATGTAAACAGAATACAGTATATACTCGAGTATAAGCCGACCCGAGTATAAGCCGAGGCATCTATTTTACCACAAAATACTAAGTAAAATGAGTGCCTTGAGTATAAGCCGAGGATGGGAAATGTGCTACCCCCTGTGTCCCTTTTGTGCCTTATGTGTCCCCCTCTCTCTCCCGTGTCTCTTCTCCCCTCTCCCTTCCCTGTGTCTCTTCCCCCTCTCCCTTCCCTGTGTCTCTTCCCCCCTCTCCCTTCCCTGTGTCTCTTACCACCTCCTCATTTTCAACCTCCCCTCTCAGCCCCACTCCTCAACCTCCCTCCTCATCATCCCTCCTCATCCTCAACCTTCCTCCTCAACCCCCTCATCCTCAACCCTCTCCTCCTCAACCCACCATCCTCATCCTCAACCCCCCCATCCTCAACCCCCTCCTCATCCTCAACCCCCTCCTCATCCTCAACCCCCTCCTCAACCTCCCTCCTCGTCCTCAACCTCCCTCCTCATCCTTTTTCTTTCATCAGTATGGGAGCTCAGCTTTTCTGCTTCCACACACCTCGGCTGCTGGCTCCGCCTCCCCATGTCCATAACTTTTTGGATAATCTTAATAACTAAAAGAAAATGTAATTTAAGCGGTACCTACGCATTACTAAATTCCTATTCACACTAAACACTGCATTCACAACTACTCAATACTGCTGCTACTTACAAAAGTGAGTAAATATATAGTGAGCGCATTGTGAACCTCATTGCCAATTTTAGTAAAAGCATGAAGTGGTCAGCTGTGATAGGACTGTAAAGACTGTAACTTATCATAGCTCTTCCTATTAATTGTTTTTGAATCTCTGCCATTGTCCTGTCTGTTGGTACAAGAAGATACCCTTCTTACATATCCAAAACTGAACTGTCAGAACTGGAACTTCAGAAGTCTATAACCATGGACCAAAATCACAAAACAGAATGGAGCTTTAAAAACAAGTATGCACTTACTACACTTTTAAGATGGCTTGAGATTTTTCACTTGCCTAGTTCACTGAAAGTTTCAATTTTTGCTTCCAATTTGTTAATTTTCCATTGCAGTCCTTTACTACTCTACTTAGCAAAATCTCAGATGTTTCTTTTGACTTCTATCTAAAAGGTCACTGAGAATGCAGACTGATTCAGCTGCTTCTGCTGAAATATAGAACTCACTAGTGTCACTGTTTGCAACAGGGTTAAGGGAAATAGGGTCGTTCTACACAGCCAATCTTAATGCATAGCCAGTGGTGGACTTAAAGGTTTACATTTTTAACCTGACCTTCAAAAATATTTGCTCATTGCAAAGGCCTGTTTTTCAAAATATCATAATGTACATTAAATATGGGACTAGTGTGACTTTTTACTATAGTCATAGTTTTAGTCTGATGGCCAAACATGTTTTTCTTTGGAGAGCCTATGAATGCTCCTTTCCCATTTAACTGTTACCATCATACTTGTAAACGTCCCAAAAAGGAGCACCATGAGAATTTTTAAATATAATTTGTTTTTTGTAACCTGTAATATTTTGCTCTTCATGTAGGACGGATTATTTAATGACCCTTGTTGCTGTTTTTTGCTGACACACAGGTATAATGTTATGGTGAATGGAGGAATGCATAGACAGAAATGTGAGCATGTGTAGGCCCACTTAGAGCAAACAGAGGTTCCCCACCTTTGGTATAAATAATCATACAGCAACTTCATCTGCAAATGAATTCAATTATAACACACACATAGCAACATCTTGATTAGTATCATTAGCAATCTAGAAATATGTGTAGTATATTGACAAGACTTTTTCTGAGATTTACAACAAATCACTTTGTTAAAATTATGTTATTAATTTGCTATCTTTCCCATTTATAATGAATCTTACAATCCTTCAAATTCATTAAATAAATCCCATATTGCATGTAACAGGTCGAGATAAGACAAATACATACAACCACCTACTGCATGAGACTAATATTGTTATACTATCAGTATAGCATTTTATGGCACAAAAGAAATCTTCCTAGATACAAAAAACTAAAACATATAAACAGCAAACATTTCCATGAACACTGGTTCATAACTGTATCAATGAGATCTTTACCTATGGAACAGATTATAATAGTCAAGTACGAGGGATTAAAATTTAATGTTAGCTCTTTAGGCGCCAGGAGGGATCAGTCTTAAACTTTGAACCTTTATCTTTTAAATAAATGTCAGTTGCTAGCTGACCTTTTCAGACAATAAAACATGGGGAATGAGATTTGAGTGCTGCAACTGAAACAACATTCAGATTTTTTCAGTTCTTTTTTTATAGTCTACTGGTTGTGACTGAAGATAAAAAATAAAATAAAGCAAAAAACAGAATGTTATATATATATATATATATATATATATATATACTAGCGACTTGCGCGTCAAAAAATGACGGTCAATGAAATTTGAAGCCATGGCAATGCTGTTTGCTACACAATGTAAGACTTTTGTTCCTCTGGGGACCTTTGGCGCTCATTGCGAGCCTCTCCCCTCGAGTACTTCAAGTTTCCTCCTTTGCAACGATCACCTTCAGCGCTCATCACGAAGACAGATATATAAGTAAATACATTTTTTTTTTATTACAGTGAATTAATAAATTAACAAATTGATATACTTTACCTATTTATATTTAATATGCAGCAAAGACTATCCTGAAGAGCTAACAATCTCTTTGCATTTTCCTGCATCTGAAAATGTACAGTTGGACTGTTGATCAGCTGAGGAGAATACGTCAGCAATGTGGCAAGTGTGCAGTGTAAATAGGGTGCGTGCGTGGGGCTAAACCATTTGTGTAGGTGGGTAAAGCTCCATTTTAGAATCGTAATGTTATTATTTGCAAGTTAATGTTGTAAAATGGCACCCTTTTACTTGGCTCGCGAGCATTTTCCATCCATTGTAATGGTATATTTTGTATCTTCTGGCTAACTCATACGTGCCTGGCGGTGATTTGCGCGCCTCGGTCTCCTTTAGCCTTGTTTTCATTTGTTTTGGTCTCCATTTTTTTTCTCGCTTAGCCGATTTTAGAGTGTCGAATCTCAGCCATTCACATACAACCTCACTCCCAGGAGTCCTGGTGCTTCCCCCATGCTGTGTGTTAGTGTTTTTGAATTTATTTATTTTTCCTTGTTTTTCGCGTTTTTTCGATTTTCGCGGTTCAACCGTTAAAATCATATTTTTGCAAGGTCGTATTTTGCTTGTGAGATTCCGAGGTCGGAATTTTTTTTCTAAGTCCTGCGTTCCTCAACTGCTTGCCGCCTAAGTAAGTCCCGCGTTTCTTAACTGCTTGCAGGCTAAGTCCCGCATGCTTCAATGCTCTCCTTGCTTTGCGATGAGCCCCTTCCTGTCGCATTATCTATAATTCTTTTAATTTTACATCAAGGATATGTTTTGTGTTGCTTTTTTTTCTCTTTTTTCCCCTCTGGTTTATGTCTGAGCTATCCCTGTGTCTCCTCATAGTTTTATAGTACCTCAAACTCTCAAGATGTACAAATATTTATGACCCTGTTTATTTACTTTGACCTTCACTAATACAGACCCATGCACAGCCGTGCATCTATCAGAGCTGCTTCGGACTTGAAAAAGAGAGGTGCGCTCTCGAAAGCTAGTCATGAAAGTCATGAATATGTTTGTCCAATAAAAAAGGTATTGTAGCACTTTGGCAATGAGCGCCGCAGGCGCTCATTGCAGGCGAGCCTCGCGCAACAAGGCTAACCGTTAAATCGTAGCACTTTGGCAATGAGCGCCGCAGGCGCTCATTGCAGGCGAGCCTCGCATAGCGAGGCGAGCCGTTAAACCGTAGCACTTAGAAAAAAAATACGAGGTGAAAAAAATTACGAGATAAGCGGCGGAACAAAAACAGTAAAAAAAACACTAAATACACACTAAAAAATAAAACAAAGGTCACTTACAGCATGGGGAACCAGGCAGGACGTCTGGAAGTGAGTTGGAACTGCAATTTAGATTGATTTAGCCAAGTTACAAAGATCGAAAATCGGCTAAGCGAGAAAAAAATGGCCCGCCGAAAAAAATGAAAACGAGGCTATACTACTACGAACTGCGTAAAACACAGCCACAGACGTATGTGTTTGAAAAACAACGAGATAAAGGATGCGGATTAACCGCGCAATGAGTAAAAAGACAGTAGCGAGTACATTTTACGAAATACAATTACAGATTTACGCATTAACACAGATTTAACGACTTTGTCTCACGCAACATTGGATTTCCCGCCTAAAACAACGCATTTGATGTGAAATATAAGTTGCAAGTTACAAAAAAAAAATTGTATTTATTTTAAGGGAAAAAAAAGGGACAAATGTAGCGTCATGTGTGGCAAACAAATTTCACTACATTTAATTGTTATTGACCGTCATTTGACCGTTTGACCATATTTACTGTTAAACAGTAGTACTTTAGCGGGCTGAGCGATGAGCGCCGCAGGGCTGAGCGATTGAGGCTCGCCGTTAAACCGTAGTACTTTGGCAATGAGCGCCGCAGAAAAAATGACGCATGAACAAAACGAAAACCAGGCGACAGCACTATAACCGCGGAAAACACGTACCGATAATCCGGTAAGACGCATACCACACATTATCCGCCATTTTAGGATAATGCGGAAGTACACAGCTACGTTAACGGTTTCGGATCGCGCACGCACACTATTACACTGCACACGTTCATCACGCTTACACAGTACCTCCACACCACTAATGCTGCAGCAACATCAACAAAGATTGCCAGCTCTTCAGCACAATGCATAAAAATACATAAATTCATCTATTATTTTGAATTCTATATTTCAGTAGTACACAGAAAACAACATTAGCTACCTTACAATTCCATATGTATATTAATAACTAAACAACTTTTAAAACATACAAATCTGATTGCCGTCATTTTTTGATGGGCAATACGCTAGTACATATATATTTATTTATTTATTTATAAGTGGACATGGAACAGTCATAAAGCTAGTTTTTTATTATAAACAAAAGATGCATCTGCTGGATCCTGGCAGCATCCATGACACTTTGGTGAAGATTGTGTGAAAGGGGCATTTACATTTTTGCTGAAGCAAAGCTTAGAATTATTGCTGCAAGCTGTCTGCTTCTGAGCATGTGCTGGTGAAGGGTGTAGGTGTCACATTCTAAACAATGCAATTATTTAAACAAATCATTTTCCCTCTCCGTCTCCACGGTTCGCCCACCACTCGTTCCACACCTGCATGACCCTCAGATTTCAAGTTGTCAGGAAGTGATGAAACCAGAAAAAATAAAATATTTTACATTATGATTCTATATTCTAAATTATGATTGTCTTTAAAACTGCTTTGCTGTTCACGACATAGACAAAGTTGTTACTTTGTTACATTATAGCAGTCTTTAACATAAATCCCATGCCTCCATATCACTACCACGAATACAAACGACTATAGACATTTGTAATGTAAATGGTCATATTACAAAGGAGCGAGCAGTGGGTTATTTTTGCATAACAAGGGTTAATTATACATATAGAATTACTGGAATATTTTCATGATGATAACTGGGTCGATAATTTCTCTGTTAAAATTGTTATAATTAGACTGTGACACATAGGCAGGACAACTTGTGAAGTATGTGAAATTACTTAGAAAGGATAATATGGCTTCCTGTTGTGCGAAGCTTCGTCCTCTGGCTATCAAAGATTGCTCTCAATGACAGTGGCTGACAGGGACGTTTTTTTAATAACACCTGCACATCTCTGAAAATGTGGTGAAACATGGTGTACAAAAGAATCCCTTAAATTAAATTTCTTTATTGCAAAATAGTTGTGCACTTTATACGTGTACTATAGAGAAGGAATGTTGTTATAAAGTTAATGAAAAATTATAAAATACTTTTTATTTAGGATTATTATCATACACTCAATACATATAGTAATTGCTTTCTGTTTCATTTGTGTCTCTTATTCCTAAAACTGTCGGCTCTCATGCAGGGTCGATTATATATTTTTGGCTCCCCTAGGCAAAGGTTCCTCTGATGCCCATACCCTAATCTATTTTTGCTTCAAGCGGATACAAAAAATAGTTCTGCATATAGAGAGGCTATTAATTCTTCAAGTGTGGTATGTGACTACCATAATGTGAAATAAGAGTGAAGAGTGAATTGAAAGCCAAATTGAACATCTAGTCCAGAAGATGACCAGTGAGTGGAGTTCCTTAGGCAGCTGCTTAATTTGCCTAATGGAAAATCTGACCGCGATAACACAAGCAATCTCTTAGCAACTGTTTTTGTTGTCAATGTTTACTGCACTAAGCAACATATTGAAAACATGGTATAAATGAATAATAACATATGAAATGATAACTTCAACACACTAATATAATATAATGTATACTGTAACTAGCATAATAAAAGTCCTGTATCACCAGTCACCAAAGTGACCATATAGAGGTAATAATTTACCCATCTCATGATCATGATTGATTATGCTGTTTTTGATAAATGCATATATCTAAGTAATAGTAAATAAATAAAAATAGGCTAAGTGCATTCATATAGGTACAGGGAACTTGATGCTGAATACAGTGAGTCATCTCTCAATATGTTCACTAAACCAAACATCGCCATCTGCTTGCAATATGATTAACTTTCATGAAACATCCAACTCTCCTATTTGCAGCATCCTTTTTTCAGTAATGGATCAAACAGATGAAGGCTTAAATTATTATAATATTACTGTGGTCAAACTTTTTCAATATTTTTTTTTTAATTACTAATAAAGATAATGCTCAATCTTTTTTTTAGAAAAGCAAATAAACACATTCTTTTTATTTTTCATAATGTATATTTTTTCTGCTCTGCTGCTTTTTGTTTTCTTCCCTGTTGCTCCCTGTTACTATTGCATATGGGTATGTTCTTCTAAACTAGCTAATTTCCATTTAGTTCTGCTAAAGTAAAATGGCAAATGTAACTGCCACATTCCCACTTGCATAGTTGCAAGTAAGGAGAGAGGGGGATAGGGATTGGAGAGGGTGCAGTAAGGAGGAGGTTATGGGGGAAAGAAGATGATGAAAACGGGGGGAAGGAGGAGGAGGAGGAGGATGATAAGGGGGGAGGAGGAGGATGATAAGGGGGAGGAGGAGGATTATAAGGGGGAGAAGGAGGATTATAAGGGGGGGAAGGAAGAGGATAAGGGGGGAAGGAGGAGGATAACGGGGGGAAGGAGGAGGATTTTTTTGTAATAAGAGAACAAAAGGAAAACAATTACCAGTCAATTGAACAAAATTAAACGTTTATACTAGTTAAATGTTTCAAACAGTAGCACAAAAAATATAAAAACTACCTGCCTACACACTTGTTTTTTTTCTGAAACTAAGAAAGAGTAATTCTAAAAATGTCTTAGACATCTCTGTGTGTAAAAAAAAATGTAATTAATTGGCACCATCTGGTGGATCAGTTTGTTTCAAAATGAAATAACAAAAATAAAATGACTTTTTAATGAAATTTGATGTAATGAAAAATTAAACAGAGACAAAGAAAAAAATCAGTGAATTAAATAAAATTAGATTGATTGGAAGTACTAATAAATACCAATAATAAAGCAAAAAAGATTTGTAATTAGACTGTCAAATTATCTGTTAACATATGGTTCAAAAACAGTGCCATAAATGTCACACAAAAATATATGTTGTTTATTTCTCAGAACAACTTGATTTTTATAAACTGAAATAATACCTTTTGTCACTGGTTATTGTAGCAGATTTACACTCATATATGTACTTAACATTTAATGGCCATTCAGCACAATGGGGGGCGATTTACAAAGCATTTCTCACCTGAGATAAAGGGCCACATTCAAATGCGATTTGGCCAATTGAATAAGGATCTATATAAGCGCATAACATATTTTTTTACAGAAGTTTTTTGTTAGTAAACTTCTATCCAAAAGCAAGGTCTTCACTAACTAAAAACTTCTGAAAAAAAAATGCTATGTGCTTATATAGAGCCCTATTCAATTGTCCAAATCGCATTTGAATGAGGCCCAAAGTGAGTAGAGCTGAGTTGAAGGTGGAATTTAATAACGGATTGTGGGTGCCAATGGGTTGGCAAAAGCTTGTGTTAACCTGCGATTCAGATTCTCAGCTCATCATGCACATGGTCCCTTCTCCCCTATAATACCTAGCTCACATCGAGTTATCATGAATGGGTGGGTAATGGGCAAGTTGTGGGCTTGCAACCTTCGTCTACCGTGAAAATCCTAGCCCACTGAATTTACAAAATGCCTATCCTGCTCTTTATTATCTGTGATATTGATATTCAGAGCATCACGTTTGATCCCCAGGTTAGGGGTAATATATGTGTGTATATACATATATATATATATATATATATATATATATTTATTTATTTATTTTTATATATATATATAGATATATATATATACATATACACAAAGAAGTACCTTGGAACTCAACTTTAATGCTTTCTCGACAGCAGGTTGAGTTCCATAAGGGTTGAGTTCCAAGATAGCATTTTCCTCTTCCAATAGAACATCAGGCACTTGCATGTGGGATGTTTCTCTTTTCAGTCTCTTAACACCACTGAACCCTGATGGAGACTCTAATGTAGGGAGATCCACTAGATACCTATCAAG
The DNA here is from genome assembly GCA_027410445.1 of Discoglossus pictus. Classification (NCBI taxonomy): domain Eukaryota; kingdom Metazoa; phylum Chordata; class Amphibia; order Anura; family Alytidae; genus Discoglossus; species Discoglossus pictus. Next base: position 220,736,588 of record CM050163.1, on the reverse strand, counting down.
AGAAACTTGCTTCTGTCTTTTTTTTCTAATGTTTCTGAAGTCACACATTGTTCGATCATTACACAAGTCCACATTTCGGCTTTCTAGAGCTTTGTCAGTGTGATACTTTACAACAAAAATGTGTAATTCAATCCATTTAGCACACATTTCTTTAAATTGGTGCAGTAGGTATTTTCTCCCTTACCTCCTCTTCACTTCACCTCCAAGTTACAGTTTCTGGCCACAATTTCCTCCAGCCACAGTTCATTGTCTTGTAAGGGTCTCTACACCAGACCTTATCTATCAGTGTGACACAGTGGAGAATATTGGAATGGTTCTTCCATAACTCTCTCAGTGTCAACTCAGTATGGACCCCATGCCACCTAACATGAACGTGCTACCCTAAGAACCCCCATCAGAAAGCCATTACTCAGCAGTGGAGTTCCTCCAAGCAGGGGCTCCATTACTTAAGGTCCATAAGGACTCATATGGTTATACTTAGTTAATGTACCCTATATCCCAAAGCACAAGGGTGTTAACGGAGGTCTTGAGGGATACCTGGGTTTATAGGGGGTAGCGGATTTTTGTATATTCTTGACAATAGGTAGCTTTTTTATTAATATGTAGTGCTGACGATAATTTATGGATTTCCCCTAGTTTCTTCTTTATTGATGTATTGCCAACGTTTGTCAATGAGTATGGTGCCTGCACTGAAGGCCAGCGCTGCATATAACACACATGCGCTACATTTGTAACTTTTACATTTGTAACTTTTATATATAATTTTCCAGTACTCTGTATTTCTTTACTGAGCTGATTATATCTGCCACTTTCTCAGGAGGTTGTATTTCCTCACTAATGAAACTATTAAAAATGGCAGTGCTTTCAACTGCAATTTTAGTTGAGGCATTCCAATGGTGGAGATAGAAATTTCCTCTTCATGAAGTCTCCTCCAACCTCAAGCAGTAGATTTACAGAAATTAAAATGGTAGATTTCAGTTCACACAAAATATAATTTATTAAAGGATTTCACTTTTTTACTTCTAAAAATACTCTACAGTGCTTAAATAAATAGTATATTTTAAAAATGTGACTAGAGTGGTCCATTGGCCAGTCACTCGCCTATTAAACATGTGGTGAAATTCTACAGTTACCTCAATAACTACCAAACACATATACTGTAAATAATGAAAAAAGCGCCATTCCAGCAGCTCTAATTAAGGATGATTAAGTTTTAAAATATTTTTTTGTTTTGTTTGTAAGCTATATTTTATATTTAATCAATGAGGTCCATAAAAATCATTATAATTAACTTACTAAATAAAGAAACTAAATATTTTCTGTTAGTATGTTTTGGCAAATCTTTACTAAGCTATGTGAAAATAAACTTTTATTACAAGGAATTATAACTGGTCGGGACATGATAAAAGATGTACTGTTTCGGTTGATTTATGCCTTATGAAATGTTTATTTTCATAATTCAATTCTGTTAAATGCTGCCCATGGTTAATTTATTAGTATATTAATGTACGTGTCTGCTTCATTCTACTGCAGTTTTAATTTAACTGAAGTATGCTTGATTGCAAATAAAACATTTTTATTTAATTGACTTAGTTGTTTATGTACACTTATGAAATATGCATACTCTAAAGCCACATTGATTACATTTTTCAGAAGTGTTCAAAGAAGAGGTTTTGTAATTGTATACGTGCCACTTCATTCAAATCTTATTTTACCTATTACTATATATACCGTATATATATATATATATATAGAGAGAGAGAGAGAGAGGCGAATAATCCGATATTGCAGTATATAGTGGTTCCTTTTTTTCCAGATTTTTTTTTAATAAGCTTTCAAGAGTTGCACCTCCCTTTATAAATGCATATTGTGATAAGTTGCCAGACTCCTCTGGGTTTGTGCCTTTGTTTCAACACAATACAAGAGGATGTATATACATATCCAAGTTTTACTAAAATTCTGCCTTTATCTCTGCTCTTTTAGCCTTGTGCTGACTCCAGGGATTCTACACATCAGACTGTTTCGCTGATATCTTCTGGACAGGATGCACAATACTGAGACACTTCTGCATACAGGGGTACCTGGGTTAACGCCACATCAGAGTTTTTTTGCTCTCTTTCTCGTTGAATTCCTCCCTTAGCGATAAATCTCACGGTAGCTTGATTTTTTAGCGCCAAGTCTTGTTTAGCCCTTTAATCCGCTCTTAGCCCTCTTTGATTCGCCATAGCGTTTAATGAGCACAATGGCAAAATAATGCCCTGTTTAGTGCTGTGTCACAGGGAGCGCCTGCATGCATGAACACATGTGGAATGCTAAATGGAGTATTCCTGTACATAACTGACCAATAAAATTGCTTCACATTTTGTCCAAATGTATTGGTATTTCCTAGATGTCCTCCAAGCAGATTTCGGTGAGCCAGGTCTAGGACTTTCCTTCTCTGTGTTCTAGGGACCAGAATTGCTCCGCTGCCTCATCACCCGAAGTACAAATCTGTAAAGCGGATTGTTCTGAAGAGTGCAGTATGCACCTTGGTTATTCTCTCTCTCAGGAAGAGGTACCCTGTTTTATATATTAGCTCATTACAAGCATTTTGAAGTAGCGGGTCATATATATGGGTGTGTGTTTAATTACGATGGAAATTATGAGGTGTAAATAAAATATAGACACAATACAATGCATTAACACAATAGAAAATTTGACCTTATGGAGCTGAGATCTCTATTCTAGGGAGTTTCTCATCTAAATGGTCAATTTATTCCTGAATATTAAATTCAAATATAATTTTTCATGTTACAAAATGACTCAAGAACTGTCTTTCATAAGCAAATATTTATGAATGCCTTGTTATCAAAATCAAGGCATAATATTGTTGTATGATTTCTCTTAGTCTGAATATTTGCATATGCAGCTAATGTATCCCATGTTTTTTTATTATCTCTCTGGATTTCGTGCTCTCTCCACGGTCAACTTTACCTCGATTCCAGTCAGGGAACAAAGAGGTCACACCACCCTGAAGCCATGCAGGGTTGGACCTGGTCGGTACTTGGATGGGAGACCATCTAGGAATGTATGCAGTATCCTACTGGAGAAGGAACTGGCAATCCACTCCAGTATCTCTATCATGAATACCAAGTGGATCAGCATGACCATGAACATAAGGATCGGACTGGTGTGTTACAGTCCATGAGGTCACGGAGAGTTGGAAACAACTGAATGACGCACTATTTATCAGATGGCCTGTATCACATTCTTATGTTCCTATAGCTTCTTTGAATGCCTTCTTCCCATTAATATATTTAAAAAATATTTTAGGGTTAGTCTTACTTTCCTTTGCAAGTGACTTCTCATTTTCTATTTTAGCCAGTCTAATAGCCCTTTTGCAAGCCTTGTTGATTTCCTTATACTTACATAAAGTTACCCCTGTTCCCTCCTTCTTGTATAATTTAAATGCATGTTTGTTTTCTCCTTATCATGATCTTTAAGTCATTGTTAAGCCACATGGGATGTGATTTACTCCTATTAATTTTATTTCCACATGGTACATGCCGATGTGTATGTATATTTAGTAAGGATTTGAATGTTGTCCATATATTTTCAGTATTTTTCCCTGTAAGTTCTTTGTCCCAGTCTATATGTAGTATTGCTGCCCTTAGCCCATTAAAGTTAGCCCTTTTAAAATGTAGAGTTTTTGTTCGCCCCTTACAACTCTGTTTTTTGTATTCAATCTCAAATGAGACTGTGTTGTGATCATTATTCCCTATTTTACCTTTGATATTATATCAATATTACAATATTAGGCTCTTGTATAACCTGGGCCAGATAATGATCCCTGAGTGTACTCAAGAACCTGCTCCCTTTAGCTGAACTGCTGGTCTCATTTATCCAGTTTATTTAAGGGTATTTAAAATCTCCCATTTTTAGAACTTACCCACGCTTAGCTGCATAATCTATCTGCAGCAATAGTTGTTGTTCATCACCCTCAATTATATTTGGGGGTTTATAGCATACTCCCTACCAATACGCGTTTAGAATTATCTCCTCCAGTATTTAATTTCAATGTTGTCACTAGTTACACTATAAATATCTTCTCTGACTACAGGTTTAAATCCAGGCTTAACATACAGACAAATCCCTCCTTCTCTTCTACCGCTACCCCTATCTTTCCTAAATAAGTTATAACCATCCACATTAACTATCCATTCATGAGATTCATCCCACCATGTTCAGTAATGCCTATTAAGTCCCATTTTTCTTGTACTGCTAATAAATCTACCTCGCCCATCTTCCCAGGCAAAATTCTTGCATTAGCAAGCATACACCTTATGCTATGGCTCTGCCTTTCTGAAGTGTTTGCCACTGTATTTGAGTCACCTAGCAATACCTCCCTGCTGTATATTGTAACCCTCGCCCCTTCTCCTCCCCCATTAGTAGATAATTCATCCCTTTGAGATAAAATTAACAAGTAAAATCACGTAGAAGTAAATAGAAACAGCTTGGTGCTGGTAAAGTTTTTTATTTGTTTAATTAGTATGCAACTACAAATAAAATTAGTGATTGACAAAAGAAAATCAGTGTAGCTTTTAAAATTTGTATTTGAACTTTAGTGTTTTAGACTTGAGCAGATATACTGCTCTCCATCCCGCATCAGGGATAGAGGAAATGAGAGAGGATCTACCAAGGAAGCTGGCCTGATGGGAGTCTATATCTTCTGATTGTAGTCATCTGTCCCCCTTTTCACTTCTGGACAACTAGTAGGGGCTGAGAGAAGCACATCTGCTGGAAGAAACAATGCTCATGTGCAAATATAATTTTTAAAGTTACACTGAATCTATTTTCTTCAAATACTGCTATTCAGTTACTAAATAAACAAATGAAGCCTTATTGCATGAGTACTACCATGGTAATATAAGTAGATATATGGGAGAAGAATACCAGACAGACCAGCAAAGCCCAGATAAATTTAAAACTGTAGAACAGCAAAATAAACTGCCTTGTTACATCACATGTTGAACATAACCCTGTTCTTTTAAATATTCTAATGCTATATAGTTAGTATATTCCTCCAGTGCTTTTTTTTCTTCTTATTTTGACAATATATTGCGTGAAGTGTTTGATATTTGTGTGAACAAAAAGTATATACATCAAACATGAGTTTCAATATTATTCTGCTTGGAGAGGGTGTTATAGAAACTTCCTGATATATTAAAGCTTTCATTAGAGTAGAAAGAAGCAATATAGAGGGAAAGGGTAGAACAAAAGATCACGCTTTGAAGTTGGAAACTCGAGTGGCTTGTGAGGAAGTGTAACTGCATACAAATATTTATTGATTCATAGGAGTTATAGGGTGGAGAAATTGTAGTGTGATTATGCAAACATGTATTGGTCATGGAAGTAGTACAATTAATATATTTAAATTACCAAGTATATAGTTGTCAAAAAGTGCACTAATTGTATAAATAAACTGAGTTTGTGTTTTAAAACAATATGATCTGAAGAGATTTTGGAGCCCATGGAAATAAAATCTGTCACCTCCTCCACTTCTTCCTCATCTTTTTGCCAGGAACTGAGATTGCTGTTTGCCTTGACCCTCGTCTTTTTAACGTTGAGCAGCAGACTAGCCTATTATGCACTCTCTTCTTCTTTCATCATCATCATTATCATCAATATGCCCTTTAGTTCCTCCTCATTCTTCTAGTCCAGCCATATAAGTTGAATAAATAAGATGACAATATACAACCCATATATAAGTTGAGGATTAGCAGCAATGCTCAAGAGAGGGGAAATCAGCAGATGCAGAGAGTAGTGAGATAAACCGTGTCAGAGCAGGCAGAGATCAAGGTCATACAAGCATGGGTTAAATAACAGTTAGGCATAAATAATTCAATGGCACTGCAGGGTTGTACACAGGCTGGCTCTGGAAGATGGTACTTAGGCAAAGTCAGGAGGCTCTAAGGGGTAATGGCACAGGCAGGCAGCTATTAGGCACAGTAAGAAGTCACTCAGGAGAACTTTAACTCATAGAACACAAAAAGGAACCTGGAGTGATTTAACTCGATAAGGGAACATTAGAACATACATGGAACATGCAGGGAACATCTCACAGAGGCTGGTGCAACTGCAGAAAGCTGTGTGTATATGATATGCAGGGTCTCAGGACATTATGAGCACTTAAGCGAGGACTGCTGGCTGTAGTGGTTAAAAGCTGGCGATTTACTGAAAGTGGGAGACCCTTACACAAGGCAGCACTGACCCGTTTCTTCATGCTGAATTTTTTTTATAGTTACATAGTAAGTGAGGTTGAAAAAATACTTTTAGTCAATCTAGTTCAACCTTCTAAGATCTCCTCTGATATGCAGTATTCAGTTTAATCATTAATTGTTAATTGATCCAGAGGAAGGCAAACAGAAACAAAAACACAAGTAAAACTTTGCCAAAGGGAAAAAAAATGCTTCCTGACCCCAGATACTGGCAATCGGATTCCTTCCTGGATCAATACTCTCTAATTAACCAGGATAACCCTAAATGCCCTTTTTATTTAGAAAAATATCCAATCCCTTTTTAAAGTTATCTGTTAAATCCGCTGTCATCACCTCCTTTGGTAGAGAATTCCACAGTTTAACCACCCTGACTGTGAAGAACCCTTTTCTTTCTTTAAGGTGAAATCTTTGTAATTCTAACCTCAAAGGATGTTCTCTTGTCAGTTGAAAATCTCTTGGCAGAAAAAAGTTCACTTGACAAAGCCTTGTATTGATTGACCCTGAATATACAGTTTTTATATAGGGTAATCACATCTCCTCTTTTTTTCTAGCGAAAATAAGTTTAATTGTGTTAGTCTTTCTTCATAACTTAGCCCCTCCACTCCCCTTATTAGTTTTGTTGCCCTTCCCTGTACTTTTCCCAGCTGTAAAATGTACTTTTTATGAAGTGGTGCCCAAAATTGTAATCCATATTAAAAATGTTTGTATAGTGGTAGAATTATATTTGCTTCCTTTGCTTCTATACCCTTCTTAATACATGCTAATATTTTATTTGACTTTGCAGCTGCTGCTTGGCATTGAGCACTGTTACCTAGGTGGTTGTCCACAAGCACTCCCAAATCCCTTTCAATATTATTATTATTATAGTTTATTTATAACGCGCCGACATATTCCGTAGCGCCGTACATAAATTAAGATCCGATACCCCGAGATTTACTCCATTAAGATTATACATTGCAGGGCTATTTTTCCTTTCTAAATACATAACTTTACATTTATTTATATTAAATCTCATCTGCCATTTAGTCGCCCATTTCTCAAATTTATGAAAAGTACATCCTTTTCTGATTTAATTACCTTCCACAACATAGTGTCATCAGCAAACAATGGAGACCCTACTTTCCAGTCCTACTTCTAAGTCATTATTAAATGTTAAAAAGGGGAGGTCCTAATACTGAACCCTGAGGAAACTCACTTACCATTTACAAAAACCCTTTGCTTCCTGTCTTTTAGCCAGCTCTCAATCCATGAGCAGATATGTACTGCAATTCCTGTATCCCTTATTTGCACAAACGTCTTCCATGTGGCACTGTAACAAAAACCTTTGCAAAATCCAACAAGACTACATACATTGACTTGCCTTGACCCAAGATCCTACTAACCTCCTCTTAGAAACTAATTAGTTTATTAATTTGTTGACATGACCTATCCCTCATAAATCCATGTTGACTCCTACTCATAATCCTGTTCATATAGACATATTCATGTATATCATCTCTTATTAACTCTTCTAAAAGCTTCCCCACTACAGAAGTGAGGATCACTGGTCTATAATTCCCCAGATTTGCTCTTGCTACGTTCTTAAATATATGTATCACCTCTGCTTTTCTGCAGTCATCTGGTAGCAACCCTGTGTTGAGTGAATCTTGAAATCACATATATAGTTGTGAGCGTACGGGTCGTTGCTCACGCTTGCGGGCTCGCGTAGCGAGCCCGCAAGAACTGCGTCCCTCGCGAAGCAAGGGACGCAGTTCCCCGCAAATGCGGGTCCTCGCGAAGCGAGGGCCCGCATTTGCGGTGATGGAGCATCCCAACGTCCCCGCAAATGCGGATCCTCGCGAAGCGAGGGTCCGCATTTGCGGAGGTGGAGGCTCAACGTCGGTTGTGTTAACACACACATACACACACACTTTTTTAACAAAATAAACCCAACCGCCCAGCCAACAAAAACCCAACAACGTCCCCGCAAATGCGGATCCTCGCGAAGCGAGGGTCCGCATTTGCGGTGGTGGGAGCATCCCAACATCGGCTGTGTTAATACACACACACACAACTTCATAACAAAAAAAAACTCAAAGTCGCCTCACACCCGCTTACACCCAGACACACAGACGCAAGACTTAACAAAAAAACAGTAAAAAAGGCCCATCACACGCTCTTAACACACATACGCACGACTTAGAAACAAATACACTGCGTCGTACACGTAAAAGCTAACCGCGTATATCGCAAAAAAATACGGCAACATCGCAACAAAATACGGCAGCATCGGAAAAAAATACGGCCGCGAAAGACCCATTCCAACCGCCGTGCATCAAAACATCACAAACACAAGAAATAAACACAACAAACACATAAAAAGGTTACTTACAGCACGGGGGGGCATCCGGCACCTCCAAAAGTTCATTTACACGTCCATTTAAGTCCAAAACAAAGAGTTTAAACGGCCGAAAATCGGCTAAGCGAGAGAAAAAATGGCCGCCGAACAAAACGAAAACGAGGCTCCAGACGTAACTACACTACACTTACTCGCAAAAATGAAACACATACTATGCGGAACGGATCACACTCATATTAAACACCATTTTAACCACTACTACGCACAAAATGGCGGATGGAACGCAAATTGTAAGCTGGAACGCAAATAGCGCATGCGTATTGCGTTCTAACGGTCTAACTTTCCAGAATGTTCTACAAGTTTATAAATACTGCCTATTTGACAGAGAAAAATACATTTCTCCTCAGGTGATGAACAGAGTGACTTCAGACATAACTGCTGCTAAAACTTGAGAAGATAATTCTTTCCTAATTTACTACTTTACATTGTGCAAATTACAACTGAGAGGTAAGCTATAATATATTACATTTTATTATCAAGACAGGACATCAAAAAAAAAAATTAAATAAGAAAAAGAGGTTTATGTATAATGACATGTGACACGCACATATATGTGTATAATGTATAGTGACATGTGACACGCACATTTATGCGTATAATGTATAGTGACATGTGACACGCACATTTATGCGTATAATGTATAGTGACATGTGACACGCACATTTATGCGTATAATGTATAGTGACATGTGACACGCACATTTATGCGTATAATGTATACTGACATGTGACACGCACATTTATGCGTATAATGTATAGTGACATGTGACACGCACATTTATGTGTATTGCCCCTGCAACAAAATTATCTTAAAACAAACTAATTAAACAACTACATTTAAATTACATTAGAAAAAAATAAGTTGGGACTATTAAAATATGAGTCATGTATACTGATATGTGACACGCACATATATGTGTATCATCTATAGTCACATGTCACACACACATTTATGTATGTTGGCCAAAAATAAAAATAAGGTTAATTTAACAATTAAAATATGATTCATATATAGTGATATGTCACACGCACACAAAAATTACTTTCAACTATGGAAATGTGCTTCATGTATGTGACATATGTGTGTAGCCCCCACCAAAAAATAATGTTAATTGAAAATAATTACAGAAGTATATTTCAATGAAATTAATTTAATGCAATTCAATAGATCACCTAAAGCTCAATCTTTCTACTTTTTTTAATATTCAAACAGACTCTGCATCAACAGCGTCTCTCAACAATTTGCACCGTGCATTGTGAAGCACAATCCCTTTTAAAGAACACCAACAAAGAAGAAGAGGTAAGATACAAAAATACTTTAAATGCTGAAAAGGCCATGCTTTGTTAAATACAAATAAAAAATTCTATAATTCACTATTTCACTTTATTTTTCAAACAGACACTACAAGAAGACCGGCGGATTAAGATTGGCAGGAGGGGACCCTCTGTCATTCCACACTTCAATCAAGGTAAAGTATTAAGTATAAAAAAGAACCGAACCATGAGCCTTATTCAATTGTGAGTTGGCCAATTGAATAGGGCTCTATATAAGCACATAACAGATTTTTTAGACAGACATTTTTAGTTACTGAACTTCGATACTAAATCAAGGTCTTCACTAACTCAAAACTTCTGTCAAAAAATATTTTATGTGCTTATATAGAGCCCTATTCAATTGGTCAAAACGCAATTGATTCAGGACCTAAATATGTTTAATGGCCAAGGGCCTCATTCAAATGTGATTTGCCCATTTCAATAGGGCTCTATATAAGCACAGAGCATATTTTTGAACAGAAGTTTTTACTTAAAAACTTCTGTAAAAAAAGATGCTCTGTGCTCATATTGAGCCAAATTCCATTGCGAAAAAACAAATTCAATGAGGCCCTCACAATATAACAAATCCAGCAACCAAAGGCCCTCATTCAATTGATATTTTGGACAATTCAATAGGGCTCGAAATAAGCACATTTAGAACCCTATTGAATTGGCCAAACTGCAATTGAATGAGGGCCAAAGTATGCAACATATGGTACACACAAACTGGTACACACATAACAGGATTGTAACAAACACATAGCAAACTAAATTCATATTCTTTTTGTTTAACAACCTATAACCATTAGAAAAAACACTACATAAGTATAACAAAAGTGGTGCCCATCAAACAGGATTGTACGAAAACTCACACAAACACATAGCAAACTACATTTAAATTCTTATTTAATGTTTAACAACCTATAAGCCTTAGAAAGAAGCCTAAATAAGCATACCAACATTGGTGCGCACCAAACAGGATTGTATGAAAACTCACACAAACACATAGCAAACTACATTTAGATTCTTATTTTATGTTTAACAACCTATAAGCCTTAGAAAGAAGCCTAAATAAGCATACCAACAGTGGTGCGCACCAAACAGGATTGTATGAAAACTCACACAAACACATAGCAAACTACATTTATATTCTTAATTTTATGTTTAACAACCTATAAGCCTTAGAAAGAAGCCTAAATAAGCATACCAACAGTGGTGCGCACCAAACAGGATTGTACGAAAACTCACACAAACACATACCAAACTACATTTACATTCTGATTTTATGTTTAACAATCTATAAGCCTTAGAAAAAGGAATAAATAAGCATACCAACAGTGGTGCGCACCAAACAGGATTGTATGAAAACTCACACAAACACATAGCAAACTACATTTAGATTCTTATTTTATGTTTAACAACCTATAAGCCTTAGAAAGAAGCATAAATAAGCATACCAACAGTGGTGGGCACCAAACAGGATTGTACGAAAACTCACACAAACACATAGCAAACTACATTTATATTCTTAATTTTATGTTTAACAATCTATAAGCCTTAGAAAAAGGCCTAAATAAGAATACCAAAAGTGGTGGGCACCAAATGGGATTGTAGAAAAACACCAAAATAATGTCATTTTGTACTTCATACAAATACATTCAAATAAAATTACATTTTCATTTTTATTTTATAACAGATACTGCGTCAAGAACATCGGACCAGGAGTTTCAACTGAGGACCAGACCATTGGACGAGGACTTTCAACAGAGGACCACACCATTGGACCAGGACTTTCAACAGAGGACTACACCATCGGACGAGGACTTTCAACAGAGGACTACACCATCGGACGAGGACTTTCAACAGAGGACTAGACGATTGGACGAGGACTTTCAACACAGGACCAGACCATCAGACGAAGGCTTTCAACACAGGACCAACAAAGATTCTGCTTCAAATCAAACTTCAACCAAGGTACAGTATAACAAGTAAAAAAAGAGAAAAATTAATTAATATTCTTCTTTAATGTTTAACCACCTATAAGCCTTAGAAAAAAGCCTACAGAAGCATACCAAAATTGCGGCGCACCAAAAAGGATTGTAGAAAAACACAGAAATAATGGCATTTTTTCATTAATACAAAGACATTCAAATAACATAACATTTTCATTTTTATTTTATAACAGATACTGCGTCAAGAACATCGGAACAGGAGTTGGAACTGAGGACCACACCAGAGGACGAGGACTTTCAACAGAGGACTACACCATCGGACGAGGACTTTCAACACAGGACCAGACCATCGGACGAAGGCTTTCAACACAGGACCAACAAAGAATCAAACTTCAACCAAGGTACAGTATAAAAAGTAATATCTATCATCTATCTCTTATTTGTCTTTTAGGGCCAATAATCTTTAACAGTAAATACAAACTTCAATGTAAACTTAAAAAATAAATTGGCATAGTCCAAAAAAGTCTAAAAACACAGAATCTATACAATTTGTCATTGTAACATTCCAGTCCTAAACCCTAATTTAATTGCCATTTGACAAATTGAATAGTGCTGTAAATAAGGACATAACATCTTTTTGAAAATACCTTTTTAGTTACTGAAACACTTGCTTTTGGATACATGTTTAATAAATAAAAACTTCTTTAAATAATTATCTGATGGCCTTATTTAGACTTTTATTCAATTGACTGCATTGAAATTGATTAAGTATTAAATGTTAACACACTATTGATAACTATTTGTCATGAAAAACAACTTAACATCTCAAAATAAACTAATGGTACATTATTTTATTTTTACAGATTAACATGGCTGATAACGAGAGTAAACAAGAAAAGAAAAGACGCCAAGCTAGAGAACGACGACAGAGAGCAGACAGCCAGCAGACACCGGAGAAGAAGGAAATTCGACGAGAAAAAGAACGCAAAAGAATTGCAAGCAAAAGACTGTCACTTGCAGAAATTAAAGATATGTCAAAAAAAGCAACAAAGAAAATAAAGCATTTACAACCTGTTGCTTAAACATCAGATGACATTTTACCAGAAAAAATACAAGAGATACCAAAAAAAGCAACAAAGAAAACAAAGCATTTAGAACCGTTTCATGAAACATTACATGACATTTTACCTCAACAAATACAACATATACCAAGAAAAGCAACGAAAAAAACAAAACATTTAGAACCTGTTGTTGAAACATTATATGACATTTCACCTGATGAATATGAAAGTCAAAATCCTATATGCTTTGCAAATTGTCCTCTACTCAAGTCTTTAGCAGTAGAGGTTCATAGTTGTGGGGACATGACTACTCAATGTCAGTTTTGTGAGGCTTATTATTTTAAACAGGAGAGACCCAGAGATGGACAATTTATTAGTTGTTGTCAAAAAGGCAAGTTCAAACTTCTAGAAAGGAAAGAATTTCCAATTTATTTACAAAATATTATGACTGAACCTACTTTTCCAAACTACAAAAATTTTAAGACAAACATAAGATCCTACAATAGTGCCATATCCTTTGCATCCATGGGGGCAACATTAGCTGCTAATGTACCAGGACATGGTCCTTACTGTTTTAAAGTCCAAGGACAAATTTATCATCGCACTTCCCATTTACATCCAGAGGAAGGAAATAAAAGAAAATTTGCTCAACTATATGTCCTAGATACAATGGAAGCTGTTGACCAACGTATGCAGATGGAAGAAAATAAAAAATGCTTACCCAGGCCCTCATTCAATTGCAATTTGGCCAATTGAATAGGGGTCTAAATAAGCACATAACATATTTTTTTAAAGAAGTTTTTAGTTACTAAACATCTATCCAAAAACAAGGTTTTCACTAACTAAAAACGTATTTAAAAAAAATATGTTATGTGCTTATTTAGAGCACTATTCAATTGGCCAAATCGCAATTGAATGAGGGCCCCAGTGTTTTCATAGAGCTAAATAACATTATGGACAACAATCCCTACAGTAAAGCTTATAAAAAATTGGCAGAAGTAGAAAATGAACAACTACTTCATGCACAAACACATCAATTACCAATGCCGAAGGTTAATATGGTGCTTAAAAGAGACAGACATACTGATAAACGTCGTTATAACTTGCCAACATCAAATGAGGTTGCAATGGTGTTTCAGAATGATGAAGGAGAACCACCATATCAAAGAGACATTCGAATATATCCTAGAAATGAGGACCAACCGTTTATTAATATGAGTATCTTAAGTCCAAATTTAGATCCAATGACATATCCCATCTTTTTCCCACACGGAGAAGCAGGTTGGCAACCAAAATTAACTCTTCCCAGTTACCCAAATGCTAAAGCCAGAATCCGAAATAATGTTTCTATGCTTGAATTTAAAGTAGCTCAAATTGCCATTCGCAATGTATTTAATCCAATTTTATGTGGTGGGAAACTAACACAACAATGGATTATTGATTCATATTTGCAAGTTGAGGCAAATAATTTAAACTTTATCAAATATCAACAAGATAAACTCCGTGTAGAACAATATTCTGGATTAATGGACTATGTTGCTGACGTTGCTACAAGCAGAGACATGACAGCTGGCAAAGCCATCATTTTACCATCTTCCTTTCAAGGATCTCCTCGGAATATGAGAGAAAGATACAATGATGCTATGGCTATTGTCACTAAATTTGGCAAACCCGATTTATTTGTGACATTTACATGTAATCCACAATGGCCAGAAATCACACAAAATCTACTTCTTGGACAAAGTGCTTCAGGTTGGCCAGATTTAGTAGCCAGAGTTTTTAAGACTAAATTAAATGAATTAATACGTGACTTCACTATAAATCAGTTATTTGGCAAATGTCTTGCTTATGTATATACCATTGAATTTCAAAAAAGAGGCCTTCCACATGCACATCTTCTAATAATACTTCAAGAAAAAGATAAATTAGATACTTCAGACAAAGTGGATGCAGTCATTGTTGCTGAACTACCAGATCCAGAACTATATGGTAGACTATATGAGATTGTTACTCATCGCATGATTCATGGACCCTGTGGTGACCTTAATCCACAATCACCATGTATGGAAAATAATAAATGTTCCAAAGAATTTCCAAAAGATTATAGAGACAAACCTATGCCAATTGTGATGGATATCCACTTTATAAAAGAAGAGAAGGAGATAGTGCCATTATTCATGGAAAAAAAGTGGACAATAGATATGTTGTACCCTACAATCCACATTTACTCATGAAGTACAACGCCCACATCAACGTAGAAGCCTGCACTTCCATCAAATCCATTAAATGTGTCTACAAATATATTTACAAAGGTTACGATGCAGCTACTGTAGTCGTCAAAAGTGCAGACAACCCTGAAAGTAGTGAGTTAGTACATGATGAACTTGCATCTCATGTAGATGCTCGCTATGTCAGTGCGCCAGAAGCTATGTGGCGGCTTTTAAAATTTGAAATGCATGATAGATCACATGCAGTATATAGGTTAGCAGTACATTTGCCACAACGACATTTAGTCTATTTCCATGCTGGAAATTAAATGAATGCATTGGCCCAAAGTGAAGATCGTCACACTACACTAACTGCATGGTTTGCATTAAATTCCACTGATGCTGAAGCAACACAATACTTATATATTGAAATTCCATATCACTATGTTTTTGTGAATGGATTATGGAGACCAAGAAAAACCAGAGGCAATAAAATTATTCCAAGAATTTACACAGTCAGTCCAAGAGATGTTGAACGTTTTTGCTTACGGATATTACTTTTAGATGTTCCTGGAGCACAAAGTTTTGAACACTTAAGAACTGTTAATGACATTGTATATGAATCCTTCCATTTAGCTGCAAGACATAGAAACTTACTCGCTGATGATACAGAGTGGGAAAGATGTTTAGAAGAAGCAGCACAATGTCAAATGCCACGACAGATGAGAGAACAATTTGCTTTTATTTGTATCTTCTCAAATGCTCCAAATGCATTAGCTTTGTGGGAGACTTTTAAAAGTAATATGGCTGAAGACTTTATGCGACGATACAATGAACCCATTGCACACTTAAAAGCGTTAATGGAAATCCAAGAAGTCTTTTTAACTCATGGATTAAGTTGTGCAAGTTTTAATTTGCCTGATCCAGGTCTTATAGATGACATTAACTTTGAAGACTATGACATTCAACTACAAGCAGAAAGAACAGAAGAAAGACTTGCAACTTTAAATACACTACAATTGCAAGCATTTCATGCCATTAAAAATGCTATAGATGATGACATGGTGACAGAGCGTTATTTCTATCTTGATGGACCTGGCGGATCAGGAAAAACTTATTTGTACAATTTATTAATGAGTTCAGTACGAGCACAAGGAAAAATAGCAATGGCGTTTGCCACTACTGGAATTGCTGCACTTTTATTAGAAGGTGGAACAACTGTTCATAGTGGATTTAAACTGCCAGTGCCTATTTTAGAAAATTCTGTGTCAGATATTCGCATGACATCCTTACAAGCAAAGAAATTGAAGAAATGTAAATTAATTATAATAGATGAGGCCACAATGATGTCATGCTATGCCCTCCAATGTATTGACCGTTTGCTTCGTGAAGTCATGGAGAATATTTTTCCATTTGGTGGAAAGGTAATGTTGTTGGGTGGCGATTTTAGACAAACATTACCTGTCGTTGTACATGGAAATCGAACTGACATTATCGAAACATGTATAAAGTCAAGTACAGTATGGAAACATTTTACCCATCTTCAACTGCAACAAAATATGAGATCAGAAGGCCAAACTGATTTCAATGATTGGCTTATTAAAATTGGAGAAGGCAGAACAGAAAAAATACTACATTTACCTGACGACACTGTAGAGATCCCACCTCATATGATTTGTCAACAAGATATTATATCGGCTATATTTGAAGGGAGCATAAATAACGAAGAATATTCCGAGCTTGCCAACAAAGTCATACTGACGTGTAAAAATAAAGATGCATTAATCCTCAATAATGAAATCTTAAAAAAAATTAATGCACCACAAAGAAATTATCACAGTGCTGATTCTGTACTTGCTGATGACAATGAAAGTCAGGCTAACTTTTCGACTGAATTCATAAACTCTTTAACTCCTTCTGGAATGCCACCACATATTTTGCAGCTAAAGAAAGGTGCAATTATCATGTTACTGCGAAATATGAACCCCAAAAAAGGCCTATGCAATGGCACAAGATTAATTGTTCAACAATTAAAGGACCATTTTATAGATGCTGAAATTTTAACTGGGACCCATAAAGGAGAGAGAGTTTTCATACCAAGAATAGATTTAGCACCAAGTGAAAGTAGTCTCCCTTTTATACTTCAAAGAAGACAATTTCCCATTATTATGGCATTTGCCATGACCATTAATAAATCACAAGGTCAAACTTTCAAATCTGTGGGTATTTTCTTGGAAGAACCAGTTTTTGCACATGGTCAATTGTACGTTGCGTTGTCACGGTGCAAAAATCCACAGGCTATTAAAGTTTACATTGAAAACAATGAAAGTCAAGGTGATTTATTAGAAGATGGACGTATTTTTGCAAAAAACATTGTCTACTATGAAGTACTATAACTTTGAAGGATACAAATTAAAGATGCCAAGATTTTTTAAAAGCATTGCAAAATACATAACAATTGGTTGTTTAATTCAGTCATAATTAATGGAAGTCATGTTTATGAATGATTCGCCTCACAAAATACTTGCCTTGCATTGTTAGTAAAAATTATGTTAAAATGTTAAGTGACTATGTTAATGTTTCTAATGTTACAAGTTTAAAAAATATATTTTCAAGTTATTTCATTCAACAGATTACAAAGTGGATGTTAAGAGGTCAAGCACCTTTTAAGTCACAATGTAAATATTGTCTGTTATCTTAAGATTACTACCTACATTAATGTTTATCGCCAGTTTATGTGCTCAGTAATAAATTACTTTAATTACGTACGTTTTAAGAAGAGTTTTACTGTATGCCTTCCTCTACATTCAATGTATATTCAAGTTAACAATTATTGTGATAGAAACTGAATTTTAATACTGATTAATTTAAATGTCAATTGTTTTTACATTCAAATGTTAATACTTTTAATAAAAAATTAGGTTACAAAATGTATTCACTATGTTCCTGTTTATAATGTTCAAAATTATACCAATGTTTTGTCAACTTCTAAACTTACATAAAAAATAAAGTTCAAGTTTAAAAATATATACTTTGAAGGTTATTGCTTACATATATTTTAAACTTCATGTTAACATTTGCGACGTTTAAAGAAGGCTTTTTACTTTTTGCTTTCCTATTCATTCAATGTATATTAAAGTTAACAATTCTTCAGATACTAATTACATTTTAAAAAACCATTACATCAACATTTTACAAAAATACACGTTCATATTAAAATACTTACAAGTGTCAAAAATATATGTTAATAACTAAACAACTTGACAAACATATACATCACATTGCCGTCATTTTTTGACGGGCAAGTCGCTAGTATGAGATATAATGGTTTGGCTATTACAGAACCCAGTTCCCTCAGTACCCTTGGATGTATTCCATCAGGACCTGGAGCTTTATTAACATTTATTTTTTCTGTCGTCTTTTGGATTTCTTCCTTTGTTAACCGATTATTTGGTGAAGGTAGTGTAGCCCCATTATGTTGCAGTGTTCCAACCACTGGTAGCTCCCTTGTGTATACCGAAGAAAAGAACCTATTTAGCTCATCTGCCTTTTTCTGGTCACTAGTTTTCAGATGGCCTGTGTCACATTGTAATGCTCCTATAGCTTCCTACCTCGCCTTCTTCCCATTAATATACTTAAAAAATATTTTAGGGTTTGTCTTACTCTCCTTTGCAGCTGACTTTTCATTTTCTATTTTAGCCAGTCTCATAGCCCCATTGCAAGCCTTGTTGATTTCCTTGTACCTGCGTAATGCAGTCTCTCCCCTTCTTGTTTCTATAATTTAAATGCCTGTTTTTTACTTGAGTTACTTGGCAATACCTCCCTATTGACTATATTAACCATCCCATTCTCCACCCCCATGACTAGATAATTTATTCCTTACCCCCTCTACACTTTCTACCCTACTACTTCTATCTAGTCCCTCCACCCCATCTACTAGTCTAAAAACTTGTAAGCTTCATGTATATTTCCTTAACATTTAAAAAACTATTCCCCTATATTTTATAGTGCTTATTAAAGCTGTCTTCAAAAGTATACATTTTTTTAACTACTGAAAAAACAATACAATATAGTACTATAAAAGACAGTTTGTGAAATTCTTAATAATAATAAGCGTATATTATGTCATAATTACCAAATCATCAGCAGATGTATTATCTCTGTTGCTACTCTATTTCAACTATATGAGCACATAGCTTATATTTCAAGTGCAGAAAACTGTTTTCTGTCACAATAGCCGTGTCTTGATTAAATTGTGGTCAGAACATCATTTCTCTTGTACAGTACTTTTCAGCTCCTAAATAATCCTCCTAGACCTCTCTCCTGAATTTCTTTTTGAAGGCTCATTATGCCCTTGAAAATGATTCCTTCTATCACTCAATTTTCCCATGTGCAGTTCCTGTAGTTTTATTAAACTTGTAGAACAATTTCCTTTCTCATCAGGTCACATATTCTGTTTCTGATTTGATTCCTTACATTTTGTGTTTAGCCGCAAAAGGAATTGACATTACTTCTAGATCCCATTAGACTAGTAACCTAGACTTGTGTGCTATTTCAGCTTGTTTGAATATATTTATTATTTTATAAAAAACACAACTATATTCATATTTCTTGTTTGATAGTTAAAGGAACATTGAACACTATTTTTTTTTTCAATTATGAATTTTAAAGAGTTTGTCTGAAACATTACAAAAGACACATTTTCCCTTAAAACAATATTAAGTAACATTGTTTACAGGAAATGTTTTTCAGTAAAGTGAGTATTGTATCGATAGATCTCATCTCTAATTTTAGTCACTGACCTGAAAAAAGGATCTTATATTATTGTGGTATACATCCAAGTATGTAAAATTCATCTACATTTAAATAGTATTAAATAAATACTTACAGCCCTATTAAATTCCAGCCTCGTAGATACGAGGTTTGTACTTAAGCACTACATGCTTCAAATTCTGAAAAGTTAAGACGCTATTAAATTAGCCCTGCTGCGAGTAACGTGTGAGCTACACAGTATGGCCGTTCGTGTCAACACAGAGGATGTGCCTCATCCTGGGGTGTCTCAACCCCTTACACAATCTCAGTCTGCTGGGGAGATATTCTACCTTCTCCACTTTCAATTTGCTTTTGAGGAAGATTAAAGCCAGCCACAATGCCACTCAAACTGGAGTTGGTCTCCGTTATAGAGCTGAAACTCCTTCAGTTATAAAGGGACTCCTTCACCTCATTTTCTATCAGCTGCTGGGGAGAGTTAGTGCCAAATGTACTGCCTCTGTTCCACTGAATGGATTACCCAACTAGACAGCAGGGATGCTTCCCTGTGAAGGGTGCCTCTTTTTTAACTTAAAAAACTTTAAAAAAATGGTTTCTGGCTTGAAAAATCCCCCAAAATACTGCAGTTCACAGACTGGCCAATGGAACAGGAGAGTTACAACAGGAAAAGGAAGTTGCTATGAGAGTATCACTGCTGGGAAAAGGTGAGTTTAAAAGAAAATATTACTTTACTAGAAGATATATATATACTGGAGCTTTATAATGCATATGTTATGTAAAGTAATGATACTGTATGTCTGTGTGTTATTGAGAATGTATACATTTGTGTAAGAAGATCTGACTAGCTCTATAATATTCATGTATATTGTGTATGAGGGAACTTTCTATACATCTGTAGGGTTGGAGGCCTGTGTATGGAAACTGTATATATACAATATCTTACAAAAGTGAGTACAGCCCTCACATTTTTGTAAATATTTTATTATATCTTTTCATCTGACAACACTGAATAAATGACACTCTGCTCCAATGTAAAGTAGTAAGTGTACAGCCTGTATAACAGTGTAAATTTGCTGTCCCATCAAAATAACTCAACACACAGCCATTAATGTCTAAACCGTTGGCAACAAAAGTGAGTACACCCCTGAGTGGAAATGTCCGAATTGGGCCCAAAGTATCAATATTTTGTGTGGCCACCATTATTTTCCATCACTGCCTTAACCCTCATGGGCATGGAGTTCACCAGAGCTTCACAGGTTGCAAGTTCCTTGTGCTGGTTGAATGTGCCTCAATCCAAGGTTTAGTAGGTGTAGATCCACTGTCACCAAGTCTGTCATGACGCAGGTTCCCCTGCTCCAGATGCTTGTCAGCCGCAGAAGGTCTTCTCAGAGCCAGACAGTGCACCAGGGCCCACCGGAGACACACTGGAGGAAGATCTTGCTGTTGAATAAAGAGGGACTCTAAACCCAGAACATAGTGCAAAACAGCTGCAAGGTCTCATTATTATGACCACAACCTACTTTTGATGTTAGCATCACATAGCCAATGAAATATGGCACTAATCTTGAGCTGCCTTGGTGGGTATATAAGTTGACATGTAGGCATGCTGCAAACATATCAACCATTGCTGTCATGGGTAAAACGTGTTATTTATCCAACTTTAAAAAGGCGATGATAATTGGCTTTGGGACCAAGGGTGGCAGTATTTTTGAAAAACGCAGTTTGTGAACTGTTAGCGTGCTCCTGTGGTTAAAGTGGACCGTGACTAGACAAACAGCATCATTGCAATAAAATGGCATGGAAACTGTGGAGCACCACATGCCATTGATGTCAGAGGTGAACCTCGTATGTCAAGGTGTGTGTGCGGGAGAACTAACACGCTACAGTTGAGCAACTCACCATATAAATGAACCAGGGGGATACCAGATATGTGTCTAAAATGACAGTACAGCGAACTCTGTACACTGCACCCATGCTGATGAGGGTTCATCATCAGAAATCAGTTCAATTTGCATGACAGTACAGAAATTGGACCTTTCATGACTGGAAAATCTATGCCTTCTTTGAACAGTCACATTTTCTCAACTGGATGGACGTGGGTGTGTCAGAAGCAAAACCTCTGAAAACAAACACTCTGCAACCATTGTTTAAGGAACACATGCTGGTGGTGGCAGCATTATGGTCTGGGGAATGTTTTCTTTTCACTGTCTGGGTCCACTCATACGTCTGGAAGGCACTCTCAACTGACTGGTTTATCTAGCCATCCTTGCAGATCAAGTACACCTATACATGTTGATGGTCTTCCCTCGAGTGGATGGGATCTTCCAGCATGACAAAGCAAGATGTCATATGGCCAGAATTGTCCGGGAGTGGTTGGAGGAGCACGAGGAAGACTTCCAACCATTGGCCTGGCATCCAAATTTCTCGGACTTGAACTCCATTGAGCACCCGAGGGACCACTCTGATTGTCATGTTTGCCGTATGGATCCTCCACCACGCACTCTTTAGCAGCTGTCAAATACACTGCAGTCTGCATGGCTACAGATACCCTTGCCAACATTCCAGCATCTTATTGACTCACTACCATGCCATCTAGCTGCTGTCCGTGCTGCACACAGCTTTTGTTGGGGATATTAGCTTGTGGTCATAATAATGTGACTCAACTGTGTATATCACTCTTTATTAGGGAATCAGGGTACATTTATAGGGGGTAAAACAAAAGAAAGTGGAAAAAAATATTTTACAACTTTTGAGAAGCATCTTTGAAATACCTGCTAAACCAAGTTGACCAAACACAAGAGGTTGGTTGGTGATTGGTGGATTAGAGAAACCATTTGGCAAAATGTCATTAAACAGGGGGGGGGGGGGATCTTTTGGAATTCACCAGCCTTCTTCTCTATTTTTTAATTCACTGTTGTAACCCACCGACCAATATCCATAGCATTGTGGAGGTGGCTTTGTGATTGGTTGCTGTGGCAGCCATTCCACCAATCAGGCCAGGGCCTATAACCGTAGGAATCTTTAATCAACAAATGGGAACCAAGCTGACATTTAATGGGGAAATGCATAGTTTTTAGGCTGCTTACTTCTATAGTTCCAGGACTTGAAAACTACTGGCCCTAGTGTCTTCATAGTAGTAATTATCCATTTCTAATAGAGGCCACCATTAATGAGGTTATAAAACCCCGAAAAGATCACAGTGGCCAAATAGTTTCACTGATTTTTGTTCTAAAATTATGAAATTCTTATTTTCACTGCAACCACCTCCTATTAATTTGCACCCTATGAACATTAATTCCCTTTTTTACAAATACTCATTTTTGTATTGACATATAACAAATAAATGATCCCTTTTTAAATAATTTAATTGCTCTAATTTCATTTTTGTTTAAAAAAATATTTAGCACTACTGTAACTAAATCTGACTTCTTCATTAATTTTAACATTTATTATGTTTTATTATGTAAACTTCCCTTCTCCTTATTCCAGAGTTTTGATGTATGTTTTTTATAATATGTAAAGTATCTTGGATAAGGCACAATAAACAAATCTAAATAAATACATTATTAATAAATACTATTTATTTTTAGCATTATGTAAATACCATTAAATTAAATGCCATTATTTTAGCATTAAGTGTATAATATAAATATCGTTCTAAATATGTTCTTCTTTAAAATGAAATTGAACTAGTAAATATGTCAATAATATTGAAAAAAAATGATTTTGCTATTGTTCTCGTATTATATTGTATAATATTAAATTTTCTGGTTTACATGTAGTTTTATACTTTAGTCAATATGGCAGGTTTACAGTTTAGCAGATTTGTTTTGTACTACACTAGGAAAAAATGTAATGGCAGAAACAAGGTGGGAGCAAATGTCCTTCTTAAAGCAGGTGCATCTTTCATTTTATGGCTCTCTAGAGACGCGCTGTCTACAATAGCGGCAACCATTGAAAGCAGTTCTGGTCACCTTCACATTCCAACAGGCCAGAAACAATTTCAGGTAACATCTGCTACAGTGAGATACTTATACAAAAAGTCCATCCCTCTGAGGCATATTTCTGTACATCTATTCTGCCTTTGTATTTAAACTCCAGCTCAATTACCAAAACTAGAATGTTTTGCCAAAATAAATAAAAATAAAACTAGTTAACATAGTAATTTACACACTTTTGCTCATAAAACAGTACATTGATGCAACATAATGCTTGTGCAGGTTTCTGAATTTTATTCCACAAAGTAGGTCAGATGTATACTCATGAGGATATTTTAGCACAGGCAGATATTTTTCGATTTCCACTCAAAAGAGGTCTTAGGCTTTAAAATAACCTTCAAGCCTTTTCACGTTCTAGTGTGCTGTTTTGTTAAGATAATCCAACAAAACATATTATTTTACCTTATTATTTTTAATATAATAATAATCTGATGCCAAGCATTGCTGCCTTTATAGAGGCCTTTAAAAAAGGTCACTGTTTATATCTTAGACTCGCCTTGGATATAGATTACATTCACATGATCCAGATTATAATGGGCACATGTCAACTTCAACCTTATGAAATAGGAAAAGAGACATCTGGCAAAGCAATGTCTATAAGTACATATTTCAAAGATTATGTCTTTTTTCTTTAACTATTTTCACATGATGTTAGAAATACAGAACAATATATATGACATGTGCATATTTTTTTGAATAATTAGTAATGTTTTGGTTGATGGGATTGATCGTACTGACAATCCATGTCCATGTTTTTAATATCTAAATATTTATAGGACTTAATAATTAATAATTGTACTGTAGTGCCCTAACAAGAGAAGCTAGATGTTTTAATAAGGTATTAATCATTAAAACAATCAATTATTTCAAAAAGCAATATTCAGTAATATACTTAGGGCCTCATTCAAATGCGGTTTAGCCAATTGAATAGGGCTCTATATAAGCACAGAGCATATTTTAGTTACAGAAGTTTTTAGTTAGTGAACTTCTATCCAAAATCAAGGTCTTCACCAACTAAAAACTTCTGTAAAAAAAATATGCTGTGTGCTCATATAGAGCCCTATTCAGTTGGCCAAATCGCATTTGAATGAGGCCCTCACTGTGAAACATTAGTGTCTCAGCCTCCAGTTTCCATCCCCTATTATGTATTGTGTCCTGTAATTATCTCCTATAATTATATTACATACTCAAGTGATAAACAAAAGTTATTAACCCTCCCAATAAAACATTGTTTTATCTTTCCTAATAAATCACTATTAACCTTCCCAACAAAAAAATATAAATTCTCCCAATAAAAAATTAAACTGTATAATAAACCCCATCATGCAAATATACACTATCCCCAGATAAAAATATTGTTGTTTTTTTTGTTTAAATAGCAAACCACTGTTTTAACAAAAAATAGTGAGTTAATATTTTGTACAGTGAAACATATGTACATTTTCCACATTCTGTAGGGCCTATACTTTAAAATAATATATGCTTATTTGGTGTTATTGAGTATTTTCATTCTTTGGCACCTCTTATTCAACTTGACTTCTGACTGTTGACGTACACCATGGTTCAGTCCTTGGCACCCTCCTTTTCTCCATTTATAAATCCTCCCTTAGTACCTTAATAAAATGTTGGGATAATATATCATGTATAAAATCTAAAATCTATAAAATCTATCCTCTATATGCAGATGACCCTCAAAATTATTTCTCAGCACCAGATCTATCCTCCTCTCTTCTAGCACAAATTACCATCTGCCTCTTAAGCATATCCTACTGGATGTCTCATCAACTCAAACTCAACATGTCAAAGACTGAGCCTACCTCTAATACAGCTTCTACTCCTCAAATATCTCTCACTGTTGACAACACCATCATCACTACCACCTACCAGGCCTGTTGTCTTTGGGTTTTGCTAGATCCTGCCCTCTATTTCATTCCTCACATGCAATACATAACAAAATCTTGTAATGTTCACCTAAATAAAAACATCTACAAAATATGTCACTATATTACACAAGGCACAACTAAAATTCGAATCCATTCTCTCATCATATCATGGCTCGACTACTGCAACTCTCTCCTTGCTGTTGTCCCCATCATCCGTCTGTCTCCACTCCAATAAATAATGAACTCCTCCACTAGACTCATCTACCATATTCAACACTCTGCGGCACTTCTATGTCAGTCACTCCACTGGTTCCCCATAGCCTTCAGAATAAAATTGAAAATCATTACCCTAATGGATAAAGCCCCCAACAATATTGTACCCTCTTATATCTCTGTTTTCATCTCAAAATAACATTTTCTCTTGCTAATGGCCTTATTTCTTTCTCCTGTGCTGTCCCTACTCTATGGAACTACTTGTCTGGCTCCACTAGACTATCTTTCTGCCTCAGAATCTTTAACAACTCACAAAAAATGAATTTGTTTAAAGTTGCTTATCACCTTCAGTCTTAATATGCACAACTGCATTGGCTACAGCAAAGTGTTACTCACACCCACAATCTACAGTACAACGTACAGACACCTCCAAATGCTTGAGCCTATTGCCTTACACACTGGCATTTTGCATTTATCATCCTCTTGTATCACACTCACCACCTTTAGATTGTAAGTTTGTGAGTTTTCAATCCTGTAAGGGGATTTGGGAAAAAGCACGATGTACTTTGATTTTAAGCTCAAAGACAGGGCCCTCCATTCTTTTGCAATGTGTTAATATTGTGTTTGCTTTGTACTTAACTTATGTATAGCGCTAAGGACTATGTTGGCATGTTACAAATAAATGATGATAATAATAATAATATAATAATAATAATAATAATAATAGTGTTGTCTGTGTGTAGACCCTCTTCCATATTCAGTATCCTGTATGTTTCTTAGAATTAACTTGAATGAGTTTTGTTGTTTGAATGGATTTTTCTCAATTATGTAAAAAAGTGGTTTTATTAAAGACTTGTGCATTGATGTTGTTTATGATGTAACACCTGTCAGCAATTGTTACATTCTCTGGGGTCTGCAGATGCAAGATATCTATGCATACCTGTTTTTTTTATGTTCTGAGTCAGTTGGATTTTATTTATCAAATACATACAATTTGTGTTTAGCTGTAAATATGTCAGATGTAAACACTCATATACTTTTGGTAACAGGGTTGAATTTATAGATACAAAAATGTGTGGACCCTACATATTTGATGTCTATTTAATCATTGTTATATGTATTTCCTGCAATGAGTCTGAGTGAGATTGTTGAAGGAAAACCGGAGATCCATATATTTTTTTGTTAAAATGATATAAAACGGCCTCCTTTAAATAGTTAATCATAGTATGCAAGCGGTAATCTTTCACCTTCCCTTCTGCCTTCAGATCTGGTCCTTGTTCCTCTGCATTTCAAATGTGGCAACTTAAAATGCAGATAGAGCTCAGCACAGTGTTTTATTATGACTTACCGTATATACTCGAGTATAAACCGACCTTTTCACCACATTTTTTTATGCTGAAAAAGCCCCCCTCGGCTTATACTCGAGTGAAAAAAAAACCTCCTCCTCCCCCCCCTTATCATCCTCCTCCTCCCCCCATACCATCCTCCTCCTCCTTCTCCACCTTCCCTCCTCCTTATCATCATCCTCCAACTTCTCCTCCTCCCCCCCTATCATCCTCCTCCTCCCCCGTACCATCCTCCTTCTCCTCCTTATCATCATCCTCCAACTTCTCCTCCTTCCCCCCTCCTTATCACCATCCTCCTCCTTACCCCTCCTTATCATCATCTTCTTTCCCCCATAACCTCCTCCTTATGGGGGAAGGAAGATGATGATAAGGGGGGGGGAGGAGGAGAAGGAGCAGGAGGATGATAAGGGGGAGGAGGAGTATAATAAGAGGGGGAAGGAGGAGGATGATAATGGGGGAGGAGGATGATAAGGGGGGAAGGATGAGGATGATAAGGGGGGAAGGAGGAGGTTGATAAGGGGCAATGAGGAGGATTATAATGGGGAGAGGAGGAGGATGATCAGGGGGGAAGGACCCTCTTTTGCACCCTCGGTTTATACTCAAGTCAATAAGTTTTTACAATTTTTGGTGATAAAATAAGGTGCTTCAGCTTATACTCAGGTCGGCTTATACTGGAGTATATACGGTAATTGTCCATTCTCTCTTTCTTCATTCAGATCTGTTTCTGGCTAAAGCTGATGGTACACAAATTACTGACAAAAAGTTTTGAAAAATAATTAGCTAAACCACTGTTTTCAAATGTGGATGTCTTGATGGCGCTGTATATTGTACCCTTGCTACTAGAATTACACGAAGAGCAAACATCTACAGAGTGCTAATACAGTGACTAAACAAAACAGGGGGTTTCTGACTAACCCCAAAAGTGAGTACAAGATGTGGTAGTTGGGAAAGAGGAATGGGGAAATGTTATTGTGTGAAAAGGAAAAGGATGTGTTCTATGACCAATTATCATTGTGCAAATACCCAGGAGCTATTGCTGGATATGGTGGGAGTTTATGTTACTGTTTGGTTTGGTTATAATGTATATCCATCTCAAGCTGATTTGTAGACCTAACTACATTTGTAATCCCAAGTTATACTAGAGAGCTAGTCATTATAATAATTTCTACTCACCATGAATCATTTAGGTAAATATTTCTTCCATATCCTCTTCATCTGGCCCAAGATGATCTTGCCCACTGATGAATGATACTTCTCTAGTTCTTCTCCAGTATTTATAATTCTGATTTTATTATGATGTCACTGCTTGAATTATTATGTCTCTGGTGAGTTCCATAGCATCATAACCTTGTAGCAAGCTGCCAGCCTACAACAGGCACAAGTTTTCTGAGCAGTGATAGATTACTTTCACATCAGATGCATCTAGCCACCTACTTCCAATACAGGTTTATTTGATGACTTCAAATGATCAAATGTTTCCTGGTCAAATGAGGGTTATATTTAACTGATCCACTATGTATAATTATATTTTCTTGACAAGCCCCAAAAGTGACTACAAGATGTTGTAATTGAGAATGAGGGATGGGAAAATATACCTGTGTGAAAGGGAACAGAAATAATTTTAATGGAAAGAGAAAGAGGATGATGCAGAGGATATATTTGGGTGGAAAACGGGAGTTTTGTATTGAAGTAACTAAATTACGATTACAAATGCAGTTGCAAAGGTAAGTCATATTAGATTGATTACCAATTATCCGTGTGCATGTTATAAAAGAGGTGTGACAATTAGCACTCTGATATGTGCGTTTCCAATACAACATGCTGGAAATGGTGGAGGTAGTGGTAGTTGGAAACAAGGGGACATAGTAGAAACATGTGAATGGAAGCATGGGAAGTAAATAGGGGTAACATAAATAATCAAATAGTAGAAATAATGGATACATTATATAGAGAGAGCAGTGGACTGAGTGACATGGTAAAGGGTAATGAGACAAGAGAAGAGAAAGAGGTGACGAAGACAAGATGGGGAAAAAGGTAATATAATGCCAAGGGAGAAAGCAAGAGTGGAACATAAAAAAAGGGGAATGGAGAGAAAAAAGAGACAATTACTAGGAAATTAGAGAGAATAGACACAATGGATGGGGAATGGAGAAGAGGGAGATATAAAGGCTACAGAATAAAGAGTACATTTTCTTGCCTGCCATGCCCACCCTTGATTTCCAGCTATTCTAGGCCTTGGCCTTATTGCCATTTTGTGAAATATGGCCCTTTTTGTTTCTTTTCAAAAATTGACATCCCAGGCCTGGGCCTAGTTAATCTTTGCAAAATACAACACTACCAACATAAACATGCAGGGGATCTCATGAAATTCACTGAATGTCATTTTTATCAACAGCACTCTTTATGTCCCATCTCTTTCTTACAATACCTTATCAAAATTATTTCACTGGTGCTAGAAGAAAGGCTATGTAATTGGCCCCTTATGCATTTTACTTTTACAAGGAAATTTAAAGTGACACAGCAGAGATTCGAAATAGGGAATAATTTAAAACAATAGCTAAAACAAGTACTTTATAAATTGAATACAATCTTAAAAAAATATCAAATTTTCCTACAATAAACTAATATTGCAGTTTCATTGAGATTCAGATATTTTGTTAATTGTTGTGTTTTGTTTTCAGTGCAGTCATCTGCAGAGAAAGAGACTAGGCATGCTCAATGTACTGGCCACTGCTCTGAAGATAAAGGAGCCTATAATGTTAATAATCTCTCATTTATGAAAGATCTGAATCTCAGTTTGTGGGTGGATCAAAAAGGTTGACTGACAGATGAAAATGGCAAACTAAGGTGTTAGTTTTAAAGTAGGAAAAAAATAATTTCAAGGAACATTCAATGTATAAAGTCCTATCTCTGCACACAGGGCAAGTTAACCGGACAACTGCAGATTCTCAGGCCAAGTTACTGGGTTTCAAGACAAGTTGCAAATATTAATTTCTGATTAACAAAAATGTGTCCCAAACAGAACATAAACTTTATTTTTTTCAGTACATCATTTGATACTGGTTTTGCCCCAATCAGCAGTGGGCCACTTCCTTAGACCAACACATGTTTTACACTGTCTGCCCCTTTGAATGAACCCCACATGGGTTAGGACTGGCTTCAAAGACCTGCTGCCAGCCTCTCTATTTCCTCAGCTAGGTGCCCAGGAGTCTATGACCCCAGGTATTCTTCCCTCCAGTCAGGATCTGGGCACAGAAGGGTTGATAAGATACTGTGAGCCCTTGAACCTTAAAATTAAAGGTCCTTAAAATGAAGGCAATTATAATACCCCTTTGATTCAATTGGCCATGTGGCTAATGTCCATCTGGATCCAGTGGCCAGACCCCAAAGTCCAAGTTTCCTGGGGTTCATGACATATAGTTATTACCTATAGTTTTAATTTGTACCATAAATGGAATGTCTGCTGTGTCACTTTTAGATTAAAGAAAATGTTATATATTTAAGCAAAGTGTACCACAATGCTGTTTCCCTTTACTGTAGTATTATTGTAGCTCTTTAACAATTTTCATACTACTTTCAATAGATTTTTCATTACACTTTAAAATGAGCTGAGGGACAGATTCAAATATTATTTTTTAATGTATAAAATTGTATGATTAAGACTAGAAACTTGTATTTTGCCAAATTTAAAGCCACTTACTTAATAAAATTGCTCCCCTAGGAAACAAAAGTATATATGTGCCAATATGATATAAAGTAGCACTTCTCTAAACTAGACTGCTTTATCTTGTGCAGTACAATATAAGTGTAAGTGCATGTTAATTAGACTCATAGTTTTGTAAATCTCCAGCCAAAGTGGGAGAAGTGTTTTCAGTACAAAGGAATACAAAGATTTAAGCATAACAGACAGTAATTCTAACTTACATAGACTGCACAGGAAGTTACCATATTATTTGGAGTAAAACCTGAATATTCATGTTGGAAATCTGTAGAATTATTCAAAGTTTATAAAAACAGAAAGGGAGGGTATACTTTTCCTAGGGATCATACAGACCAGGGATCATACAGTCCAATAATATATGTGACAGAAACACCCAGACCAGAGCTAGAGTGCTGCTAATTAGACTGTGAACTGTCACCAGGATTTTCTCTTACACCACAGCTGACTCGAGCTGCCAGCAGACCCCAATCTCCTTAGGATTTAGGAGAATAAAAGCCCTTGGCAGGAGGGCTGTATAGCTTGTTAAATGATTTTTAGAGTTGAAGGAGTACATCCTACAACATTCCTCCTGATCGCCTCTTCTTTACTGAATGATACACATATTTTCTATAGAAGGAAACACAATAAAACATGCCCATAACCCATTAGATAACACAAAGAAGACCCAAAGGTACCTCGGGTGCCCCACCCTAGGTACCAGCTAATCAGAGACTTTCTATTTGGAGCATGTGCATGCCTGCACAGGTAATATGCATGCATTTACTTCCCTATAGATCCACACAGTATAGTATAATCAATACTCTATGCCACATACGAGTCTGATGAAATAGTACAAGTTCTTTGGAAAAAAGGGCAAGAAGCATTTGATTAAGCTAAAACTGGACTTCCTGTGATCAGCACGCCAGAACCGAAGTGCCTTTAAACATAACCCACATGGCTTTCTCTATTGATAAGTCTTGATAATATCCATCTACAAGGAAGAAACACGACAACAAGTGTTTAGTTAGTGATTGTGTGAAAATTGTGCATTTTCAGTTCAGCATATTATTAATCCTGGGCAATGCAACTGCAAGACTGCTTCATGGGATGACACCAGTGAGAGCCGGGGACTCCAGGAAATAACAAAAGAAGATGCAGGATAGCCATCCCTGGTTTGGTTCAGCCCAGGTCCAAGAGGTGTTTAGATTAAAACCTATAATCCACTGTGTAACACTAATTCACGAAAGTGCATCATTTAGGAGTGTATCCATTTGTGTATAATATTATATGCAACTGATTTAATACAGTGTTAAATGTGGTGGATTGTTTTTTCTTTCTATTCTGAGATGATTTTTATTTAGGAAAAAAACAACAAATGAAGACAATATTTTTTAATGTTCTTAGTATAGTTTAATACAATTGTTAGCACTGTTAAATATCAATATGGTTCATAGTGTCAGTCTGACAGGTATAATAGAAGTGGACAATAATTCTGGGTGCCAATTTATTATATATTTTCACACTTTCTTGGTTGAACTTACTATTGAAAGCAATTACAAAATTACAAACTTGTACCAAATTTAAAACTTAGGCCAATATCAAGTCATTTTGGAGTGGTTATGAATATCGTAAAAATATATAGCTAAAGTATGTATATATATTATTAGGAGGATAATATTTCAATCTAAACAGTGTCAAAAAGAAAATGGAACCAAACTTTGCAAAAGAACTAACATACATAACAACAAGACTTATAACATCTAAGGGTCAAATTCATGCACAATGTGGTTTACATAATACATAAACTACATCTTAGATGAATCTGCATATATATTCTATTAAAAAGCACAATGAATACTGCCACTGTGCCCTGATCGGACACCATTTTACCCAGAATGATCACTCCATCCAAATGTAAAAAAGAAAATACTTTCAAAACTATTCAGGAGAGACAAATATTTTAAGTGAAGATGGTCACATTCTTCAGCATTAAAGATACAGGACTTAGCATGGACACATAAACTCATTTTTCTCTCTTATCTCTTCATCCTACTTTGTGTATGGATTCACATATTTGCTCTGACCAATTATTTTACTTATGATGCCTGTTTTCTGTCCCGTACGAGTTTGTTCTTTCTCAGCATTTTTTCCTATTAATTCTAATGCAAAGGTAACAGCTAATCCAGTATTACTTTCCACTTGGTATTGTATCTCTTGAAAGCTTGTAGCGCTAAATAAAGTGTTTGTGCAATAAAACACGTATCGCTGTATACGGTAAATCCTTGATTATTCATCTCTCTCTCTCTCTCTCTCTCTCTGTATATATATATATATATATATATATATATATATATATAGTAATTTAGTAATTATTAATCCATATATATATTTACATAGATTAATAATGAGTATTGCAATATAATTTGATACCTTTTGTATTGGACAAACGTCTTATTTATAATGACTAGCTTTCGAGAGGCTTAACCTCCCTTTATCAAGTCTCAAGCAATACTACATGAGATGGAACCCTCAGTTTGAATAATAACAGCAGATGCAGATAGAGTGGAGACAGCATCTGACATCATCAGGTAAATACATATATGGGGAATAAACACAACATAGCAAAGGAAACATATATACACATATACATCAATATATACATGAAAAAGCAGAGCACTGTAGTCCACAGTGATATATTTACTGTTGGACAAACACCTCACTAAGAGTGCTAAATCTGTTATAGTATAAGAAGTAAAAAAAAATCACATGAAATTCTGATAATGTGTTAGAAAGCCCAAGTCTATATTAAGTCCTGTGTTTTTAGTGTTGAAGAATGTGATCATCTTTATTTTGAATGCTTTTCTCTCATGTACTGTGACATATTGAAGCAGAGCAGGATCCCCTCTCTTTAGAGACTGGGCTGCAGGGCAGTATTCCAACGTGATAACGACCCCAAACACACCTCCAAGACGACCACTGACTTGCTGAAGAAGTTGAAGGTAAAGGTGATGGACTGGCCAAGCATGTCTCTAGACCTAAACCCTATTGAGCATCTGTGGGGCATCCTCAAACAGAAGGTAGGTGAGTGCAAGGTCTCTAACATCCACCAGCTCTGTGATGTCATCATGGAGGAGTGTAAGAGGACTCTAGTGGCAACCTGTGAAGCTCTGGTGAACTCCATGCCCATGAGGCTTAAGGCAGTGCTGGAAAATAATGGTGGCCACACAAAATATTGACACTTTGGGCCCAATTTGGACATTTCTACTTAGGGGTGTACTCACTTTTGTTTCCAACGGTTTAGACATTAATGGCTGTGTGTTGAGTTATTTTGAGGAGACAGCAAATTTACACTGTTATACAGGCTGTACACTTACTACTTTACACTATCGCAAAGTGTAATTTCTTCAGTGTTGTCCCATGAAAAGATATAATAAAATATTTACAAAGATGTGAGGGGTGTACTCACTTCTGTGATGTACTGCACACAAATATATATCACATATTATAATTGTCTAACTGCGATTCGTCGTCATGCTTCAGCCGAATCGCAGTTTGACAATGATAAACTGCTGCGCATTTCGCAGAGCGCGGCGCGAGCCGCGCATGCGCAGAGCGCGGCGCGAGCTGCGCTTGCGCAGAGCGCGGCACGAGCCGCGCATGCGCAGAGCGCGGCGCAAGCCGCGCTTGCGCGCAGCGCGGCCCGAGAGCAAATGAAAGAGTGGGGAAGAGTGGGGAAGAGGGGGGGTAGAGGCACAGAGGGAGAGTGGGGAAGAGGGGAGGGAGAGTGGGGAAGAGGGGGGGGAGAGGCACAGAGGGAGAGTGGGGAAGAGGGAGAGTGGGTTAGAGGGGGGGGAGAGGCACGGCACAGAGGGAGAGTGGGGAAGAGGCACAGAGGGAGAGTGGGGAAGAGACACAGAGGGAGGGGGGAGAGACACAGAGGGATAGGTGGGAAAGAGACACAGGGGAGGTAGAGGAGGGGGAAAAGACACACGGGAGGGAGAACAGGGGGAAGATACACATGGGAGGGAAATGGGGGGGGGAAGAGGGGAACAGACACAGGGGGAAGGTGGAAAGAGAAACAGGCCAGGGGGGAACAGGCACAGAGGGAGAGGGGGGAAGAGACACAGGGAGGAGAGATACAGAGGGTGAGGGAGGAAGAGACACAGAGGGAAAGGGGGGAAGAGGTACAGAGAGAGGGGGAAAGAGGCACAGGGGGGGGGACAGAGGAAGGGGTGAAGAGACACAGTGGCGAGACACACAGAGAGAGGCGGGGGAAGAGGCACAGAGGGAGAGGGTGGAAGACACAGAGTGGGGAGAGACACAGAGGGTGAGGGGGAAGAGACAGGGAGGAAGAGGCACAGAAAGAGGAGGGGGAAGAGACACAGGGGAGTGAGAGGAGGGGGAAGAGACACAGGGGAGAGAGTGCAGGGGGGAAGATACACAAGGGAGGGAAATGGAGACACGAGGAAGGCTGGAACAGACACAGGGGGAGGGGGAAAGAGACACAGGCCAGGGAGGAACAGACACAGGGGAGGGTTGGGGGAGACACAGGGGGGGGAAGAGATGCATGGGAGGGAGAAGGGGAAAAGAGACACAGGGGAGGGGTTTAGAGACACGGGAGGGAGAGGGAGGTAAAAACACAGGGGGGCAGGAGATACAAAGGAGGTAGACGAGGTGGAAGGAGACACGAGGGAGGTAGAGGAGGGGGGAAATAAGACACGAGGGAGGAAGTAGACAGAGGGAGAGACTCGCAATGAGCTCCAAAGGGGCTCATTGCAAGACCTGTGATGAGCGCCAAAGGCGCTCATCACAAGGCCAGTAAAGTAGAGGGGGAGAGGCTTACATTGTGTGGCAAACAGCATTGCCAGGCTTCAGTTTTTATTGCAGTCATTTTTGACGGGCAAGTCGCTAATATATATATATATATATATATATATATATCGTATATACTTAAGCCAAGTTTTTCAGCCCTTTTTTTAAGGCTGAAAAGGCCCCCCTCAGCTTATACTCAAGTCACCCGTGTCTCTCTTTCCCCCCATGTCTCTCCACCCCCGTATCTCTCTTCCCCCCCCCCCCTGTGTTTCTCCACCCCGGTGGCTCTCTTTCCCTCCCGTGTCTCTCCACCCCCGTGTCTCTCTTTCCCCCCCGTGTCTCTCCACAGCCGTGTCTCTCCCCCGTGTCTCTCCACCCCGTGTCTCTCTCCACTACCGTGTCTCTCCACCCCCGTGGCTCTCTTTCCCTCCCGTGTCTCTCCACCTCCGTGGCTCTTTCCCTTTCCCTCCCTTATCATCCTCCTCATCCTCAACATCCCAACCTCATCCTCAAATGCCCCCATCCTCAACCCCCCTCCTCATCTTCAACCCCACTCCTCAACCCCCCTCCTCATCCTCAACCCTTCATCTTCATCCTCAACCACCCCTCCTCAACCCCCCTCCTCATCCTAAACACCCCTCCTCATCCTATCCCCCCCTCCTCACTTTACCCCACTAATTACCTCTCCCTCTCCCTTTCCCCTCACTTACCTTCCATCAGCAGCTGCTCCTCCGCGTGTCTTCCGGCTGCGTCGGGACCCGGCATATGCTAATGATGTGACGTCACATGCGCATCACTTCATTAGCATTGGCTGGGTCCTGACGCAGCCGGAAGGAGCGCGGAGGAGCGGAGGAGCAGCTGCTGATGGAAGGTAAGTGAGAGGAAAGGGAGAGGGGGAGGTAATTAGAGGGGTATGTTGAGGAGGGGGGTTGAGGATGAGGAGGTGGGTTGAGGAGGGGGGTTGAGGATGAGGAGGAGGGTTGAGGAGGGGGGTTGAGGAGAGAGGTTGAGGAGGGGGGTTGAGGAGAGGGGTTTAGAAAGGGGGTTTGAGGAGAGAGGGTGAGGAGGGTGGTTGAGGAGAGAGGTTGAGGAGGAGGGTTGAGGATGAGGAGGGGGGTTGAGAAGGGAAATTGAGGATGGGGGTTGAGGATGAGGAGGGCGTTTATGATGAGGAGGGGGTTGAGGAGAGAGGTTGAGGAGGGGGGTTGAGGAGAGAGGATTAGGAGGGGTGTTGAGGAGGGAGGTTGAGGATGGGTGTTGAGGAGGGTGGTGGAGGAGAGAAGATGAGGAGGGGGGTGAAGGAGAGAGGATGAGGACGGGGGTTGTGGAGAGAGCATGAGGAGGGGCTTTGAGGAGAGAGGATGAGAAGGGAGGATGAGGAGGGAGGATGAGGAGGGGGGTTGGGGAGGGTGATAAGGGAGGGGGAGGGAAAGAGACACGAGGGAGAGGGGGAAAGAGACACAGGGAAGGGAGAAGGGGGGTGAGACACAGGGGAGGGAGAGGAGGGGAAAAGACAGAGGGGAGGGAGAGGGGGGAGAGACACAGGGGAGGGAGAGGGGAAAGAGACATAGGGGAAAGAGAGAGGGGAAGAGACACAGGGGAGAGAGGGGGGTACATAAGAAAGGGTCACAGAGGGCACAAGAGGGACACAGGGGGCAGCACATTTCCCGCCCTCGGCTTATAGTGGAGTCACCAAGTTTTCCCAGTATTTTGTGATAAAATAGGTGTTATACTCGGGTCGGCTTATACTCAAATATATACAGTATATATATATATATATATATATATATATATATATATATATATATATATATATTAGGATATCCATAACAGTTCCAAAAGCATTTGATCTTGACCTATACTAAATTTTACATTTATTTTATTTTTTATTATTTATTTATTTATTTTATTGTATATAATTAGTTGCTCCTGGAGTTTGGGTATTGCTGTTATGAACTGCAGTTTACAGTCTGTGTGCACAGTTTACTTCAAGCTGAAGAAAGTCACACAGGAGTGTGTGCAGCTGGTCTGAATTGGGAAAAGTGACACACAAAGAGGAGTGTGTGTACAGGTGTCTGAAGTTGGAAAAAGACACAGACGGAGAGACAGCTGTTTGGAGCTGATGATCATTCTGCAACAGAGTGGAGATCTGGAGTTCTGACGAATGCAGGCCAGTGATTGTGAACAAAATATTGGACTGTTTGTTTTGTTAGATAGTGAATGAAATGTGTCAGTAAAGGTATTCAGATACCTTGATGGTAGCTAGCACTGTTTTTGTCTTTGATTTGTTTTGTTTTATTATTGTTATATCTTTGACTAAATATGATGTATGCGATCCTGAGGAGTGCCATGCTTCTCTCTACCCAAGCTCAGAGCACAGCTCCCCTGTCGAGGGTTTGAGGAGGGAATCTGATGCAGAAGGATGGGGTGGAAAGGTGGCTGGTGTTGTGAGCAAAGGTCAAAGAGTAAAGGGCATTCACCGGGTCCAAACAAGCCTCAGTATGAAGGATGTTGATGAAGGCACTTTGGAAGTTTGAACCCAACCAGAGATTCATCCCTGGATCAATACTCCCTCTCTATTTATCCAGGATAGCCCTTAATGCCCTTTTTATTTCAAAATATATCCAATCCCTTTTTAAAGTTATCTATCAAATCTGCTGTCAACACCTCCTTTGATAGAGAATTCCACAGATTAACCACCCTTAGTGTGAAGAACCCTTTTCTTTCTTTAAGTCAAAATCTTTTTACTTCTAATCTCAAAGGATGTCCCCTTGTCAGTTGAAAACCTCTTGGCACAAAAAGTTCCCTTGACAAAGCCTTGTATTGACACTGGATATATTTATATAAGGTAATCATATCCCCTCTTAGATGCCTTTTTTCTAGAGTAAATATGTTTAACTTGGTTAGTCTTTCTTCATAACTTAGCCCCTCCATTCCCTTTATTAGCTTTGTTGCCATTCTCTGTATTTTTTCCAGCTCTAAAATGTCCTTTTTATGTAGTGGTGCCCAAAATTGTACTCCATATTCCAAATGAGGGCGTACTAGGGATTTGTATAGTGGGAGAATTATATTTCCTTCCCTTGCTTCTATACCCTTCTTAATACATGCTAATATTTTACTTGCCTTTGCAAATGCTGCTTTGCATTGAGCACTTTTACCTAGGCGGTTGTTCACAAGTACTCCCAAATCCTTTGCAATATCCGATACCCCTAGATCTGCTCCATTAAGATTATAAATTGGATGGCTATTTTTCCTACCCAGATGCATAACTTTAAATGTCTTCGTATGAAATCTCATCTGGCACTTAGATGCCCATTCCTCTAATTTATGCAAATCCCTTTGGAGGTAGAGTACATCATTTTCTGATTTAATTAGCTTGCACAACTTTGTGTCATCAGCAAAAATGGAGACACCACACTCCAATCCAACTTCCAAGTCATTAATACATATGTTAAAAAGGAGGGGACCTAATACTGAACCCTGAGGAACCCCACTTACCACATTAGTACAAACCGAGTATGTTCCATTTACAACAACCCTTTGCTTCCTGTCTTTTAGCCAGCTCTCAATCCATAAGCAAATATTTATGGCAATCCCTGTATCCCTTATTTTGCTCAATAGTCTCCCATGTGGCACTGTATCAAAAGCCTTTGCAAAATCCAAATAGACTACATCCACTGAGTTGCCTTGATCCAAATTCCTACGAACCTCCTCATAG
Organism: Discoglossus pictus; assembly: GCA_027410445.1. Classification (NCBI taxonomy): domain Eukaryota; kingdom Metazoa; phylum Chordata; class Amphibia; order Anura; family Alytidae; genus Discoglossus; species Discoglossus pictus. The sequence goes on along the minus strand of CM050163.1, from coordinate 220,696,960 downwards.
AAACTAATTAGGTTTGTTTGACATGACCTATCCTTCATAAATCCATGTTTGCTCCTACTTATAATTCTGTTTGAATAGACATATTTTTTGTATATCAGCCCTTATTAACCCTTCTAAAAGCTTTCCCACTACCGAAGTGAGACTCGCTGGTCTATAATTACCCAGTTTTGCTCTTGCTCCCTTCTCACCTCTGCCTTTCTCCAGTCATCTGGTAGAGACCCAGTGCTGAGTTAATCTTCAAAAAATAGATATCATGGTTTTGCTATTACAGAGCCCAGCTCCCTCATGTATTAACATTTATTTTTCCCAACCTCTTTTGGATTTCTTCCTGCGTTAACCATTTATTTGGTGAAAGTAGTGTCCCATTTTGTTGCAGTGTCCCAACCACTGGTACATCCCTTGTGTATACTGAAGAAAATAACCTATTTAGCTCATCTGCCTCTTCCTGGTCACTAATTATCAGACGGCCTGTGTAACATTGTAATGCTCCTATAGCTTTCTTCCTGGACTTCTTCATATTAATATATTTAAAACATATTTTAGGGTTAGTCTTACTCTCATTTTATATTTTAGCCAGTCTAACAGTCCTTTTGCAAGCCTTGTTGATTTCCTTGTACTTACGTAAAGCAGTCTCTGTCCCCTCTTGTTTGTATAATGTAAATGCTTGTTTTTTACTCCTCATCTTTATCTTTAATTCATTGTTTAAACACATGGCTTGTGATTTACTCTACTTTTATTTCCACATGGTATGTGGTGATAAGTATGTTTATTTAGTAAGGATTTGAACGTTGTCCATTTATGTTCAGTATTTTTACCTGTCAGTTCTCTGTCCCAGTCTATACGTTGTATTACTGCCCTTAGACCGTTAAAATCTGCCCTTTTAAAATAAAAAGAGTTTTTGTTAGCCCCTCACAGGTATGTTTTATTTTATTCTATTTCAAATGAGACTGTGTTGTGATCACTGTTTCTTAAAGGTTGCCCTATTTCAACATTTGATACGATATCAATATTATTTGTAATGACTAAATCTAAGATAGCTTAATTTCTAGTAGGCTCTTGTATAGCCTGGGCCAGATAATGATCCCTGGGTGTACTCAAGAACATAATCCCCTTAGCTGAACTGCTGGTCTTATTTATCCAGTTTATTTCAGGGTAATTAAAATCTCTCATTATTAGAACTTCACCATGCGTAGCTGCATTTCCAATCTGTAACAATAATTGTATTTCTTCACTTTTTTATTTATATTATATTTGGGGGTTTATAGCATACTCCTACTAATATTCTTTTAGAATTTGCTGCTCCGCTATTTAACTCTACCCAAAAACATTATCACTAGTTTCACCATAAATATCTTCTCTGAATATAGGCTTACATTTAGGCTTAACATACAGACAAATCCCTCCTCCTCCTTTATCATTGTCGCTATCTTTCCTAAATAGGTTATAATCATCCAGATTAACAGTCCAATCATGAGATTCATCCCATCAGGTTTCAGTAATGCCTATTGAATCCCATTTCTCATTAACTGCCAATCATTCTAACTCTCCCATTTTTCCTGGCAAGCTTCTGGTATTAGCGAGCATACACCTTATGTTATGAGTCTGTAGTTCTAAAGTGCCTGCCACTGTACTTGCGTTAGCAATACCTCCCTATTGACTGTACTAACCCTCCCCCATCTTCTTCCCCATGATTAGTTTATGTGTTCCTTACCCCCTCTGCACTTTCTACCCCATTACTTCTATCTAGTCCCTCTCCCCACCTACTAGTTTAAAAACTCCCCCACTCCTACCATCCTATCCCCTAGCACAAAAGCTCCCTCATCATTAAGGTGCAATCCATCCCTGCTATGAGATTGTACCCAAGTGAGAAGTCAGCCCAGTGCTCTAAAAACCCAAACCCCTCCTTAATGCACCATATTTTTAGACACGCATTAACCTCCCTAAGCTCCTTCTGCCTCCCTGGGCTAGCATGTGGCACTGGTAGTATCTCAGAAAATACTACCTTGGAGGTCCTTGCCTTCAGCTTATTACCTAGTTCTATAAAATTATTCTTTAGGACAATACATCTTCCACTAACTTTGTCATTGGTACCAATATGTACCAAGACCGCCTGTTCATTTACAGCCCCTCCCAATAATTTATCTGCCCGATCCACAAAATGCCGAACCTGAGCACCCGGGAGACAGCAAACTGTTCGATTGCTGGGATCTGGGTGACAAATCACCCTGTCTACCTTCCTAATAAGAGAGTCCCCAACCACCAAAACCTGTCTGTTGTTCTGCCTATTCTGCCCTCCCACTCCTCCACTAGAACTGTTCTCCCCGCTGTTAGAGGGAACATCCCTATCTGGCATTGCCATTCCTGAATGGACATCCCCAACAGTTTCACTCAATCTGGCAAATCTGTTGGTGCTTGCCAACTCAGAACTGGCCTCCCTCCTGCCCCTGTTTCCAATGCTTACCCTTGTAACTGTAACCCAGCTATCTCCCTGGACATCCTCAATAGCCCCAACTCCACCCTCCATGCTAGGCCCAGCTAAACTGTGCTCCGTGAGCACCAACCCTCTTTCCAGTGGAGCAATATCACTAAGTGCTGCAATTCTCCTCTTCAGTTCTCCAATTTGAGTTTCAAGATAGGCAACATACTCACACCTGCCACAGAGGTATGGACCCTGGATCATCTGTTCCAGTCGTGCATACATTTGACAGGATGTACACTGAGTGAGGTTTCCACTGGACTGACTCATAATTACAGTGGGGGGGGGAAATGTATAAAGCACTATATTGTTCTCCCCCTTTGCACTCCCTTCTTTTCTTTAAACTCCTACACTTATACTAGAACTGCCCTTATGCTAGAAGTGTTTGCACCTTCCCCTGTTTATATTAGGTTCTTACTACTCACCTGCCCACTACTCACTGCACAAGTACACACACTTACTATTCAGGAGAAATTCCAGAACAGATGCAAGCACCTCAAAAAGCATCACACACAAATACCAAGCAATTTGGATTATTTTTGATCTACAAGACCAGGTTGCAGTGACTGAACAGTCTGGATTGATCTGGCACTGTGCAGCAACTTTTGGACTTCACTTTAACACAGATCTACTGGACTGAAAGATACTGGATGGGGCACAATCAACAACTATTGGGAAGGTGTCTGGTGAGTCTAAACCCCAAAGGGGACCCTCTTATGTCATCCTACCCCAGCTAGACCCCAGCTCACCTACCCAGGGGAGGGCCCCTTGAGGGGAGATATAAAGTGGAGCACAACATATCATTTTTCACTTCATATTTGAAGAAAAACTAACAAGCACTCTATCTCAGTTACTACTGAAAGCTAACACAGGGTAAAGCTAGCAATAGCCCTGCAACTACACACAGACACTGGTGGACATAGAAAAAAACTTCTACACCAATCTGGGATCATATGGAGCAAGTGAAGTTGTACTCCCACACCCCAGGGACTGTACCTTTACAGCATCTCCTTGCTTGGGACTCATGTGTTGGCAACCATCATTAAAAGCTCTGTTTATTAAATCCTAATTGGTGCTGGACTTTAATCAGCAAAGCAATTGAAGCAAAACTGCCACAGCCAAATTTAATGAACTGTTTAAGACAAGGAATTTTTTCCTCAATCCCTTATCATCTTAACTTGTTTATGTTATATGAGATAAAGGGAGCGGCTGTTGTATAAGTTTGGTGTTGACTACACCCTGTATAAAGGACAGCTCAACCAAGTGGCAGCTTACGAAAATTACATGCCCAGGCTTATAAATATATCAGTGCTTCCACTAGCCCTGGCAAAGTGTACTGGATGAGGGACAACTGGACAGTGGGGCAACAGGGGACAGTAGAAGGAGAGAGACCAGCCTGAAGCCCTAACCTGGACAGATGCTGGAGGCCTGCTAGGAGGAAATGGTGAGCTTATTTCAATAGCAATAGCAGAAACACCATATCACCTGCCCCAGAGATAGACCCCCTGACAGGGACAATCTAAAGCTGCCTAACTGGTAAGCATCAACTCAGTAGGTTAAGCCCATACACAAAGATTGAATAGTGTACAGCATTGAATGTTTTACATGACAACCCTGGCCACCAATCCAATTTGTGTACAGAAATAGTAAAAATAAAAAAACACACGCCTTATGAACATAAACCTCTTCAGAGTTTGTATCTATTGAAACCCTGTACATGAGGATCAAAGTCCACCATCTGCACAATAATAAAGTTTTCTCTGGCCGGTGCTAGGCCTAGCACATTATAACGTCGCCATCTGGTGGCCAGGAGGCTATTTCCCAGCAAATCTATGTGATTAGCTCCATCTTGTGGACAAAACTGGTATCTACCAAATTGCTGCAACCAAACTATTTTGCACTGCCACCTAGTGGACCTGTAGGAATATATCATCATAGACTTTCAAAATACACCAATATTTTTGAGGATGCCTAACCGGCCTATTTTACTGACACAAGTGGATAAGAATATGCTCACTATGTAAACGCACCCCATACTCCGGTGTGGTGGCACAACTCAAGGTGAAGTGACTTTGACAACTACATTTTATGTACGGTTCTTATAAAAAAGGAATGGCTGGGATCTCAACAAGAAGGGCAACCAAAACTATACAACAAAGACACCAACGCAGTCTGCCCGACAGCCAGCCTCAACTCCCGAGCGTTCCCCAATTGCTACCATGGAATCCACGGCTCCTAGTACGAAAGCAGACATACAGGATCTAAAAGATCTAATCTAATCTTTTAGAACTGAGATCACTGGAGAAATGAAGAAAGTGGCTGCAGAACTTACTGGTGAAATAAAAGCGGTTGATTCTAAAGTGACCGACCTGGAAGTGAGGTACCATGACTTATTAGCAGAACACTCCCAACTGACAGAAGAAGTGTCAACCTTAAGAGATGAACAAAGCCAACTCCAATACGTGCAAGAAGACCTGGAAAACCGCTCTCGTTGTCAAAATATTCGGATCCGTAACCTCCCAGAATCCATTACAGATCTCCCAAATTATATGATGGATCTCTGTAAACTTTTGCTGCCAAACCTGGAAGAGGAAGCCTTCAGAATAGACCGCATTCACAGAGCACTGTCAGGTCGTCCTGTTGCTGGAGAGAGAGCTAGAGATGTTATTGCAAAATGTCATTACTGCACGACTAAGGAGCTCTTTATGAAAGCTGCGAGACCTGGTATTCCAGAGATTGCAGGTGGCCAGCCCACCATTTTTGCTGACCTTTCTCCGACCACTTTGTACAAGAGGAGATTATTCAAACCTCTTCTGGAGATCGTTTTGGCCCAAGGATGGAGGTATACCTGGGGCTTTCCTTTCAAATTGAACATTGTGAGAGATGGAAGAATTTACCCAGTTTTTGAAATGGAGGAGGGCATGGCGCTGCTCTCGTCTTGGAACATCCGTTTACCAGAATTAGGGGAAGCGGCCCAACGCCTGGATGCCAGACCCTACAGACGCCCTAGGCTGCAACAAAGAACCTAAGTCTGTAATTATCTTTTACATTTAGAAGGGTGAAAAACTAAAGGGAAAAGGAAAAGATTTCTCAATGCGTAATACACCCTATAAAACTGTGGACAGTAGAACAGGGACTTTGTAGCTTTATCTACATAAGGCACAGCCTCCAGGCTAAATTTAGCGACAATGTTGAGATAATTTAGTCCTAGTTTTCTGGGTAGATATGTATAGATGGAGGTATGTATATACAGATATATATATGGGTATGTAGATATGTTTATGTATATGTTTGATCTTATCTATTTTCACCTGGTGCCGACTCTAATATTAGCTCAGGGTCCTCTACAGCAGCTATCTAATGTTTAGATTTCATCTGCATAGTTATAGTCACTTAATTGTTAATGTTCTGTTTCTGAAGCTGTGCCCCTCAGGGGGTTAATTTTGTAAACTTTTTCTATTTTGACTTTATTTTGGTTTTTGTTTTGGCGAGTCGCCTGGATATCTTTCTGCAAGGATTCCAGGTGCTTCACCATAGGTTATAGGAGGACAGCGAGTTGCTTTCCTCATTTCAGTGTACATTGTATATTGTTCTGGATATATACTTAATATACCCATACAAACACTATACACATATCTTTCGTAATTACTTACTTGTATACGGTTAGATTTACGTACTGTATTGTACAACACGGTTATTTTTATATATTGCTTTAATATAAATATATATATATATATTTCTTTTTATTTATTTTTGCTTCCTCCTTTAGACGCCTCCTTCCTCCCTCCCTCTGGCTTCTCTTCTTTTTCTCTCCCCTCCCCCTCTCTATACTTGATCTATTTACTCTAGCCTGGTGTGGAGCCCTACGAATCATTAGGTCCAAGTGAAGAACACCCCTCAGGTCACCTGCTTTCAGCAGATAACCTACTCATCAGAAGCTCTATCTCTTGGGTGTCGCTCAGAACAAGTAGCGAGTAATGGCTTTATGCATAGCATCTCATAATGTTCAGGGGCTGAATGAGCCGGTGAAGCGTGGGATTGCCCTAGGGGAGTACGGTCGCATGGGGCTAGATATTGTCATGGTACAGGAGACCCATTTTAAGAAGAATTCTATCCAAAAATATTGGGGGAAATGCTTCACGCAAACGTTTCATTCTACCGCCCCAGAATATTTTAATACACAAGAGATTAAATTTCCAACACATATCCACACGCAGAGACACAGAAGGGAGATTCATCCTCGTACAGGGCACTATTAACGAACGCCAGATTTCACTGCTAAATATATACGCCCCGAATGTTGGACAGGCTAAATTTTTTCATAAAATCTCAGACATTATGTCTGACTGGCAACAATCAACATGGATTATTGGGGGAGACATGAACTCGGTCCTGGACCAAGCAAAGGATAGATTGGGCTATTCAGACCCGATGATTATTCCCACCGCAACAAAGTCTTTCAAACTCTTACTTAACAACCACGGTTTGATTGACGCATGGAGAATGACCCATTTTAATGATAGGGAGTACACTCACTACTCGGCTAGACATAACTCATATTCTCACATCGACTATATTTTAATACAGCAACAGCTAGCTTCAAACCTACAGGATGCTGAAATCCGGCCCATTGCATGGTCAGATCATGATGTTGTATGTATTTCCTTAAATGACCTGTTGCCTAAAGGGCGCTCCCCCTCGTGGGCACTTAATCCAGCTCTACTTAATGACGTAGTCACGAAAGATAAAATACATAGCGCCATAACAGACTATTTTGATCTAAATGGTGAGGGTGAGGTAGAGAGAGATGGAGTTTGGGCTGCACACAAAGCAGTGATAAGGGGTAAATGCATTCAAATTGGGGCATGCTCTAAAAGAACAGAGTTAGCCCAAATAAATATACTAAACAAAAAAAATTCGACCCTTCAAGCAATCCCCCTCTCTAGGAGACCACCTGAGACCCAGGCGGAAATATTTAAACTCAAACAACAGTTGCAGGAGATTTTACGTAAAAAAGCGGTAACACTACTGCAAAGAACCCAATCTCAGTATTTCACACTCTCGAATAAGCCAGATAAAATGGCAGCCAGAAAGCTCAACCAGCAACTAGCAAACTCTTTTATTCCAAAACTAAAGATGGAGAATGATAAAATTATCTATAAGCCACGTGACATTACGGAGGCATTTGAAAAAATTTATGCCAATCTGTATTCTGCACCTGCTAGGTCGGGCTCGATTGATCATATGACCCAAATAGACACTTTTTTGTCTTCCATTAAACTCCTAAAACTGGATGCCGGACATTCAGATCTGCTATATGACTGAGACACTACATAAATTTGGCCTAAGCGAGAAGTTAGTGAAGGGTATTTTGGCATTATATTCGGCCCCGACAGCATATGTCGCATACCAGGGGTTTAAATCTCGATCATTTAAAATCACAAGAGGGACGCGGCAGGGGTGCCCTCTATCTCCTCTCCTCTTTGCTTTGTGTATTGAACCTCTGGTGGTAAACCATCAGAGAGGATATGAGTATAAGGGGAGTTAGAGTGGGAGAGACGGAACATAAATTAAGCATCTTCGTGGATGATGTCATGCTTACTATCTCCGAACCATTAGTCAGTCTCCCTAACCTGTTCCATGCTCTTGAACTTTTTGGTAGGATCTCTGGCTTTAAAATTAATTCGAGTAAGAGTGAAGCGCTAAATGTCTCCTTACCAGAGCAGTTGAAAGCCCAATTATCAGGAAACTTCTCCTTTAAGTGGGTCCAAAAGCACATGAAATATCTAGGGTTTTTTATCCCCAGACAATCTGGCCTAACGTACTCAGCAAACTTACCGGCGCTCATTAAAAAATTAATTACGGATTTAAATACGTGGTCCTCATACAAAATTTCGTGGTTAGGGAGGATTCACGCTATCAAAATGAATATTTTGCCCAAGCTCCTGTATCTCTTCCGTACCATTCCAACGGCTGTTCGTTCCAAGGATATCTTGGCTATTCAGGGGGCAATCTCTCGCTTCATTTGGGACCGTAAAAGACCTAGAATAAATAAGACGGCCATGAAGGCTGCAAAGGCCAGAGGAGGGTTGGCCCTCCCAGACCTATTGAAATATTGTAAAGCCACTAGATTAGCCCAAATCACTAAATGGTTTGGTACAGAACAAGTGCCAATATGGGTAGAAATAGAAACAAATATCTTTGAACAAAGTGGCCTCCACATTAAACAGGTTATTTGGCTTAGCTTACATTCTAAGTTGGGGAATGCCTCCTTTACTAACTGCATGGTCCAGTCTCTGGCAGTTCTGACTCAACAAGCTCATGGATAGCCCCATTGTGGGTATACCAAAGAACGGCACTAATTGATAGACTCTCGCAATTTAGGTGGTGGATAGACAATAAATTTACGGTGGTGGCTGATCTGTTGAGGGGCAATGAACAGTGGTCTATTACAGCATTTAGGGAAGAACACCATTTACCATTAAGGGAATGCCTTAATTTGTCCCAGATACATGTCAATATCTCCAAAGTAATCAAATGTAATGCCGCTGCCAGGACTACTCCATTTGAGAAATGTTGCCTTGAGAATCCGACTGGCAGACGGAATATCTCTATTATTTATAACTACCTAACAGACCAGACCACACCACCTAAATTACATCATCAACAATCTTGGGAGTCGGAACTTGCCATTGACTTAAACAAGGCTCAATGGAATAAAATACATAAACAGGCGGCAGGCTCCTCATTAAACGTAATATTGAGGGAAAATTCACACAAGACTATTTTGAGGTGGTACCTAACACCGGCTAGGTTGAAGCTTTCCAATCCTTCTTTTGAAGGTAATTGATTTAGGGGGTGTACTGATTTAGGTACTCTTAAACATATCCTGTGGGATTGCCCTAGGATTGCCCACATCTGGCTGGGGACATATGATATCTTGGAGAAACTCTGGGATAGCAGCATTCCCCAAAAACCGGAAGAAGCTCTTTTACGTCTACCCATAGAGGGCCTTAGTAACCAGGCTCAACTTTTGTCACACCAAGTATTTTTGGCAACTCGAGTTACGCTAGCTAAAGCCTGGAAATCGGGAATACCCACATATAGGGAAGTTTTACGCAAGCTTAAGTTCATATATGATATGAGCGTTATCTCAGCTGACCTGAATCAATCATACAAGAAATGGGCTTCATGCTGGGACACCTGGATCCTTAAGATCGGATGGTAAAGTTACATAGTTCTCTAATTCTTAGGACAATCAGGGTGTGGATCCTGATTTTCCATGTCCCTCTCTTCTCCTGTTCTTCCTTCCCCCCTTCCCTTTACCCTAGGCGTGTTTTTTCCTTTGTTTTTAGGTTACAAGTTTGATAACATGTATTTTTATATGTAAGTAATCTGAATTTATATAACAAAAAAAAAGAAAAAAAAAAAGAGAGAAAGCAAAAAGTCGATAATTGAAGTTAAAAGGTTATTTATTTGTATGTTTATATTTTTCAAGGACATTGTCTATATCATTCTTGTTTTATCGTTGAAACATGTGTATTATTGTATTACCTTGATACTCTTAATAAAAAAATATTTAAAAAAATTAATAAAAAGCATCACACACTGATATACCTTTACAGAGGCAAAACCACACCCCCTCTTAGCTGCCACTAATCATTTCACAAGTACACAACACACTTACTGTTCAGGAGAAATCACAGAACAGAGTCAAGCAGACCAGAAAACATCACACACTGATATAGCTTTACACAGGCAAAACTACACCCCCTCTCAGCTGCCACTAATCACTGCAGACGTACACACACACTTACTGTTTAGGCGTAATAACAGAACAGATGCAAGCAGACCACAAAAAGCCACACACTGATATACCTTTATACAGGCAAAACCACACACCCTCTCAGCTGACACTAATCACTGCACAAGTACCCAACACACTTACTGTTCAGGAGAAATCACAGAACAGATACTTAAGAAAGAAAATGCCTGACACAGATCTCTGACACAGAGAAGGGGGAGATTAAACAGATGATTAGGGCCAATGCTCTTTCAAAGGACCAATGTCATGCTTTTGATGAAGAAACTAGAATCCATTCTAATATGGATAAGGAGACATTGGACATTGAGCTGGTGGAATAGGAACCACCATTCCTGAGAGGACATACAAAGCACTTTGGACACAAGTTCCATTAAAATCTGACTCATACAGCCATGATGCAAAACACTCTGGGCAAGGAGAGGCTAGACGTGAAACAAGCACATCAATGAAATAGACTCCATCCCAATGGGACTTAGCAAGCACTGAGTGGACTCTCTGTCTGACGATGATGGCAGGCAAATTGCTGCTAATATGAGGTGCATCTGGATGATGCCAAATTGCATTCTTGAGTGGAGAAGCATGTGTTTGGGAACAACAAGACATCTTACAGAAAGAAGATACAGATATACAGATGTCAATGTTCTTCCAATTTATAAGCTGAAACTGCAAATTGTGCAGAAGCTGAACCACAATGGCCAACAGGAGGAGCAAGATCTCCTTACCAATTGCTTTCCTGAGAGTCAAGCAGCGATCACTAGTAACTCCTCCCGGGTACAAAAGACAGAATATTCCAAGCAGCAGAGGGAAGCAGCTCTCATAGAGAAGAATTTGCTAATACATACACTACAAGAGCAGAGGGTGGCCGATCTCTCTGATCTGGAGGCACAGTTGATTCAAAGGGATGCTTGTCCAGAAAACACTGGCTCTGAGCTCCAGGATCTGTGTGCCCAATGTGCTGTGCTGAGTGCAGAGCTATGTCTGCAGAAAGCTGCTATGCAAAGCATAGAGCATGGGTATGTACTGTAAGTGGAGAAAGAGGCAGAAAGTCTGGCTGAGCAGCTGTAGTTAATGACAGAGAATCTAGCAAGAGGGGATTCTTCAGCTGAACAATGCAAGTGATCCAGTGCAAGCAGAGTGAACTGGCGATGCAACAAGTGAAGAAGGAGAAGCTGTGGCTAAAGGAAGAGAATAGAAAATGAAAAACGGACAGACCTAGAGGCAAAGCAAGAAGAAAAATGAAAAAAGATCAAAAGAAGCAGTTAAAATAGGAATAAAACTATGTGAATGCTGAAAAGTTTTTTTTCCAGAAACCCAAAATTAAAAAGACTCTGAATATGGGTGCTAGCTTCTGTGGGAATTTTGCCCCGTTTACGATTAAGAACATGGCTGGAGCACCTTTGTGTCATATTGAGTTTGAATCTAAAGCCACTGAACAAATGGATACATTTCAGCAAAACCAAAATTCCGAGGTGTCCTTGCTAGCAGAGATAAAGAGATGCAGACGTCATAGGAGGGGAAGCACAGTGGTACCAAAGATGCTTGTTGTGAACAGTGAGGCAGATGAGGTGCAGATCCTAGAAGAACCAGGTTATGCTTGTGCAGCCTGGGAAGGATAAGGTACCAGAGTGCAAGCAGTTTGGGCGTTTAAAGCTGCTACCGTTCTGTGAGTTATAGTACCTATTGAGGCACCTAGAACAGAAATAAATAGGTCATCTGTACCCACAATCCATGGGCTCAGGACAGGTTTTTTTTACTATGAAGTAGACAGTGATGATGATGTTGAGCCTAAAGAGGAGGGGATGGAGAAGAGGCATGAAGTGATTGAGAAACTACAGAATGAGCTTGAACAGGACATTTTCGATCAGCTAACCCTGGGAGAGGTAGAAAGCGTGCAGAAAGTGTTGATGAAGGGAGCCCTACAAGCTCAAAGTGTCACAGAATTTGACCAAGTGTTACAAAGATTGGCAGCAGAGGGTCAGCTGCTGTATGAGTCAGGGACCAAACCCTATCTAGTTGTGTTGAAGGAGCATCAGAGTGCTGTAGAGCTGTTGGTGAGGGAGAGAGAAGCCAATCATAGGAAACTTCATAGGATGGAGTGTGTACTCAGCAGTGTGGGGCAGGAGATGGCACAGCTGAAAGAAGAAAACAGACCTCTTCCCAAGATGATCAACAGCAGCTAGATATCTGGCACAAAGAGATGATGAATCTACAAAATGCCATCCAGTCACTGTCAAATTCCTTAATGCGGGTGACACAGATGAAGAACAATGTGCATAATAATAGAGAGGACTGGAGAGTTGAGACACACGGTGTGCAGAGGTTACTGGAGAGTGAATGGCAGTATGTACATCTGAAACTACAGTTACGTCTCTGCCACCATGGCTTTGGAGAGCAGAACTGCCTTGGAAAAGAATGAAAGAGGTAGATAAAGAGCAGAAAGAGCAGAAGCTTCAGAAGCTACAAGAGAGTATCACCAATGCACAGGAGAATCAAAGCATTTACAAAGATGACAGTCAAAGTGATACAGGAGATGCATTGTCCCACATACACTGCCTCACAGTGTTGACCACTCCATCCTGTAGTGTTGAGCTGGGAAGGATGTGTGACAGAGAAATTCAAGGGGTTTGTATGAGTCACAGTGTTTTCAAAGCACCTTTTCCCCAGGAAGTCTGAACAAGCAACTTTTCTTGAGCAGTTGATCAGATACAGCTGGTGTGACCTGACTTAATTACTACTGCTGGAATTTGTGTGTGGCTGCTATGGACTGCAGTTTCTGTGTGAGGCTGCCAATGACATGTGAATAGAGTTTCCTTGACACCAACAAAAAAAGAACACACACATACACATAAGTGTGTGCGGCTGGTCGGATTTTTTTGTAAAAGAAACAAACAAAGAGGAGAGGGTGTCTGAAGCTGGAAAAAAACACAGACAGAGAAACAGCAGTTTGGAGTTGATGATCATTCTGCAACAGAGTAGAGAAGAATACATGCTAATATTGTGTACAAACTATTGGACTATTTGTTTTGTTTTTGCTCCATACAGGTTTAGGTGGATGGGAGCTAGTTAGTGAGGGGACTGTCAGTAAAGGTAGAGATTAATTATTATCAATGGCTGACATTTTAATAAAACCTCATATATATATGAGAACAGATACAAGGGAGGGGGGACAGGAGGAACAGACACAGGGGGAGTGGGGGGACGGGGGAAAGAGACACAGGGGAGGGGGAAGAGACAAGGGAGAGGGAGAGGGGGATAAGAGACACAGAGGAGGGGGAAAGAGACACAGGGGAGGAAGAGGGGGGAAAGAGACACAGGAGGGATTGAGACACAGGGGAGGGAGAGGGGGAAAAGAGACACAGAGGAGGGGGAAAGAGACACAGGGGAGGAAGAGGGGGGAAAGAGACACAGGAGGGATTGAGACAGAGGGAGAGGGGTAAAAGCACGGGGGGGAAGAGACACAAGGAAAGGAGAGGAGGGGGAAAGGAGACACAAGGGAGGGGGAGGAGGGGGATATGAGACACAAGGGAGGAAGTAGACAGGGGGAGAGGCCAGTAAAGTAGAGGGTGGGAGAGGCAGAGGTGGGGGGGCTCACAATGAGTGCCGAAGGCACTCATCGCGAGGGCAGTAAAGTAAAGGGGGGAGAGGCTCCCATTGTGTGACAAACAGCATTGCCAGGCTTTACTTTTTATTGCCGTAATTTTTGACAGGCAAGTCGTTAGTATATATAATAAATAAATAGTACATCCGTGTTCAATTTTGAATGTATAAAGCAAGTTAAAAAACCTGCTGAATTCTGAAAAAAATTGTTGTTACACAGCATTCTGGAAAGCTGAGCTGGAACATGCAAATGTGCCCACAAATGCCTCGCTCTTCAATCCATAGCCCTTCTCAAACAGGGCTTCCTTTAAGTTTATGCCTGCTGTATTACACAGCTTTAATGCAAAGCCAAGGCTGGATTTTACACAAGCTGAGAATTCTATCCATGTACAGCTGTTTCAAGCTTACTGGCTATCATCAGCATGGAGCGGGATCTCATCTTGTGTTGTGGACTTATGAGTAGGTAGTTCATCACAACAATAATTTATAATATGGTGGGCAAAAGAGCGATAGAAGCCCTCCACCTTACAGTAGTACAGTAAATAAATAGTACATCTGTGTTCACATTTGAATGTCTAAAGCAAGTTAAAAAACCTGCTTCCAGCTCAGAATTCTGAGAAAAATAGTTATTACACTGCATTCTAGGAAGCTGACCTGGGACATGCAATATATATTGTGACGGGACACTACCACTCGTGGGGTCAGTGCCCTGTTTTAACCAGTTCTTAACCTTAATGGAGGAAGGCACTCTCTCTCTCTCTTTCTCTCTCTCTCTCTCTCTCTATATATATATATATATATATATATATATATATATATATATATATATATATATATATATATATATGTATAGCATATAAATAGTACATTTGTGTTCACATCTGAATGTCTAAAATAAGTAAAAAAATGTTTCCTGCTCAAAATTCCGAGAAATACAGTTATTACACTCTGGGAAGCTGAGCTGGGACATGCAAAGGTGCCTACAAATGCTTTGCTCTTTAATCCATAACCATTTTAAACAGGGCTTCCTTTAAGCTTATGCCCTTTGCATTACACAGCTTTCTGGCAAAACCAAGGTTGGATTATACACAAGCTGGGTATCCTACCCACGTACAGCCATTTCAAGGTTACTGCCTATCATCAGCATGGGGTGGGATCCCAGCTTGTGTATATATATGCAATTTAAGGAATAGTAAGAAATACTTTTGGAGTTACATATAAAAAGGGTATATAGCCTGTGTCTCTACACAGTATTATTGTCTTTGAGCTTAAAACCAAACATACACAGTGCTTTCCCTAAGGCACTTAGCAAAATTTAAAACTTGCAAACTTACAATCTAAAGGGTATGGGTGAGGTATAGAAGGATGATAGATGCATTGTTTATATTAAGGCTGAATGTGATATGCGTCTTTGAAAGAGGCATTTTTATTGAGGTTTTGAAGAAGGAGGATTGTCTAGTGGAGCAAGGCAAGGAGTTCCCAAAAATAGTCCTAAAGGCAGGAGTTAAGAAGGAGGAAAGAAGAAGGTTGTTAGAGCGGAGAGGTCAATTGGGGAAGTATTTAGAGACGAGCAGAAATATAAGAAGGTGCACTTTTGTTGAGGGTGATATATGTTAGGGTTGTGACTTCAAATTTTAATCTGGAGGCTATGGAAAGCCAGTGGACTGATGCTATAGACGCTGAGCTTTGATTTTGGTAGATGAGTCTAGCAGATGCCTTCATTAAGGATTGGAGTGGTGAGAGACTGATGATGGGGAAGCCAGCAAGGGGAGAGTTGCAGTAGTCAAGAATTTTAGTTGTGTTTTGTGTATGATATATTTTTTTATGTTTTTGAGGTGAAAAATACAAGATTGTGCTATTTATTGTATGTGAGGAGTTAAAGAGAGGCAGGGTTCAATAGAACCCCAAGACTATGGGCCTGGGAAGTGGGAGTGATGTTGCCATTGTCAAGAAGTGAGAGAGATATGAGGGACCTGTAGCAGAGGGTGGAAGATTAGGAGCGCAGTCTCTGACATGCTGAGTTTGAGTTGATGTTTGGGCATCCAGGAGGATATGCTAGAAAGGCGATTGGCCACTTGTGTTCAAGGGGGGAGAGCGATAGATTTTGTGCTGAGAGGTAGATTGGAATGTCATTTGCACATAGATGATACTGAAATCCAAAATATTTATTAGGATACAAATGGAGGAAGTGTCTATGGAGAGAAGGAGGGGGTCCATGACTGAACCCTGGGTTATTCCAATATAGAAAGTGCAAGGTGAGGAAGAGATGCCACAGAAAGAGACACTAAACGTTTGATCTCCAAGTTAAGATGTGAACCATAAGAGAGCAGTATGACAGATGAGAGTGGAGAATGTGGATGAGAAGAGGGTGGTCAACTGTGTTGAAGGCAGCAGAGATATCTAGGTGAATTAAGATAGAGAAATCACACTTTGACTTGGCAATGAGCAAGGCATTGGTAGTGACTTTAGTCAGAGCTGTTTCTGTGTTGGGGTCAGAAGCCAGATTGGAAGTGATCAAGGAGTGAGCTGGAGGAAATAAATTGGGTAAGGCAATTGTAAATGAGTTACTCAAGCAGTTTTGAAACCAGAGAGACAGTGGAAGTAGAGATATAGTAAGATAGTTAGATAGATTCAGATGATAGTCAGGTTGTCAGATGAGAGTTTCTTAAGACTGAGTGTAATTATGACATGTTTTAAAGATGATGGAAACTTGCCAGTGTTAAGGGAAAAGTTGAGGTATAAATGTGGTAGAGAGGGATAAGTTGTGAAGGAATAGGGTTGTGGTGAGAGAATGATAGTAGACTAGGGACCACATCCTCAGTTACAGGGTAAAAGGAGTCTGATTAGGACAATGTTCATGTTTTTGTTTTCTCTATCTAGAACCAGTTCTACATCAATTAGGTTCCTCTGTAAGCAGCACCCTTCAGTGACTCCTTCTGTCACTGGCATCAATACAAGTACCAAGTACAGTCAATATTTTATACAGCAGTACTACTGACTGAATTGAAAATATTAAATGCCCACTGTAGTTCAAGCATAAAGCAATTTCCAGTTCATGCTTGTTATCTCACTTCATAAAAGCTGAATCATGAAAGTTTGAGTTTTTATCAGCTGAGTGAGAGGTAGAGATAGAGGAAACACAGAGTGATCAGTAGTCCTTGTTAGATAATTGGATTGAAACTGATACGACATACCTTCACCCTCACAGGTCCAGAAGCAGGACGTTTGTATTGATGCAAGCTCTCCAGAGATATAAGCACCACTCTCACACACACAAAGTATAATGGATTCCTCCAAGGTCCTGCAGAAAACATTATGACTTTATAATGTTCTTAGACACAAAGAGCCTCATTCAATTGAGGTTTTGGGCGATCAGTAGCCCGTAAGTGAGGTCGCAAGTTAATTTGCTATTCAATTGGCGTCTTTTTGCAAGCTCCAAACAGGTTACGAGTTACGGGGTTGGAAAAATTGCGATGGTTAACAGCCTCCCGACGCTTTTGATCTTTCACTTTTGCAAGAGTTACAATGGCTAAAATCGCAAAACGCTGTTAAATTTCTCCAAGCCTGCAAATGTTTTCACACCCGCAAATGGCAAAAGAAGGAGAAAATCCTACTAGTGCTAGAGAGGACCCGCAAGGGGGTAAAACACCTATTCATAGCACTGTAAATGCAAATAAAAAATCAATACTGTACTGTAAATGTCGGGGAAAGCGATGATAGACATTACAATTAATTGCACAACAGTCTCAAGCTCGCAAATCGGCATTAAATTAAATTAATTTTAATTTTTCATTTAGGGGCTAAATCAATCTTGGGTTATCAATTAGTTTAATACATATTAGGCCACCCACATGGACAAGAACAGGATTGGCATTAATTTTAATAAATATTTATTTTGCGGGTTTGCTAGTCTGATCGCATATCGGACCCCCGAACCTAATTGATTGACATGTATCCTCCATGTTTTACTGTCGTAATAATAACTCATTTTCTATTGGCTAATTTGAAATGAGAGGTTACAGGCTTGCTTAATTGATCATGTTCCCACCCTGAACTGCTACAAACCAGTGCATGGTTTACAATTCAGCTTTGGGACAGTAACTTGTGGGTTTGAGCAATTGAATAGCATCGTAATTTGGAGATGAACAGGAGCCCGCAACACACCCGCAGACATACGGCCTACAGCGATCGAATTGCTGGCTTGCAATTGAATAGAGGCCAAAGTTGTCAGACATATTTTATTTTTTGTACAGTGGCCTTTTCACCACAATGCTTGATGCATTTCTGCCTTGCAGTCACAGCTCTATCAACTAAACTCAAACTGGTGGTGTGAAGAACCAGTTACCACATACTGCAAAATATCCAGCAACCAATGCTTGAAAAAAAAGTCTGGTCCCCTCTATAACATATGAGGGTTTTCCACGGTCTTCCAAGGACTGCATCAGTGATCAAGTATGCATAGGTTAACATTTGAGCAGTAGACATTACTCATCAGACATAAATCTTTGGGATTGGTACAAAAATGTATAATATTTGTAACAAATCACAATGCCTAAAGTGTCTCAGTATAGATCAACATGTGGCTCTTCTGTTATATTCAAATTCATCAGCACCAGTTCAAATCATTGCTGTGAATTCAAATGAGTGTTAGTTTGCTTCATTGATTAAAAAGACAAGATCCATACAGCGTTTGATCATGAGTAAATCCTTCATGATGCAGTATGTACGTTCAGTCAGAGAGCTGATGCCATTATGGAAATAGAAGGTGTAGGAGTACCATGGCGAATTATATATTTATTAAAATAATAGAAATTATGCACTTTATCTATATTTATGCAAATTATACTCTAGGAAATAATTAATATGCTTTGTTACTCATTTTTGAAGAAGTTTAAAGAGACATGGGCCCTCATTCAATTGCGATTTGGCCAATTGAATAAGGCTCTAAATAAGCACATAACATATATTTTTTAAAGACATTTTTAGTTAGTAAGCATCTATCCAAAAGCAAGGTTTTCACTAACTAAAAACTTCTTTAAAAAAAAAATGCTATGTGCCTATTTAGAGCCCTATTTAATTGGCCAAATCGCAATTGAATGAGGACTATGGTAAATATTTTGTTTTCTTTTTTGAATCAGAAGTTACTTGGTAATGTGTCATATGTTTTCTTTTTTTCAATATACACTTGTTTCAAAGTATAACTGTTCTTGCAGACTAGCCCTCTGCCAGCCAATGAGATCTACTGACTAATGTCTGCACTCTGCATTTCCTTTTAGCTTCAGTGATTTTAAATAGGTTTTATTTAAATATTATTTCATGCAGAAAACAGCTTTTGTAATATTTAAAATATACTCTTTCAAATAAAACCTACAATTGTCTGCATTGCTCCATTCTCTCTACCAACAGTACCATTCTGAACATTTGTCTTCCACTGTTTCCAGAATTGTTATTTCTTTGCTGCAGACTTTAGAGTCTGTTTATAGGGACTTTTTTTAAGGAATGTGTTTGTTGTGTATAAATGTTTTAACTATGTTACTTTATTTTATCTTCTTCAATGTAATTTTGATATAAAATGTTGACTAAATTACTTCTAAGAAGCCCACATTTCTCATCTTCTGGATCTCCTTCCCTTGTTCTTCCTGTTCTCTCTTATGTATAGTGCTAGGATGCACGATCGAAGGCCACTCCCACATGGGTAAAGGCTTCAAACTACCGCAGAAATATGATGTGTGTCAGAGAAGCATGTGAACCTGGTAAGTGTGGAGACACTCCCCTATGGGTATGGCTATAGATTAAAACTGTGCAACAAGGCAGCCTCTAATAAAAAAACAACAGGAAACCAGGGAGAGGTCCCATAAGCTCTGAAATCGTTATTCTGGAGCGTTCTTATAAGAAAGTGAAGTATAAATCACATATATAGTTGTGAGCGTACTAGTTGTTGCTAACGCTGCGGGCTCGCTACGCGAGTCGCGGCCCTCGCATAGCGAGGGCCTCAGTTGCTGGCCGAAGGCGCTCCATGCCAGCAACTGCGACCCTTGCAAACTTCACGTCGCAACCCAAACAGTACGACACACACATTACGACACTCGCAAACAACATACGACACACGTTCACACACATTACGGACTCGCAACACTCGGACGCAACTCGCGAACATTACAAAATGTAAAACACAATACATACACACACCACATACATAAAAAACTTACCTACACCAAGAGGGAGCACCCAGCACCTCAAAAATACAACTTACACCTCGATTTTACTCGAAATAAAACAGTTTAGAGACTAAAAAAAAATCGAAGCGAGAGAAGAAATGGCCGCCGAACAAAACGAAAACGAGGCTACAGCACTCTAAACTCGCAAAACACCACAAGAAACTCGCAAAACACCACAAAACACCTACGGATATTCCGATACAAACGTATAACACACATTACTCGCCATTTTACGCCAATGCGGAAGTACACGACAACGGTTTGGGCTCGCGCACGCACAGTGTTACACTGCACACATTCAGCACGCTTACACAGCAGATCCACACCACTAATGCTGCAGCAACATCAAAACACATTCACAGCTCTTCCACACAATGCTTTAAAATAGGTAAAGTATATTCATTTATTCATGTATTATATATTTCATTATTACACACTAAACAGCATTAGCTACCTTACAATTTCATTGCCGTCATTTTTTGACGGGCAATTCGCTAGTCTATTATAACAATTGAATTGAGGAGGATAAAATTAACTAAACTAGCGAACTAATTTACACAAAAGTATATAATATACCTGTGGATTTTACTACGTATATAATTTACCTGTGTATCTATTTACTTGTATGATATTTATTTTATTAGGACGTTCTTAATGCTTTTACTGCAAACAATCAAACAAAAATTACCTGCTTGGGTCTGCCCACTGTAGTTCATGAAGACACTGACTCTGTAGTACTGGTTGTACAGTGTCTTGCACTAACCAGTCAGTGACCATCTCTGAGCAAAATGCTGCTGAGATGTGGCCCCTGATAGGTTAGGACAATACACTGCATAATCAGCCTGTGTAGTGCCTGCATACATAGCAGTGTATGATTTTAGGCTGTAAAAACAGAGCTTATAAGCAACTTTTTAATAAAACAAAAGCACTGTATATACTTGAGTATAAGCCGAGGCACCTAATTTTACCACAAAAAAATGGGGAAACTTAGTGCCTAGGGTAGGAAATGCAGCAGCAACTGATAAATTTCAAAAATAAAAATAAATACCAATAAAATTACATTAATTGAGGCATCAGTAGGTTAAATGTTTTTGAATATTTATTTCAAAGAAAAAGAGTAAACTAGCTGTGTAAGTGGAAAATAGGGTCATCAAAAACATGTATTATGAGCCCTAAGTCCTCCTCATCCTCCTCCCTCCAAATCCTGTTCCCCCCTCATCCTACTTTGCCCCCTCATCCTCCTGTTCCCCCCTCATTCTCCTGTTCCCCAGTCATCCTCCTCCTTTCCCCCTTCATCCTTCTTTGCCCCCTCATCCTCCTGTTCCCCCCTCATTCTCCTGTTCCCCAGTCATCCTCCTCCTTTCCCCCCTCATCCTCCTGTTCCCCAGTCATTCTCCTTTCCCCCCTCATCCTCCTGTCCCCCCCTAATCCTCCTGTTCCCCCCTCATCCTCCTCCTTTCCCTCTCATCCTCCTCCTTTCCCCCTCATCCTCCTTTCCCCCTCATCCTCATGTTCCCCCTCATACTCCTTTTCCCCCTTCATCCTCCTGCCCCCCATATCCTCCTGTTCCCCCCTCATCCTCCTCCTTTCCCCCCCATCCTCCTTTCCCCCTCATCCTCCTTTCCCTTCTCATCCTCCTGTTCCTTCATCATCCTCCTGTTCCCCCATCATCCTCCTTTCCCCCCCATCCTCCTTTCCCCCCTCATCCTCCTTTCCCCCCTCATCCTCCTGTTCTCCCCTCATCCTCCTGTTCCCCCTAATCCTCCTTCCCATGCTCCTCCTCCATCCTCTCCATCCTCCTGTTACCCCCTAATCCTCCTTCCCATTCTCCTCCTTCCCATTCTCCTCCTTCCCATTCTCCTCCTTCTCATTCTCCTCCTTCCCATCCTCCTCCTTCCCATCCTCCTCCTTCCCATCCTCCTTCCCATCCTCCTTCCTCCTCCCATATCCCTCCCTCCTCCCATCCCTCTCCCTTCCTCCCCGCCATCCTCCTCCTTCCACCCTCTGCAATAACATCCCTTTCTCCCCTCTTCTCTCTTACCAGCATCAGCTCCTGCTGCTTTATGCCATTCACCAGAACCGGTATATGCTAATGACGTGACACTGTGACCTCACGTCATTAGCATATACTGGTTTCCGGTGAATGGCACGCTGCGGGGGAAGTATCAGCAGCAGGAGCTGATCTGATGCTGGTAAGAGAGAAGAGGGGAGAAAGGGATGTTATTGGAGAGGGGGGAAGGAGGAGGATGGGGGGAGGAAGGAAGGGGATGGGAGTAAGAAGGAGCATGGGAAGGAGGGGGTAGAAGTGGCGATAGGACATCATAAGAACACCCACAGAGGCTGCAGGTGCTCGCAGATGAGCGGGAGACCAGAGAACTGCACCGGAGAACAGATAAGTGGGGCCGTCACTCGAGTATAAGCCGAGGAAGGGATTTTTCAGCATAAAAATGTGCTGACAAAAAGTCGGCTTATACTCAAGTATATACGGTACATAAAAATAGGTATATTATATACATAGCAATATATAGAACACTTCCATATCCCTTTAATGGTCTATATAATTTATCTATGGTTTCCAAGTATCAGTTTATTTTCACAGCTACAGCTGATCTATTGTTAACTGTTCATCACCTATTCCTATCAGCTAACTGACATTGCAGAAGCTGTAAGTCTTGCCCAAAATATAAACATTTGTTATGAGATTCTTCACAGTTTATATATATATATATATATATATATATATATATATATATATATGCCCTCTTTTAAAGAATAGTATGTTGTTTGCAAAATTAACTGATAATGTGTAAAACCAGTATTTCACTGCCACTGATATTACTGTATATGCAATGACCGTTCAAATACATTGCCAAATATTTATATATTTATATATAAATTAACTTTTCCTTAAAACTGTGCAACAAATGTATTAAATGTATATTTTGCAATGCCTTTCAAAGCTTTGTTGTTCCAAAATTCAAATTGCTTTCCACTGTCAGAAAACACATTATTTAAAAAAAAACAAAAAAAACAACTAAATGATGATTTCTGCTGTCATTTTCAGTTTCACCATTTAGTGTTTGGTTTGTTGATTGCTATAATTGTAAAAATGAATCTTTACTCACTCTTTGTTTATTTTGAATGAAAAAAAACATCTTGTTGACTTACTAATGCAATCATTGTAACAACGGAAAAAAACATAGCCATGAATAAATACATAAACCAAAAAGTGCTGAAATACCTGGCTTTTCTTGCATTGTTTATTCTATTATGTATGTAAAAGTTTGTGGGGGAGATTATTATAAGTGGAACAGTCTTCCAGTGGAAGTGGTAGGGACAAACACAGTTAAGAAGTTCCACTTATGGCTGGTATAAGTATACAGTCATCCATAGGATTAATTAAGCCAACGTCTTTAGATATATAATTTGCAGACTAAACTGGTGTTTTGGTTCACATTTACAGTCAAATCCATTTTTTGATTTCTCAAAAAACTTAGATGTACTAAAGTTATCTGCATATTGATGAGTGATAGAAGTGGGAGGAAGGCAACAATCAAATGTCTGTATTTGCTACAAATATACAATTATCTTATGATTTACTACAAACATATACATTTAAAAAAATTCAAAAAATGTACCATATAAAAAATAAAATTAAATCACAAATATAGTTGTGAGCAGGCGGGTTGTTGCTAACACTGCGGACTCGCATAGCGCCCCTTGCCAGCAACTACGGACTTTAGGCCCGCAAATGCGGACGTGGAGGCTCCCACCTCGACCGCAAAATTTACGGACTTAGCATACACAAATACGAGCCGCGGGATATAGAGAAAAAAACATTACGCCCTCACAAAAATACGACCTAAGCACCCGAAACCCGCGCACATGAAAACATTAAAAACACAATAAATGTACACAACAAACCCATAAAAAGCTTACCTACAGCAAGGGGGGCACCCAGGACCTCTGAATGTGAAGTTACACCTCAATTTAAGTAGAAATTCAAGAGTTTAGACAATCCCCGAAAATCCCCTAAGCAAGATAAAAAATGGCCACCGAAAAAAAAACGTAAATGAAGCTACAGGACCCTAACCACGCAAAACACCATGAAACACATACGGATTTTCCGAAAAAGCCGTACAAGGTCCAACAACAAGGATGCAAAATCGCCCACAGCCGCGTACCACACACATTAGGCGCCATTTTACAACACCAACGTACACAATGCGGAAGTACACAGTTATTCTAATGGATTTTCCTCGCGCACGCACACTATTTACATTACACACTGCACACGTTGCTGACAATTACACAGCAGATCCACAACAGTGAAAACACACATTGTATGGTGCAGCACCATGAACACAGATTGTCAGCTCTTCAACACAATGCTTCCTGCATATATTACTTCAAAATAGGTAAAGTATATTAATTTATTCATTTATTAATTATTTCATTAGCACACAAACAACCAACAGCCTTGCAATGAGCGCCAGAGGCGCTCAGCGTGAGGCTCGCAATGAGCGCCCAAGGATCTCGGAACACCAACAAATATAATGTCTCAACCAAACACCATTACCTGCCTTACAATCTTATTGAAGTCATTTTTTGATGGGCAAGTCGCTAGTTAATAATAATAAATATGACTTTCATCCAATCAAGTTATCACCCTAAAAAAGTTGGCTTGCTACATTTTTGTCATCGCTCAATGCATATGCCAGGTTGGCTCAAATTATTAAACATTTTTCCATACATTGGAATACATACAAATGTGCATAGAGTAATGAAATTGATGGGTTTGTAAACATATGTGAATGTATTACATGAATCACTGTATTCAATAGATCAACAATAACAAATAATAAAGCTGACAGATGTTAGTTGCTTCACTGCCCTTTTACTCCTCAGCAATGAAATTGACTCTACCAGTTACCATGTATGCAGGGCCAAACTTACATTGTTGGTGCCCCTAAACACTGAATATTAAGCTGCCGAGAGTCTTATGTGAGCTTACAATGCTCATATGCCACTGACACCATTCTTGCAGCCAGTCACAGTATTCATTCATAATATAAGAATATACTAATATACTGTATAATATATATTTACTAAAGCTCTGAAGCACACCTTAAAGCCACCCTAAAAGAGTGCACCCTTGCCCCCTGCCACCAAGTGAATGTCTGCACTTGCATTCTGATACCACTTGCTTACATGCTTACTTGACACTAAGCATACTATACACATGTGCATATTATATTGACATTTACTGCAATTAAATAACAATTGCAGTATCCTTTATTAAGTTATGAAGTGATAAATAGTGATACATTTAATGCATATCTATATGCATTTCTACATAAATTTGTTATGAATTTTTATACATAGTTACAAACAGTTGCAAGCAAAAGTATGTGAACCCCTTGGAATGATATGGATTTCTGCACAAATTGGTCATAAAATGTGATCTGATCTTCATCTAAGTCACAACAATAGACAATCACACTCTGCTTAAACAAATAACACACAAATAATTAAATGTTACCATGTTGTTATTGAACACACCATGTAAACATTCACAGTGCAGGTGGGAAAAGTATGTGAACCCCTAGACTAATGACATCTCCAAAAGCTAATTGGAGTGAGGTGTCAGCCAACTGGAGTCCAATCAATGAGATGAGATTGGAGGTGTTGGTTACAGCTGCCCTGTCCTATAAAAAACACACACCAGTTCTGGGTTTCCTTTTCACAAGAAGCATTGCCTGATGTAAATGATGCCTCACACAAAAGAGCTCTCAGAAGACCTACGATTAAGAATTGTTGACTTGAATAAAGCTGGAAAGGGTTATAAAAGTATCTCCAAAAGCCTTGCTGTTCATCAGTCCATGGTAAGACAAATTGTCTATAAATGGAGAAAGTTCAGCACTGCTGCTACTCTCCCTAGGAGTGGTCGTCCTGTAAAGATGACTGCAAGAGCACAGCGCAGACTGCTCAATGAGGTGAAGAAGAATCCTAGAGTGTCAGCTAAAGACTTACAAAAGTCTCTGGCATATGCTAACATCCCTGTTAGCGAATCTACGATATGTAAAACACTAAACAAGAATGGATTTCATGAGAGGATACCACAGAGGAAGCCACTGCTATCCAAGCAAAACATTGCTGCACGTTTACAGTTTGCACAAGAGCACCTGGATGTTCCACAGCAGTACTGGCAAAATATTCTGTGGACAGATTAAACTAAAGTTGAGTTGTTTGGAAGAAACACACAACACTATGTGTTGAGAAAAAGAGGCACAGCACACCAACATCAAAACCTCATCCCAACTGTGAAGTACGGTGGTGGGGGCATCATGGTTTGGGGCTGCTTTGCTGCGTCAGGGCCTGGACGGATTGCTATCATCGAAGGAAAAATGAATTCCCAAGTTTATGAAGACATTTTGCAGGAGAACTTAAGGCCATCTGTCCACCAGCTGAAGCTCAACAGAAGATGGGTGTTACAACAGGACAACGACCCAAAGCATAGAAGTAAATCAACAACAGAATGGGTTAAACAGAAGAAAATGCTTCTGAAGTGGCCCAGTCAGAGTCCTGACCTCAACCCGATTGAGATGATGTGGCATGACCTCAAGAAAGCGATTCACACCAGACATCCCAAGAATATTGCTGAACTGAAACAGTTCTGTAAAGAGAAATGGTCAAGAATTACTCCTGACCGTTGTGCACATCTGATCTGCAACTACAGGAAACGTTTGGTTGTAGTTATTGCTGCCAAAGGAGGTTCAACCAGTTATTAAATCCAAGGGTTCACATACTTTTTCCACCTACACTGTGAATATTTACATGGTGTGTTGAATAAAAACATGGCAACATTTAATACTTTGTGTGTTATTTGTTTAAGCCGACTGTGATTGACTATTGTTGTGACTTAGATGAAGATCAGATCAAATTTTTTGACCAATTTGTGCAGAAATCCATATCATTCCAAAGGGTTCACATACTTTTGCTTGCAACTGTATATGTATCCTTACACATACAGTTAACAACTACTCAGGTTGCTATTGTTCAATTGTTCAGTCATGTCCAACTCTCTCTACGGAGCACAGCGTGACAGCCACATCCCTCTGAGATCCCTCAAGCTCATGTTCATTGATTCAATGACCTCATCAATCCATCTCTGTCGTCCCCTTCTCCGTGGACCTTCAATCTTTCCCAGCATCAGAGTCTTCTCTAGGGAATCTTGCCTTCTCCTGATATGGCCAAAGTAGTTGAGCTTTAGCCTCATGATCCAAATTTCCAGTGAACAGTGTGACTTGATTGACTGTAGTATTCTTGCAGTCCAAGGAACTCTAAACAGTTTTCTCCAACACCACAATTCTACAGTGCTCAGATTTCTTTATGGTCCAGCTCTCACATCCATATGTTACTACTGGGAATACCATAGTTGTAACTATGCAGTTTCATGTTCAAAAGGATACTAATTAAACACAGGAAACAGAGTGAAACAGATTTCCAAGTTTTCATGTATGTGGTCAAAACAGAAGAGGCATAAATAACAATTTAATTAATATAGACCACTTATTTTTCATACAAAAAATAATTTTATAATAATTTATCATACTTATGTATGATTTTCTGAACATGAACAGATGGTGTGCCTTTGACAACTTTCCTTGGGATCATCACTGATTCCAGGTTGGGCATAGACTTGATAAGGAGTCAAATTTTTTCAGAACGTTCTTCCAGCTTACCCTTGAGACCATGGATTTATCTTCTAAAAAGGTGCTCCAAAGATGGCAGGCTTTGGTGGTTGGAGTGAGGACGGCATTACCAAAATTATAGAAGATTAACAGGTAGAGACAGTAGAAAATCGATGTGGTGAAAGGCAATCTAGGAGGATTTGTTTGTCAATCTTTTGAAGATGTGCTAGAAAATGTATAGGTCTACTGCTGAAAGACAGATTTGAATGTCATCATATATCAATGATTCTGAAATTTAAGAATGTATTAGGGTACCGAGGGAGGATGTGCAGTTTCCTGTTTTCCCTAGAAGCATTTTTTTCAGACTTTAGTTTATCCCTGATTGATAAATAGATCCCATAGAAAGATCGGAAATATAATTATGTATTTTATACATTCCTTAGGTGTTGTATAGAATGCCTGTGTTTCACTTTGCCTGTAACATATACACCGATCTGTCTAACTATACATTATCCACTCTACTTTATAAACTGTACAAAGCATATTGCCCATAGGAACCTGCCTACTCTGCCTAAATATTGGCTCTATACAGATAGAGTCTCAGGCCTCAAGAGGATAAATCAGACTTGCCATTATTTTGATCAAGGTTTTTGGCTATGCCTATTTCAAACAAAAGCATGTAGGTCAATTGAACAATCATCAGGGTCAATTTAGATGTGTCCACTGAGAGCTCTGATGAAACAAACATTGAGTGTGATGTTTTCATTTTGGTTCTGTGGACATTAAATTTTTTAGATGGTCTGAAACTAATCAAGTGATATCCATATAAGCTTGACATCAAGATATTCACACAAATTGGCAAGCCAAAAACAAACAAAGACCCTTCCATTTTTTCTTTATGTGGCTTCATTGTCAGAACATTGTATGCAGGCTAGTTTTCCCATTTGTATATCTTTCTTTTACATTGATTGCACTTTTTAGGTCCATATAGGTCTCCACATTTGGTCATAAAATCTAGAAGACACATTATGTGGAAATTAAACTAAAAGTAGATCTCCCTCTCTCTTTTTCTCTGACCCCATGTTGTCCTAATGTGAAATAAAATGTATACATGCAAGTATTCCCATTACCTATATATTTCCCCATTTTAAAGATACCTAGAGATAATAATCTTCTTTAGGAAGATCATTAATCATAATAAAACACCAAACCAGCACATTGTATTGTACAGGCAAAGGAAAAGATTAAGTTTAGACTTTATTAGCACTCCAACATGAACTTGAAAACTAAGAGAAAACATATGTAATGGGATTTATTTTACTGGAAATATACCGTATATTAATGTATTGTTATTTTGATGTAGCATAATACTGGAAATAATCATGGTTTTCAAGAAGAGAAGTTTTAACCAAACTGCTTTTATGGATGTCAGTGGCATAAAAAATATTTATACAATAATTCACCATGCATTCTTGGTCTTCTAGGAATGTATTACAGTTATGAAATAGTACAATTTAGGAATGTTCACATGAACATGAAGTGTGTATATGCACGTTGAGTCTTTCAACATAGATGTGCCTCCTTAATTAGCAGAAATTAGACAGTAGCCATTGACACAAAGGTTTATAGTATTGGGAAAGCTCACAAAAGATTGAAATAGATTTTTTACGCCAGCAGTGGAAGCAGAATGTCAACGATCAAAGACCAAACAAATTAAGAGAACATTTAACGACCACAGAACTCTGAAAATTATTTTGACATTGAATCAAAGTTAATCTCCTTTTCAGAAACTTTTTATTAAGCTTTTAGTAAAACATGTGAACAATTTTGGGCTTACTTGCTCTATTTTGCCACTAATATTGCTCATTGTTTTCTCCCCGCCCATTCTTCCTTACAGAGAACCTCCTCCATTTTGTGTAGCTGTTGCTTCCAATAGAATATGGAAAGATGATGTCACTGGGGTGGAACCATCCACATAGCTGGGCAGGGTACACAACATGTAGGGAGTTCAGCCATGAGGCTGGAATTTGCAAGCTGGAGTCAATAGAATACATCTAAACATTTATAAAAAAACAAAAACACACAGCCAAATCTGTGAGTTAAAGGCATTTGGGAGACTTTGCTTGAGTTATGGGTGCTTACATCTTGTAGTTTGTGGGAGTAAGCCTAGTGGGAGTTGCTCTGCTATTTAGTTCTCTTGTCAGTTCCAATGATGGTCTTTCAAGACAATTGAATGGAGATAGTATCTTAAACCAATGTCCCTCCATCCTTCTCATATGTCTTATCTTAGGAACAAATGCTAAATATCTGCTGTCACAGTTGTTAGTGTTATTCATCTCTCTAGCAGAAAAACATCACTTTATTAAACAAATATAGTGCAAAAATATTCATGTACAGCACATAAACCATTTCCATGAATAAAAAGGAATAATACTGATAGGATGTGAAATAAAATGATGTCTGAAAATAGTTAAAACCTCAGAGCCTTATTGGTACAAATTATGTTATTCTAAAAGAGAAGAGAATGTACGTTTTTTTGTAACTGTTTCCCGCTATAAGGCTCTGACATACAGCCCCAAAAGCTAGACTGGAGCTGAATCAGTCTATTTTTTAGATAATAATGTTTTTACCAAGAACCCACGTAGTTATTTTAGTATAAGGCAAATTTAATTGTTAATACCCAGATTGTGAAATAGATGCTTTATTGCAGGAAAGAACTAACCAATGAATGTTTAACAATTGCATAAGAAATTTACAGTTTCTGTATTCTGGGGTATAAAACCCACTGCTGTGTAACAAAGAATTGCTCAGAATTTGGATGTGATTCATTTGTGCCTTAAAACTGTTCAGTTTTGAATACACTTTTTTTATCCACAACTGGTGTGACGTAAATGGCTTTGTCACTCCCATTCCGAGAGGACATTGATCTGTAACATTTCTTACAAAATGTATATAAATAAATAAATATATATATACTAGCGACTTGCCCGTCAAAAATGACGACATCCAATTTTAAGCGTCGCAATGCTGTTGTTTTCCACACATTGTGAGATTCGCCATGCTCAGCAAAGCCGGGCAATGTGAGCCTCGCAATGCATGGCTTCTCTCTCTCTCCTTCCCTTGTTCTGTGTCCTCTCCCACCCTCTTCTCTCCTATGCTTTCGTCTCTGCGGGCCTTGAAATGAGCATCTTCAGTACCCATTGCAGGCCTCGTAATGAGAGCCCATGGCTCCCATTGCATGCCTCCTGTCACAAATGACGAGATAATATTTCATTTTTCTCTCTTCCCCGTGTCTCTTCCATCACTACCTCCCCTGTCTCTTTCCACCCTCCCTCCCCTGTGTCTCTTTGCCCCCTCTCTCTCCCGTGTCTCTTTCCCCCCTCTCCCTCCCCTGTGTCTCTTTCCCCACTCTCCTTTCCGTGTCTCTTCCCCCCTCCCTCCCCTGTGTCTCTTTCCCCCTATCCCTCCCCTGTGTCTCTTCCCCCCCTTTTTCACCCCTGTGTCTCTTTGCCCCACTCATGCTATGTATATTTAGGATCCTATTTTAGTTAGTGTATCAGTATACTGGAAATTATTATAATATATCTTTATTATGTTATGAGCCATTTTTTTTCAAGACTATTTTTCATCATACATGTTTGTTAGAGAGTTTGCAAAGTAATGCGCTGCACGTTATGTATTTAGGTGTATAGCACAGCATTAATATATTCATTCTTGGTATGTACAATATACAGTATTTGGCAATGAGCTGTATTAGCAATTGATTGGTGTATCCAACATTATCTATATTGCCAGAGTGTCTGCATGCTGTAGACTCCACAGAGATTGGCATTTGGCCTTCTACAACACCTGTGGATTGTGAACTTTTTAACTGTTTATCTACTAGCATACATACATTCTCGCAGTCTTTGTCATCATCTAGGTTGGCAATCCCATTTTTTTGTGGCTATTCATCTTACTCTAAAGGGTTATACCTCTTATTTATTCTCACTCTATTATAAGTTAGTTATAACAACCTGAATATTGATACTTTAGGATATTTTAGAACATCCCTTTAGGGGCACAAATATGTCTGCGTCAGTTATTTTGATGAAGTCATTTATACATTAATCCTTGAACCTTGACATGTTGTTAAGCCTCGCTTGGATCTGGGACCATTGCTGATTTATAAAAACAAATCACTTACGTAATAAGCATTTTCGTTATCCTTTTATATTAGGTATGTGACATTTGGTATTCAACATAAATATACTTTCTACAGTGTAATTATTAATATTTATAAAACATATTTACTAATTCTTTAGCATCTACCACAACCAAAATATAAATAATTTCCTAAGAGCATATTACAGCATATTGTGTGCATAAATATTCATGTTACTGTGTTTATTCTGAACCTAAAATAAATAATTGCAGAATGGCAAAATAATCTGACCTACACCTTTTTGATCAATACAGGATAAAAACAACTGAGAAAGGTTAATATAATATTAGCAGCTAATCTTTAAGTAACGCTATGAGTTCCTTCAGGATATGTTGCAGTTACAATAGAGTTTGTGTCGCTGTTTGTTGCCATTAGGCTAATTGCTATGTGAAATCAAGTATTCCCCCCCCCCCCTTTACTTTCTTTGAATCCAATCAGCTATTGCCATCAGCACCAACCTTTATTCTTGTATACACCATAATAATTCTTAGCTATCTGAAGGGTCTCAAGTGAGTTCACTTCTAAAGATTGCTGGGGGTGTTAATTAAATTTATTACATGCCAACTCTGCTTCATAAAGAAGAAAAATCTAATAAAAAAAAAAAAACGATCAGCAAAAAAAAGTAAGAAAGAAATTTGCCACTTGCCTGGTTTTCTCCTTTGAAAACTCGCTGCCCTGGGCTCAGATATTTTGCAGCAAAGGAAAAAAAAATTCCCATGACAGCTCAGGAGCAAATACAGTTTTTGGTTAGTGTAGTTTACCCGGAGGAATTGGGGATAAACCACAGGGGAGCATATAGTTCACAAGTTATTTACGTTAGTTTCTAACTTCTAAATGACCTTGATAGTAAATCGTACAAGATAGAGTCATTTTGTTTCAACTATACGTTTTACTGATGGCTATAAACTAGTTTCAACTTTGATTATAAACTAGATCCTAGATGCTGCAACAGGGTCTCTGCTTCAGAAAATTACAGGAAAATTGGGGGCCTTTTTCATAATGCGTTACATAAAGAGATGCACTGTGTAAGCAAAACTTTCAAATATATTTTTGGATTTTATGTTTTTTTAGTATATTATTAATTTAAACTTGCCATTATCATTTAATTTAAAGTGACACAGCAAATGTATAAGGCATTGCAGAACTGAAATGTACACATTATTGCGATTGTGACTTTGAGTGAAAGTGTGATATTTGAGCTTGAAAATTGGGTATGTTAAGTATACATGAAACGATCTGAATTATATTTTCTCATGTAAATTAATTATCTCTGATTGCAAGGGTTGATAAACCACAAGAGCTTTATCCATTAGATAAATAATAATCATCACAGAGTTATTTGGCTGGTAGTCAAGTGCTTGCCATTTTTATGGCTAGAACCTGACATTATGAGGGGAATGAAGCCCCTCATATGAAAAAAAGAGACTGTCTTGTTCTCCTGTACATGTTCTGGGGGGTGAGCCCTTAAAGAGCCCGCCCCCTCACCTACAGCAACAAGAATGTCCCTACGGCTTTAGAAGATTTCCTTGTGATTGTGACATCATGTTAACCCTAACCTGCTCAACTGAAGGAAGTACAATTAGCCCCTCATCCGGCCCATAGACAATGGGGTGGAGGAGGATGCAGAGGAAGTCTGGAGTTAAAGTGACACACATGACAAATGGTACATTAATGCTAGATGACCATTTTATTATTCACACTGTGCTTTAGAATTTATCAATAATATAGAAAATATTATTGAAATTGCATAACTAAGCAATTTCCAAAGTATATACGGTAAGCCTCTCAAACTTGCCAGACCTCAAGAACATACTGTAGGTTGTGTTATCTTTGGTAGAATACAGATTTTGTAAATCAATTAACCCATGCATTGTTCATTTGTGTGGACTAAAAATCACCACTGTAAACTTTGTATTTTTGTGAAGTGTGTAACAATACATATTATAAGCTGTGTAATTATTGAGCATAAAAAATTGGGCCCTATTCTATTGCCCCCATAATGAAGATTTCTGCTACATATAGTCAGTTCGCAATTGTCACATATTCTGTTAGCTACTCGCAGACTGATTATGAGTTAACCCTTCGCAATCAATACTGACAAGCCAAAGTCACAAATTCTAGCTGAATACTTTAATGGTTTTAGCACAGCTCAAGATTTATGAGTGCTAACCAATTATGGTTACATAAAATCGATATTCTATTAGACTCGCAGCTCTAATTCAAAAATATTTTCAAACTCGCAAATGAAAAAAGTACCACGTTTCTGTCGAAAATATTAAAAGTACTAAAGAGGACTTTCAAGGCTTTTTTTCATTCAATTATTAGAGTCTTAAAAGCTATTAAACAAGCAATACTGTGCTTTAAAAATATGGGAAAGCATAGAAATGCATTAGATACATTAAGGGTTAATACATATCATGGAACCCGCTTGGACTAGAACAGTTGCTTTAATGCATTTTATTGATTTGTAAGTTGCTAGATTGCGAGTCCAATCAAAAAATGTACTTATCAACACTATTTAATTTGTAGTCTCTGAGTAAAATTTACTATTGGCACTGTCTAAGAAGTATTGCGAGTGTTTGAGAAGTATATTACAAGCTTGCTTAAATATTGTCAGATCATATGATCACGCCCCCTGAAATCAGACTTAAAAAGGCAGGCTTTACGAGTTCAGCCACAAGGCTGGAATTTGCAAGCTGGAGTCAATAGAATACATCTAAACATTTATAAAAAACAAAAACACACACAGACAAATTTGTGAGTTCAAGGTATTTGAGAGACTTTTCTTGAGTTATGGGTGCTTACATCTTGTAGTTTGTGGAAGTAAGCCTAGTGCGAGTTGCTCTGCTGTTTAATTCTCTTGTCAGTTCCAATGATGGTCTTTCAAGACAATTGAATGGACATAGTATCTTAAACCAATGTCCCTCCATTTTTCTCATATGTCTTATCTTGTTAGGAACAAAGGGAAAATATCTGCTGTCATTACAGCAAACTTTCTAGAACTATTTTGGACATTATCAAGTCAAGTCTTTCATACGATCTCAATATAAGTATGACACTTCAGTCATTCTGTAAATAATATATGCATCATGTTAGTCATATGTACATACAGGAGGAAAGACTGAGCAAGGAGAAAAGAGCAGTTCTTGATGCCAAACTACGTGCTATTATTTCAGATTTGCTGTAAGATATATGTTATTTGGGTACAATGTAATTTAAGAAATAGTATTTTAAGAAATGTTATATACAGAGCTCCCATAAAAAAACATCTTTCTTTGGTCTATGGCATTTTTGCATAGTGAATATTGTTGGACTCTCCTCTGATATAGTTGCCATAATGGACATAATTAGAGAACAGATTTTTCAGTGATAAAGAAGTTAACTTTACTGATGTTTCTTGGTCTCATAACCTCAGACTGGCTGACATTGATATAAAGCTTCAGAACATTAGTAAAACACAGCCCAGCTATGAAAACCTGTTCACCGATCTCCTGTGTATGTTACACGTCCAAAACAACTCAAAACAGAGATAAACCTGGTTTTGCAGTTAATCTTCTTGATGGCACATGTGTTTTAATGACAAGCATAATAAAATTTACTGTGCTGGTCAGAATGGGAAAAAGAAAATGTATGAAATGATAAATGACATGCTCAGGACTGCCAGGAGGAACTGCCAAAATATCCCGATCATTTGGACAGATTTTTTTTGTGATTCATGATCATGGGAAAGGTATAATGAAGAACTTTAGTAGTATGATAGCTGCTTAGTGATTTGCAATAGCAGTCAAGAAATGCAGTGTTAAAAATAACTGTTAAAGTTCAGAATTTCAAAGAAAAATACTGTATATTGTGTCCAGGTATTTTCAACTTGTTGAGTCACCAAGAAGGATATTTTCAATGACAGAGATACAGAGGAATCATTACTGTGATAGCATGGCTAAATATATCTTATGAGGCCAGTGACACTTTAATAAGGACCAAATAAGTGTCATGTATAAAGTATACTCTGGGCCTGGATTACATTGCACTCTTAACGTTTTATGAGTGAAAGTCACACATTGCAAATAACTTACCTATTACATGCTGCACTTAAAAAAAACATTGTAACTGTGAGTGCTAGCCCTGTGTAACATTGTACTGCTCTACATGTATATTATTCTACATTGCTACTATATGACACTTGCTAATGGTTAGTGCAAGAGTTTGCAAAATCTACGACCACTCGCTATCAGACAACAAATAATGCATATTTGGATTGCTAATATATGACACCCCTCCCCCTGAAATTCTACATATGTGACCCCTCGCTGCACCTCAAAAAATAACGAGCAACCTGAAACACACACTAAGAGCATTAAATTCCAAGCCCGCAGCAGCCGTAGTCTAGCCCGTATGTCTGCGAGTTTGAAATCTGCTGGAGTTAGAAAGCTATTACTGTATATACTCGAGTATAAGCCGAGTTTTTCAGCCCTTTTTTTAAGGCTTAAAAGGGCCCCCTTAGCTTATACTTGAGTCACCCGTGTCTCTCCACCCCCGTGTCTCTCCACTCCTGTGTCTCTCTTTCCCCCCCTGTGTCTCTTTTCCCCCTGTGTCTCTCTTTCCCCATGTCTCTCTTTCCCCCAGTGGCTCTGTCTTGTACATTTCTGATTGTGCTCTGTGTATGAAATAAAGCTTTGTTATACCGTTCTCACTGTATCAGTGTGTTTTCAATGGTTGGGGTTTTGGGACATCCACATACATCACATTTGTGTCACATTCCTATATCAGTAAACTAATGAGCCATGTTACTATGCAGTAGGATAATACATATGATAACAGTCATAATAATAATAATAATAATAGTAATAATACCATGAGATATCATATTATAATATATTTACAAAAAAATAATAAAGGGTTAATACTCAAGTGGTACAATTTGTGATACAGTGGAGTATCAACATTCCCCTGAAGGCCTGATAGGAATATGACAGGTGATAATGTGAATCCTTTGATAACAAAAAACTAAATGGGAGGTCATCATATGATAATGGGTATACATCCTAGCACAAGTCCATCAGCAGTGGGACTTTCCAGGATGGGCGTAGCGGAGATTGTCCCTGGTGGAGGTGAGTTGTCTGTTGCTCCATGTGCCTCTGCACAGCCTCCATGTGTGTTTGCGGCCCTTCCTAATGGCTTAGAGTAGATTGGTGTGTTGTATGTTCCCCGGTTCCCCTTCTGGATTGCTGCCATGTGGTAGTGAAGGGGCTTGTGGGCAGGTCATAGCAGAGAGGTCAGACAAATCACAGTCCACTGGAGAAGGAACTGGCAACCCATTCCAGTATCTTTGGCATGAAAACCTTGTGGAACAGCACAGGAAGAGACCTAGCGAAATGTGCGGCAATCCTTAGGGTCACAGAGAGTCGGACACGACAGAAGGACTGAACAACAAATGTTAAAATGTTCCCCTGGTACTTGATATATGTGATATGGCGGTGTAATTTGTCCACTATTTGTTTTTTCCAATATAGATCTGATAAGTGAGATGTATATACAATTATATTTATATTTCACAGTCCATATTAGAGCCTTTGTGAATGAGAAAGGGTTACTATGGCAAGCTGTTTCATGTTTTGGTGTTGTTAATTAATCAGGTAGTGTGTCTTTAATTGCTTTATGCATGTTGCAACATGGCTTTGTATATTTGTATATGCATGACCATTTCAACATATGATGAAATAAAAATGTTTTAAATGCCTATGTTTTATTGGGGGTTGTTGTGCAAGTAATTGTAATGCTTTTCATTACTTTCCCCTTATTTTAAAGTCCAGTGGTATGTTTATATTGTCTTTTACAGTGTTGAGAACTTGTCTTTAAAACCTTTGCGGGAGGCCGTAATATTTTTGGCTCTATTTGCCGTGTACGGGTTTGAATGCCAATGCATCTTTGGGGATTTGTAGCAATTTAATAGCGATTTGCGATCGTAACATTTATGGGATTGACAGATCAAAGGCTTAGCTGGGACGGAGTCCAGATTTTGACGGCCCATAGGGTTTTTTCCTCCTGTAACCCACAAATCATTTGTGGGTAGCTGAAAGAATCCAATTTAATAGCAGTAACTCTTGCAGGCTCCTTTATGGGCTACGATTTCTAAAGTCTGAGCAATTTAATGGAGCTCTAAGACAGCCTTAACAAGTACAAGTAAAGGCCTGGCAGAGATCAGCCAGTCAGCATTAAGCAATTCATATATACTAAATCTGATTGGTAACTCAGTAACCAATCAGAGAAGGCTACTGACCCTATTCTGATTGGTTAAGCATTTTAAAATCCACACATCCTGATTGGCTCCTGGTTAACAATTCAGAGAGCTCTATTTTCCCCTATTCTGATTGGCTACCATTTTAACCAATCAGATTGGGTATAATACAGTTGTCTGTATTTGGATATTGAAACAGCCAATCACAGAAGAAAATATATATTTTACACCCTCTTCGCTGTTTCAATAGCCAATCAGATATGAGCAATTATATCCGTGATTGGTTGATACATTAGATAATTTGTTGTGCCATTTTGAGGAAATGGTACATTAACCAATCAGAATATTGAAAATAGAGCCTAGAAAGTCTCTATAAAATTTGGGGGCATGGGAGCTCCTCTGAGGAGGAGCTCTGTAAGTTTTAAGCATTCATTTTTAGATGGGTCTTTCCATGCCCCAAAGATTGAAGAACAAATGTCTTAAGCTAGCAAAAAGAGGCATTTTCCAGGATGGTCCAAAGATTTAATGGCTTCAATCTATTTAGAGTACCCGCTTATCCAAGGCTAAAGAGTTAGGATCATGGCATCAGTTGACAAAACTGGATCCAGGGGGGGGGGGGTAATGTAATTAACTATTACTTTTTTACAGTTTAATTCATTTTTATATGTTGTCCCCCAGGTGCAGAATGGGGTACCTAGGCACCAATCAGTTTATTTTATTTAGGCTGGGGAAGGAGGTATTAGTGGATAGGGTCATAAATCCCTCCTGCATTCATATTAAACTCCCTTTCAGTCATAAATATATATATATATATATATATATATATATATATATATACACACAGGAAGATAGGGCTAGTTTATAGCGTGTTAGTGGGTTGCGTTGCTATCGATATTGTTATGTTTCATTCTCTAACAGCCCTATTAAGTTCCACCAATGTGAAAACCTGTAGCCTGCTAGATTTACGGCTATTAAATTGGCCTCGCTACCCGCAAATGATCTGCGGGTTACATGCAGAAAAACCCTACGGGCTGTCGAAATCAGAACTCCGTTTTTTAAAAGCCTGTGATCTGTCGAGCCCAAAAATGTTACGTTCGCAAATCGCTATTAAATTGCTACAAATCCACTGGTATATAAACCTGTTACCTGCATATGGAGCCAAAAAGCCAATGGGTACTACAGAAGCCCCACAAGGGTGTTAAAGTCCTATCCATAGCACTGTAAATGCAAATATCAACACAATACTGTACTTAAAATTAAAGGGATAGTGATGTTAGGTATTACAATTAATAGCACAACATTTTCAAGCTCGCAAATCTGCAATATAAAATACTTTTTTAATGTTTAATATTGATCCTGGCAATCAATGTGGAACTCGCATGGACTAGAATATAATAATTAATAATTTATTATTTTTGGAATGCAAGTTCAATCGAAACTCGTAATTGAAACCCATAAGGGTTTTGAAATCTATTTTTCAGTGGCGTAATGATGACGATCTCTTTTACCACTGGCTCTGTCTAAACCCGTAACTACGGGTTTGACTAATTGATCATGTTCGCGACCGCACTTGCAACGTGCGCAAGAATGGTTTACAGGTTTGCGTCTCCGGCCCATTGGTCACAGCATGGTGGAATGTAATAGCTCTGTAACTCCGCCGAAATTCAAGCCTGCAGTCTTTGCGGGTGTACCTGTACCGCTACGGGCTTCAAATTTAATATGCCCATAGTCTCTTACATGTACAAGTTAGATAAGCTGTGAGTGCACTTTAAAAGAAACAAGTAAGTTGAAAATCCCCCTTTTTACTT
Organism: Discoglossus pictus; assembly: GCA_027410445.1. Classification (NCBI taxonomy): domain Eukaryota; kingdom Metazoa; phylum Chordata; class Amphibia; order Anura; family Alytidae; genus Discoglossus; species Discoglossus pictus. The sequence continues at coordinate 220,656,903 of CM050163.1, read as the reverse complement.
TATTTTTACATGCCTTTTTTTGTGGAAGCAATGTAATAGCTTACTTGTTAAGATGCTAGGCAAGGCAAAATCAGTCTTGAGAGTGTTTTTGTGGAGGGGGGGCGATGTAATCAAAGTGATAGTCTGCTTCTTTTAAATTGATGATTATTGCCAATAATAGCTAAATACCACATGGAGTAACAAACCTAATTACATGATGGATCAGAAAGGCTGAATGAATACCAATCTTCAATGTAAATTTACTTAAAAAGTCATTAAAAAAAACGCAGTTATTACTTGTTACTACCTATAGTTTTTAATTATACCACTGTTTAACCTTCCCTTTAAATTCTGATGCCATAGTACAAGGGTAGTCAACAGGTGAACCTGGGTCCAAATCAAAAACGTTGGGCCCATTGATCCATACCACATCTGCATTATTATATTTTTCATATACTGAAGCTACAAAAAAGTCCCTTTGCAATGTAGATTGTATTCTTAGACCATTTTGAATGTTATAGCATTAATATAATTATATTTATTTTCATAAAATGTCTTCCGCACCTTAAATAAATTTTCACCAAAAAAATCAGACTATGGTGAATTTTGCTAAACATAATTGACTACTCCTATTATAGTCTGTGAGTAGTTGCTCTTAATTGAACATGTTAGAACCTACAAAAAACAACAGGGACAACTGGCTATGTTCCCAAATCTGTTTAGCACGTTACACGATTGGACATTATAATTCAGCATCCTTGGCACCCCTAGTACCAGTAAAACTGCCCCAAATCCTTGAGAAATTTATTATATGCATGTGATTTTCAACTGTATTTTGAACACTGTTTAGGCTGACTGGTCTGCAAATTGGCAAATGACACAATGTTGCTAGGGTTCCTCTAGGCTGGTGGTAGCAAGTACTATTCCTGCCTCAAAAAACATTCTCCTTGTTTTGCTCCACATAGAGGAATTTAGTGATGAATACTTTATGATTATTTCTTTGATACACACCTGATTATTGTAGTTTGTATATTGTAGTCAAGCAGTTGGTGCTACATTGCTTATATTACTGACTTAAAAGGAATATACTAAATTACTAAAAATGGCATTTAGGGTTATCCCGGATAATTAGAGAGGGAATATTGATCCAGGGAGTAGTTTGATCACCAGTCTCTGGGGTCAGAAAGGAATTTATGTTTGTTTCCCCTTGTGAGACAATTGGCAAATGTTTCAATGTTTCTTTTTTTTCTGTTTGCCTTCCTCTGGATCAATTAATAATTAATAATTAGCAATTAACAATTATTACTGGGTAATAAATAATCCACATATTCTAATGATCAGAAGATATCTAAAAAGGTTGAACTTAATGGACTGAACATCTTTATTCAACCTCAATTACTATGTAACTATGTACTGAACAAAAAATCACTTTATTTTTATCAATAACTATGGTGGGACATAAAAAGTGAAAAACACTATAACAAATATTATAGTCCAAAATAGTATTGTGTCCTCTTAATAGTACATATTACACTACATGATGAAAAAAACTGCTGCAAATAAAACCAATGGAAGAAAAGAGGATGATAGGCTCATTCAAGCACACGCTGCCAAGACATTAAAGCAAGCGCTGAGAGCTCCAAATCTCCAATCTGTGACCATGTCCTGGAAGGCGGAGATCGGGGTTTCTACTTAGAGGTTTGGATTATATTAATAGATCCATACAGTTGTATTCCTACACATTGACTGACAGAGACAATCCCCCAATATAAAGTAAATATTCAGATCACATTATTCTGCTTCAGGACATTCATTTTAAATAAAAAATGTGGTGGAACATTATCCCTCTTTAAGATGCACCAAAAATGTTTTGATGATATTTTAATGACATGGGGTGTAAAGAACAGTTCACGGCTCATTTGAGCATGTACCATGCAATTTAACAGAAAAACCAATTGGATTTTCTTGATGTGTATGTCATTTTTAACTTAAAATAAATAATCTGTAAATTATTTTAACATGAAGTATAGCTAGTTTCACTGGTTGTATCTATTTATACTAAATTTGGAAGGGTGACAAATCAATTTTCTGTGCCGAGAAGCTTGGTTGCCTTCTGAAAAGGGTAAAGTTCACAACCACAGCTGCAAGTGTTAGGTAATTGGAAAATGGGCAGCATACCTGTATTTGATGCTTTAGAGAACACTTGAATGTTAAGTATGAATGTGTGCCTGCTTGCTTCTTTTTTTGCTAAAAAATTTGTATTCTTCACCTTGGACAGCGTGACAATGACAAACTGTTCCCATCTTCAGAAATACCCTGAGCTACAAGGTTAGGCTGCAATGCCTCGTGTATACAGTGTCCTACAGAGGTGACACTAATGACTGTAATATATCAACAGGAAATGATACTGCAGCAACATAGGGCAACTCTGGATCCCAGGAACAAAGGTTATTTATTTCTGCAGTTTTCAATAAGAGCTGCTAGGAGTGTTTTTCTAATAGCCCTAATGAGTCTCTCAAGACACAGTTGTGCGACACTGATTTTATGGCTAAAACATGAATTTGTTTCTTTTGCAGTTAAAAATATAGGCAAGAAACATAAAAAAAAAACTTCAGCTCTGTGCAATCATTAGGTTCAGTGTGAAATATCAATGTCGGCTCTGCAATTGAGGGGGCTAAAAATATTTTTGGATTCTGTTCATTTTGTCACAGTAAATGTAACATAGTGTTAGGAGAGAAGGTTAGGAGTGCAGACAGTAGTATGTGGGAAAGTAAAGGCAGTGAATAAAATAAATGGGAAATATGTTAAAGGACCACTGTAAAGTTCTGTCAAGAGGAGATAGTTATTTTAATGGTGCATTGACAGCTTAATAAAATTGCCATTTAAATATTTATAATAGCCATATTCATTATTAAATAATTTTTTCAAAGGTTAAAGTATCAGCCTAATGCTGAGTGTTTATCTAAATCCTGATAAAGGAAGGGTGGGGTGTTGGCTGATACATCTAATGGAATTTAAGAACAATCAGATAATCAGATAAACAATGGTCCATAGGGTGCCACCACAGCAAAGGCTTGTTGCCAAGGGAAACCTCTAACATGACAAGTCTCCAGAAAATGAAGGGCATTTAGCAGCTACTTAACAGAAGACCATTGCTTATATTCGCTTATCACTTGTGTGTATATATATATATATATATATATATATATATATATATATATATATATATATATATATTGTAACATAGTGCCCCCAGAGGTGAGAGCAAAACACTTTTTTAAGAGTTCTCCCCAGCAAAGAGAGAGTTAACTTCCTGGAGCAGTGCTAAGTGACTAATTGAACCTGCAGATGTTGTAAGCCTGTTAAAGGCACACACAGAGAGATGGGTGTGGTCCCCTGAAATTAGGCTCTGTTTAGCCTAGCAGAGTAAGGCCATAGCCTCACACAAGCTAAGAAGGATGCTTGTATGCATCTGCCAGTGAGAGTGAAGGCAGTGTTTTGACTTTGTCTGCTGGAAGCAGAAATTGAGAGCAAACTGAGAAGTCTGCTACAGAGTTTGCAGGAGCTGCAAAGAAAATGAATTTGTGCCACAAAGAGCATTTACAGAGGAGACTGTTTGCTGTAGAGGAAAAAGGGGATTTGCAGAAGGATTTTGCCACAGCAGTTTTTACAGAGGAGACTATCCCAGCGGTTGGAGCAGAGGATCCAATACAGCTGAGAAGCTGAGAGAGAGAGACACTGGATTTAAAGGTACCATTCTGATAACACACTTCAGGGAGAAGTCTTTGAAGTTAACAGATTTTTAGCCTTCACCAAAAGAGATTGTCAAGGGTCCCTGGAGGTTGGGGTTTCTGAGGGGAAAGGGCAGACCAGAACCCAAACCGGTTGTATGAAATTGAAAGACGACTGTCTGCAGAGAAACAAGACTTTCAACTATTGAATATGGACTATTCAAAGACTATATACTTTTACCTGAAGGCCGAGAAACGGCTTCAGGGCTAGCAAGGGTGTTCCTGATGTTAAGCCAGTACGTTTACGTAGATGTTTATTTCAAGCTGGAAATAGGCTATATTTTTATGTTTGAAACTTTTTATTAAAAAGAGATAAAAAGCACTTTGGGACTTGGTTGTTTATATGAAGTCACTGAAGAAACCAGTAGCCAAAAACCACATTACCACTATATATATATATATATATATATATATATATATATATATATATATATATATACACACTTCTGGATCACTACCTTGTCAGGGTGAAGGGGCTTATGTGCTTCAATGAAGCTGTGAGCTGTACCATGTAGATAGGAAGGTCATAGGAGTGAGGTCAGGCAAATTTCAGTTCACTTGAGAAGGAACTGGCAATCCACTCCAGTATCTTTGACAAGGAAATCTTATGGATAAACACAGGCATATACACAATGATTGTGCCTGATGTGCTGTAGTCCACAGGGTCATGGAGAGTCAGTCCAGACTGAATAACTGAACAACAACTTTATACTTTATTTATTTTTTCTCATTTTGTTTACTCTAAACTATGTAAGTCCTTCAACTACAATAATCCCTTTTCTACCATTGATCACTGATGTTGAGTTTCTTGAGCTTGGTTGTAGACTAGAAAATATATCCAAAGCTCTTTGACTATCATAAAGAATTTAAAAGGAGCTCTACTATTTTATTGGCTTGCACCAATTTACAGTATGCTATATCTCCAGTTTATCATGCTAAAGTAATTATTCTGATGGCATCTTTGCAAGTTGAGATATCGTTTATTCCTCTCTGTTTCTTTCTACTATGTCCATGATCTTTCTTCAGTACAGAGAAACTGGAGAGTGATCATACATCCTCTGCATCATATTACACTGGAGGTTGACCTTTCTTTTTCAGTGCCAGTCACAAATATTACCAGGTAAGGAGCTTGATTGTAATGACACGTTATTTTCACTCTCCCAACCCCTCTGTAATAGAGACTTACAGTTAAAATTGAAGACAGATAACACCAGTAAACAAAAGATAGAAGAGATGCCAACTCTTCCTGAATTTATTGAAAAGCTGTTGGCTTCTCTATCATCACAGGTTGTGTCTAAGGTATTCTCTGGCCTGGGTTGGTACTGTCTGAGTTTAATCCTAAAATTTCTGTTGGTTTGAATATGGAGAGAAGAGATGTCAAGAGATGTCACAGGGGCAGGAATCCCAAATTTCAACTGCCTATGGAATCAGTTCTGAATCCTAGAATCACCAGTTTCATTTAGCTCATCTCACCATATACCTTTTGGTCTTATCTCAATCAGTCTCATCAGGTAGTAAAACCACTCTCTTAAATTTGCACATCTTACTTTACTTTTTATTCTAAGTTCAGACATTCACCAGCTAACATCACAAGTTCCTTAATGCTGGAAGACAAGAGAATTGCCTTTGTTGGACACAATATACATTCTCTATGTTATTCACATAAATGTATTTTTTAGCTTTCTCCGTGTCAACATCACCAGTGCTGTAGTTTGATCACCACATCCCAAGTATATTCATCCCACTTGGGCTTCAGGAAATGTGACACTAACTATAATAAATAGACGGTATGCTCTAAAATCATCTCTACTGCAGACATTAACATATCCTTTGCTCTCTGACCAGTCCCTCGGCTCCACCTAAACAGTGGATTCCATTATATTCACAAAAGATTAGAGATACACCTTTGCTAATAAATAGTGACCTTAAAATACTTAAAGGTACTGGCCAACAGACTAGCATGTGTTCTCCCAAGTATGATTCATTCTGATCAAGTAGAGAAGCTCCAGATAACACTAGAGGAAGTTTTGACCTCATGGACGTAGCATCAAAGGATACAATCTCTCTAATACTTATATCCCTGAATGCTGAAAAAGCTTTTAAAAGAATTGATTGTGTATAAATGTGTGAACATGTATTAAATGTTGGCCTCTGTGACAACTTCTTAAAAAGTATTATGGTCCTCTATTCCACTCCTAAAGGGAATATATATTACCATGGTTTCCACTCACAAAACTTTAACAGTACAAGAGGGACTAGACAGGGATGCCCCTCTTCTCTCTAATTTTTGCTTTTTGCATTGACCCACTTCCTATGGCAATAAGGAAATATCCAACAATTACAGGAGTAAGGGTTGCTGATAAGGAATATAAACTGAGTATCCTTGCAGATGATTTCCTGTTAACAATTACAAAACCATTAACCAGCCTACATCATCTCTTAGATTTATTAGTGGAATTCAGAAACTTCTCTGGATTTAAAGTGAATACTATAAAAGCACTGAATTTCTCTTTTAAATGGGCACAACACCACATCAAATAATTGGGTATTTATATTCCAAAGTTAACCAAGCAGGCCTATATGTCCAATTATCCAAACATTCTTAAAAACTTATTTAATGAATATACAGTAAAATAGAATATATGCAGTGAAGAGGAACACATTCCCCAAGCTGATGTATCTACTTTGCTCATTTCCATCAGCAATGAAAAATGATGACATTTTAAAGTTACAAAGACTGATTCTTCGTTTTATCTGGAATCATAAAAAAAACAAGAGTGAATAGAGTGACAATGATGGCTTCTAAGAAAAGAGTAGGGTTAGCAGCCCCAAATCTTCCATCATATTATAGAGCAAATAGGTTTCCAAATAGGCTGACCAAATGGTATGTCAAAGAAATACCTCTTTGTTGGGTAGAAATTAAAAAATATATTCTCAAACCATAAAACATCTAGATACAACAAGTGTTGTGGAATAGCATAACATACAAAATCAATATAGAAGTATTTTACTTTCCTTAATTAATTAACACACTGCATTTTTTGGCTTACTCATTTGTGGTTATTTCATAGGAAATCAATGAGAGATAGAAATAGGCTGACCAAATGGTATGTCAAAGAAATACCACTTTGTTGGGTAGAAATTAAAAAATATATTCTCAAACCATAAAACATCTAGATACAACAAGTGTTGTGGAATAGCATAACATACAAAATCAATATAGAAGTATTTTACTTTCCTTAATTAATTAACACATTGCATTTTTTGGCTTACTCCTTTGTGGTTATTTCGTAGGAAATCTATGAGAGATAGAAATTCTCGAATGAGTTGGTGGACCCAACAACACTTATTCATAGTAGCCAACATCATTATGACAATCTCTAAATGATCTCCAGACCTGTATCAAGAGCAGTTCAAAATCCCACTAAAAGAATAGCTTAATTTAGCTATAATAAATGAAATTATGGCCCACACTATAAAAAATAGAGAATTGTTGTATAAATATATTTCTAATGGTAAGACAAATATCTCTTCCATTTATAATTATTTGATTGACCAAACTACAGTAGATAGATTACCATATAAGACAACATGGGAAAAAGATCTTAATGTAATTTTTGATGGGATAAAATTTTCAGAAATGCGGCTAATTCTTCACTTAAAATTACTTTAAGAGAAAATGACTACAAGGCTTTAATGAGATGATATCTTACAACAGTAGGATTACAAACTTCAAACCCATCACTGGATGGCTAATCCTTAAGACGATGTTATGAAGCTGGCACCCTGAAACATGCTCTATGGGAATGTCCTAAAATTTCACAATTATGTGAGGAAACATATTCAATAATAGCAATACTTATGGGATTACTTATCCCCAGAAAATCAGAAGAGGCACTATTAGGGCTACTAATATTAAATATTTAAAAAGATTCACAACTTAATAAATCAAAAGTTCTTAGCTACTAGAAGTGCCCTGGCTAAAACATGGAAATCAGGCATACCCACAATAGATGAGGTTAAAAGAAAAATGAATACAAAATATAGTTTACACATGATGTGTAAGATGTCAGCAGATATAGATGAGAACTTTAGAAGATGGGCATCATGCCTGGACATATGGACTATGAAAATAGGCTGGAAAAGATAGAATGATATACAGACAGCCTAACTAACTTGAGAGATTTCCCAAGATATCCCCTTATCCCTTCCCTCTCTCCATTTTTTTTATTGCTTTTGTTGCGTTGATGATTGCTTGTACATTTGGCTTTGTTTGTCCATTCTGATTCAATATGCAAGATATTTAACTGACATGTAAAAAGCAGTAGTAAAATATAAATACAGATGTGGAAATATACTAGTTACCTACTACACATAATATTTATAATTTTTGAGTTGTTACTGTTAGATTAAGACAATGTGAAAAAAGGAACAAGGAGGGAAAACAAATAGAAAAGAGTTGTTCTAACAAAAAAAGTGCTGTGGTATATTAAGAGGCAAATATCAACAATAACTATTTGACCAACAAATCCAAACACTGATAGAAATGAAGATGAAGGATGGGGGGCGGAGCTGGCGTCTGCGGAAGGCAGACGTGTTTGTCTGAGCTCCGGATTGAGCTCCGAATAGGGCTTTTTATTCTGCCCTGGAGCGGTTGCTTGTGCCCTGCCTGCACACGGGGCACTACTGGAGGTTGCCCCCATCCCCCGGGGAGCAACGGGGAGCCTATTAGGCGGCCCAGCAGCACGGGAGACCCCCGGTCACGGGACGACGCCTGAGGCCCCAGAGGACTTCGGGGCTCTATTCCCCAGCTCCTGAGAGGGTGCTGGAGCTGATCCTGGTGGCGGCTGGATCCGGCCGGGATCCCAGGGTGACCTCTCTGGCCAGAGTGTGGTCCCTGAACAACGGGGCAGAAAGCCCGCGAAACGCGGCCGCCATCTTGCGGGGCCGCCATTTTGTGCACCCATCAGACGGCTGCAGGTAGGGGGGATCTTCCCCAGAGTGCTGTAACTCCCCAGAGGGGCCCCAGGAGAGAGCCAGACATCCCCAAATGAGGGAGCAGTGCACCCAACGCAAGTAGTGGCTACTTAGCACTCTCCCCACATATTAGGCACTGTGGCTGCCATTAAAGAGTCTTGGTGGGGTAGGAAGAGGAAGCTGCTTGAATATTTCCCAGCTTGCAAGGCACTCAATGCTCTATTTATTGTCACTTCCCCACACAACTCTGAGATCTGGGGTTAAGGCTGTGTGAATCAACTCTTTAAGCTACCCTCTCAGGACTGAGCTCTTGATATAGAGGCTTATCTCATAGCATTGCCAGAGACTGAATTGCATAATATTTGGGAGCACTGTGGGTGTACCTTGTCTCAGAAACTGACGCTCTCTTTAGGCACTTTTTATGGAACATTTGTGCATCGAACAAAATATTGTGTCTACCTACATTTGAGACTTGTGCTTTTACTGCCAGGTGCATAGACTGTGTTAATTTCTTACAACATCAGCGCATGTGCTGCCACCGTGTGGACGTTTACAATACTGCAGATCATCATTGGCCTTATGCGAATAATGCGAGAGTGGAAGTCTCCCTGCCATTCATTGCTGCTTTCTGTCTGTACTGATCTATTCTAAGGCTGAGTTCTACTTAACAGGCTCCCTTCAACAAAAGCAGACAGACCACCTGAAGAGGGTACAACTTTTTGTGCCACCCGTCTAACAAAGGACTATTCTCTGTTTGGCCGGATTTTCAAAGGCCTCTCCAGTGCCCTGGCTGGAGACTACACTCTAATTATGGAGTAAGGAGACGAATGGGAAATTGGCCTGGCAGCACAGCTATCACCTACCTCAACTCACCCTTATAATCTGGACAAACTCTACTACTTGGGCCAGCGGACTTTCACTCAGACCACTTGGGGCATAGCTTCCCCCTATTCTATACCTGGCTGATTCCATAACAGACCTTTTGCTGAACCCTGCGGCCCGTATTCCAAAATGCAGAAACCCAAAAGAACTGCTTCAGCGAAGGGCATTAGGGAGCACTTTACACCTAAATCTGCCAGATGCTCCCTACCTGCGGAATCAGACCTCAGAACACTCGGATGGCTCGGACAGGGAAGGTACTCCTGACGCTCCTAGCCAATGTATGGACCTCTCTGCCAGGTCAGTGGCTACTATTGAGCTGCTCCTGGCAAAAGCTATTGATCCTCTAAGACAAGACTTGAAGGACCTGGGGCACCGCACTCAAATCCTGGAGGACGCATCGGATCGGATGGCCGAAGCGCAAGAAAGAGACCGATCCTCTATTGCTCAAAACTCCATTCATATCTCTGACCTCACGGATAAGATAGAGGATCTGGAGAACCGGTCCCGCCGGCATAATGTACGCATCCGAGGTATACCGAGAGCGATACAGGACCTGTCTGGCTATCTGAGGGACACAATTCCCATGATCCTCCCTAATCAGCCCGAAAGTGTGTGGGAGATTGAGCGGGCCCATAGAGCCTTGGGTGGTATGAGGAGCTTGGAGGCTCCCAAGGATGTTATTGTTAGATTTTTAAGGCAGCAGGCCAGAGATCTTCTACTATCGGCCACCAGGAAGCTGCATACCATCAAGGGGCCGGATGACTCAATCCTGCAGTTTTATGCGGACCTCTGCCCGGATACCCTGCATAAGCGGAGACTTATGAAACCGGCTGTTGCTATTCTTATTCAGCACAGGATCCAGTACCGTTGGAACTTTCCGTTTGCTCTGACTTTCACCTATCGTGGCAAGACTTATACCACCCGCTTTCTGGAAGACTGCCTAGATGTATTGCAGAGATTACAGCTATGCCCGGAGCCCATGACAGCAGCAAATCAAGAGCACCTTGTTTCGCTGATCCCTAAGAGGCAGCAGACCTCAAAGCCATCACAAGTTCATGGCAAACAAGTCCCTATCTTGGAGGGGCCCAGAGGCTTTCGGGACTATATGGGCGATCTGCAAGACAAGCGCTTGGTATCCTCAGCAGACTCTGGACTCTCGGCCTCTTCAAAGTTGGGCCCGCGACCTGAGAGGCCTCCTACCTAGCTGGACTTTGATAATATTTTACTGAGTATTTGATGTTCAATTTTCATTGTTTATAATCCAGATAGAATGTTGATAGAATAGTTCGCACTATTGCCATTTAGAATTAATATAGTTTGCCAGACTAGTTTCCCACATTACGTGGATTTGTCTTTTACTTTGTTTACTATAAATAGAGATAGAAGGGTCTGTGTAGTCGACTGTTTTATACTTATCCTGCTATATACTTGAAATTGCAGCTTGAAGTTTAGTCGTACTGTAAACTTGTTGTTTTCCTGCTCTGTTTTTTTTTATTTTTTTATTTATCTATTTATTTTTTTATTTTATTTTTCTTATTTTTGTGTTTCTTGTTTCTGTTCTGTTATTGGCTTGTTTGCTTTATCCCGGATTTGTCTACCTCTTCGATATTAAACTGCCTTTCTCCCTTTTCATTGCTCTCAGCCCTCCTGATAAAAGAGAGATTTCTCCGCCGCCAACAGCATACCCGCTGGGACTTCTGTCTGCTCTCCGGGCTCTTCCACTCCCCGCCATTCACGTGCTCAGCTATTAGGTAAGGTTGCATACACCTACACTCCTGATTTTTAATGGCTACTTCTAAATACACCATAGTGACCCACAATGTGAAGGGCTTCAATTCCCCCTTTAAAAGGAGGAAGGCCTTTGCATTCTACAAAAAATATACTCCCTCGGTCATTTTCATGCAGGAGACCCATTTTTCCCTTGGCAACAAACCTAAATTCCTGCATAGGGATTACCCTACCTATTATCTAGCCTCTCTCCCCACTAAGAGAGCTGGCTGTGCAATTTTGCTGCATAGGACCTTCCCCTTCCAGGTAGAATCCACTCGGGTAGACGGGGATGGCAATTACGTTATGGCAACTGGGACTATAAGAGGGGAAAGAATGACGCTGCTATCTCTGTACTCTCCTACGAACTCCCCCTACTCTGTTCTCATAGACCTGTTGAAAAAACTAGAGGCTCAGGATTTGGGGAAATTGATTATTGGGGGGGACCTTAACCTGACCTTAGACCCGACACTTGACAGATCTGGAAAACCGACCAACAGATTTCCCAACAAGACTAATCAGATTAAGTCCTTACTAAATGGTTTGGGGTTAGTTGATGCCTGGCGGGGTAAGCACCCGGACAAGAGAGAGTACACTTTCTACTCCCAGACTCACCTGACATACTCTAGGATTGACGCTCTACTTATCACTTCCTCATTGTACGACTCTGCTATAAACTCTGAGATAGTCCCTTGCCCCTGGTCAGACCATGCTCTGGTACTAGCTGAGCTGGATCTGGGTCCTAATCCTCGACTTCCCTATAAATGGGTTCTGAACGAATTCCTTCTGTCTAATCCGAGTAGTGTGGATTCCATATCCAAGGACATACAGCTGTTTTTTGAGACTAATGACACCCCCGACACTGGGGCTGGATGGCTTTGGGCCGCCCATAAGGCTTTTGTTAGAGGAACTTGCATTAAGCTGTCCTCTATACATAAGAAACTTCTTAGGCAGAAGGAGACAGAGCTCTCTACCTCATTAAAGAGGTTAGAGGAGAAAAACCAACAGCGTCCCTCTCTTCAGGGGCGTAAATTAATTGACCAGACTAGGCTTGAGCTGGACGCTATTTTGTCCCATCAAACTGAACGGGCTATGAGAAAAATGAAGCACCTCTATTACTGGAAGGCAAACAAACCTGACTCCCTTTTGGCTAAAAGACTAAACAATAAATTTTCCCAACCCAGAAATGAAGATGAAGGCCACTGGTCCTCGGGGAACCTTCTAGCTAGAAGGCTCAACTTGTTTGAAGCCACAAAACTTGCTAGGGTCCCAACAAAAGTCTGTCCTAAGTCTCCAAAAAACTAGCTAATAAATTTTGCTAGGACTAGTGTGCTTCTGAGCACTATTCCCTTTTAACCCCAATCCTGACCAAATTACCTGTCAAAAAACAGCTAAAAACCAATGACAATATCAAAGGAGCTAATTGGTTCATCATAAAACAGCAGTGCAAACTCTCAGTCCTATTTCACTATAAGCTGAATAGTGGAGCTGCAGTAAACATGAAAAAGGACCAAAATTCTGCCACTGATGGCTGTTTTGCCACATATTATGTACTGCTTTGTCAAAGGCGGTGTTTCTTTTAGCTTGTCTGAGGTCTTGGGTTATCACAAATCATGCAGAGGAATTGATTCAGACTTGTCTGCATATTTGAAAGTATCAAGCTTCTACTGGTACAATTTACATGTTTCCAGAAAGCAGACTTTGGCCTGGAATATGTAACCTAAGCAATGTTTTAACCTTTTGATTGTGACAATATTTAAGAAATTATTATTATTTTATTATGAGCTTTGATTACTTGCCCCAGGTTATATGCATATACTGGAATTTATTTATGCATAGTTCTACAAGGACCGGCTCTAGGAAGGCACAGTTTAAGGGGCAGAGAACAATCAACTGAGGGAAAACTTTGTCAGTCTCTGTATAAAACAATTCCTCCTGAGTCTGCCCGATTCTTTACCTTTAGTGTCAAAATGCTGGACAGTAATTTTCAACAGGCTAGAAGAACAGGACAAGTGTGAAAGTAGCTGAGGTGGGTAAACATTATCATAGGCCTTGGGCAACATAACATTTAAATACATCTTTGTGTATAATAGATATGCTGTTTTATGGGGCAATTTAATTATAGCATCTATCTTAATTCCCTCACTATGGTCTGCTATTATGAGTATGTTAGAAAAGAAGAGCAATTAAACCAAGTGTAAAGTAATAAACTCACCCTGTTGATTAAATTGTTTTTTCTACTTATACTGTATTATTTTGTAAGTAATATAGATATTGTACATATGTTTATAGGTGTTATAGTAATGCATGCTTATAATAAACTAAACTATCTGTCATAAATATAAGAAGAACAATTAATAGCTTTTGTAAATAGCCTTTATGACCTAACTGTCTTCCTTTGCATAGGTGAAAAGAAAAAACTTTTTTTTCTAGCTTATGACTTATTCTGTAGAACAAATTATTCAGGTAATTTCCAATATAAAAAAAATATTAAATGATGTGCATTTTTTTGTTAGGAAAAGAATAAATAATTTCCAAAAGTAATAATGTTAGGAAAGATTTCCTTGTCTCCCCACATTAAATCAGGAGTCAAGTCTTGATGTTTGCTTCTGCGAGACTTCTCTAAAATCATGGTTACCTTGGCATATATATACAACTCGCTGTCCAGTCTTCATTGTACCAGTTTTGTAGTAAGAAAGTTCCAGCTGGAGCAATACTGTTATGTATCCTTAAAACATCAATATTCACTGTACAATGGGGAATGTGATGACATATACAGATATGATACTCATTGGACACTGATTGAAAAAGTTGAGGGCTGAGCTTGCATGATCTTTCATTCAATTAGAATTTGTATACTAATTAAAAAAACACAGTAAATAGCCATTTTTGAAGAACTACTAGAAAATGATCACTCCATGTTACATCTGTGTCAGATACCTTGAGTTTTAGCAGATGAAGCCCTGGTGCCATCTATACTAGGTTTTAGAAAAGGGAGTTTGAAAAACAGCTGTTGCCTTTCATGGATACACAATCTCCGAGTATGGCTTTGATGACAACACATAAAAAAAAAAACAGATGTGGTATAAACAGGATATAATAGAAAAAAATTATGATCTATATAGCTGGTATCCTAGGTGCTTTACACCCCTTGTTATATAAAAAAAGAATATATAAAGAAAAAAACTTTAATTGGATAGTCTGGATCTGGAAACTACGCTGTTTAAAATGTATAAAAAAGGGGACTGTATAAAGATACTTTGATAAATGATGTGTATGGATTGTGGAATATTTTCATATTTCCTAATCATACCATGAAATATGGTGCACAATCCTCATAAATCAGAATATACTGATCCTCCTGCTAATACAGGATATACTGATAATCATAGGACTGTGAAAAATATATATAAAAAAATCACAAGTATCTATATACATATAAAAACAAATATACATTAGAAAAAATCTGATACCAAAAAAATGCTTTGAGTTGGACTGAAAGTGTGTATAATCTCTAATAAATAGCTCTATTAGGATATCTCAAATATCTATATAAAGAAAAAATAGCACTGTTGGATCAGAGCAAAACACATATAGCAGTATAACAGTATTAAAACCATAATGGCAGTATACTTGCTGTTCAGTAATGAAGCTCTCCAATAAGGCTCTCCATAAGCTCTCCGTTACCTCTTAATAGATAGAGCATAATAGTATAATATAGTAGAGAAAAAGAATAAACCAATGATATGGTAAAAAAGTACACTCAAGAGTGTTTAAACTTAGCTTTCAGTAGTCTAAGGTTCAGATGAGGTTGAAAAAAGTGGTGCCAACGAGCCGTTTAAATTTTTATATTTAATGACAAATGTAACATCTCTGTATCACTTTAGTCCATTCTACTGCTTCGCATGTTAAAATGGTTCTCTAAGTTTGGTTTAGAAATGTACATGAGGAAGCTAACGCAATACTAAACTGCAAGGATCCCAAGGAACTAAATGTATTACAATATGTTTTGGTATTGTCTAACTATTATGGGTGCTTCATTTGTAAATTATTGTATTCCAGATAAGTTATTGCTACTGACTGGTACAATGAAGCATTTGAGTAGTTGAAGCACCAATCAACCTTTGCCTCCAAATTTTGGCATCTTGAACTACCAAAAGACACTGGAGTAATAGTTGTATAAAATGGATAAGTATAATCAAGAACTCCATTGTGTGCCTTGTATCAAATAAAAGTATCCCTGCTGTGGCCACTTATATAATTTGAAACCAGGATCTCCACATAAGCTATTTTCCAAGAATGCAGACGTCTTCTCAAAGAGACCTTTGTGCAGTTTCCCTCTGTCACTGAAAATAAGAGTGTTCTACACTGTATAACTGCAGCACTGTCACCAGTCTCTCTTAAACATGTACTGGACTTCAGTCCCCCTCCTTTCTTACTCTATGTACCCAAAAACTTATGAAAAGAGATCATGAAGAGCTATCATTGTTTATTTTGCATCCTTTCATGAGCTATGTGATGCCCACTGAACTCTTGTGGGCTGTTGGACTATTGGAGTGCCTGTATTAACATGGATTGGTATTGCCCTGTTGGCATGAGGTGTTTAATATTAGCTACAAAATCATGGGAATTGTTTTGCTGTCTGAGAAATGATTGGGGCTTACACTAATCTGGAAGGAAAGCAGATTTGTATATTGCCTACCAGGCAATTTGGCTATTTGACAAAGAGAACAGGGATGACATTAATGTGCTAATTACCCATTCCAGGGCTAGAGGCATTAAGGCAGATGACAACTGGCCATATTCCTGTAGACTGACAGACTCCTCACCACAGGCAGTTCATAGCATGCCTGCCACACCTGTGACATGTGTGATTGACAGGCAGGCTACAGGGTGGGGGCTGATGAAGATGGGTGGGGCTGTGCAGGAAATATATTCACTGTAGTTGATCAATAAAGTCAGTTAAACATGCAAAATCAAGGTGCATGCTTTATTCTGAGTGTATAAGATTTCTAAACACTGGAAATATGGCAAAAGCCTCTGCCTAAAACTCTGCCCCTAACCACCGGGGGTAGGATTGCTACTGACCCATTCTGCTGTACTCCCTGGGTATTGGTGGAAAGGTGATATGCTATGTTGGGTTCATCTTTGCTAAACAGGGTTTCATGAAAGAACCCTATGGTCCTATGGGGTGAGATTGATCTTATATCTTTCTGAGCCCAACTAAAGCCTTAGGATCATAACACACAGGCTGATCAAATGCCAGTCAGTAGGTGTTCTAGTCCTCTTCCCCTTTACAGCCTTTACATTTCCAGCGCTATTCTGTGTACTTGGCAGCTGGGTGGCACTTATATTGGTATGGTATTGTAAGTAGCTGTAGCTGTACCATTTACATGCTAATGAGATTTATTATTGTAAACCCATTCTGTTCATATGTTAATGACCATGCTTAGTACTAGTGTTGAGCTGTCATTGGTACCACTTGATCAAATTTAGGCTGATACAAACTGATTAGAAGCTTATTTGGCTCTTTAGTTTCCATGTATATTCTCCTCCTGTGTATGACTCATGGCTTCCAAGCTAAAGACTCTTACTGGATTGAGACTTACCTTCCTTGACACCTGGCATGTAGTCCACACAACTATGCTGTACCTCTTAATACCCTTTTGCACTGAGAGTTCTACTTTGAACTGGCCTGTAAGTACCAATACAGTTGTCAGTTTTTATGAAAGAGAACAAGAAGAAAGCTACACAATTTTTACTCTGGTGACTTCTTGGAAGTAATTGAACTGTACATTTTATTAATAATTACTCTGAGGAAAAAATAAAATTTACTTACATAATCAAAACATTTTCATAAAATAAAATAATTGTCTAGAATCCCGTTAAAGGCAGCTTTTGTTTTTTTAACAGGCTGTATATATCCCGAATAACCTCCATGTGCAGCACGGACAGTAGCTTGACAGCTTGGTAGTAAGTCAATGAGATGCTGGAAGGTTAGCAAGGGTATCTGAAGCCATGCAGACTGCGGTGCATCCAACAGCTGCTGAATAGTGACTGGGGGAGGATCCATACGGTCAACATGGCGATCGAGGTTGTCCCACAGGTGCTGGATGGGTTCAAGTCAGGGGAATTTGAGGGCCAGGAAAGTACTAGGAAGTCTTCATCATGCTCCTCCAACCACTACCGGACAATTCTGGACCCAACCAGTCACTACTAACAGATGACACAGAGTTAAAACATATATTCCCCAAGCCTCCCATTCTTGCATTTACACAGACACCAAATATGAGACAAATATTGGTAAACAGAATTGGCCAATAACAGCATAACAGAGAAAATGATACCAAACCTTGCTATAAAATTCACTGCAAACTATGTTAACACATCTGTAGAGAGAACACAGCCACACATAACAACAAACCTATAACGTCAGATTCATATTCATGCACATCCTCCAGTGTAGTTTACACAATGCAATGTACTTTATGTGGAAGGGGCTGTTACATTGGGGAAATCAGTCACCAATAAGTCCCTTTAATTTTCAATTAATATATTATTTTTTCTACTTGAGATTGTCATTTGTTTTGTTCCAAACAGGTTTAGTTGCCTGGGAAGATGCCTCTATGTATACTTTGGAATGAAATAATAAAATTACATAGAAGTGTAACTCATAGTAGAATACCCCTCTCTTCAGAATTCAGGAAAATAAGCAGTCTCTGAATATCCAAAACAGAAGTACCAGACACAAGCACAGTCTGTAAAAACTAAAACTAATCTCTAAAAATGCTTATATACTGATGGCTTATCTAGCTACTAATGTTGTTAGTTTGTTACATATTCCAAAAACATGTGATCGCTTTCCTATATATATATAGTTTTACTGTTTTGTCTATGTGTTGCTATCTGTAAAAAAATGATATGCAATTCTAAGTTGTTATAAACTGTCTAATGACCATAACTAAATCCTGCTGTTTTTAGCAGTTAGTTATTTTTCAGCAGTCAAAGAATGCATTAGATGCTCTCTTTAGATTTCCAATGCACAATTCAACAGATCAAAACTAACCTCTCTTTTACAGAATACTGTTTCCAATAAAATAGAGAACCCCACCTTACAAAAAGGCAAAATACCAGTATTTGCCTTTATCAGTGGAACCTAGATTGTATGTGTGTATCTAAATGATATGTGTGTATGATATGGTCAATGTGATGTCACTAATATCCCTAGGCACAGTGAAGAAGGGGTCCAAGTCTGGCTTATCAAAAGTTTACTTTATAAATGCCAAAAATTACTTTTCATTGAGAAGGCGTGTTAATTAACTAGAGGTTATAGATTATCTTCCCTTGACCCCATGTGTGAGCATGAGTGACCAGAACCTTGTGTGAAGTCCTAGAGATCTGTGGTTTTTTGTTGCATGATTTCTTAAACAGTTGATAGTAACACACCTGCCAGTTGAAATAAACTTCTATCAACACTGCTCTCATACAAAGTGAGTCATGAGCAGGGAGTTAAGTGAAGAAAGTATCAGCACCACACAAAGTTACAATTTATATTTCGAGGTGTTCTGTTCAATGGATTGTTATGTTAATTATCCATGGTTGTGGCTACTCCCCAGTTTCCCTGTGCTGACTAGATGCATGACCCCTCCCCCTCACATGATGTCATTAGTGATGTCAGTGGTGTTTTTGTTGCATTAATTTTTTAACAATGGGTTATTCATAAATTATTAGAAGAAAGTTGCTACCAATTTGGTTGTCACACAAATGGGAGTCATGTGCATTGAGGGAGGTGTATAGTCCAAGCAGATTTAAGTAATTAAAGCTATATTTGCTACAGAAGGATTTATTTTTTACAGACCTCAGAAACACGTTTCTTAAACTAACACGTGTTGGACTAGATTCTCATATCCCTTTTTCACTTACACTAGCCCTTACCATGAAGAAACATTTAAAGTTTTAAAGATCTGTAGTTATGATGATGATTTTTGTTAATAATCTAAAACAAGTCCAATTCCACTCCTTGGGAGCAGGAACCAGGTGTACCCCAAGATTCAGTCCTCTGCGCCCTCCTCTTCTCCATCTATACTTCCTCACTTGGAACCTTAATAAAATCTTTTGGATTTCAATATCATCTCTATGCAGACAACACTAAAATCTTCCTCTCAGCACCAGATCTATCCCCGTCTACTCTAGCACGAGTTTCCAACTGCCTTTCTAGCATATCTTCCTGGATGTCCACCCACCATCTCAAACTTAATGTCAAAAACTGAGCTCCTTATTTTTCCACACTCTACTACAGCATCCATTCCTCAAATATCTCTCACTGTGGACAATGCAATTATCATTCTTCCTCCCAAGCCTGTTGTCTTGAAGTTCTGCTTCACCCTGCCCTCTCTTTCATTCCTCATATACATTCACTCACCAAATTTTGTCTATTTAATTTAAAAACTTCTCCAAAGTATGTCACTATCTCACCCGACACAACTAAAATTCTAATTAACTCTCTCATCATATCTCGTCTTGAGTACTGTAAATACTGGCCTCCCCTTCCCCCGCTTGTCACCACTCCAATTTATAATCAATGTGTCCGCCAGGCTTATCAACAATACCCAATGCTCAATGCCTGCATCACTACTCTTTCAGTCCATCCACTGGCTCCCCATAACCACCAGAATAACATTTACAATCATTACCCTAACGTATAAAGCCCTCAACAATAATGCACCCTCATATCTCTGCTCTCATCTCAAAATACTCTGCCACCTTCCCACTCCGCTCTGCTATTGACCTTCTTCTTTCCTGCTCTCTTATTACCTCCTCTCACTTTTTTCTTATTGCCCCAATACTTTGGAACCCCTTACCTCACTTCACTAGACTTTCCTTCTGTCTCAAATCCTTCAAAACCTAATTTAAAACACATTTATTTAATGAGGTTTATCAACAGTCGGGCTTGATAAGGCTGTTGTGGCCAAACCTACCCAGCAGATCTTTCAAATTCTTTTGACCCATTCACCAAGATAGCAGATATCTCTAAAATGCCCCTATTCAGATGCAGCATTTAAAAATATGAACTCAGGCTCAGCATTATACAAATCAGGAACTGATTTGATTGGTGTTGTAATTCATAACAAGTCCAATAGATGTATGTTTAAACTTGAACTGATAACAGTCTGTAACAGTTTGTGTATCTTCTGGATTTTGTATATATTGCTATTGACAACGTTTCATCTGCAAGGCATCACAACATCTACATCATTTTTATTATCTCTAGGAATGCTGACATATACATATATCTTCTAGACAGGTTTCCTCCCCTTTTATTAGGAGCATATACACACTTTGGTTTCTTCCCTTTTGATTAGGAGCATATACACACTTCATTAATTCACTTCATTTTATATATATATATATATATATATATATATATATATATATATATATATCTTCCAGATATCTTATTCCATATATATATTAATCTTCTCATTATAACTGATACTTGGGTTACCTCACTCTTTTCCTGTTAGAAGCATCACAGACTGCATTCAAACTGCCTTTTTCTCAGAGACACCATTACATAACTAACTGAAACTCAGCTGTCAGTTACACATCACCTTATAACATTCTAAATCAGCTAACTCCTTATCAACTGGACACAATTAAACATACAGTAATCAATATAACATAACATATGACATAACTATAAAACATACTGTAAAATCCCGAGCCCAGTCCCACAACTATATAAATAAGAGTCTAAAGCACTGGTGGTCAGGGGAATCTTGACACCTTCATCCTTAATATGCCAAATGTATCTGTCACTTTCCAAATCCCTTAGATTTTAAGTTTGTAATCATTTAGGATGTTTGAAAAAGTACTCTAAATGCAAGATTATAAGTGCAAGGACAGGGCTCTTCATTTGTTTAATCTGTACTGATATTGTTTTTATGTTCTGTTTCATACTATGCATGGAGATGCGGAATATGTTGGTGCATTATAAATACCACTAATATAGTTTCTAAAGAGTGCGTAACGCTCCAGTGGGAGCGCATGCATACTTTAGAAACTATTTGTACAGATTCCGTACAAGTTGCAGTGCGCATGATTGGCACCAGCGGTGCAGGTGCACAGTGCGGCGTCAGCCACGCATGCGCACAGTGCGGCGTCAGCCACGCATGCGCACAGTGCAGTACCAGAGGGGGGGGAAGAGACAGAGGGGGAAAGGGCGAAAGAAGTACAGGGGAGGGAGTAAAGAGACAGAGGGGGAAAGAGACGCAGGGGAGGGAGGAGGGGGAAAGATACATGGGGGGAGGGGGGAAAGTGACAGAGGGGAAAGGGGGAAAGAGACAAAGGGGGAAAGAGAGAAAGGGGATGGAGGAGGGGGGAGAGACACAGGGAAGGGAAAGAGGGGAATGTGACACAGGGAAGGGGGAGGGGAGAAGAGACACAGGGGGGAGAGGGGGAGAGACACAGGGGAGGGAGATGGTGGAGAGACACAGGAGAGGGAGACAGGGAAGAGACACAGGGGAGGGAGACGGGGAAGAGACACAGGGGAGGGAGATGGGGGTAAGGGACAAAGAGGAGGGAGAGGGGGGAGAGACACAGGGGAGAGAGAGGCAGGAAAAATGGAGGGGGAGAGACACAGAGGAGGGAAGGGGTGGAAGAGACACAGGGGGGAGAAGAGACACGTAATATTACACCATCATTTATGATGGGTAAACGACTAGCTAGATAATAATATTAATAATAATGATGTTTCTCTTATAGCACAGATAAATAACTGAAAACTACACAGATACTAACTGAAGCACACGTACAATGGGTTACTCTGAAGATCAAATATGTAAAAGGCATTAATCTAGGTTGTTGTTGTTCAGTCCTTCAGTCACGTCCGACTCTTTGTGACCATAAGAAAGTCAATAGGCACATCTGTCTGTGTCTCTGGTTGTGCCTATCCATATGGTTTTCTTGGCAAAGATACTGGAGTGGGTTGCCAATTTCTTCTCCAAGTATTAGATAATATTATTTCATATCAGACTAAATAACTATAGTCACTGATATTACAAGGTAATACTTTTGTTCTGTCTGATTGCATCCTCACAGTGATTAACAGATCAGTGTAATTATAGAAGCATTGCTCTCTTATTTATGAAATTAAAATATTTCACTGATATTTTCTGAACCCAAAACTTTGTCAGATAACTGTACTGTGCAGGCATGTATCACAATATTCCTTTCTTAACTAATTAGTTAATTATGAAAATCAATTTAACTATTAATTAAAATTGCCAAGTGGCACATAAAGTACTTTAATTGAATAATTCATATTCATATTGTAGCCATAGCCAAATGCATTACTTATTATAGCATATAAATTATTTAAGTAGATTGTATCAGTGCTACATAAAAATCTAATTTTCCATCTGATTAAAGGTAGTCTGTAATGCCTTTAATTCTCCATGAAGTCAATAAAAGCATCTCAAATCCAGGCAGCAGTGCACTAAATCAAAAATTTAAAATGTTTCTAAGATATTATAAGCACACAATAAAACTGTAATATTCAAATGTTTCACACACCCCCTTCCAGCAATCTGTCACAGTGACAATCCAATGTTGCCAGTCTTTAGGCAATTATGGAGGATTGTAGAGAAAAAGCCTTCTATTATATAGCTGAGGAAGGCTTTGTCAAAATCTGAGCATCAGGAAACATGAGGTGTATATATATCTATATATCTATATTATTAAAGGGACACTAGGAAGGCTTATTTTATTTATGTTCAACTAAATATAATATTTATAAATAGATTGCTGCAAATACTGGAGTAAAATACTTGCAAAACATTGACAACTTACTTTTCAGTTGTCTTTCATGGTCTTGTGTATGGCTATATCAGTGTGTGGCCTGAATGAGTAATAAGATATGTACCACGAGGAACACAATGAATATCAATTATAATCAGGTGTAGAAGCTTTGATTCAGGCAGTGTTAAGTGATTCATAACTACTTTTAACTACTCTAGCAGGGGAATCACCACCTGAGCAGGTGTTATTGAGCTAATGTTGCTGTCTGTGGTGGAGGAAGTACTATGTTCAATTCCAATTAAAGATACTTTTTTTTCTTTATTATTTAAAAATTAGAAATATGCCATTTAGGTTATATAAAAAACACTTAACCTTTCCCTTCTCCCCAAAATGTCTGTTCAGGGTCCAAAACAAAAACTGTACAGGATCCCAAATTGAACCAAAGGATCTCAAAAGCATAAGCATGGCATCATCACCTCTCTACAGGACCCTTTAAAGGATTGTCTCATGCAATCCCTGGTCATACAAAATGGAATCCCAGGGGTCCATAGTATATAGTTACTGATACTTTCTATTTGCTCCAATGTATTTCCACATTATTTAATAAAAGGTGCATGCATTTTCTGTACTGCAAAGAAACATCTGTTTCATATTGTGTTTTTTTAATGTGTAACTCAACACACTTCACAATATGAAAAGATAGTGTATAGACAGAACAGGTCAGCTGCATCTCAATAGGCATGACAAGTCTGTAAGCAAATGACTGATGTTAATGTTTTTTTTAAATGAAGTGCTGCTTATGAAACATGGAAACAAAAGGCACCTGAGAATTTCTCTGTATGAAGTGATAGTTTCAGACACAAGGTTGTTATCTAGGGAAAACACTTCCCCCCTGCAGACCATTGTTTAATTTTGTCTTTCTGGAGAACTTGTTTGCACCTGGTAGTGCCAACTAGGCCTGGACACCTGGGAGTTTATACTGAAAAAAATCACGAGCATTACATGTCATATTATCAGAAATCAATTTTCAAATTACATTTGCTTTGTAGCAAATTTCTAATACTTATGATGGCCAAAAATATAAAATATGGATTGTTTGCATGCTTGGATGATTTTTTTAGATTACCATAAAATTGTTCAAAGCTATTTATGAAGCATTGAAAGTCCAATAGAATGTATACTTTTGCAAACAATACTTTATGAAACATGTTGAAGCATTTGACAATGTAATAACAGTTGTAGTAATAAGAATAATACATTAGTATTATCAGAAATATTATGTCTTATAGCATTTATTCATAAATGCTTTGTAACGTTCACCATTATTTCTAATGGCAAATTTCATAATTTACGTTAGGGATTGAGAAAGGATTGACATCAACTGTTATTCAAGGTAAAATATTACCATGTAGTCTCAAGAGAGACAAAACACACAGAACCATGAGGTCTCCCTTAGGAAAAAGTGAAATATTTAATATATACCAGGGCACAACTAAAACTTAAATGTTATGAACAAATAGCAATACAATTATGAAGTTATACACATACAGTTTAAATCCTCTGTTGGGAGTTAGTCGAAATCACATGCTTAATACTGACATATCTAGTTATATTCAATGTCTTGAACTGTATTACCCCACCTCTGTCAAGAATTGGAGCATGATCATGAAATTATTTCAGTCCATCTCCACAAAAGGCCACCATCTTAAATGAGATGATATCTAAAAGTAAGCTGGTCAATTGGTAATAGGTGAGCCTATTTAATGCCATTATTTGAACCAATGCATTGTCTATGGAATACATTCTTCTACATCACCTTTCATTCAATGCATTTGAGAATTACTCCTGAATTGTAGTGAATGATAACTCCATTTGGCAGGGTTGGATATTGAATGTCTTTACACCTCCATTCCATATGAAGTAGGATTACGTGTCTGTAGAGATTGTTGAATGTTGGAGTACATAAAACAAATTACAATTAACAAAATATTATTTTGTTTTTGATGGCAAATATTATTTGCAAAATCAAAGAACCACCATGGGTACCACATGTGTCCATACTTATGCTTGGATCTACCTAGGCTGGTGGCAGCAGCATATTGTTTTTGGGGACATGCATGAGAAAATTGTGGTCCATGTGGCACTCTGGGTCAGTCATATATATGTCATCATGATATGTACAGGGTCTTGAGAGTGGCTGCTTGCTTTTATTTCTGAGTTAAGCAACAATCAGTTGAATTTGAAGGTAATGACTAATACTAATGTCAAAGGATTTAACGTAGGTAATGATCAAAACAAAATAATGTTGTTCGTGGATGACGTTGTCCTTACTTTAACAAACCCGGAAGAATCCCTGAAACATCTTTTTGAGCTGTTAAATATATATAGTAAATGATCTTATTTAAAGATTAATAAAGCTAAATCTGAAATACACTCTTATAGGCTGCAAACTACGCGAAATGAAAAAAAATAGTCACTCATATAAATTTAACTGGAAAAACAATCAAATACAACATTTGGGAATATTGTTTTCTCCTTCAGTTAAAAATATATAAAAATACAATCTTGAAATGTTATATGAACATATAAGGAGATTACTTTTTGAATGGAAACCAATCCATATGGTCTGGTAGAATCATGGTCTGGTAGAATCCCTCTAATTAAAATGATGATAATACCTAAGATATCTTATATCTTGAGATGCATTACCCAGAGCATTCTTAGATCCTTATTGGCAAACTTTGATGTGTAAATAACAAACTTTTTTGATGTATAGATTTATAAGGAAATGGAGAGTTGTTAATAAAAACATTTCATACAAAATATACTACAAGTACTTAGCTGAGTGCAGCCATTTTCCACATTATTAGAATATGATAGAATAGATAGAATTAAAAATATGGTATCAAATAATTGGCCTTTGATCCTTAACCATCCAATGAGTAATGATTTGGTTCCATCTCACAAAATGGTAACCAAAAAAGCACCCCATGTGAAAGATAATTTGGTGAGCAATAAAAAAACAACAATTCATTACACCTGGTTATAAAAAAAAGGAAAAAGTGTGGATCCTATAAATGTGGACAGTGATGAATGTGATTAGAGGTAACTATTTAAAAATGTGGCATTATTTCAATTGAAGAGCAAAATTCACTTGGGGGTTTCACAGTTTGTAAGTGAGTAAAACTGTGAATTGAGAGTGAGAGTTTTATAACATACAAAAGTACAGCCAAAAATAACAGCAAGAGTAATGTGGCTAGACATTTCAAGGATAATCATACCTCAGGTCCAGGTACTATGATGGTTTTTGGTACAGATAAGTTAATAAAGTATACAAGGTGATTTGGTTAAAGCACTACTTCAGAAAATAAGTAGATTTATAGTCTGCAATCAGTGGTTATGAATAGTTGATTATGAACTGATTATGAATTACAATTCCATATGTGCCTTTAAAACAGAAGGTCATATTTTGATATATGAGCTTATTATTAACCTTCACCATAGTAGGGTTAATTATTTTTTTAATTGGTTAAAAAAAACGTTTATATACCTTTTTGAAATATGTGCTTTTGGAATTGAATTACCATTGTCTCTGTATAAAGCAGCATTTGCACATTGATACATTGAGATTGAAATATTGAGAATTTAATAGAAGATCATTTGAATTTTCAATTAATGATGCCTTATTAATGATGTTAATGATACCTTATTAATCATATTGTTTGATGAATAATTGGGACTAATTTTTACGTCTTTAATATATTAAATGTTTCTCATAATGTGTGTTATATTCACTTGGGAACTGGGTTTGTTTTTAATGTTAAGCCACAGGGGTGGGGGTTTCTTTTTCCTGTGTACTTGGATGAATATATTTGCATTGAATAAATTGAACAACAATTTAGCTGTGTTATCTATGGGATATGCATGTTTTTAATGTACAGAAAATGTGTGTCATTCAGTAGAGTTGAGTGCTGGAGTAGTCATGTCTCAGACTGCCCTCCTTCCTCTCCTACGATCATTTACCAAGTCTTATTGCCGTGCTACTAAGGGCCTGTAATCTCCTGGATCCTGAGAACACATATATCTGCTGGCAGGTCCAGAAAGCTGGCGTAATGGAAAAATCTTAGTGGCAGTTCACAGAAACAACTAGTAGTCCTGCATTGGTTTTCTGTCTGTTTCTGTTTAATCACGCCTCTTCGTTTTACTTTTTTTTCATCTCACAGTCCATGATCATGCACACACCACTCTCTATGAACACACATCTCACTATCTTTTCCCCTAAACTCATTAAATTTAACATGGGCAAAAGAGTCACAGAAGCCATCTACTACATCTCTTTCTCTGATAGATCATGAACACCTTTATCCTGCCTCCATGCCCCACCTTTGACCCTAATGATAGTTTATAGAACATTTCTCCCTGCTATTATGCCCCACCATTGACCCCTTGACACTTCCTGGTATGCCCTATGGGTAGTTGCACCACTTTCACTAACAAAAATATAATTCTACTAGTGACTTGCCTGTCAAAAAATGACCGTCAATAAAATTGTAAGGCTGGGAATGCAGTTTGATCCACAATGTAAACCGTTTTATACTGTGAGTACCTTCGGCGCTCATTGCGAGTCTAAAGCTGAGCGCCTTTGCCTGTTAACGCGTGCCACGCAATGTGCGCCTTCGGCACTCATTGCGAGCCTCTCCTGTCGTGTACTTTTTGTCCTCTGAGCACCGTCATGAGTCATGATAAAGAGACATATATATTTCTATGTATATGTAGTTAAGTAATAATTACTGATTTATTCAATAAATTAATGTACTTTAATTATTTATAATTGATATATACAGCGAGCAATAGGCTGAAGAGCTAACAATCTGTTTGTATTTTGTGTCTGCATAGAATATACATTGTGAGTGTTGGTGCCCTGCTTATAAAGTGTAATGAATGTTTAAAGTGTGCATTCTAAATAGGCTGCGAGGTAAAGCCGTTGGTTTATTGTGTAAAGTGGCATTGTATAGTCGTAATGTTATTAATGTGGTACGCAGCTCGTGAGCAGTTCCCGGCTTTTGTAATAGTGTATCTTGTATGTGGTAGTTAGATGTGTAAAGTGCTACGCATTTAGCAGTGTTTTGCGCGGTCCATGGTCGTGTAGCTTTGTTTTCATTTTTTTCGGCGGACATTTTTTTTCTTGCTTAGGCGATTTTCGATGTTTGTAAATCGTCTAAATCGAGTTTAATTGTAGTTCCACCTCACTCACAGACGTCCTGCCTGTTGCCCCATGCTGTAAGTGATATTTTTTTAATTTTTGTATGTGTATTTAGTGTTTTTTTTCTTGTTTTTGTTCCGCCGCTAATCTTGTATTTTTTTTCGTCTCGTATTTTTTTTTTCTAAGTCCTGCGTCTGGTGTAAGTGCGTATTTTGTTTGTGTAAGTCTCGATAAGTGCTACGTGTTTAGCGCCTTCGGCGCTCATTGCCTAAGTGCTACGGGTTTAACGGCTCGCCTGCGGCGCTCATCGCTAAGTCATACGTACTACACAAACAGCGTGACGACGACTCGCAATTGGACAATTATAATATGTGATACATTCTATACTACTTTGGACACATCAGAATAAACAAATAAAATAAACATTTGTGATGCATTTTGGCAAATCAGAATAAATTAATAAATTAAATTTCTGAAGTCATCTATTACGTTACTTCTCTGTCATCCATACTAAAATCATGAAGTCTTTTCTGTTTTATTCACCTTTCTCTGAAGTGTATTTTGTATCACCTATCTAGACAGGGTATTCTAGATGACGTCTGACCAGTGATCTACACATATAAACTGAGAAAACGACAGATCTACCCAATGCACCAATGTCAGACTCTGAGGACGAGGATTTATTATGTTTATCTTCCAAGTCTAATGTGTTGTCAAAACCTTTAAATTCCCCCTATGTTTGCTAACACAACCAACAAATAATATGCCATACACCACTGGACATTTTAATTTCTTGTCCATTAAATTAGCAAAAGTACGTAGTGAATTATCAGTTTTGAAAGCTGCTGTTGACATTGTGCTGTCACAAAGCACTTTCGCCAATGAGAAGTGACAGTCCCAAGATTAGACTGTAATTTCTGTATGAAGAAATCTAGCCAATATTTCTGTGTAATTAGTATGCATATTCAGAGAGACTAGACATCTGTAACACCATCACAAATTATAATAAAACTATATTAGTTAACGTTAGTGCAACATTCATGGAAAATAACAAGAGTATTTAATTGCCAAGATTCAGCCTCATAAACAGATGCAGAACTGCAACATAGAATATAAAAAGTAAAACAAAAGATTTATGATCATAATAGTTCTGTTGAGAGAACATTCTACACAGAAACTTGTTTTTTTAAGCATTTTATATTTCAGCAGCTATTACTCCACCAGTAGACCAGGAAAATTATCTGTTTTTTTTCGATCTATGATAACCTATATTAAACTTAGGTGAAATATATGAGTGCATTTTACTGCATATTAAAAGGCAATTGTAGATCTATATTTACAGCATGCACTTTTGATGAACCAAACTGCCTGGTCTTTGGATGAAAGTAGTATGCAATGTTAGTAACAGATGCCGAGTCTATCTGGTGAATTCTCAGTCTTCTGTTTGAGATTTCTGTTGCATTCTGTTGCTGTCCTTTAAAGGACCACTGTGGTCATATTTTTAAAATTGACTATTTTGAAAACAAGCAACATAATTTTACAATTAAAAAAAATAACACATTCTATAATTTATAATCTTCCGTATTCAGTTATTCTGCTAGGGAATTTGCCATGTTTGTTTCAGCAGATCAGTTTCCTGCATCTACGTTCACAAACATGAATATTACAATTGTCAGGGAAGCTAATTAGTTAACAATGACACACCATTCTGAAAATGTAAGGCAGCAGTCAAGAAACCCAATTAGATAGTAGTAATGAAAAGTTACATATAAAAGTTGGAAAATGAAAAGATTATTTAGATTTTTTGGGTTTCTAAAATATTTGCCCCTTTTCGAGTTTAGTTATTCAAAAGACCATATAGGAAAAAAATTAACAGTGGAACTTTAAATCTTGAACTGTACGCACCCCAAAACTACATTTATATGACACCACTGGCCTATGTGATGCAAGGCACAGGGCACCCCGTCCTACACTCGCAGCTGAATTGCATGTCTTCATCATAACGCAGAGAACTGCGCTCTGATGACGCTCTTCGCTGCAGTCTGGTGCTGTGTGATCTGCCCCTGTCTGGTGCCCCCCATTATACAAGAGCTTACAATCTAGAAGTGATGTGGCATGTGAGGCATGTGAGACTCAGCAGCGTATCCATTGGAGGTGTCTTGTATAATGGGGGGCACAAGACAGGGGCAGATCACTCATCACCAGGCTGGAGCGCAGAGCGTCATCAGAGCGCAGTTATCTGCGCTCTGATGATGGCGCTCTATTGCAGAAAAAGGGTCAACTGTGAGTTATTGTATAGGGGTAAAGGCTTAGTACAGGTGATTCTGGAAGCACTTAAACAACCACTGTAGTGTGTAAGAAGCTCAGAATACTTGCAGTTATGTAAGCAAACAAACATTTATTTTTTTTAAACTTACTTTTAGAGCTTTATTTGTATCTGTTAGCTGTTATTGTGAGCCTCTTCAGCACTGCAGTCTAGCCTGGAATGTGAGGGAGCCTGTTGCCATCTTAGTTTGTTGTTTTGATGTAGGGAAAGGGAAAAGGAAGGGTTGTGCCCCTACTGGTGTCTTAGTGCAACCTTTAGAATTTGACACCTTCCTCAACCAGTTATGTTCAGAAGCTGCAAGCTGTACTCCAAAGTGCAAATCCTGCTTGCCAGCTTGGTTCATGTTCCAATTATAATGAACAGAAAGGGACACAAACATGGGAAGATATAGACAGTAACACAGTCTTCTAAAAGTATGTTATTATAAAGTTAGCTTTGAAGTTATTGTCTTACACAGCAGGTAATTACATTTTAACTAAACTGCAGAGGGCCTTAGTTAGCACATTATAACCTTGTGCTAGGCTAAGAGTTAGTTGACCCTGGGGATTAGTAAAGGCATGAAGTTTAAATTGATTGGTGGGTGGTAGGAATGGGCACTGATCTTTGCAGCTTATAACAAATGGTGGGATGCTGGGTCACATACTCACTGGATCTGGAAAACATGACTGAACACTCTTCCTTCTTCTTGAAAATATTGTTCTTAAAATTGTTAATTACACTATATTTTTTATGTCACAGTTTTGGTGGGTGCAAGAGTGCTTGACCATTAATTATGTCTCAAGTGTGGGGGAATATTCTTCAGGCAGTTATCTACTAGGGGGGTCGGACCTGAAAGGTTGTGATAAATCGAGATGTGCAAGCACTGCTTTTCTCTTGTTTACATTAATGATGTTAAAACTCACTAAATAAACTGTGGTCTGGTTCAACTTTATTTAGTTGGATGTGTTTTTTTTTATGGTGGGTTTCCTAACTGGTATGTAAGGTTATGAAGAGTATCTCTAATTGACTGTTATAATGGTCAGGAAGTAACACCTGAATGGTGGTTGTTACTGCCTAAAACTCATGTGTAAAGAGAGACTACAGTTAAACACATTGGAAGAGAGTTAGGTTTTGACCAAGCTAAAAGCTTGGATGAAGGGCTTCTCATTTGGTGAGTGGGATGGGCATGGTAGGACCCCTATATCCCATTCTTTGCATAGAATGGGGGCACAGAGTGGAGTTAAGGTCCAGATCAAGAGAAAGAGCTCCTAGTGATTATAAAGGGAGTCGCAGGCAACATAGCAGAAACACAAGGAAACACAAGGCCAGGGCAAATCAGCCCATTTCAGGTTACCATCATGAATCTAGATGTCTGGTTCAGGATCATAGGGATGGGCTTAATGAGATGATAGAAGGGTACCCCCTTTCTCTTTTCAGGGGAGGAGACAATAACACTACTGGCGGCCATCCAGTTATGATAAATCTTCCCCACCCAGGAGAAGACAACAAGATTCATCCCTGATCTCCAAGCAACAGGAAAGTGTGTGGCATCAAGAATAGAAACTGCTCATTCATTGTAGCTAAGGACGCGGCTGATGTTTAAATTGATTGCGGCTCCCATTTGTGGAGTAACTAAGGACGTTTTTCTGGGACACGTTGCAAGTTTACCTACCTTGTTTTGAGGCGCGGATTGTGATTGGCAATCATTGGTTTTGAGGGGCATGGCTTAGTATTTAAAAACAGCACAGAGTGACGGCGTGCCAACTATACTAAAACTGAAAAAGTGAAAACGCGGAACACGTCTTTTGAAACGCTTGGGGCAGGGAGTTGTGGATATTATCACTATTATTATAAAAATGTATTTGCCAATGTTTACTTTAGTATCCAATCCAATTTCAGTTGAAAATCTTATGGGCTCATAGAATAACAAGTTGCATCAAGATACTGTATATATCGTTACATTTTTTACCAGTCAGTGCATGCTTTATAGATGCTGGGTACTGGGAAAAGGATTTTCAAGTATACATAAGACGTTTCTTCTTGCTATAATTGAATAACATTGTGGCTCTAAGTGCACCCGTAAATTCCAGTTACTTATGACAGTTACAAGTATAAGACAATTATAGTGAATTCACTGTAAGTTTAAGGTGATTAGTGAACCATGCAGATTGCATACTAGTTTAAACTAATAGGATTATTCGTAATACATGAAAGTTTTCCTGCCTCTTGCGTTATTATATGTTTATAGATGGTATAATCTTTATATATATATATATATATATATATATATATATATATATATATTAATAAAAGTTACATTTTAAAATATGCTCCCTCAGTCTGTTAGTGCACCAATTAAATAATTTTTCTGTCCGTCCTCTGATAATGATTTTTTTAACATATGTTTAAGTTCTGGTGGCACCAGTAATAATGTATTTACCAAAGACAAATGTGAAGCTAATGTAGAGATAACAAGCTTAGTATTCTTCTATTAAATCACAAAAATTGTTATTCTTCAGTAGTAGCTGACACATCATGGGATAAACCTTCTCTATGCCAATTAGGTCCCATAGGTATGCACATGCCTTTAGTGTTTAAGGAAAATATTAGAAAACACTAGTTCATTAATGTGATATGTTAGTTTGCTGCATTATTAGTGCATCTGATAGAGGAGAAATAGTAGTGTATGCAAACATTTGCATGAAAAAATACCAAAATAAACATTTAATCACTTACATTGAAGTCAGCAAAAATCTCTTGTAATTTCTGACAGTTGAACATTAGGTGTAACACCCTCCAAACCCAGGCTAAATTAGCATCAAATTTAAAATTATTTGTTTTGGCCAATCAGGTAAGCTGAAACTTTTGAATAAACTCTGGGTTCTTGTTTGTGCTGAAAAGCAGCCTGGGATATGTAGTGTATCACTGATATGTGCTATGTATTGCTGCTAGGAAGCTGCAAGGAGATTGACTGAGCAAGCAACAGCAGGTAAATAGTGTGTTAATATTGCTCCCCTGATGCTGCATGCTGATTGGGAAGGGTTCAGATGTCTATGTAGATACCCCCTGGAGGTGTCAACATAATCACTAGAGGAATTTTTAGATATGAATAAAAATAAAATGTTTTATGAGATTTGATGCATACACACAAGCTGCTTTTTGTCTATAGAGTGCAGAAATGAATTAATCTATGAATCTTTCATGTCCCTTTAAACTATTCTCTCTTCTCCCCCTCAATAAGTACTTTGAGGTAAAGGAGGATGGCAAAAAAAGATGAATCAAAGATGGAGGAGGAGAAGATGAGAATGTATAGGAAAATTCTAAAACCCTTTCTAATTGGCTACAGGCATACCTTTTAATGGCCAGTATTATACAAGAAATATTCTTCTTTGTTCTGCTATTTTAGATGAGAAAGATAGCATACACCAGACTTATGGGGGAATGGCATGGTGGGAAAAAACAAAGATTTTCATCAGAGGATGGCTGTCAGGGATAGTATGCATTGGGATGACCCTGACGTTGGTAATTGGATGAAGATAGTCACCCCTGTTAGATTGAGTAGGTCATTTCAATCGTCTTCAATGAGATCATCTTTATCAGTCCAGTCAGTGTCACTGTAAAAAGAGTACTACTTTCTACATAACAAGAGTGTGTGTCGGTGGGGTTCATTGTGTAGATTCAAGTACAATTGCTCTCAGTGTGGGAACAAGTACCCAATGTGCCACTGTTTTCCCACTGTGTCAAGTGAGGTGAAGACATCTCTTCTAAGAGCAGTGACACCTATTCAAGTAGAAAGGTAGAAAGGATGTTACCTCGGCTAAGTCAGTACTCAGTCAACCACTCAGCGTGGTTTTCTAGAAAATGCCAGCTTGTTAAATTGTGTTTTTAGTTCTGGCTTCGTTATTCCTTTTACCGACACTAATTATTTTGTGTGCCCCCCTCCCCCATGCTCAATTTTCCCATTGCGTATAGTTCATAAAAAAGACCCAGGCAGGTTTCAGATTAATTCATCACCTATCATTCCCTAAGAGATATTCGGTTAACAATGGCATTGATAAACAATTATCTTCTTTTAACTATGCTTCCTTTACGGGTAGTACATTCCGCAGAAGCAGGAGCTCTCATGGCAAAAGTCGATATAGTATTTGCCTTTAGATTACTACCGGTTCACCCCTCATATCATCACTTATTGGGTTGTTGGTTTCAAGGGGAATTCTATGTGGATCTTTGCCTCCCCATGGGCTGTTCTATTTCTTAGTTATTTTATTCAATGGGTAATTGAACAGAAATTAGGATATAGGTCTTTGGTTTACAATCAATTATTTTTTATTTGTTGGTCCTTCCAAATCAACAGCTTGTCAATTTCTAATGGATACATTTTTGGATATAATTGAGCAATTTGGCATACCTTTATCTTATGACAAATGTGAAGGGCCTACAAGGATTCTCAGCTTTCTTGGTATTACCATTGATTCTATGAAATTTGAGTGTCATCAGTTGTTGGAATTAAGGAAATGTATTGCAAAAATAAAAAAGTAGAAAGATTACTGTTAGGGAGCTTTAGTCATTTCTGGGGAAACTAAATTTTGCTTGCAGGATTATCCTAATGGGGAAATTATTTTTGAGACGTCTGTCACTTGTGACCGCTGGTGTTAAAGAACCTCATCACTTCATTATGATTACTGCTCCCTTGAAAGAAGATCTTTTGATCTCAAACTTTCTTGAAACAGATTAATGGTAAATCATTATTTCAAGCAGAAAAAAAAAATCTAACATTGATCTTGATCTATATATAGACACTGCCAGGAGTGAAGGCTTTGGAGCTTGTATCAGGGGCCAGTTTTGCATGGCTCCCTGGCCTCCATCATGGACAGACAAGGAATTAGTTAAAATGTTGCATTTATAGAGCTGTTATCATTGCACTATTTATGTCGGGTTATCAACTTAGAGATAAACAAGTGGTCTTCAATTGTTACAATCTAGACATGGTTATGGCCATTAAGAACTTGAGCCCTGCATCACTAACAGTGATCAGATTACTACAGCGTTTTGTACTGCGATGCTTACAGTTGAATGTATTATGTAGTGGAATATGTGTGCCAGGTTGTCAAAATGTGATTGCTGATGCTCTCTCTCGTTTCAGTGATAACTTTTCCGGGAAGTTGCTCCAAAGCCAGCCAGGTGGGTTTACTTTGCCTGACCAGTTGTGAAGGTTTGGCACGGAAACCTGACACCTCTTACTAAAGCTTCACTGGCTCCATCTATTTGGTCTGATTAACTTTGTATTAAATTGCCAGGAGCAGAGAACAACTTTATTTGTGGTGGAGCGACATGTGGCAGCCTTAGCCTTTTTATTTAAATGGCAAAATAGCAGTGATTTGACAAAGGATTTTAATATTTGTCAGGCTTTTAAGGGCCTCAAAAAAGGTTGGGTGAGAAAAAATGTCAGATGGAAGTTATCCTTTTTGGGGGGATTTATATTTATAATTTATGTATTTTTCTGCATAAAAAACATACATAGTTAGACATACATAAAAATCATTCATAAATACACCTTGAAAATAAAGGTAAGATGCATTTCTTACATTTTCCAATCAACTGCGAATCGGGAACATAGAAAGTGGGCAATAACAAGGATGAAATTATATAGTATTTTGCTCCCAAAGAGGCCAAGTATTTCCCTTTTATATTAAAGTGAATTAGGACCTTTTCAAATTCTCTATCTGTGTCCATTATTCTTTTTACTTCGGCCCAAACATGTATACTTTTGTACTTTCATGATTTAGCCATAAGCCATTTTGAGATTAATAAAATATGGGAAATCAGAAGTTTTCATTGGAGTGGAATTTGATCAGGAAAAATATGAAAGAAATAAATCTCTAATTTTTTCGGCATTAATTTCTTAGTTGTATTCAAAATTTGAGCGTCATATTGGTTCCAAAATACTTCAACAATTGGGCATTGCCACTAAATGTGTACGTGAGAGCCCTGCTCCCCACAAGCTCTACAACATATTCCTGAGTTACTTAATTTTTTTTTTTTAAGTATTTGGGACCAAATACCATCTTTGGATTAATTTAACATAGAGCTCTCTATATGATGTGCACATGGAGTTTTTGTTAACTAGAAAACAGGCTTCAAACTATCCTTCTATAGACCATGACATTTCCACTGCCATTTCCCATGTAATCATCCTATTAGTCTTCCATTCATCTCTTATTTTCATAATTTTCCCACATTTAGATTTAATATGAGAATCTTGTTTTTTTTTATAAGAATCTGCTCTATTGGTGGAATCAACTAAATGTAATCTCAAAGATACAAATTCTGTTTTGATGGTCAGCTAATCTAGCCAAAGATAACTTGATTTGGAACCATAACATTTCTCTCATAAAAGTCCCCTATTATCTTCAACCCACAGGCTGTCCATTTATTCATATCATGTTTTATTATTATATTGTAATATACCTATTGGGGATAAGAGAGAGGGGTATTTAGCTATCTCCATCATATCTCTATTTCCATATCAGTAATACAGCATTGTTGCAATGCCCCTTAGTAACAGCATTATTCATTTTGTTTCTATTTTTGGGAGCCAGAGAAAACCCCAAGAAAATCTTGTACCAATTTAAACCATTTAGTTTGTTCCAAGGACAAGTTCCATCGTAACAGATGGTTGATCAAGATGGAAATATGCACGTCTAATAATGATAGAGCCACCAATCCACCTCTTTCCTTACTCTTTTTAATAATATTTAAGTCCAGCCGTGCTTTTTTCTCATTATTTAAATACTTATTCAATAATCTTTGGAACAGTCTCAGCAAGAATCTGAGCACCACTTGTGTAATACACCTCATAATGTAGTTCATTTTTGGGATTATCATAATTTTTATCAATGCTATTCTTCCCGACCATGAAAGATGGATCGCCAAGATTTGCTTAATTTGTTCATATATCTGCATAATATTATCATTTAAGATATTATTGATTGAAGCTGTAAAAGTTATGCCCAATGCTTTATACTGTTGGGATTATTAAACGACACATATTTTCTAAATACTTAGAATAATACATTTTCAGAATCAATTTATAGACACATATTACTCTCTATAAAATAATATTTATTGATAATAACAAATACCAACTAATCTGATATATATATATATCAAAAACGATGTATCAGATTAATTGCAAATAGGATAAAATCACATCAGCCAGTAGGCTATGATTAGGCTTGGCTCTGTCGGCCATCTTGGAAATTTAAACAACAAAAAAAAATACAAACGATTTTAGTCCAATTTAATTTCTCTAAGCAAAATTCTAGTAAATATAATAACAATTTACCTCTTAATATAATATATCGGATAAAAAATCTCAAGCACGTGCTTCTCATTAATAGTAAACCTCTTACATATGCCTTATAAGCACAAAATATGGTGGTATAAGATGATACTGATTCCATATTAGTATCAAATAAGCTGTTAATATCCTCTTTCAATTTAGCCCTAAATTCCTGTGATTTCAACTGTAACACATCCATGTTTCAATACCTGATATTTTAAAAGTCCTATGAGTCCTTCATAATCATGCAAATCATTGCATGATCTGACCATGTAATATCTACAATCTTAATAGATTAAACCAAATTTGCAGTGTATGAATCCACGAAAAAAATATGTAATCTGGTATATGTATTGTGTCTTCCTGAATAATATGTGTAATCTCTTACCTCAGGGTTAAATGTTCTCCATCAATCATAGAGATTGTTTCTATTAATTACCAAGGAGAATTGTTTAGCTAATCTTTTACAAATGTCAAACAAACCTTGTTTAGAAGCGGAAGTAGTATCCAGATGAAAGTCTGCTATCATATTGAAATCTCTGCATAAGATTAGTCTACCTACCTAAACTATCTGTTTAAGAGCTTTCTTCAAAAACTTAATTTGGTTACAATTTGCTCTATATAGATGTGCAGTGGTATAACGGTAGTTATTGATCTTCCCTTGCCATATGATATACCTACATTCTTTATCCAAAATCCTATTTTGTTCACAAACCGCTAATTTCCTATTAAACATAATAGCAACCCCTCTGGATTTAAATTTATATAATATGTTTACAGGTTCTCTATAACATTTATTTGAAAATTTAGGGCATTTGCCTTCTTTCCAATGTGTTTCCTGTAAACAGACAACATCTGCTTTTTCCTTATTAAATTCTGAAATTGCTAACCTTCTTTTTAATGGAGTATTGAGGCCTCGAGCATTTTGAGAAATTGTTTTAATTCCCATGTCTATTTTGGTAAAAATATCTAAGCCAATTTCTTCCAGGATTCTCTTTTTTTAAACATTTGCATACCTTCATACATTCAAAAACATACACCCACATAACGATAGCTGTATTGTGATTTTCTTAACAGC
Organism: Discoglossus pictus; assembly: GCA_027410445.1. Classification (NCBI taxonomy): domain Eukaryota; kingdom Metazoa; phylum Chordata; class Amphibia; order Anura; family Alytidae; genus Discoglossus; species Discoglossus pictus. Next base: position 220,617,780 of record CM050163.1, on the reverse strand, counting down.
TATCATTCTTTTATAAGCGGAAATGGTTTTGAGATGTCAGGTCAAACGTTCAACTAGTGAACAAGAGTGGAGAGAGTGTGAAGCTTTCTCTAAATCTATCAATATCTTCAATATCTCACTGCATTTACATGATATAACTCTTCATATAAAGACATCCCTAGCCAACCAGGAGAAAGAAAACACAAAAACAACAACAAAAAAACACATATACATAATTATATCCAAGTATCAGATGAATATCATCTCCTTAAATAAGGAGGTATTTAAATTCAGCGCTACCATCCTGATAGATCGCTATGTACCAAGTAAATTCACTATATGCATACATGTTAGAGCAAAGTGTTCCAGAACAAAAAAAATTAAATTTTTTTTTGACTATTTCCCATAACTAAATAATATTTCCCATAACTAAATAAGCTATCTTGTCCTTTAGTAAGAAGGGTTAAAAATGGAATCCCCCTTCTTTTAATTAACAAAACCATGTGTTTCAAAAATATAAAAAATTATCACCATCAATATTTATCACACAGAGTCATGTGTTCTGAGTAAGTGAACGTTGAATAAACCAATACCCTCTCCTTTAAAAAAGAGGGTCTTTACGTGCCCAAAATTGTCTAAATTCTTACTACCGGTAAATTCTTAATGAACTATTTCCCGAATATCAAACTTTTATAAATAAATAGGCGTAGACATAAAATTTATATTTTTCATAATAAGGGGACATCAAAAGAGTCCCATTTATCACCCCAACATATAAATTATAAAACAATGTTTTTCAACAATATTCAATATAATCACCATCAATATTTGTATAATAAGGTAGCCTTTCCCTACTCAGTGAACATTAAGTGTAAGTCATAACTAATTTAACCTAAAAGTTATGTTTCATGCAAAGAGAGAGAAGGAAAAATAAATAAATATACGTGTTGAATGTTCCAATTTTTTCAAAGTTCCTCTCCTTTAATTTAGTCTATTGAGATCCATTGAGAGTCTCTGAAAACGAGTAGACGGAAGGGAAAATCCCAATTATATTAAATATTTTCCCATCTTAAAGTAGTAGTAATATCTGAGAGTTATCTCCGTCTTATTAGAGTATTTTGAGAAATATCCAAGAAGATATTGATATCATTATATGGTGCCTCTAAGCTTCTTTTCTTGGATAGTTCTCTCATAATAGATTCTTTATATGTGAGAGAATGTAACTTCGCTATTACATCTCTAGGCTTTAGGTAGGGGTATCCTATATATTGTATCTATCTTATTGTCACCTTGGATTATTGGTTTCTTTATAGTGCATAGGAGATTTTTTACAAAATTTTCCAATTCACTATTAGATACTGATTCAGGAATACCCCTTAATCTCAGATTATTCCTTCTAGAGCGATCTTCCGCATTGTCAGTCCTCGCTCTAAGGTTATTTACATTCACTTCTAGCCCAGAAGAGTAAGATATTAGGGTTTGATGATCTTGTATCATCTTTTCAAATTTACTTTCTGTCTCTTCCAATCTAGCATTTATTTGTTATTTTTTTTCAATCAGTTTTATTATCTAGCAATAATGCCAAAATACGAATAGTACAACAATTTACAAAGGAGTAATAGAATAGGTTTCTGAAACATTCAAATAGAAAATGAAACCCCTTTGTAATCTCATATAAATTAGTATTATAAAACAAACAGAGCTAACCATTTTTAAATGTAAGAATTTTTGCCTAGGCATGAGCATTTTGTACGCATCCCTACTAGCAGTTTTTCTATTTTTATAGATAAGGCACAAGGTTCTAATGGAAACATTGAAATCACAAAAAAATAAAAGAGGGAGAGGGGAACCACTGGGTTAACTAAAAAGTGTGTCTCAGATACCTGTTACCAAAGAGTTTAAGGCTTACCTCCAATCTCTACCCCCGAGAGGACCCTAAGCCAGCCAAGTCGAGTATCAATTTAGTCATCCATATATTGTAGGGAATAAAAATACTGTGTGAGGAGGCTAACAAAGGTTTCCATATTTCAAAAAAGAGCAGTTAGGAGTCTCTCATTGATTAGGAGATTGGTTATATCTAAATTAAACTTTCGCAGATGGAGGGAAGGGGATTTCCATTGGCGTGCAATGTGACTTTTAGTGGCTAGCATTATGAACTGCAATTGTTTGTTTTGATGTATAGATAATGTGGGAATATGGCGTCCTAAGAGACTAACCTCGACCGTGGGATTAATCTGTTGAAATAATATATCTGAGGCAAGCTTGTACACTTCTTGCCATAAAAGGATAAGTTAAAGGCATTCCCACCATGTGTGGAAGAAAGAACCTACTATCTCACATTCTCTAAAGCAGTTAGGAGTGGAGGCCAGTTTCCATCTAAAGAGCTTGTTGGGAGTATAGTAGGACCCTTGTAGAACTTACATTTATTTTTTTATTGGCTTTAGAGTTCTCTAGGATCTGTTCTTTAAATTCTCTGGTTAGTGAATTCTGTCATCCAGCAGCCCCTTTAACTTGGACATAATAAGGGTCTCTTAAAAAAAATCTGAGTTCTCTAATAAAGACGTATCCAATTGTGAAGTCTAACTTTGATTCTCTTTACTTTTAGGTAAGAAGAAGTTAGAGGAAGATTTCTGATTTATGGATTTCTTATCTTTAGATCTAATTTTTATGGCAGACTTATCCTTTTTCATACTGGAAGAGGAGATTTATTCCTTCTCTTAAATTTAACACCCTATTGGATATCTATCCGCTCTTTATTCCATCAATATCAGAGGTCTAAATTAGGCAGATTTTACCACCTTTTTATTTATCTCAAGGAGTACTCAACAAAATTTACCAGAATTGCATATTTATATTTTAGAGAAACAGGGAAGATGATATATACACCCCCTTACCCATAGGTGTTCTCTCTCAAGTTAGGGAAACTCTGTTTCCTCTATATTGTCCTTATTTGGGTTAACGGTAGTACTTTTAATTGTCGTTACGGCTGTATCATCAGCTCTTTTTTTATAAACCCTGACTCTATTCAGGTCACCAATATATTTGATCTCTCTCTGTAGATTCCCAGTACCATATGTACCTTCTTACTTCTTCTTTCCCCCATTACCCTTCTTTAATTTCTATATTTTATACTTTTCCTTTTACTCCCTTCTTATCTCCTCTAAAGTATAGACTCCATTATAGTACAGCAGATAGTTTCTCCAAGTTGTGGGGTAGGGGGGGAGGTTTTTACCTTCTTTTGTTGCTTCTTTCTGTTGCTTGTGGCCTCTTTTCATTGTGTGTCTCTGCTGTATTGGTTCTACTTGCATATCCCACTGCGGCCTCAGTACTCCTGTATCTCTGTGTTCAGTGCTTCCCACTCATCTGCAACCCAGCAACAGTCCAGGCGGTCTCAAACATGCACCTCTCTCGCCATCGCACGAGAATCCAGGATTCCCCACTGTAGGTTTGCCTCTACGTTGTGATTCCGAGGTACTGGTTACGATAGTTGCTACAGCGGGCGATCTGCATGGCGGGAGATTCAGCTCCTCCCCGCTCTCTCCAGTCTGCCTGCAGCTGAGTTAATCATCTGATCCACTCATCTCTGATCAGCTTTCACCTGTTTAGCACGTTCAAAGTTATCCTTTATGTTGTTATGTATCCTAGTGCATACTTTACAACAGATTTGTTCATCCGCTTTTGAGGTTTATATGTTTAGGGCTGATTTTTCTATTGCATTTTTGGGGGCTTTTCATATTTCAGAATTAGTTAGTAGGAATAAAATAGTTTTGATTGGGGTATTCAGTACAGTGATGTTACAGACTTGGGATCTTCCTTGTCCACACACCTCAAGAGATCTAATTAGGATCAATTATGAAAAGGTATTTCTATTTTTCTTTACCCTGTTGGAAAACGTTGTTGTCCGTATAAAAGCATGAAAGATTTGTCATTAAGACTCAAAAAAGAAGGTCCCTTACTTTTGCATTTAAATGGGATCCCCGGCTTATTGTTGATTCATGCAACAAGGATTTAGGTAAGGATTTAGGAATTATAGCTATAAAATAACTGATCAGATGAATGAGGCAGTATGGGCGTTCTTTAAATCAATTGTTCCCGAGGTTATTTATAATTTGGTCTTAAAATTTGCCATGCTTACGTTAGCGGCCCCTTATAGATTATAGGATTTTGAAAAAAAGTCAATAAGACAACATTTTGTTAGGGAGATGGGTGGGATTTCCTTGAGGCATTTGGACCTGGAAGGTTCTGATGCCAAAGTTAATTTAAGTTAATTTAATTTAAGTTTTGGTTTGAGGATTTTTAATTTGGTTTTACAGGAACGGTTGAGTAAAGCCATAGCTTACATTTTGGTGGAGAACATAGGTTAAGTTTGGTGATCTTGTGGCATGAGTGCTTGCCCATTTTTTTTAGGTGTGAAGTTTTTTTTTTACCATTTATGTTATGGCAGTACTACTGAGGCATGCGGTCCCCTTTATTGGTTATATATTTTTGCCTTATATGTTAAGATGTTTATTATTTTGTTAATAAAGAAGATGTGCCCTTACCTACCATAATAATTTTTTCCTTGTTTTTATTGGGCTGATATAATCTTATTTGTGTGTTTAATCTAAGGGGGTATGACGATGCCTAGGTCAAGTGGTCAAACTGAACTGGAAGTTGTTGTTGTTTTTTTTGACAACTCACATATTCATCTGGTTGCAAATAACTTACTGAATGGGTAAAAAAGAGAAACTCCCAGTGACAGAATGCTATTTGTTTCTCTGTTTTATCAGCGCAATCAATCCTCTTTATCCATGATTACAGTTAAACAATAAAAAAGGGCACTTGTTTGTGAAGCCATGGAAATAAAAAATTGGTTGGAAAAAAAAAATAATTACGAAGAACAGAATAGAGGATTCAATTTTGTGTTTGTTACATCACTTGCTGAGAGTCAGATCATGACGGTGTGTTTATTTATCAGAGGAGGGAGGTATGGTAAAGTTTTGTTAGCTGATTGGATCTAAAATTGACACCATGCCCCTTCCCCCTCACTGACACAGAAGCAGACTTCGTACATCAGGAAATGCAAGCATTGTAAACGCACATTAAGTATTATGGACACCTCCAGGGTCCAGCAGAAGCATTACAATGTATTTTTTAATTATGAAAACCAGCTGAATGACTTTTCCCTGCCTAATTATGCTCTTAGACAAACTCAGAGTTTACAGATATCAGATTTTTGTTTTCATTGTACAGTGATCCTTTAACATGTAGCTTTATTGCAAAAATGACATTCAGTCTGTGAAAAAAAAACGATCTTTATTATTAATAGATCCTGAACACAGCCTAGACAGGAGTTTGGAACCTAATCATCGTCTCCTGAATAAAGCAGTCTATTAATTACTAGCAAGCCCTCTGCTAATAGACTTGCTTTTTAAAACACTTCCCAGCAAATGAGGTCACAGCAATGGCAGTCCCCCTTTTGAATAATAGAGATTTAATCTGGAGACTAATAATGTTTTGTGGAATCAGGTTTTAAAGATCGGACGTGATAATAATTAATTCTTAATTTCCTCCCTTCAAGGATTTGACCTAAGTGCAACATGGAAATCTTGAAAACATGAAAGGATAGATAATGACTTTTCAAAGGCCTCAAAGGAAATAAAATATTTGAGCCCTGCGAGACAACTGAGTCCCCTCTATCCTCAACACTGTGGCTTGTAACCTTTCCGTTTTCTCAGCTGCCTAGATAAATTATAAGCTTGCTTTTTCTCTGTAATTTTGACACTACTAAACAGTGGGGTGGGCCCAATTAAGATGCTAATTCTCTTAATTTACACATGCAATTGTGTCGGTTTGCAAAAAAATACAATTAAATAACATGTCACAATGAATTAAATGCAAAATTTGCTCCATTAGGATTATTGGACATAGCATAAAAAGCGCCAGAGGCTAATGGTCATAAAATGTTTAATTTATGCTTAGAAAAAAATGGTTTACTATTTTATTTTAGTTGGAATTAATTATACAAATACTTTTAGTGCATTGTTCTGGTAGCAAACATTTTTTCTTATACATTTAAAAGAGCAATATTACAGACTTGAGAAATATATTGATGATCTGTTGTTTAGAAATCTTAAACGGCCACAGTGATACTATATTTAAAACACATGAGGAAATACACTTAGAACAGGCTTTATTTTAGACTTTTATATATATATATTTGTGATATATACGAATCATAAACGTAAACAAATGGATGTTTTTTTTTTTTTCTGATCAATGTTCTGTGGGAAGATCTTTAAATGAACAGGAAGTTTCTATCTGCACAATGTTAATGTGGTATCTAAAACCACCATGCTTTCAATAGAGATAATGGAAAGCTCATTAGCTTGCAATGACACACTCTTCTATGAAATGAACAGAGCTCCAAAAGGAAAATGAACCCCTGCAGTAAAATCAATCTGGCCATTATAGAGCTTAGTTATTTAAAATATTGTAGCATCCCTGCCCTTGCTTCTCCTTACTGGGTAGCCCAATGTACACATACTTCAAGATGTACAGGTTTCAGAGATACTACCTCATCCAATCACCGGCATTAAAGCCCCAACTCTTCAAATCCCCTGGATTATATTTCTTCTAACCCCACGTCTTATTTTACACAATCCACCACTTCATCTAATCTTCAAAATACATATCATCACTTTTAACATGTCCCACATTTCTTGTTCCTCACTCTATCTTTAGTTAACAGCCCTAACACCTTACCCTAGAGCCAAACTATACAAACTTTTGTGTAGCTGAAACTAGTGCCGCAGGTGGCTGACCCTGTATCAGTAAATTATATTAAAATCAGCTTGTAGTGTTTTATTACACAGTTTGTGCCCACAAAAGCATCCATTAAGGGTTTCAGAGGCACCAAACGGGCTTTGTTGGCATGATCCATATATTTCATAACTGTATTGCTAGATATGAAGGTTTGAATTGTATCAAACCCCATATTGTCCTATTAATATATAAAAACTAGCAACTTGCCCGTCAAAAAATGACGGCAATAAAATTGTAAGGCAGGTAATGCTGTTTGCCAAACAATGAAAGGCTTTTAGTCCTCTGAGTACCTTTGGCGCTCATTGAGAGCCTCGTGCTGTTTTTCTACACGTCTTGCAGTGTGAATTGGATAATTAAGGTTTATGTTGAACTGCAGTCCCGCGGGTCGTAGGGATGGACGCCTACGGTGCTCATCTCCACCAGTGCAATGAGCGCCTTCAGCACTCCTTGCCCGCAACTGCGGCCCTCGCTTCGTGAGCCTGCAAGCATTAGCAACAACCTGTATTGCTGAAAACTATATATGTGATGAATACTGCAGAGCACTTACTTTTTGACAATCCAAGAATGGTTATATATCTAATTATTAATAATAAATTGAGCCCAAAACCAAATTAGTGTTTAAGTTATTTTTGAGGAGCATGAAAAACTGACTAAACATTTCCGTATGCATATTCGTCTAAAGTAAATCATTCCTGAAATGTTCAGTATTGTTTTCATTACAATCCAATAAAACTGCTTCTTAAAAGTCATGAAAGCTGGACCATTACAATAGCCCTTAGGGTTAACAGTGATAGATAGATAGATAGATAGATACCGTATTGGTCCGAATATAAGCCGCACCTTTTTTGCGATTTTTGAGCTTGCGAGTTACGGGTACGGCTTATATTCGCGACCGCAAAGAAATTACTGCCGATTTGCGAGCTTGCGAGTTACATGTGCGGCTTATATTCGCAAACGTAAAATTACTGCCGATTTGCGGAATTGCGAGTTATGGGTGCCGATTTGCGTGCTTGAGACTGCATTGTAGCAATTGAATAGCAATTTCCGGTTTTAGTGATTCTAGCATCCTGTAAGGCGTGTAACCTGCAAAACAAGTTACACTACATATTAGAAAGCCTGTTTCTTGCAATGGCTGATCACTTGGAGAGAAAAGCATCAACAAGCCTAGGAATGAGGCGTAGTTATGATGCAAGTTTAAAACTTGCAGTTGTTAATTATGCAAAAACGACAAGCAACAGAGAGGCTGGAAAAAAATATGGATTGCATGAATCTAATGTGCGACATTGAGTTGCCTCAGACAAGAAATTGAAAAAAATTCAGTTTCCACAAGAAAATCTTTCAGGGGACCAAAACATGGCAAATATCCAGAACATGAAGCCGGGGTTTATTCCTACTTTCAAGATATGAGAAAAGATGGGATGCCTATTTCATGTGAAGTAATCCAGCTAAAGGCCTTAGAAATTGCAAAAACGTTAAAAACAAATAAGAGGGAATTCCGTGCGAGCATTGGTTGGTGCCGTCGTTTTATGCGGAGAAAGGGTCTCGCTCTTCGACGAAGCACTTCATTGGCACAGAAACTGCCGGCAGATTTTGAGGAGAAACTGACTAGTTTCCAGCAGTACGTCATCCAATTGCGGCACCGTCACTCATACCTATTAGACCAGATGGGCAATGCTGACGAGACACCCGTATTTTTTGACATGCCAAGCAATATGGCAGACAGTAGACCAGAAAGCGGCAAAAAGTGTCATCTTAAGAACAACCGGCAATGAAAAACTCAGAGTAACGGTAATGTTAGCTGTTACTGCTGACAGAGGAAAGTTACCCCTCTATGTTATTCTGAAGCGAAAAACTTTGTCCAAAGAAAACTTTCCCAAGGGCTTAGTGATTCGTTGCCAGGAAAAAGGCTGGATGGAGACGGAACTGATGGATACTGGCTGTCTGTAGTTTGGAATTGCAGACCTAGAGCACTGCTCACTAAGAGAGCCATGCTATTCTTAGATGCTTTTAAGGGTCATCTCTCTCCTGAAGTGAAGAATAAAGTTGCTGCACAGAAGACAGACCTCGTCGTTATACCAGGTGGCATGACTTCAAGTGCTTGATGTCATTGTAAACAAGCCGTTCAGAGACAACCTTCGCAAGCAGTATTCAGATTGGCTTTGGGAAGGGGATCATGCTCTTACACCATCTGGCAAGATTAAGAAGCAGTCAGTGACAATTCTTTGCCAATGGATTCTCACTTCATGGTCAAGTATATTATCTAAGTCCATCATCGGGGGGTTCAAAAAATGCTGCGTGTCAAAAGCACTGGATGGTAGTGAGGACAAATATGCTATGGGAGGAGAATGAAGAAAACAGTGACCGTGATGAAGTGAATACTGGTGACGAAGTCTGTAGTGACACCAGTTATGACCTAAGTAAAAAGTTTCCTTGTTACTTTACTTGTTACCTTATGTTTGATTTTACCTTAACTTTCTGTTGATGTTAATATTGACAACCTGCCTAAGGAGTTACCGTATCATATTTTCCAAATACTGGATACCGTATATGGTACAGTATATGGTAAAATAAAATCACTATTTTATTCCCTGAATCTAATTGACTTTTGTCTTTTTCTTTCCAATTTTAGGGGTGCGTCTTATATTCAAGGGCTATCTTTTTTTTCCCTTGAATTTTACAGGTGCGGCTTATATGCGGGTGCGGCTTATATTCGGGACAATACGGTAGATAGATACTTATAACATGATTAAAAAACAGGATTGCTAAAGAAAATTCTATATCTAAAGTTATATCTTGAAAAATAATACAACTTTTAAGTATTAATAAAAACCACTAAAATAAGATCTACAGCGAGGATGTTATATCTCTCAACTTTAAACTATAGCGAGACTTCAATAAAATTGATCTACTTTAATGCCAGAGTATCATCATGAAACAAGTTAGTTTTACAGCAAATGCTGTCTCTTATTTTGCAGCTAATCCATAATGGCATTTATGTGAGAAAATGGTTCTTCCCTATGTGTTATAAATTGTATTAAGAAATCCATCCTCATGTTTAAGTGTTATTAATGAACAACACATCATAACATACAGATATGCTTTAGCAAACTGACATAATTTAATTAACTTGTTATGGGGTAAGGGAAGGGATTCCTGAAGACATTTTAATTGTCCATCAGTTTCAGAAATCAATAGACGGAACTGAAATACTACTTGTACTATTTGTATAAACCTGCAGCAAAAGCCATTACACAAGGAGCCATACAAATAAAAATCACTGCTTGCCGTTTATAGATATAAAGTTTATGTATTTAGGTATTAGCAGTAGCGTAGCCTGGGAGGCTAGGGGGGCTGACCGCCCCAGGTGGCAAAATGCCCCCACCTGCTGCTCATCTCCATTGGCACTTCTCCCGGAGAGGGAGGAAGAGCGAGGGAGAGATAGAGAGAGGGGGAAGAGAGAGAGGGAAAGAGAGTGAAGGCTCCCTTCTCCTCCTGGCCCTGCTCTCTCCTCTGACCCGGGAGAGGAGGAGTCGGCAGTGGGAGGAGCTGGCAATGAAGGAGCCCGAACCAGGAGCAAACAGGTAAGGGAAGATATAAATGTTCAAATGCGAGTGAGGGCAAACTCAGGGACATCCCCGGGCGGTAAAAGATCTAGCTACCCCACTGGGTATTAGAGCATATATTATTATTATTATTATTATAGTTTATTTATAACGTGCCAACATATTCCGTAGCGCTGTAAATAAATTATGTTCAGACAATGATAAATACAGATTAACATTTAGCAAAGCAAGGAGGGCCCTGTCTTTCAGCTAGGAATCCAATGTCCATGGTGAATTCCCAAAGTACTTAGGATTGAAACTCGCAGACTTACAATCTAAGGTATAGTACGTGGTAAAAGAGGGAGAGAGAGGTGATAAGTGTGTTAGGGTGGAAGGTGATACACTTCTTTAAAGAGATGCGTTTTAAGTGAGGTTTTAAATGTTTTGAGGCAAGAGGATAATCTGATGGAGTGATGCAAGGAGCTACAGAGACTAGGGGCAGTGCGAGAAAAGTCATGGAGGCGGGAGTGAGAGGAGGGGACAAGAGTTGTGGAAAGAAGAAGGTCATAAGCAGAATGAAGAGGGCGGGTGGGGGAGTATTTGGAGATGAGAGCAGAGATGTAAGAGGGAGCATTATTGTTGAGGGCTTTGTAAGTTAGGGTCATGATTTTAAATTTTATTCTTGAGGCTAAGGGAAGCCAGTGGAGTGACTGACAGAGAGGTGATGTTGACACTGAACGTTGTGTACGGAAGATGAGTCTAGCAGAGGGATTCATAATGGATTGAAGTGGAGATAGTCGGGTGGTGGGTAGGCCAACAAGAAGCGAGTTGCAGTAGTCTAGTCGAGAGATGATGAGAGAGTGTATAAGGATTTTAGTTGTGTCTTGTGTAAGATAGTGACAAATTCTGGAGATGTTTTTTAGATTGAGAAGACAAGTTTTAGTTAGTGATTGTATGTGAGGGATGAAAGACAGAGAGGGGTCTAGTAGAAGACAACGGGCTTTGGAGGAGGGGGTGATGATGTCTTTGTTGACAGTGAGAGAGATGTGAGCAAAGACACCAAATCAATATATCTCATTGAAATACAGTATATATATTTGTGTAATTTATTTTAGTTAAAAGTACTTTAAAGCTCTGTTTTTTCTGCCTAAAAGCTCAAAAATAGTACCTAACTAGTTTCCCCCCTCTGCAGCTCATGAACACAGTATACTTCTAAGTACCATCTCATAGTAATCTATCAGTGGCAACATACTGCTTGAGAGAGGTTCAGTGGCAGAGTTAGTGAATGAAGGGCCCCGGTGCAAAAAAAAAAATTGTGCACCCCACAGGTGCCAACTTACTCAGGGCCACCTTCTCCTATCACCACTTGCAAAAGACCCCTTTCTAAAGTAGCTCACTTTCCCCAGGATCCCCCAGCCACTGGCCCCTTAATACCCCCAAGACCCCTTCTTAAAGCTGCTCACTTCCCCTCAAGACCATCTCCTCCAGCCACTGGGCCCTCTTAATAGACAACCAAGACCCCTTCCCGAGGCAGACCTCGTCACCCCTTATGATTGGTTACCTTGTTAAGAAAATCAGAATGCAGAGATTGAATTGGTTAAGGATGTAACCAATCAGAAAAGGCATTTTTATACCATGTAAGTCCATATGGACCCTCATGGTGTAGGGGTTAAATTTAGTTGCAACGGAGGTCCACAAGGATCCCATAGCTATCGTTATTTACCACATGGGGGTCCATGGAGCCCACGTTTTTTAACAAGGCCCAGTGGGCTCAATGGACCCCCAGGCCTAGTGGTGGTCCCAGGGATTCCCACACACTCACACTGTTTGTGTACCCCAATGTTCAGTCCTAGAACCCTTCCTCTTCACCATCTATAAATACTGTCTTGGTACCCTAATAAAATATTTTGGTTTTCAGTATCAACAAAATGCAGATGGCATTCAAATGTTTCTATGTGCACCAGACCTTTTCCCCTTTGTTCTAGCTCATGTTACTAACTGCCTCTCAAGCATATCCTCCTGGATACCTATCAACTCAAACTCAACATTTAAAAAAGTGAGCTACTTAACTTCCCACCATCCATTACAGCTCCCACTCCTCAAATATCACTTACTTTTGACAATGCTATCATCGCTCCCACTAGGCCCTCGGTATTGGGGATTTTATTGTACCCTCTACACTCTTTCGTTCCCCAGATGCAATCAATAACCAAATGATGTCGTCTTCACCTAAAAGACATCTCTAAAATAAGCCACTATCTTACACAAGACAACTAACATTCTAACCAATTGTCTTGTCATTTCTTGCCTCTGCAACCTACCCCTTGTTTGCCTTCCCATCACCTGTCTGGCTTCACTCTAATCCATAATGACGCCTCGACTAGACTCATATACTCTATATGCTCAGTGTCTGCAGCAACCCACTTGTAAGCAACTGCACTGACTCAGGAAAAAATTCTCACCCTAACATATAAAGCTCTTTGCAAAGGTGCAAAAACTTACATCTCTACCCTCATCTCAGAATACTCCCCTAACTGCCCAATTCACTCTGCTGAAGACCTTCTTCTTTTCTCTTTTGTCACCTCCTCTCACTCCCACCTTGAGGACTTTTCTTGAGATGCACTTACTCTGTGGAATTTGATTTGCTCTGCCAAACAGCCCAATTAAATTTGAAGCCCGCATCTCACGGTATATAGCCCGTATGTCTGCGGCCCTGCTGCTGGCTCGCAGTCTGCTAAATTCCTGTGCTATTCAATTGAACCAGCCCGCAAGTTACGGGCCAAAAGCCGAAACCACAAACCATGCAGTCGACCGTAGCAGTTCAGGGTGGGAATATGATTAATTAAGCAAGATCGTAACCAGCCATTTCGAAACAGCCAATAGCAAATGAGACCGTTTAGGGGTCCAATATGCGAACGGACTCGCAAAACCACAAAAAACTAAATAATAAAATGAATACTGTTCTAGTCCATTTTCTCCTGCATTTGCAGTTTAAGGGTGTGAAAACATTTATGGGCTTGGAGAATTGAATATCGATTTGCAATTTCAAAGATCGGGAAAGCGGACGAGAAAGATCCAAGGCTTCGGCAGGCTGTAAGTTCCGGGTTTAACAACAGCAAAGTTTTTAAGCCCGTAACCCGTAAACCATTTGGAGCCTGCAAAAAGACACAATTGAAAAGCAAATTAACTTATGGCCTCACTTACGGGCTCCAGTAACTTACAATTGCTCAATTGAATAGGGCTTTATGTTTTTGCCTTACAACATTCGCTAAAAAAGGCAAAAAAAGCTTATCAACTTCAAACTTAACATGTGCAAATGCATAATCTACCAAATTATTCACACACAACCTACAGTATATCACACAGCCACCTACTGCTTTGATGAATGCCATATTGCATCTGTCACCCTCCTGTTTCACATCCCACCCTTACCTTCTTCATTATAAACTCTGGTGCACCAAGCAGCCGACTAACCCATTTGAATTGTATATGTATTGTATTGTATCCAAACTTGTATTTCTGCTTACTTTAGAATTCGTATATAGTTTTGTAAGTTGCTAATTGAGAAAGACACAGGCATAAGCGGAGCTACCCGGGGTCGTCCATTCACTAGCTCCGCCACTGGACACAGGTGTGACACTGGGTGTATGACCAGGCTATCAAAATCCAACTGTAATCTATTCTACAGCCTAGTAACTAAAAGTGATATATATGATTTTCTGTGTTAATCCTGTTTTATTTCAGTAATAATAAACTGTATACCATATCAATGTATATACTTTTATAATATTAGTATTATACAGTGGATATAAAAAGTCTACACACCCCTGTTAAAATGGCAGGTTTCTGTGCTGTAAAAAAATGAGACAAAGATAAATCATTTCAGATCTTTTTCCACCTTTAATGTGACCTATAAACTGTACAACTCAATTGAAAAACAAACTAAAATCTTTTAGGTAGAGGGAAGAAAAAATATAAAAATAAAATAATATGGTTGCATAAGTATGCACACCCTTAAACTAATACTTTTGATTTTATTACAGCACTCCGTCTTTTTGCGTTTGACCCTATCAGCATGGCACATTTTGACTTGGCAAGATTTGCCCACTCTTCTTTGCAAAAACACTCCAAATCTGTCAGATTGCGAGGGCATCTCCTGTGCACAGCCCTCTTCAGATCACCCCACAGATTTTCAATCGGATTCAGGTCTGGGCTCTGGCTGGTCCATTCCAAAACTTTAATCTTCTTCTGGTGAAGCCATTCCTTTGTTGATTTGGATGTATGCTTTGGGTTGTTGTCATGCTGAAAGATGAAGTTCCTCTTCATGTTCAGCTTTCTAGCAGAAGCCTGAAGGTTTTGTGCCAATATTTACTGGTATTTGGAACTGTTCTTAATTAAGGCCCCAGTTCCAGCTGAAGAAAAACCGCCCCAAAGCATGATGCTTCCACCACCATGCTTCACTGTGGGTATGGTGTTCTTTTGGTGATGTGCAGTGTTGTTTTTGCGCCAAACATATCTTTTGGAACTATGGCCAAAAAGTTCAACCTTGGTTTCATCAGACCATAACACCTTTTCCCACATGCTTTTGGGAGACTTCAGATGTGTTTTTGCAAAATGTAGCCTGGCTTGGATGTTTTTCTTCGTAAGAAAAGGCTTTCATCTTGCCACTCTAGCCCATAGCCCAGACATATGAAGAATACAGGAGATTGTTGTCACATGTACCACACAGCCAGTACTTGCCAGATATTCCTGCAGCTCCTTTAATGTTGCTGTAGGCCTCTTGGTAGTCTCCCAGACCAGTTTTCTTCTCGTCTTTTCATAAATTTTGGAGGGAGCTCCAGTTCTTGGTAATGTCACTGTTGTGCCATATTTTCTCCACTTGATGATGACTGTCTTCACTGTGTTCCATGGTATATCTAATGCCTTGGAAATTCTTTTGTACCCTTCTCCTGACTGATACCTTTTAACAATGAGATCCCCCTGGTGCTTTGGAAGCTCTCTGTGGACCATGGCTTTTGCAGTGGGATGCAACTAAGAAAATTTCAGGAAAGACCAACTAGAGCAGCTGAACTTTATTTGGGGTTAATCAGAGGCACTTTAAATGATGGCAGGTGTATGCTGCTTCCTATTTAACACGATTTGGAATGTGATTGCTTAATTCTGAACACAGCTACATCCCCAGTTATAAGAGGGTGTGCAGACTTATGCAACCACATTATTTATTTTTTTTCCCTCCACCTAAAAGCTTTAAGTTTGTTTTTCAATTGAGTTGTGCAGTTTATAGGTCACATTAAAGGTGGAAAAAGTTCTGAAATGATTTATCTTTGTCTTATTTTTTTACAGCACAGAAATCTGAAATTTTAACAGGGGTGTGTAGACTTTTTATATCCACTGTATATAATAATAGACTACTGTTTTCTGATACATCATATAAAATTCAGATTAACAAAACATTGAACTTAAACTTGTAATATAACAAAATAATTAAAAAGTCAAGGTGGGTGAATACTTTTGCAAGGCACTGTATGTATATATTTATATATGCATAGACAAAGAGATAAACTAGTTGGGTGCCTAAAACCCTGTGGATTATAATAAAAAAGGTAACACTAGTATCTTTATTTAGCCTTTAGACTAGAACAACGTCTCTTAAAAATCAGGGGATACTGATATAGCATCAATAGGAATACCTAAATATCCAACTAGTATACTGACTAGAAATGCCTTGCTGGCATTACTGTACTGAGAAGGTTAAATACATAGAAATATTTCTCCAACAGAACAGACCAAGATGGATAATTTTAATAATATCTTGAGATAGATGTAAGTTTGCGAGTTTTAATCTTGTGAGGTGCTTTAGGGAAAGCACAGTGTATATCAGATTGAAAGCTCAATAACAGGGTCTTCCATTATTTTCATTGTGGGGCATTGTTTATACTTGTACCTAACCCCTGTATTGCGCTGCGGAATATGTTGGCGCGTTATAAATAAAGTATAATAATAAAGATGTAAAGGGTAATCCTCAAATGTTAATCCAAATCATAGATATCACCCCAATTATGTGAAACCATACTAAAAACACATTTAAGCAGGCAAATGCTGGACAATGTGTGATGCTCTGGTATGGTATGTGCCTAAGACAGTCACAGTGTACATACGTTTAGGCAGAAGGAATCATAGCCCAACCAGTGTGTGTCGCGTACACAACACCATGGAGGGCTGATTCACCTTACCGGAACTTTCAGCTGGGAGCATATGGCACAGACAATGCCAAAGCAGAGCATAAACAGGACTTGTTGCTCAGGTTTCTTAATTATCAGGAGTCGGAATTCCAACTTGAATCCAAGCTTTGGAGTCCTCCTACAACATGAGACGGTGAATGGAATCCGAAAGGGATCCAGTTTTGCCAATATCTGGCTTTGTCAAGGGTATGTTAGAGAGCAACGTCATCGGCCTCTTTATACTGTTTACTTCCACATTCAATTCTTAAGAAACCCTCATCTGATCCAGCTTCTCCATCTAATAACCGCCCCATCTCTCTACTTCCCTTTGCTTCTAAACTACTTGAGCGTGTTGTCTACAATTGCTTTTCTAATAACCTGCTCAATGCCAAATCAAAGGGTCATTTCCCTATCCTAATTCTCCTGGATCTCTCTGCTGCCTTTGACACAGTTGATCATCCTCTTCTTATCCACATTCTCAACTCTCTTGGCATCCGTGACACTGCTCTCTCTTGGTTCACATCTTATCTAGAAAATCAAACATTTAGTGTCTCCTTCTCTGGCGCTTCTTAATCTCCTTGCCCTCTAACTGTCGGTGTACTCCAAGGCTCAGTCCTAGGCCCCCTTCTTTTCTCCATCTATACATCCTACCTTGGTGCCCTTATAGAATCTTTTGGATTTCAGTATCATCTATATGCTGATGACACCCAAATCTACATCTCTGCACTTGAACTATCCCCCTCTCTGCTAGCTCATGTTGCCAATTGCCTCTCGAGTATATCCTCATGGATGTCTGCCCATCAACTCAAACTCAACATGACAGACAGAGCTCCTTATCTTTCCTCAGCTCCCACTCCTCACTTATCTCTCACAGTTGACAATGCCATCATCACTCCCACCTCCCAGGCCCGCTGTCTTGGGGTCCTACTGGACCCTTCCCTCTCTTTCATTCCTCACATTCAATCACTCACAAAATCTTTTCACTTTCACCTAAAAAACATATCCAAAATATGCCACTACCTTACACAAGACACAACTAAAATTCTTATTCACTCTCTCATCATATCTCGCCTCGATTACTGCAACTCACTCCTTGCTGGCCTTCCTATCACCCATCCGTCTCCACTCCATTCCCTTTTGAATGCATCCGCTAGACTCATCTACCATACTAAATTATCAGTGTCTGTAGCACCTCTCTGTTAGGCACACCACTAGCTTCCCATACCCGCTAGAATACAATTCAAATTCATGACCCTAACATATAAAGCCCTCCACAATAGTGCACCCTCCTACATCTCTGCTCTCATCCAAAAAAATACACTACCACCCGCCCTCTTCGCTCTGCTAATGACCTTCTTCTTTCCACTTCTCTCATCACCTCCTCTCATTCTCGTCTTCAAGACTTTTCTCGTGCTACCCCTATTTTTTGGAACTCCTTACTCCTCCACCAGTCTTCCGGCCTCCAATCTTTCAAAATCTCTTTAAAAACACATTTATTCAAAAAAGCCTATCATCTTTAGCCTCTTCATTCACTATGCATCTTTCACTCTCCTGTACCTCACACACACCCTTTAGAATGTAAGTTTGCGAGTTTCAATAACAGGGTCTTCCATTATTTTTCATTGGTGGGTTATTATTTATACTTGTACCTAACCCCTGAATAGCACTGCGGAATATGTTGGCGCGTTATAAATAAAGGATAATAATAATAATAATAATATCTCAATCTTGTTTTCATTAGGTGATAGTGCCACTGGATTAATGCATCACTGGGTGAATACATCAACGGGATGATCAAAATTATTAGGATCTTAGGGGTTGAGGGTGGTATTTAGAAAATCATGCTAACTCATAATATTTATCTTTATATGAAGGACCAGAAGGTGAAGCCCTCACTGAGTCCTATGGGGCTTTTAGCTTTCAAATTATATATCCATCTGCTTTCAAGCTGAAGCAGCTGCCTTTTCCGTTCCCCTCCTCTAGGGTTAAGTGGGCCCTCATATAGTATGTGGCACCTCATCTAGTATCTGGCACTGGGTTGCATCTTCCTGATTAGAGTGTATGCATCTGATGTGCCTTGCAACAGGGGTATCATATACATTTCTAATTGATGCAGTATGTTCTAACACCCTTCGTCTAATGGGTCGCTCTGTTTTCCCTATATATATTTCTGGACATTAGCAAGTCAAGGCATACACTATGTATGCAGATGAACAATAAAAAATGTGTTTAATTGGATACTCTTCACTTGTCAGAGGATGCTTAAAAATATCCTCTTCCACTATGAATTTACATGCCTTGTATTTTTTACATCTGTTAGTGCTATTGTTTTTATGCATTGGTAACCAAGATGACCATAAGTCTCCAGGGGAGAAGAAACTATGTAAAAGTCTCTCTCCTATTGTCTTTCCTCTTGAATGTGTTTTTAGTATGGTTACCTATGATTTGGATTAACATATGAGGATTACCCTTTACATCTATCTCAAGATAATATTGAAATTATCCAGCTTGGTCTGTTCTGTTGAAATATTTCTATGTATTTACCTTTCCCAGTACAGTAATGACAGCAAGAAATTTCTAGTCAGTATACTAGTTGGATATTTAGGTAGTCCTATTGATGCTATATCAGTATCCCCTGATTTTTAAGAAACATTCTAGTCTAATGGCTAAATAAAGATACTAGTGGTACCTTTTTAATTTTTTATATATATACATATATATATATATATATATATATATATATATATATATATATATATATATATACATATACAGTGGGGGGGGGGGGAGTATTTGATCCCCTGCTAATTTTGAATGTTTGTCCACTGACTACAAATGATCAGTCTATCATTTTAATGGTATGTGTATTTTAACAGTGAGAGACAGAATAACAAAAAAAACAAGAAAAACTTTATAAATTGATTTCTAGGTCAATGAGGGAAATAAGGATTTGACCCCTTCAACTCAGTACTTGGTGAAAAAAACCTTGTTGGCAATCACAGAGGTCAGACGTTTCTTGTAGTTGGCCACCAGGTTTGCACACATCTCAGGAGGGATTTTGTCCCACTCCTCTTTGTAGATCCTCTCCAAATCATTAAGGTTTCAAGGCTGATGTTTGGCAACTCGAACCTTCGGCTCCCCCTACAGATTTTCTATGGGATTAAGGTCTGGAGACTGGCTAGGCCACTCTAGGACCTTAATGTGCTTCTTCTTGAGCCACTCCTTTGTTGACTTGGCTGTGAGATTTGGGTCATTGTCATGCTGGATTACCTATCCACAACCCATTTTCAATGCCCTGGCTGAGGGAAGGAGGTTCTCAACCAAGATTTGATGGTACATGGCCCTGTCCATCGTCCCTTTAATGCGGTGCAGTTGTCCTCTTCCCTTAGCAGAAAAACACCCACAAAGCATAATGTTTCTACCTCTATGTTTGATGGTGGGGATGGTGTTCTAGGATTTATAGGCACCATTCCTCCTCCTCCAAACACGGCAAGTTGAGTTGATGCCAAAGAGCTCGATTTTGGTGTCATCTGACCACAACACTTTTGATTTGGATCAGACCAAGGTATGTCAAATGACACCGATTCCCAAGGTACATACAGTCAGGTCCATAAATATTGGGACATCGACATAATTCTAATCTTTTTGGCTCTATACACCACCACAATGGATTGGAAATGAAACGAACAAGATGTGCTTTAACTGCAGATTTTCAGCTTTAATTTGAGGGTATTTACATCAAAATCAGGTGAACGGTGTAGGAATTACAACAGTTGGTATATGTGCCTCCCACTTTTTAAGGGACCAAAAGTAATAGGACAGATTAACAGTCATAAAACAAACTTTCACTTTTTAATACTTGGTTGCAAATCCTTTGCAGTCAATTACAGCCTGAAGTCTGGAACGCATAGACATCACCAGACGCTGGGTTTCATCCCTGGTGATGCTCTGCCAGACCTCTATTGCAACTGTCTTCAGTTCCTGCTTGTTCTTGGGGCATTTTCCCTTCAGTTTTGTCTTCAGCAAGTGAAATGCATGCTCAATCGGATTCAGATCAGATGATTGACTTGGCCATTTCATAACATTCCACTTCTTTCCCTTAAAAAACTCTTTGGTTGCTTTTGCAGTAAGCTTCGGATCATTATCCATCTGCACTGTGAAGCTCCGTCCAATGAGTTCTGAAGCATTTGGCTAAATATGAGCAGATAATATTGCCCGAAACACTTCAGAATTCATCCTTCTGCTTTTGTCAGCAGTCACATCATCAATAAATACAAGAGAACCAGTTCCATTGGCAGCCATACATGCCCACGCCATGACACTACCACCACCATGCTTCACTGATGAGGTGGTATGCTTTGGATCATGAGCAGTTCCTTTCCGTCTCCATACTCTTCTCTTCCCATCACTCTGGTACAAGTTGATCTTAGTCTCATCTGTCCATAGGATGTTGTTCCAGAACTGTGAAGGCTTTTTTAGGTGTTGTGTGGAAAACTCTAATCTGGCCTTCCTGTTTTTGAGGCTCACCAATGGTTTACATCTTGTGGTGAACCCTCTGTATTTACTCTGGTGAAGTCTTCTCTTGATTGTTGACTTTGACACACATACACCTACCTCCTGGAGAGTGTTCTTGATCTGGCCAACTGTTGTGAAGGGTGTTTTCTTCACCAGGGAAATAATTCTTCGGTCATCCACCACAGTTGTTTTCCGTGGTCTTCCGGGTCTTTTGGTGTTGCTGAGCTCACCGGTGCGTTCTTTCTTTTTAAGGATGTTCCAAACAGTTGATTTGGCCACACCTAATGTTTTTGCTATCTCTCTGATGGGTTTGTTTTGTTTTTCAGACTAATGATGGCTTGCTTCACTGATAGTGACAGCTCTTTGGATCTCATATTGAGAGTTAACAGCAACTAATGCGAATAGCACACTTGAAATGAACACTGGAGCCTGTATCTGCTCTTTGTAAATGGGAGAATGAGGGAATAACACACACCTGGCCATGGAACAGCTGAGCAGCCAATTGTCCCATTACTTTTGGTCCCTTAAAAAGTGGGAGGCACATATACAAACTGTTGTAATTCCTACACCGTTCACCTGATTTGGATGTAAATAACCTCAAATTAAAGCTGAAAGTCTGCAGTTAAAGCACATCTAGTTAGTTTCATTTCAAATCCATTGTGGTGTTGTATAGAGCCAAAAAGTTTAGAATTGTATCGATGTCCCAATATTTATGGACCTGACTGTATATGCATGTCTTGTACGTACAACTGTATCCGGTTTAATGTGCTACTAAGGCACTACCAATTTGTCCCCGGAGTCTGTTGCACACACACATGTATGTCCTGGACCACAATATCTAAGAAATCACAGTCACTCGACCCACACTCTCAACAGTCACACACAAGTAACAGATATCTATTATCACAGGTTTTTAAAAACGGACCTTGAGCAAGCTATGCCACCTGTGCTTTGGATGCCTTTCAATAGCCGAGTGTTAGGCAAAGTTAGTGGCTTGCACAGTACTAATCATCGACCTTACCAGACATATTTCATGAAGGCTCCTTCTGCTGTTGAAAGCCAACACTTCGCTCCCTCCCGGCTATTGTCAGGTCATAACTCAAGGCCCCACGTATAGGCGCCAACTGATTTGGATCAGACCACAATAGTCTGAGCTAGATATCTGTTCCTTTCCCAATTTGTGGTGAAAGTGCACATCCCAGAGAAATAAGACACAGACATGGTGTTTCTGTATAATAGTTCTCAAAGCGCTCTATTCCAAAATGGCAGTGTACAAGTTTATATATAAAAACGTTATCTGATCAACCGTCCTTTGTCTAGGAATCAATAGCTTTATTGATTGGTTCAAAAATGCTGCATTCTGCTAGTGTCATTGTGGTCAGTTGAAGAAGGATCAGTTAATTGGTCTAGAAGGCAGGCGGTGCCTGTATCCTTATTTGGTCACGGATGTTTGCATCATCAGGCCACTCCCAGTTGTAGTTCTGTAGCCATCTTGTTATGACTGGATGTAGTCCATCCTCCATCTTAGGTAACCTTCGACATTACTTATTGTTAGTAATCTTCTTCTCATTTATACATACATAAGTGAGTAAGGAATCAAGAGAATATGGCAGACGAACATAATAACATTAAAAGACATTTTCCTAATTCCCATCCATAACACTTTCACCCAGTTCTCGTCTGAATCATTCTGTTCAATGGCAAACTACAGACGGGCCTGTACATGTGCTTTCCTGAGCAAGGGGACCTTGCGGGCGCTGCAGGATTTCCGTTCTTCGCGGCGTAGTGTGTTACCAATTGTTTTCCAGCTGCCTTGAGATCATTAACAAAATCCTCCTGTGTTGTTCTGTTCTGATTCCTCACCGTTCTCATGATCATTGAAACTCCTCGAGGTGAGAATTTGCATGGAGCATCAGACTGAGGGAAACTGGCAGTTATTTTGTGTTTCTTCCATTTGTGAATAATTGCACCAACTGTTGTCACCTTCTCACCAAACTGCTTGGCGATGGTCTTGTAGCCCATTCCAGCCTTGTGTGAGTCTACAATCTTGTCCGTGACATCCTTGGACAGCTCTTTGGTCTTGGCCATGGTGGAGAGTTTGGAATCTGATTGAGTGCTTTTGTGGACAGGTGTCTTTTATACAGGTAACGAGCTTCGATTAGGAGCACTCCCTTTAAGAGAGTGCTCCTAATCTCAGCTCGTTACCTGTATAAAAGACACCTGGGAGCCAGAAATCTTGCTGATTGGTAGGGGATGAAATACTTATTTCCCTCACTGACCTGACAATCAATTTATAACTTTTTTGACATGCATTTTTCTTCTGTTTTTTTTTTTGTTATTCTGTCTCTCACTGTTAAAATACACCTACCATTAAAATGATAGACTGATCATTTATTTGTCTGTGGACAAACATTCAAAATCAGCAGGGGACCAAATACTTTCTCCCCCCCCACTGTATATATATATATATATATATATATATATATATATATTTGCGAGTTGCCCGGCAAAAAATGACGGTCATAGAATTGTAAGGCTGTTTGTCACACAATGTAAGTCTTTTGGTCCTCTGAGTACCTTCGGCGCTCATTGCGAGCCTTGTGAGCCTCTGCCCTGCTTTTTATATATATATATATATATATATACCGTATATACTCGAGTAAAGGCCGAGATTTTCAGCCCTTTTTTAAGGCAAAAAAGGGCCCCCTCGGCTTATACTTGAGTCACTCTCCCCCCGTGTCTCTCTAACCCCCCCGTGTCTCTCTAACCCACCCGCGTCTCTCTAAACCCCCCCCCCCTTGTGTCTCAAACCCCCCCGTGTGTCTCTAACCCCCCGTGTGTCTCTAACCCCCCGTGTGTCTCTCTACCCCCCGTGTCTCTTTCCCTCCCCCCTCCTCAACCTAAACCCCCCTCAACCCCCCTCCTCCACCTAAACCCCCCTAAATACCTCTCCCCTCACTTACCTGCTTGTGCTCCGGCCTCCACTCCTTGACCTGGCGCCGGCGGGCATGTGACGTGACATGCGCGCCGGGTCAAGGAGCGGAGGCCGGAGCACAAGCAGGTAAGAGAGGGGAGAGGGGGGAGGTATTTAGCGGGGTTTAGGTGGAGGAGGGGGGTTGAGGGGGGTTTATGTTGAGGAGGGGGGTTGAGGAGGGGGGTTGGGGTTGAGGAGGATTGAGGGGGGAGGTTGAGGGGGGTTGAGGTTGAGGAGGGGTGTTGAGGGGGGTTGAGGTTGAGGAGGGAGGTTGAGGATGGGGGGTTGAGGATGAGGATGGGGGGTTGAGGAGGGGGTTGAGGATGGGGGGGTTGAGGAGGAAGGTTGAGGAGGAGGTTGAGGATGGGGGCATTGAGGATGAGGATGGGGGGTTGAGGAGGGAGTTGAGGATGGGGGGTTGAGGAGGAAGGTTGAGGAGGAGGTTTAGGATGGGGGCATTGAGGAGGGAGGTTATGGAGGGTTGAGGAGGGGGGTTGAGGAGGGAGGTTGAGGATGAGGAGGGAGGTTGAGGATGAGGAGGGAGGTTGAGGATGAGGAGGAGGTGTTGAGGAGGGGGGTTGAGGATGGGGGGTTGAGGAGAGAGGATGAGGATGGGGGGTTGAGGAGGCGGTTGAGGATGAGGATGGGGGGTTGAGGAGGGAGGATGAGGATGGGGGGTTTGAGGAGGGGGATGAGGATGGGGGGGTTGAGGATGAGGATGGGGGGGTTGAGGTTGAGGCTGGGGGGGTTGAGGAGGGGGTTGAGGATGGGGGGGTTGAGGAGGAAGGTTGAGGAGGAGGTTGAGGATGGGGGGTTGAGGAGGGAGGTTGAGGAGGGGTTGAGGAGGGGGGTTGAGGAGGGAGGTTGAGGATGAGGAGGGAGGTTGAGGATGAAGAGGAGGGGTTAAGGAGGGGGGTTGAGGATGGGGGGTTGAGGAGAGAGGATGAGGAGGGGGGGTTGAGGAGGGGGTTGAGGATGAGGATGGGGGGTTGAGGAGGGAGGATGAGGATGGGGGGCTTGAGGAGGGGGATGAGGATGGGGGGTTGAGGAGGGAGGTTGAGGAAGGGGTTGAGGATGGGGGGGTGAGGAGGGAGGTTGAGGATGAGGAGGGAGGTTGAGGAGGAGGGGTTGAGGAGGGGGGTTGAGGTTGAGGAGGGGGGTTGAGGATGGGGGTTGAGGAAAGAGGATGAGGATGGAGGGGATAGAGGAGGGAGGATGAGGAGGGAGGTTGAGGAGGGAGTTGAGGATGAGGAGGGAAGTTGAGTAGGGGGTTGAGGATGAGGAGGGGGTTGAGGATGAGGAGGGAGGTTGAGGATGAGAAGGGAGGTTGAGGATGAGGAGCAAGGTTGAGGATGAGGAGGGAGGTTGAGGAGGGAGGCTGAGGTTGAGGAGGGAGGCTGAGGATGAGGAGGGAGGTTAAGGATGAGGAGGGAGGTTGAGGATGAGGAGGGAGGTTAAGGATGAGGAGGGAGGTTGAGGAGTGGGGTTGAGGATGGTGATAAGGGAAGGGGAAGAGACACAGGGAAGGGAGAGGTTGGAAGAGACAAAGGGAAGGGAGAGGGGAGAAGAGACACAGGGAAGGGAGAGGGGAGAAGAGACACGGAGAGAGAGGGGGACACAGAGGGCTCAAGAGGGACACAGGGGGCAGCACATTTCCCACCCTCGGCTTCTACTCGAGTCACTCATTTTACCCAGTATTTTGTGGTAAAATGGGTGCCTCGGCTTATACTCGGGTCGGCTTATACTCGAGTATATACAGTATATATATATATATTTATTTATTTTTATAATAATTAATTAATTAATTCAATCATAAATTAATATACTTTACCTTTTTGTAATTAATATATTCAGCAATCAATATGCTGAAGAGCTAACAATCTGTTTGTATTGTGCTGCAGCATAGAATGTACATTTGGAGTGTTGGTGACCTGAGGTGTTAGTGTCAGCAATGTGGCAAGTGTGCAGTGTAAATAGGCTGAGTGCGTGAGGGCAAACTGTTTGTTTAGTTGTGTAAATCGCCATTTTAGAATGGTAATGTTATTAGTTGCAAGTTAGTGTTGTAAAATGGCTGCGATTATGTATGTGTTACGCGGGTCTGGAGCATTTTCCGTACTTCCTAATAGTGTATTTTGGACTTCGTAGGGTCCTGGGTAAAAGTCTTATGTCCCTGGCGATGTTTTCCGTGGTTATGGGTCGTGTAGGCTTGTTTTAGGTTTTCCGATTTCGTATTTAAGTCGTATTTTCGTATTTAAGTCCCGCGGCTCGTATTTGTTTTTTTCCCGCTTTGCAGTCTTATGTGCCTGGTAGTGTTTTGTGTGTTTAGGGGTCGTGTAGCCTCTATTTATTTTTTATGGCCACCTTTTTTTTATCGCTTAGGCGATTTTCGAGTCCCGAAACTCTGCAAATTTGACTTAAATTAGCGTGCAACTTCAGTCCCAGAAGTGCTACGGGTCTCACATTGTGAATGGTGTAATTGAGATTTCAGTTGATTTATAGTTCCGCAGGTCGTAGGGATGAGCGCCTACGGCGCTCCTCTCCACCAGCACGGTGAACGTCTTCGGCGCTCCCTGCCTAAGTCGTGCGGCATCGTAGGGATGAGTGGCTATGGCGCTCATCTTCATTAGTGCAGTGAGCGCCTTCAGCGCTCCTTGCCTAAGTCGTACAGGGTCGTAGGGATGAGTGCCTATGGCGCTCATCTCCACCAGCGCAAGGAGCGCCTTTGGCGTTCCTTGCCAGGAACTGCTGCCCTTGCTGCGCGAGCCCGCAACATTATCACAACTATATATGATACTAGAATATTGCCCGTCAAAAAATGACGGCAATGAAATTGTAAGTGAGCTAAGGGTGTTTGGTGCATATAATGTGGCTGATGTAGTGTCGTTCGTTTTCTATGTTGTGCGAGTTTTAGCTAATATTAGTTTTCTATGTCGTGTAAGTTTTTTGGAATATCCTAGCTGTTTTGCGTGTTTGTGGAAGTGTTTTGCGTGTTTATGGACCTGTAGCCTTGTTTTCGTTTTGTTTGGCGTCCATTTTTTCTCTCGCTTAGAGAATTTTTTAGTGTCTAAACTGCTTTAATTTCATTTAAATTGAGGTGTAACTTTAGTTTTCGAGGTCCTGGATGCTCCCTCTTGCTGTAGGTAAGCTTTTTATGTATTTGTTGTGTCTATTTGTTGGATTTTTGATGTTTTCATGTGCGCGTGATTCGGCCGTTTTTTGCGAGGTCGTAATGTGTGGTAAGGTGTCTCGTATTTTATTTGCGTTAATACGTAAAGTTTGCGAGGGTCGCAGTTGCTGGCAAGGAGCACCTTTGGCGCTCCTTGCCAGCAACTGCGACCCTCGTAAGAGTGAGCAACGCAACAGTAAGCAACGGCTCGTATGCTCACAACTATATATGTGATATGTTATATGTATATGCACATTTATATATATATATAGACACAGACCCACATATTTAAACATTTATTTTATCTATATATTTAGTATATATTTTATATATGTACTACGTTGAGTTTGGAGGGGGGGGAGATTATTTTTTTTGCACCAGGCCTTTTGTGCACTAGCTCCGCCACTGACTCGAACACATACTCATCCACTAATATCTTTGCTCCTTCTTGATCATGTAGAAAAAAGACATGTTAACCCTCAAGATGACAAACTATGCTTTAAAGTATCACTTTCCTTAGTTTCTACCCTTAGTTTTGAGTCACTCCAACAAGGATGGTAATAGGGAAGACATTTAAAACATTTTGGAACTACGCACTTGGGAAAGTGGCAAAACAGCTCCTGGAACATAAGGACCTTGTTTTTCAAGTGGTTTGATGTTTACCTGCCACCAGCATTAACAAAGTATATACAGTACCACATAATTGTACTTGGGATTTATGATTTAAGTGTTTGAAGGTATTATTTTTAAAACATTTTTATTGATTAGATTTTTTTATAGTAAAGTATATTGCTCTAAAAGTGGAGGAGCACTTATCTTACAAGCTGGTTTGTTCTATTATAAAACCTGCACACTATGCTGATGAGTAAAGGACACTTTAATTTCTCCTTTATTATCTCTCCTTTATAATATCAATGTACAAGTCATTCTACGAGTACCGACCATTGTGATATCACAATTAAACAACAAGCTCAACACACTAGATTTATGGATATATAAGTAACATACAGTATAACAAAGTTCTGTCAAATAAAATTGATCGTAATTATTATTATTATTATTATTAATAATAGTAATAATAATGTGATCTAGTCCTTTTCTCCTAGATGATACTCAAAGTGCATAGTAGAAAAAAAAGAGAAAGTTAAATTTCATTTGAAAGCCTGGGTAACATTAGTCACGAGCAAGCTAGGGACATCTCTGATTGTTTGTGGTAGATAATTCCATAATCTTGGTGTATACATAAAAACTCAAAACCTGTTAAGTGAAGAGATTTTGGAGACAGAGCAGGAATTGGAACATACATGGTGTAGAGTTTCATCATGTAGCTGGGCTCTTCATCATGCTAACCTTTGTATGCCAGCAAGCCAAGCTTGAAATGTATACAGTATTTCAAATGGAGCTGATGTAGGGCATGGAGGACAGGTGTTAAGTGGCAGGAGCGAGATTGGTTTATTAATAACCAGTATTCTGTATCATCTATAATCAGCAAAGTTCTATATTTGAAAATTCTATATAAAATATGTTGCAGTAATACAGTTGTGACAGTATAAAGGCATGAATTGGGAAGGTCTTCTAAGGGTATCAGGTGCTTTATACTATGATTTTCAGAAGACAATAGGATCTGATCATGGCTGACACCTAATGTTTTAGTTGTAGACCATAACCTAAAACAAACCCAAGGTTGAAAATATGTTCAGATTTCAATATCTGCAAGTCCTTATTGACCCAGGAAAGCTTTTGTACCCCTGTCTTTTGTGAGTTTAACATTGGAAAGTTGCTACTCATATTCTGCATTTTTTCGGACAGATAAAACTGTGTCATTGTCATAACAGTTGTAGCTGTGGCCATGTCGTCCAATGATCTCTTCCAGAGGCAACTTGTATAAAACAAATAGCACTGGAGATAAGATAGAGCATTGTGGAACACCACATGACCGAGACAAGCATTTAGAGAAGTATGCACCAGAAGAAACCCTCTACAACCTAAGAGTGAGAAAAGATTAAAACGTAGCCCTGTGTTTCTGCTATGCCTGACAACTATAAAACTATCCAACACCTACTTGTACTCAAACAAATAATTATAAATGATAAAAATAGGCCAAATTGTGCAGCCTTTGTTGGCCTCTCAGAAGTATATTGGAGTGCTACATTTAAATATTTTTTTAACTTGCAACCAAAATATTAACAAAAAAACTAAAAGCAAATATACTATAAGCAACATGGCAGAACCCTGCTTGTAAAATCTTAAAATGTAGATGAAATGTATATTAATATGGGATAATAAATTCCTTTGGTAGATATCACCTTGAGATGCTGTTGTTTGCTACCATATTTTTTTTGACTCTTCATTTTTTAAAATTTTTGTCTGTCTATGGAACATTGACTTAGACCACATCTGTTTGGATGCATTTATCAACAAGATTATAAAGTTTTACACAAAATTAATCTCTATAGACTTCAATATACATTTATTTTGTTAGAGCTGTTGATAAATGCAATTGTAAAAACAAAGGAATCACTGCTTGTATTTATTTTTTATTTTGCCCGGGCTCTTTCAGATTAATACTCTACCTTTCCCATTGTAACATATCAAGATTATTAGGCACCTAGGTATAAACTCATAAGTGTATTTATTTATTGTATTTTATATATATATATATATATATATATATATATATATATATATATATATACACATACAGACATGGTCCTACACCAATTATTCTACCATACTTCAATTGTCTAACATCCCGTGTCCATTCAAATTTCATTGACATATCTAGCTAAACAAAGTCGAATCTAACATCTACCAGCTGTATAAGTGATTCCACTGTTCTTTGAGAAAATATTCACACTGATGTAACTAATTCCATGGTTTTTGCACAGCAAGAAAAGGAATGTGACAATTTAGTGCGTACGTACAATGTGACAGCGGCTCAGTTTACCAACTGATTAAAAAAGACAGAAGAGGTTAGATGGGGGAACTTCTTTGGAATTCATTATGGTTATGTGAGAGCTTGAATTCCTTTGTTTCAGGTTATTCTTAGCTATTTCGTTGTCCAACAGGAATCAGAAACACAGTCCTGATGAATATGTATTCAGGAGCATCCCTACCTGGCATCATAAGCGACCACCCGAATCACAGTTAGCATGCAAATCTTGATTTATGACTGCTGTCACCTAGGTATCAAGCACAGTCTCTCTTGAGAACGTGAAATAACCTTTGCTCATTGTGCCGATTCAGATTTTTCTTTTTTTCTCCCTTAGTGAAATGAGATCCTTGTCAAAAGCACTTATTTGCCCTTAGCACACACTAAACACTGCCTGTCAAAACATCTTACATCTCTCTCCAGATCTTCTGCCCTATCGCACTTTGAGAGCAAGTGACCTCTGGCTCATTAGAATTCAGGTACAGTTACCAGTTTGCTAGCCTCAGCTGCTTGGGCCCCTGTGAGCAGGTGTAAAATGACCAGTTGGAAATGAGCTGAGACAACTACAGAAAATAGATTGATGCAATTAATTTTTCATTATGCACCATGTCGATGGATTATAATCACTTTGGATAGTTTCTTTACCGAGGCATAACGGAAATGTAAATGTAAATTTTAATAAAATGTGCGTTCTGTGTTTCAGCCCAAAAAAAAGTGTTTATAGGCTTTCCATTATTGTTATATGTAAGAACATGCTCAAGAAGTCCAATATTGAAAATCTTCTTTGCTATAACTGTCTATACAAGAGAGAAATATATACATTGGATGAAAGTAATAATGGCTGAAACACTCCATTCCTATGCTATATTTTGCTGGCATACATACTAAAATGTAACATCTCAGAGACTTTAGTAGATATGTCCAGGGGCAGTGGAACAGCTTAATAGTTTACAGCTTACTTCTTTTGTAATTCATCAAAAGAGCATATAGTATGCATGAGACTGCAGTGTTCTTTTAATTCAAATATACAATACATTTCTGTACTATGTTGTTATCTCTCAAACCCATGTTAGAGTTAAATAACCCTGACTTCCAGTACAGCTTCAGATTTCCAACAGACTTCTAAGTTTATGGAGCATTAGTTGACTAATGGACTACATGACATTGTCTCTGTCTAATTGATACTTTGAGGAGGGATTTTTGCCAAGGTAAGTAAAAATTGAGCATTAGATTTAGTGATTCTGATAGCTAACAAAATCTCCCTAAGTATGATTTTTTTTTTGTTGTCATCTAAAATAATAGCTGAGCAGATTATCATAAGTGCTGAAGACATATACACTATATCCTCACACGATGCAGTGTATCAAGCTTTCACAAATCCTCACTTACACTTTTAATCATTTTTATGATACTGATTTTTAATAACTTTTGTACAGTAAAGTGTTTTATGCATGGAATGTAAGAGTTCATGCAACAATCAATTCTAAATCTATGTATGAGGGGAAATACAGAGACAAGAGAGAAACAGGAAGCTTTTGAAGGCCAATGTAATCCAAAAAAGGATATTTGGCTTTCAAAAAATCATATGTTAAACATTAGAAAAAAATATTTTTGTATGAAAAATAAATGGTCTGGTGCTGTGGTTCTCAACGACCAGTCCTAGGACCAGTGTCATTTTCTGCTGCTCCTCAATGATGAGGACAGCCCAACACTTTATAAAATATGCCCATTAGTCACAGTCATGTGCGTATTTAGGTTTCATGCAGAGCTAGGCCATTAAGAATTATGCACCCCTCATGCCCCATTTGTAGCTCATCCTTTTCCCCTCTCTACTGTATATCTCAAATCATTATGTATATTTATTTATATATTTTGTATGCTAGAAAGTGTACGCTTACAGACAGAAGCATCACTTCATATAGACATTTCTGTGAATTTACGAACACATTTCAATGTACTGCACTGCATCTTAAGGCAGACTGCTGCCCCCTGAAAATGTGCTGCCCGAGGCTTTGTGAGCTAGATGACGTAAACACAATTCTTTTAACCCTTGTTAAGAAGGCGGCTTGTCAAAATAGTAGAAACGCATCCTCTTTGTAAATACATAATTCTGAATATTATATTAACTGTGAATGTCCAGTAACACAGAGTATTGTAGTATATATTTCTTTATTATACTAAAATTCCATTTAGATTGGGGAGCTATCAAGAGATTAAACTCTGTGTGTATTGCTTTTCTGACTTCAAAATCCGATTTTCATCTATCAAAATCTTGTCACTCAAAATAAAATGTTTTTCCAATAAAAAGGTATTCTTAATTTTTATCTGAACCTTCAGAACAACAAAACCAATACAAAGCCCAGAAATGGTGAATGGAAATATGGAAATATGCAATTATTCATTCCTTAAATATGCAAATATGCATGGGTATTTTCAAAATCTTCAATCCATAGCCATTTTCAAACAAAAATGAGCAAATTTGAAGACGATTCAGATGAACAGTAATATTTTGAGGATGTACATACCAATTAAAGGTATACTGATCATCTATTTAACCACAAGAATATGCTTGTACAAATATGCCAAAAAATACTGTATGCGCTGTTCTCCTTATGATGGCAAATGGCTTCAAATACATGATTTACATTTGTTTTACTATATTTGCCAATTACTCTGTCCTTAAAAGGGCATGAAGATTTTTGAAGAACTAGAACTGATAAGAAAGTAAAAAATAAAGACAATCTTTCTTTAAGCTTTAAATACAAGAATGATGTAGCTGTTGCTACAAGTGGAAGGAAACCTTGTAGTCCAAGAAGAATTTAGTTGCTTCTCTTGAGATGTGGCATTCCTTCTTGCTGGTGATTTTAATGTGACTAATTGAAGTCTTGTAAGTCTAAAAGTCACTTGTTGTTGAGGAAACAAACAAAAAAATGGTCCCCAGTATTGCACAATAGCATGGCACAGCATAGTTAACCAACTAAAGGCTTAACTTAATCATTTTATTATTTTATTAATATTGTAAGGACTGCTAGTTCCCAATGTGTTTTCCACCTAACATATATAGTTATAGGATATAAATGGGAAAAGTAACTCTTTATTTTTAAAAGAATAATTTAATTGAATCTTGATCACAACGGCGATTAAAACAAAATAATGAAAAATCCAGGATTGGAATTAGAGGTTAAAAAATGGCTAGATGTAGAGAATTTTGTTGCCACAGTGACATTTACCAGAATATATCCAAAACCCACTTTGGAGGGGCAACAAAAAATCTTACCATGTTATTGTGTGTGTGTATTTTACAGCAAAAGGCTGTTATTGCAATGTTTTTTAGAGTCCCATAAGATCAATTATAGTATGATGCATCCGATCAAAATTAAATTTATGAGTCCTTTGAGAAAGACGTCATTATGTCGAAACGCGTCAGGCTTTAATGACGCTACGTGCGTCCATGTGCTAGGAGCACGTAGGCGTCTTAGTACCAGTGTGCTGTGTGTGTGCGTGTATGTGTCTCTTACCTGTCCTCACCCAATATTTATGGAAGCTGTAATGGATAGACAAACAAATCAAGATAGCAATTTGTGATTTAATATTGAATAAGATATAGCATGGAATAAGATCTCCCAGCCAGTATAATATACCGCAGTAAGTATGGATTCACCCTGCAACAGTATATAGAACACCCGATAAACGGGTCATTTATTAAAACACTGGCAAAACATATAGAATACTCGGGAAACGGGTCATATAGAAAAATACTGGCAAAATATATATAATGTGGACCAAAAATAATACTATATTATATACATAAGTGTCCCTTGAAAGGAAGAAAGGGATTTAGCCCAAAAGACTTTATTATTTGGGCTAACTAGCAAAAATTTCACACAAAAAGGGCCACTATAGACCAGTGGAAACACCATCACAGCTCCACATATATATGACATATGATCAAGGACAATCATAAATTTTATTTTGATCGGATGGATCATGTTATAATTGATCTTATAGGACTCTAAAAAACATTGCAATAACAGCCTTTTGCTATAAAATACACACACACAATCACATGGTAAGAATTTTTGTTGCCCCTCCAAAGTGGGTTGTAGATATATTCTGGTAAATAAC
This sequence comes from Discoglossus pictus, assembly GCA_027410445.1. Lineage (NCBI taxonomy): Eukaryota > Metazoa > Chordata > Amphibia > Anura > Alytidae > Discoglossus > Discoglossus pictus. The sequence continues at coordinate 220,583,522 of CM050163.1, read as the reverse complement.
ACTGTGGCAACAAAATTCTCTACATCTAGTCATTTTTTAATCTCTATGTCCAATCCTGGATTTTTCATTATTTTGTTTTAATCGCCTTTGTGATCAAGATTCAATAAAATTATTCTTTTAAAAATAGTCACTTTTCACATTTATATCCTATAACTATTTTATTATTTTACCCAGTATCAGATCTTGCCTTTCAAATGAGCATACTTAATGGGACACTGTAATGATCCAGCTTTAATGACTTTTCATGTAGTAAATGTTAATATACATTTTTCAATTTACTATGATTAAAATGATCCACATTTTCCACACTGCTAATACAGCTGTGCAGTTGCAGAGATATTTGCTGTTGACCTTGTCACAGCTTGAAGAAGACAGAAAGAGCTCAAGTCCAAAAATTGTGGATAAACCACCAGTTTTAGCGTAATTTGCTGAAAACAGAGTAAATCTTCACTAAGTCTTAAGAGCTAGACTATTACAGTGGCCCTAGAAATATGAGATTATCGTGTTCCTTTAACTCAATAACTGGAGTGTTTGATTTTGCTTTTCCTTCAAAGCCAGTAATTTTGCTTCCACCATTAATATGTTTATTTTTATTATTGTATCATAAAAACAGTAGGTTAACGGTGTGAACAGAGCACAGACATAAAATAAACCAGCAGTCCAATGGTTTTGCACATAACAAAATGACAGCAACCAAATTGTTTACTCCAATTAATTACACTAGCTCTAAGGATTCTGAATTATTTAATTTTAACCAGTGTTTATAGAATATAACAGGAGCTGGGTACATTGTTCAGTTTCTTTATCTGCAATGTGATTGGTCAAGAGCTATGGACATTAATTCTCCAGAATTCAAAGGAAAAAAATTAAATACTAATTAACTGAAAATATCACTGTGCCCTTCATATAAATAAAAAGGGAATGCTATATATAGGGAAAACATAACAGGTAACCATGTAATAGGGTTCAATATTGCCATTGAGGGGTTCTGGTGACATTCTAGACCATGTTACAAGGTTACCCATTATCCTTTTTTATGTTACATGATTTATTCTCTTGTAATGGCAAAAACAATTATTATTATTATGGTTTATTTGTAACGTGCCAACATATTCCGTAGCGCTATACATAAGTTAAGTTACAGGCAATGGCAAGTTCAAGATTCTCACATTGCAAAGAATGGACGTCCCTGTCTTTGAGCTTTGATCCGGTGTCCATAGCGCTTTCCCTAAAGCACCTTGCAGGATTGAAACTCGCAGACTTAAAATCTAAAGATTGAAGTGTGTATGTGGTACAGTAGGGAGAGAGTAGTGCTGAGCATGTTAGGGAGGAAAGTTATAGGCTTCTTTAAAGAGGTGCATTTTTATTGATGTTTTGAAGGGTTTAAGGCAGGAGGATAGTCTGGTGAAGCGAGGCAAGGAGTTCCAGAGAATAGGGGCAGCGCAAGAAAAGTCCTGGAGGCGGGAATGAGAGGAGGTGACAAGAGTGGTAGAAAGAAGAAGGTCGTTAGCAGAACGAAGAGGGCGTGTGGGGGAGTATTTAGAGATGAGAGCAGAGATGTATGGGGGTGCGCTGTTGTTGAGGGCTTTATAAGTTAGGGTCAAGATTTTAAACTTTAGCCAGTGAAGTGATTGAAAAAAGGAGCTGCCGACACTGAAAGATGTGTACTGAAGATTAGTCTGGCAGAGGCATTTATTATGGATTGAAGTGGGGAGAGGCGAGTGATGGGCAGGCCAACAAGGAGCGAGTTGCAATAGTCAAGACGAGAAATGATGAGAGAGTGTATTAGAATCTTAGTAGTGTCTTGTGTAAGGTAATGGCGTATTTTGGATATGTTTTTTAGATGGAAAAGACAGGATTTGGTTAGAGACTGTATGTGTGGGATGAAAGAGAGGGCAGGGTCCAGTAGAACCCAAAGACAACGGGCTTGGGAGGTGGGAGTGATGATGGCATTGTTGACAGAGAGAGAGAGATGTGAGGAATTGAAGCTGTAGTAGAGGGTGGGAAGATTAAGAGTTCAGTCTTAGACATGTTGAGTTTCAGATGGTGGGCGGACATCCAAGACGATATACTAGAGAAGCAGTCGGAGACGTGTGCTAGAAGAGAGGGGGATAGATCTGGTGCTGAGAGGTAGATTTGTGTGTCATCTGCATAGAGAGGGTCCGCATTTGCGGCCTGCCATGAGCCTTTGGCTCACTGCAGCCAACTTGGAAGCCTCCACCTCCGCCAATGCGGCCCCTCGCTGCGCAAGGGTCCACATTTGCGGCCTGCAATGAGCCGCAAATGCGAGCTTGCAAAGCATGACAATGATTCGTAGTTTGACAACTATTATATGTGATGGTATGCAAAGTTTCGTCCCTTTAATTTGCAATATAAAAACACAACAGCAAGACGAAAGAATTTTTTTTTACCAGAGATTAGTGCATCCTAATAGTTTATATAATTATGCTGCTCTAGGCCCATCCAAGTGTGTAAACTTTTTCTATGGCCTTCCCCAATCTCTACCTCTAACTGTCCCTCATTACCATTGTTAGCATGTATCACTAAATCCCTAATACACAGCAGATTATTTTCAGTTTCTTCATTTAGCATATAAAATGCACATAAAGTAAACCTTTTTTTGTTATTTAGTTTTTTTGTGTTTTTTTTTTTTTTGGGGGGGGGGGGGTTCATTTAAATCCGGGACCATTTATTTAACTGAGGGTGAGATTTTATTAAATAAACAATATAGACACTCTTTATGCCTAACCTTTTACAGAATAAATGGCATTTGTCTTGGTATTAGTTCAATAAAAACTACAAATAGAGATTCCTGTTTGGACCTATTTTGTTAATGTAAGCAAGTATTGTCTTATATAATACATAATGGTTCAATCGGGCAAAAAATACATGGCATCTCTGTCTGTAAAAATGAAAGCTTAAAGAAAGACCATACCATATAACACATCCTCAGAAATTAGTTTCAGTGGCATAAATAAATACAGCATCAAACTTGCTAAAGCATACAACTACAAATTAATGCATTTATATTTTTATGAGACTTGGAAGAGTCTGTTTGAGGCTTGAAGATTATGTAGAAGGGGGTGCTTATGCTAATAGCATGTCTAAAGGACTAGAGAATTTAAATACAAATTAATCCTAGAGTTTAACTATTAAGACACCTTTTTTTTCATTAAAACTTGTAACAGTACAAGCACATAGGGCATAATGAGTTTTCTTTAATCCAAACATAGAAAAAGGAGCATATTGTCAGGTGTGACCAGGTTCACCCAGTGGCTGTTCAGAAGTGAAACGCTAGACTCTGATCTCAGAGGCCCAAGGGTACCAAACTTGACTGGAAGAAATAGCACTGGACTTGGCAATGACACTGAACTTGGGAATGACACTGAAATTGCAGTTGACACTTCCGTGCCCCTTGGCTTGGCATGGTGGCAAACAGATAGTTTATTTGTTCCTTTATGTGGTTTGATTGCAGACAGATACTTTCTCTATCCCTTGGCGAGGCTTGGTCAGAGACAGACAATTTCTGCATCCCATGGTGTGGCTTAGTTGCAGACAGACACTTTCCATGTCCCTGGATGAGATTTGACTTACAGGAGCTGTGGAAGCAATCTACATCTAAGGCAGCGCGCCAACAACAGGCAGTGTGCAGTGGGCTCAGCCAGAGGATAACTCACCAACTGGCTGAGCCCATGTAGCTGATGAAGGGAGGAGTAGTAACACATGGAGCAAACTCCAGAAAGTGAGGCCTACACAACACCAAACAAGCAGTAGAAGCAGACCTGCTATAAAACCCACATTACATGGATGAGGAAGAACCTAGAAGCAGCTCACTATGTGCAGATGCAGGCAAGTTCAGTATTCCTCCGTGGATGCACTTGTGGACAACCAGACCAGGTACTCCACCTGACATATGTATTGTGTTTCCCTTCACATTGATATGACACAAGCATAATGTTTTGCGGATTAGGTTACATGAGTTCACACACAGATGTGACAATATTAACCCTTCGGAAGAAATTCACTTATACTGAACAAAGAACAATAACAAGGAACAGCTTAAATAATTTAAGTGACTGCTCCTGAAAGGTTCTTTCTACCTGCCTGCCTGTCTTGCCTTCAAAATGTTATAAATGTATAGGCATTTGTTATCCCTATCTAATTATTTTAAATGCCACATTTATCTTCTCTTGTTCACTTTTACCTTCAAATCTGTTCTCTGCCGCTACACTATTTTATTTGTTTATTTCGTTTTTTCCCTGACCTCAAACTTTTCCCCTTGGCTTGTCACTGCCCCCTTCCCTCTCTAACCCATTTACTCTGCAGGTTATCAAGCCCTCTCTATTACTATTATTTCTCTCTTATGAAAATTATATTTGATATAGAGAGAGCTTGAGATCCGACTCAAATGGCATCCATTCTACAAACAGTTACTCAGCATCCAGTTTGCCTTCTCCCACATGATAAGAGGGTGGGATGTCTATATTTAAGATTTTTTTTTACTGTAAAACATTTATTCATGCTTAGTATTATTTTAGTAACTAGCTACTTGCCCGCCAAAATTACAGGAATAAAATGTTAAGACTAGGAATGCTGTACCTTCGTCGCTCTTTGCGAGCCCCACGCTGAGAGCCTTTGGCGCTCATTGCAACCCTCTCCCCCTGTGTAGTTTATAGGTCTGGCGATTGAGTGTTACTGTCTTGGTTTGTGTTACTGCCTTGGGTTAAGTGTTACTGTCTTGGGTTGTGTTACTGCCTTGTGTTAAATGTTAGTGACTTGGATTGTTACTGCCTTTCGGTAACTGTTACTGCTTAGTGATATTTTTTACGTCCTTCGGGCTACTTTTACATCCTTTGGGCTAGTTTTATGTCCTTAGGCCTCGTTTTCGTTGTTTTGCGTTTTTTCGGCAGCAATTTTTTTCTTGCTTAGGCGATTCTCGATCGTGAAAAAACTGCAAATATGTATAAAATTAACTTTTTTTTAGCAACCTGACTCGCAGTCTCCCTGCCTCTTGCACTTTTTTCATGTCTTTCCAGTTTTGTGGTTCGGCCGTTAAAGTCATAATTTTGAGAGGCGCACAGTACATTTAGTGGTTTCGGTCCCAAGTCGTACGGGTCGTAAGTCCCGCGTGCCTCACTTGCTCACCTCGCTAAGTCCCGTGTGCCGCAACTGCTTGCCTCACTTCACAAGGCTCGCAGTGCAATGAGCACCGCCTAAGTCCCGCGTGCCTCAACTGCTCGCTTTGCAAGACTCGCAGTGCAATAAGCGCCTTCGCAGCTCATTGGAGGCTAAGTCCTGCGTGCTTCAAATGCTCGCCTCGCTTTGCACTGAATGTACATATGCAAGTTTAATGTGTCTGATCTGTATATATCTCTAAAATACTGTTTATAAAGATGTATGATTAATATATTGCTGCACAGCATGTATATATGCATATATGAATATATGCATGTTTACTATATACATGCCCAGTTAATGTGTGTTTTTAACACTGCACACTTTATGTGCTTACTATCCGCCTGTACTATATGTATGCATTTTGCCTGCACTATGTGTGTACTGTATATGCATTATTAATATTATTATTACTTTTATTTGTAATGCGCCAACATATTCTGTAGCGCTAAACAGGGGAAAAGAACAAGGAAAAATATAATTTTAACAAACTGCAGAAAATGGAAGGCCCTGTTTTGAGCATAGAATCTTTGTTGAAAGTGCTTTTTTCCCAAAGCACTCTACAAGATTGAAAACTCTCTACTTACAAACTAAAGGGAATGGAAGAGGCAGATAAGGAATAGCAAGGGTCAGGAAAGAAGTGAAGTTTCATTAGGTAGATATGCATGTTTAATAGGTCTGAACTGTAAGTATGTATGTTTAAAGGCACATGGAATTCTAAACAGCATTTTCTGAGAAATGGCCCCGATAAGCTAGGGCATTGCTCTCTCACTCTCTCTCTATGTGTGTGTGACAGAGTCATAGAAGATGTCTATGTAAGCCACATACTCTGTATAGCTCTCATCTTTCCAGAGGACTGAAGGAGTTAACTCCTGTGTAAAGTTAATTAGCTGCACCTGTACCCCCCTGATAGACTGTATTGTATTTAGTTGTGGCAGACCTGTGAGTGAGACACACTCACAGAGACATCCGTTTAAAGCCTTTGACCACTTAGAGCAGGAGTGGATCACCTGAAAGTCTGGAAGACTATACAGGTCTGTGAATATATTAACTTTTGTATTGAATTATTTTTTCCGCCCAGGATTAGCTGGATGAGAGCTGATAATTTAGGAACTGCCACGCATTTTTATTTATTTATTTATGTATTTATTGCTATTGGTATTTCACTGAATATTTATTAAAGCATGTAAAGGCTCTGGTAACATGTGTTCCTCTATTGAAGTGCCTTATACCTATGCACAAACCCATAGGAGATTGTTAACTTGTAGCATGTCTTGTCAGAAGTAGAATTAAGATAGAGGAACTTGTGAAAGCCCTTGTACAAGGCACTACGTGTCAGCCAGAAGTTACACAGCAGTTGCTGAGAAAAGCAGCAGAGGACAGATCCCATATGATGCAAGCCTTGGTGGGACAACAGGTCCAAGCAGAGGAAGACAGAGGACCTCGGCATGAAACCAGGGGCGGCCCGTCCATTGGGGCGTCAGGGCAAACGCCCCCCCCAAATATTTTCTTCACCCTGCAATAAAAAAAACACAACAATGTATTAGTATAACCCAAAAACAAATAAATATAAGGTGTACATCATCATTTCAAGTCTAAATAGTATTAAAAATGAAGTAAAGTTAGAAAAGGGACACTGTCACTTTAAAATAACCCTTGCGCTACATTAACTAATGCTGTGTATCTATCGCCCCCTGCCTGCACCCTGTGTGATCAAATTACAATAGTTATACACTGTGTACACTAACCTTTAGACTCTTCTCTCTCTTCAATGAGTCCTGGCCTGGCCCCCTGACCGTTAATGCATGCCGCCCACCATCACAGTGACAATATGCATGGGCGGTCATAAATGTATCAATTAATAAATGACAGTCTTCCATCATTGACCAATCAATGATGGAAGGCTGTCCAGTTACTAAGTGATCAATCTAAACCCACCCAGACCGTTAGCCCTGAGCGCCCGCCAGCAAATAGGGCCTCGAGTTTAAATTTTGATTGACTGATACAGTCAATAAAACCACCAGTTCCCTGTCCCTTCCCCCTTTCTGTTTCCTGACCCTGCTCACGCTGAGACTGAGAGACCTCCCTGGCTGAATCTACTCATCTGCTCTGCCTGCCTAACACAGTAAGTCTACACCTGCTCTGCCTGGCACCTGCCCTGCCCCTGGCCAAACCAAAACCCCTAGTAGCCCCTAATAAAAGTTAGGGGTGACCAGTTACCCCCAGTCCCCCACTATGCCTGCCTAGCCTGCCAGTGCCACCTACCCAGCCACCCACCAACTACCACCGACGACCCCAGCCATCACCCCCATGTGGCCTGTGCCACCCCCGATCAGGCCTGCCCTATGCTAGCCTAGCTATGCCATCATGCCACCACCGGATTACACAGATCACGGGATCGGGGTAGTCGGGTGGTGAGCGGGGTGGCACAGGCCCACATGGGGGTGATCGGATCACCCCCTTGATGAGGCCTGTGCCACCCCTGATGACCTCCATGTTGCCGCCCTATGCCACCCCCGAGGCCCGATCACCACCGGGCCCCCGGCACCACCCCTATGCCGCCTATGCTACCCCGGGTATTCGGGCAGTGAGCAGGGTTGACCAGGCCACATGGGGGTGGATGTTCACCCCCATGAGGCCTGTGCCACCCCTGGTCGTGGCCTATGGGCGACCGATGGGCGCCTGACCGTGACCGACCCCACCCTGGATGAACAAACTACCTACCCCCCCCCCCCTATTTTTATTCCATTTTTAGAAGTAACAGGCATGTATATGTGCCTGTCACTTCTAAAGATAAAATAAAAATAAGGGAAGGGAAAAAAAAATACAGTAAAAAGTAAAAACATTATTACAATTAAACAGTAAGCTAACACATTGTTAGTACAGTTAGTAACACATTTTTATACAAAAATAAACAGCTTTAAACAAACATTAAAAATAAAATAAAATAAACAACAGCACATACTTACCTGTAAAATTGACCCCTCCAGCGTTGGCCTTCTGTCCTCTCTGGATATAGATAGTCATGAAAAATAAATAATCCATGTTGATTGAAGCCAATGGTCAAATAAAATAATCCATGTTGATTGAAGCCAATGGTCAAAATAAAATAATCCATGTTGATTGAAGCCAATGATCAAAAATAAAATAATCCATGTTGATTGAAGCCAATGATCAAAAATAAAATAATCCATGTTGATTGAAGCCAATGATCAAAAATAATCCAATCTTGATTGAAGCCATTGTCCATCCATCCATTCTGGCCCATTGAAAGAGGCCTCCACAAAAAAAAAACCGACGCTCTAAAAAAAAAAAAAACACACTAAAAGAGCTCCTCCTACAAGGAGCCCCTCCCGCGATTAATTGTTTTTTTCCCACGGTCTGCTATATATACTAATTTTTGAAGGACTCTGATTGGCTGAAATTTTTGATTGACATCGATTTCAACCAATGAGAGTCTTCAAAAAATTAGCAAATCAGCAAGCAGGTATGGAAGCCTGTAAGGGTAAAAAAGGTTAGTGTGAACTTGTTTGACCCTGTATGTATTATACATATTACAGGGCTATTTTATGTGATATACATGTTACAGGATAATATCCTGTAACATGTATAGCCAAAAAATAGCACTGTAATATGTATAACAAATAAAGTGTAATAGAAATGCATGAACAATATAATATACCATGTAATAAAGAACATCAATTAATCAAATAATAAATATCAATTAATATATATTGTTGTATGTATATGTTTATGTATATTTATGTGTAATTTTTTATATATATATATATATATATATATATATATATATATATATTTGGATATATATATATATATATATATATATATATATATATAAAAATTAATATCAAAATATCACAATAAATAAATATATATATATATATATATATCAATTTGATATATATATATATATATATATATATATATATATTTATTTATTGTGATATATTGATATCAATTTTTATATATATATATATATATATATATATATATATATATATATTTATTTATTGTGATATATTGATATCAATTTTTATATATATATATATATATATATATATATATATATATATATATATATTTATATATTATTATTATTATTTTTTTGTATATATATGTTATTTAAGGTTTTTAAGGTACGGTTGGGGCCTATATGGTCCCAATTTGTTATTTAAGGTTTTTAAGGTGCGGTTGGGGCCTATATGGTCAAAATTGGTTATTTAAGGTTTTTAAGGTGCGGTTGGGGCCTATATGGTCCCAATTTGTTATTTAAGGTTTTTAAGGTGCGGTTGGGGCCTATATGGTCAAAATTGGTTATTTAAGGTTTTTAAGGTGCGGCTGGGGCCTATATGGTCCCAATTTGTTATTTAAGGTTTTTAAGGTGCGGTTGGGGCCTATATGGTCCCAATTTGTTATTTAAGGTTTTTAAGGTGCGGTTGGGGCCTATATGGTCCCAATTTGTTATTTAAGGTTTTTAAGGTGCGGTTGGGGCCTATATGGTCAAAATTGGTTATTTAAGGTTTTTAAGGTGCGGTTGGGGCCTATATGGTCCCAATTTGTTATTTAAGGTTTTTAAGGTGCGGTTGGGGCCTATATGATCCCAATTTGTTATTTAAGGTTTTTAAGGTGCGGTTGGGGCCTATATGGTCAAAATTGGTTTTTTAAGGTTTTTAAGGTGCGGTTGGGGCCTATATGGTCCCAATTTGTTATTTAAGGTTTTTAAGGTGCGGTTGGGGCCTATATGGTCCCAATTTGTTATTTAAGGTTTTTAAGGTGCGGTTGGGGCCTATATGGTCAAAATTGGTTATTTAAGGTTTTTAAGGTGCGGTTGGGGCCTATATGGTCAAAATTGTTTATTTAAGGTTTTTAAGGTGCGGTTGGGGCCTATATGATCCCAATTTGTTATTTAAGGTTTTTAAGGTGCGGTTGGGGCCTATATGGTCAAAATTGGTTATTTAAGGTTTTTAAGGGGCGGTTGGGGCCTATATGGTCAAAATTGGTTATTTAAGGTTTTTAAGGTGCGGTTGGGGCCTATATGGTCCCAATTTGTTATTTAAGGTTTTTAAGGGGCGGTTGGGGCCTATATGGTCACACTTGCTCTTTTAAGGTTTTAAACGTTACGGTTTGGGTCTTAAACGTTCTAATGTTTTTTTTTTTGTTTTCTACAACTTCCCAGGTGCAAACTATCTGTGGAATCAGATTTCTTTGGACTCGTTGGTTGACTTACTGGACGTGAATACCCCGAGAAGGAGCGTCAACTGTTGGTGAGTATATGGTCACACTTGGACTTTTAAGGTTTTAAAAGTTACGGTTTGGGTCTTGAGATTTCTAATGTTTTTTTTGTTGTTTTCTATCACCCCCCAGGTGCAAACTATCTGTGAAAGCAGATTTGTTTGGACTCGTTGGTTGACTTACTGGACGTGAATACCCCGAGAAGGAGAGTCAACTGTTGGTGAGTATCATTGCCTTTAATTTTCTGTCCATGTGTATAGGTGCAAATTTGATGTTGATGTAGTCTTGTCACATGAGGGTTTGCAATCTGTAATGTATACCAATGAAATCAACACACTGTTATTTTAAAGTAATTTTGTGACATAATATAAATTAATATACCGTGATCTCTTTCTTTTATTGGTATCAATATCAGAAATGAATACTATTGACTCTCTACTTGTGAAGCCTTTCGCCACCCTAACCTATGAGGAGAAGGTGGAAGTAAAACGGTTAGGAGCTGACCAACCAGAGATAAATCTGCAGCAAATCGCAAGAGATAGAGGGAAGCAATATGTCCGTAATTTCAATACTGAATGGTACAAGAAGAACGACTGGCTTTCTGGAAGCGTTTCTAGGAAGTCCTTATATTGTTTCCCATGCATCCTATTTGGTGGTGACGCTGCTTGGACCAAAACTGGAGTGACTGACGTCAAACATCTAGCTGACAAATTGGCAAAACACAAAAGTTCTAAAGCTCACTTGGATAACAGGATCAAGTTTGAGATGCTTGGACAGGCGAACATTGCTGTTCAACTGGACCAAGGATACCAAGTCAGCATTCAAAAACACAACGAAGAAGTGGCTAAGAACCGGTACATCCTTTCGAAGATAATTGATTGTGTTCGCTTTTGTGGCGCCTTTGAACTGGCATTAAGAGGACACGACGAGAGTGAAACATCGCTAAATCCAGGAGTGTTTAGAGGCCTGGTGGATTTGGTTGGCAGTATCGATAGTGCAATGGAACAACATTTGAAGACTGCAACTGTGTTTAAGGGCACTTCCAAAACCGTGCAGAATGAGCTACTGGACTGCATGCATGAAGTTATAAAGGAAGTGATTCACCAAGAGCTTAAGGAAGCCCAGTTTGTGGCAATCCAAGCGGATGAAACAACCGATATTTCCGCTAGGACACAGTGCGTTGTAGTCTATCGCTACATTGACAAGAAGCATCAAGTGGTGGAAAGATTTGATGGCTTCACGGAAATGAAATCAACGGATGCAGACTCCATTGCTGCTGTTGTGCTGGAAACACTGAATACTGTTCTCCCAGAGCCAGAAGACAAGAAGAAACTCATAGCTCAAAGCTATGATGGTGCCAGTGTGATGCGTGGAGATCAAGGAGGAGTTCAAAGAAAAATAAAAGACGTGTACCCGAACGCACACTACGTCCATTGCTATGCTCACCAACTGAACCTAATAATGGAGAAAGCAGTTTCAAGGATTGGAAGAGTTAGAGTTTTTTTTTCAAACATAGGCGGCATACCATCTTTTTTTTCACGCTCTCCAAAAAGGACTGGAGTTCTGGATGAGGTAGTTGGTAGAAGACTTCCAAGAGGTGCACCGACACGATGGAACTTCAACGTTAGGACCGTGAACGTGATCTACGAGAACAGAGATGCGCTACTTGAGTGTTTCCAGACAATTGAAGCATGTCTAAACTTTGATCCAACATCTATACAGGAAGCCGCAGGTTTCATTGGAATGCTGGAAGACAGGGAGTTCCTTTACTTCCTTAAATTATTTCATTTAATAATGCCACATGTAGACATCCTCTATAGTCAGCTTCAGAAGCGAGACACGGATACTGTTTATATAAAAAAAGTCACAGAAGACTTTGTCGCCAGCATCCAGAAAATCCGTAATTCTGTGGAAGAGATAGAAGCAAGTTTGCCAAGCGATCTAACAGTCAACAGACGGAGTGCGGAGATCTCAACCTTGAGACAACTTTCAAGAGAGGTATGTGACATAGTGGTGGTTCATGCAAAAGAACGTTTTTCATTTTCAAATCACCTAGTCGGTGCCAAACTTGTTCAAAGTGACTTGTATAAAACCCATGACACTTGCTTTCCAACCCAAGCTCTGGAAGACACCGTGCAAGCATATCCAATACTGAAGAAGGAACAATTACGCACTGAGCTGTCACTTCTGTATGGGAAGACAGAGTTTCATACTTGTACAAGTGCTGTTGCTCTGCACAAACTTTTCCATCAATTTAATCTGCAGAATGATTTCACAGAGACAGTAAAATTATTAAGAATCCTGATTACAACACCAATGACTACTGCAGAATCAGAAAGATGCTTCTCAACATTGAAGAGGATAAAAACCTTTTTAAGAAGCACCATGTCCCTGGAGCGGTTGAATGCATTGGCGATGCTCTCAATGGAAAAGCAACTGATTTCCGAGATCCCACACTTCAATGAAAAAACCATTGAGAAGTTTTGTTCTTTGAAAGATCGCCGTGCAAAATTAAAATACAAGTGATTGAAGCAAAGAAGAATGCATACCCCCAAGGTGTGCAAAGATAAACTGCGTTAAGCAGCACCACCTCACACTACCAAACATAACTAGTGGTAAGTAAAGTATGAACGGTGTGTGGGTGTGCATATGGAAGGAGCTATGAAAGGTGTGTGCATGGTCAGTAACAATTGTTGAAGCCTTGGCGTGGTTTGAAGGAATTGGAGGCACTTCCAAGGGTAGCTGTCACTTGTGTACAGGAAGCAAGAATTCCATGTCTGTACAAGTGCTGTTGCTCTGCAGCAACTTTAGCATCAATTTAATCTACATAATTTAACAGAGTGAGTGAAGCTATAAGGAATCCTGCTTACAACAACGAAGACTACTAAAGAACCAGAAAGATGCTTCTCCACATTGAAGAGGATCAAAAAAGTAATTAAAAAGCACCATGGCCCTGTAGCGGTTAAATGCATTGGTTTGAAGGAATTGGAGGCACCTTCAAGGGTACGTAAAGTTCTCAGAAATGGCACCACCTCACTACCAAAAATAACTAGTGGTAAGTAAAGTATGAATGGTGTGTGGGTGTGCATATTGAAGGAGCTATGAAAGGTGTGTGAATGGTCAGTAACAATTGTTGAAGCCTTGGCATGGCGTTACTGCTCATATGGTTATCCATATGCTAATTCAACGTGTTTGTTTGACATTGATTATTGTGTGGTCTAAACAGAAGTGAAATGTTGTTGTTTTCTTGAATCCCAAGATCCACTGGTTTGGGCCTATGCAGTGCTGATTGGTCTTCTAAGGTATGTTTGAGGCCTATATGGTCCCACTTGGTCTTCTAAGGTATGTTTGAGGCCTATATGGTCACACTTGGTCTTCTAAGGTATGTTTGGGGCCTATAGTCCCACTTGGTCTTCTAAGGTATGTTTGGGGCCTATATAGTCACACTTGGTCTTCTAAGGTATGTTTGGGGCCTATATAGTCACACTTGGTCTTCTAAGGTATGTTTGGGGCCTATATAGTCACACTTGGTCTTCTAAGGTATGTTTGGGGCCTATATAGTCACACTTGGTCTTCTAAGGTATGTTTGGGGCCTATATAGTCACACTTGGTCTTCTAAGGTATGTTTGGGGCCTATATGGTTCCACTTGTTCTTTTAAGGTTTTTAAAGTATGGTTTTGTTCTTGAATGGTCTGATTGATTTGCTTGTTTTCTTTCAACCCCAGGTGCAAACCCTATGTGGCTGCAGATTTGTTTCTACTCATTGGTCAACTTAATGAACATGAATACCCTGAGAAGAAGAGCCGACTAATGGTAGGTGTCACTCCTTTAATTTTTCTGTTAATACGTATAGGTGCAATTATGATATTGCTGTAGTCTTGTCACATGAGTTTTTTCAATCTATATTGTATACCAATGAATTTAACACATTGTTACTTTACTTCTTGACATTTCTGCATTGCAGATCATGTATTTCAATGGGCTTTACAAGCATAAGGTCATTGGGCGGGGCTTATAAAGGTCATTATGACGTCAGGGGGAGGAGTTATAAAAATGGGTGTGGTTTGAAAAGGGGGGAGTGGCTATGTTTCGCCCTGTCGCCCCTCCAACTTGAAAAGTCACCAGCCGCCACTGCATGAAACAAACAATTACTTTAGCTTTAGAACTTGATGCCTACAAAAAATTATGTGACTGGCAGAATTAAAGCAAGTCTCTTCTTTCAGAAAATGTCTAATGAAGATCATGTGGAAACATAACTCCTGACCTTTGATGGTATTGTCCCCAAAGTCACTGGACCAGTATCATTGTGCTTTACTTATGTGGTGAAGCCTACGTTGACACGGATGCAGAACAAGCAATTAATTATGTTCATTTTAAAGCACAGATCCTTGCCAGAGTTGGAGTCACCAAAGTTGTCAAGGCACAGAGATTCCACTCATGGAAGTTTTTGGACAGTATGACCTCTTGCTTACAGATATTTGATCTGTTGCATCTAGCAAAAAAAAATAGACCTATAGAATTGCTGGTGATGGATCACTGTTTAAGAAAGCTTCCTTCAGGCCAGTGAATGGGTGGGACAAAATGAACCAGAGTCCGCAGAGGTGTTACATTGACAAAAAGATAATTAACTTTCATTTTGCCCATCGGGAGAGGCCTACAGTGCTCAAAGACAGTTTAAAAACTTGAAGGTTCAAACCAATAATTAGGCTAGTAAGCCTGGATTTAACAAGAAAGGGAATCCACTAGAAAGGATATAAACTAAAAATACCACAGAAACACTGATTGCTGTAAATCCAACTTAATTGATTCAAGAAGTGCAGTGACTGTCTTTTCAGGCAAAACCATAATGCCTAGTAAAAAAAGAAACATTTAATAAAATAGGCATAAAATGTCTGCGTCAAACAGCAAATCACTAGAGATCACTTATATCTTAGAACATCAGTGATATAGATTGTTGGAGAAATTGTAAAGAACCAGGGACATATAAACACATATGGTGGGACTGTCAAGTTATACAAAAGTTATGGATTGATTGCTGTGTCTATATTTCAAAACAATTCGAGAAAGTAATAAATCTAACATTAGAAATGGCACTGCTCCACATTATGCCAGAAGATCTTAAATTCTTAGAAGAAGCTTACATTATTCAATTTTTTATTGTGATCAAATGGCTTTTGGCGAAAAATGGAAGCAACCTGAAACCCCTTTGTTGAACGAAGTTTTATTAATAGTTGAAAGAAATAGACAACTGGAACAGAACTTACATATGTTGGGTGTACCAGTATACAAAGCAAACAAATGGTTAATTTGGGACAAATATACAGCCTTATTAAATTTTGATTTGGTAAATTTAAAAGGGCTCTATATAAGCACACAGCATATTTTTTACAGAAGTTTTTAGTTATTATTATTATTATCGTTTATTTATAACGCGCCAACATATTCCGTAGTGCTGTACATAAGATATGTTCAAGACAAATATACATACAAATTAACACATAGTAAAACAAGGAGGGCCCTGTCTTTGAGTTTGGAATCCAGTGAACTTCAATCCAAAAGCAAGGTCTTCACTAAATAAAAACTTCTGTAAATAAAATATGCTATGTGCTTAAATAGAGCCCTTTTAAATTTACCAAATCGCAATTTAATAAGGCTAGATAATGTCTTAAAATGAAACTATCTTGTAGCCTATGTTGTTGCAAGGTTTCCCTTACGTAAAGTATTTATATTTCACAATATTTTTATTGACTCTGTTTTACCCATGTATGTTTTGTAATTTGAACATTTTTTTTTTAACTGTTTCAAGAATGTTGTGTATGTGTTAGATGCAGTATTATGTTGTCTAAAAAAAACAAACGAAAACAAAAAACAGCGAATCTCTACCCTGCAAGTACAGCAGCGCTAGACATATGTGAAAAGATGATGACAATCACTGTGTCAGTGGTCACTAACTTGCAGTATTCTGTACTGCTTGGCAGGGACTTTCCCAGTTTTGAAGACATCTTTCAAGTTTACAAATGGAAAACAGCAGAAAAACCTGAAAAGAAAAACCAAACTGCTCAAGAACCTATCTGGTCACATCTTCCATGTTTTGGCAGTGGGCTATTTTCAGGAGAGATGAAAGCCTGAAAAAGAAGATGCGAACAAAGAAAAGCCAAAAAGATTGACATGGAAATAAGGATAAGAGCTTTGGAGGCTGAGAAAAGGAGATAAACTGATGGAAAGCACAATGCCTCATAATGAGGCAGAAAAGACTTGTACAGGAGAACCTGGAGGTGAAAATTTGACTTTACAGCAGTTTCCCTCTGGAAACAATCACTTTGCACGTGATAAAGCTCCTGATTCACTACTTCAAAAAGCTTGGAATTAGCTAATAGAAGTAAATGTGGAAAGAGAGGAATCAAGAATGATCTACAGAATGATCTGCTTTACAGAAATGTCCCTTCAGGTTATCATGGTTTGGAGCAACTTCTGGTCCCTAGAACACAGAGAAGGAAGCTCCTAAATATGGCTCAACAAAACCCGCTTGGAGAAAATCTAGGAAGTGCCAAAGCATTGCGACACATTCTGAAGTGATTTATTGGTCAGGCATAGAAGTGTCTCAGTATTGTGCATCTTGTCCAGAATGCCAGATGACTGCACCATGATTTGAACTGAGGGCCCCATTGATACCACCAACTATAATAATTCTGGTAAGTGGGTAACTTCCTAAGTCCGTACAGAGCTGCGCCCATGTTGTGCACACATTGCGCTGTAGAGCCGTGCATGCACAGCTTGTGGCAACAGCCGCAAGCTGCAGAGGAGGAGAGGGGAGGAAGACATAGGGGAGAGATGGAGGGGGGAGGAAGACACAGTGGAGGGGAGAGGGGGGAGGAAGACACAGGGGAGAGGGAGGCAAAGGGGAGAGGGGGAGAGACAGAGGGGGGAAAGACACAGGGAGGGGAGGGTGAGAGACACAGTGGAAGGGAGAGGGGGAAGAGACACAGGGGAGGGAGGAGGTTAGGGGAAGAGACACAGGGGAGGGAAGAGGTAGGGGAAGAGACACAGGGGAGGGAAGAGGTAGGGGAAGAGACACAGGGAAAAGGGGGAAGAGACACAGGGGCGGGTGAGAGAGACACAGGGGAGGGGAGAGGGGGGAAGAGACACAGGGGAGAGGGAGAAAGAGACACAGGGGAGGGGAGAGGTAGAAAGAGATACAGGGGAGGGGAGAGGGAGAAAGAGACACAGGGGAGGGGAGAGGGGGGAAGAGACACAGGGGAGAGGGAGAAAGAGACACAGGGGAGGGGAGAGGTAGAAAGAGATACAGGGGAGGGGAGAGTGAGAAAGAGATTCAGGGGAGGGCAGAGGGAGAAAGAGACACAAGGGAGGGAAGCAGAGGAGAAAAAGACACAGGGGAGGGGAGTGGGAGAAAGAGACACAGGGGAGGGAAGCAGGGGAGAGACACAGGGGAGGGAAGGGGGGAGGGACACAGGGGAGCGGGGGAGACACAGTGGGGAAGAGTGACAGGGAAGGGGGAGTAGAGACACAAGGGGGGAGAGAAAAAATAAAAATGATATTGGCAATTTACTAGTTACTAATAACTGAGGAACCTTTTGAGAGATGTCTGCACTGTATATTCATGTATGTGTGATGTATCCTTGCACTCTGTATGCATGTGTAATACATGTCTGTATGTCTGTATGTTTGTATACCAAGAGCAATATACCATCTGCTATATGTATACTATAAGCCAGCACTCAAAATATATAATAATATTACTATTATTAGATTATTATTATTATATACCACTGTTTGAATACATATACAATATAAGTATGTATGTATGTGTAATATATGACTTCACTGTGTATATTTATGCAATATACCACAGTGTGGACAAATGGCAATATTATTAAATTGTGCATATCACAATACATGTTATATATAAAAAGTGCTGTCTCGCCTATCCCGTTTAATGCCACTCTGTATATAATATATGTATAAATGAGATGTCACACTTATACATTATATATAAATATGTAAATACCACGTCTACAAATATGTATGTATATTGTCTGTATACACATGATCAGAAATAACCACTTACATACATCTGCAGTCATATACACATAAGGTTTCTACTTGTCAAGCGCCTGTGGGTGCCTGTGTCCAAACATGGAATAGAAATAAATTAATAATGGCTGTACTGAAATGTAATAAATGTTTGAGCCTCCCAATTTGTAAAGATAAGCTGCTGCTAGAAAGGACAATTTAAAAGATTAAGGGTAGCATAGGTTTAAATGTAATAAAGATTCAATGTCTTCTGTAGTGCTAGATAAGATGTATACAATAAACATTTAAAAACAGGGAAATGTCTATTCTGCAGTACACTATATGTGTGTATAGAGAGAAACTGAGGTTGCTGTAGCTACAATATATGTAGTTGTAGAATAGTATAGAGTGGGTACTTCATTTGATGTGTGTGTAATGAGATAGACTAACAGTGCGTCTACTGTGCAGGATACATGTGTGTATAGAAGTCATGAGCATGCCAGTCCTCTAGTATAGAGTTGAGTGTCTACTCTGTAGTATCTCTTTTTAAATGGAGAGGTCATGAGTGAGTCTTTTTTATACTATGTGCGTATAAATATATCAGAAGTTTATATCTTCTGCAGTAGATATGCTTGTAGTGTTATGGTTAAATATCTATACACTATAAGTACATCTATGTATACATAACAAAGTATTTTTTAACTTTTGTAGCACTTTAGAATTTGCTAGCCTGACCTATGAAAGAGTTAATTATGAAAATCATTACAACAGCACTTTCTACTAAACAAGAATACATTTTACTAAACAAAATATTGTAGCAACACTTCCCAAGGCTGTTTTTCAGTAAAAGCTTGAAAACACTTAGCAAGTAGTTTAGTGGTAGATAAGGATGGTTCAAGGTAGAGTGTGTGAGGTTTCTGATTGCCTTAAAAGAGAGATATAGCTGAACTGAACACTATTGTTTGTAAAACATTATAAAAGGACTGTATTTGGGAATGGTCATCAAATACAAATACATGAATACATTGAATTTACAGAGACGTCTGTCTTTCATGTCCTATCTGATTCTTTTGAAGGTAAAGGGAAGTGAATTGATGTATACATGTAGACAGATGCCAGCAATGTATTTGTTGTGCAGTATATGCAGTATAGAACTGTTTAGCATCTAGTAAATGTGAATACAGGATTATATACTGCAATTCTTTACATGCGTCAATATCAATTTTAGAAATATCTATTGTATGTTTTGATTATTAATCAACTTGCTTTTTGATCTAATTCAGCTTGCAAAAACCATACTCTGCACAAGGCACTTTGAGCTTGATGTGCTCAAACAAGAAATCCTGGAAATATGACTGTCATCCACCCCTCCAGGATAATTTTGGACAAGCATGGTTTATACCAGACAGGCTGTCCAAGAGCCACATGAGGCCCTCTGGCAGGTCCCATGAGCCCCCCAGCTTCTGGAGTGTGAGTGTATGTATGTCTTCAATAATACACAATACATTATATCTCTCTAAAACTCTCTCTCCTAATTGAACTCCTAGATATTTATTCTTAGTATATATAGCACTATTACCAATGAATTCCTTTAGAATAGTGATTTTACCATTTTGCTTTTGCTAAAATAAAAATTTGAAAAACAGTGAGACCTTTTAAGGCCTCAGGGGTTGCATATGAAATAGGTTGCCTGTCACTGCTCTACACAGTAAGGAAAGCAAAGTCCAGGGATAAACTAAACAAGTTTAGGTTTCTGGAGAGGTGCAACATAGAGCCTTCCACCTCACCAACTTGAAAATATCCAATGATGGGGACTCTTAGGCTGTTATAGGGAAATAGTTCCAAAGAACCAAAGCTGCATGACTGAAAGCTCTAGGACCAAATCATGCTGAGCAAACTCTTTGTACATCTAAGTCTGATGAACTTGCTGATTTAGGCAGAGGTGAAATAGGAAACATTTTCAGGTAGCTGGGGCACTATTTAGAGTTTTAAAAGTCAGCAAGCCAACCTTTAAATAAAACTGCCATTTTGCAGGTATCCAGTGCAGAGCATGAAGAATAGGTGTTGTGTGACATAAGCGGGCCTTGTTTGTCTGCAGTCTTGCAGCAGCGTTCTGCAACATCATCTGGTGGTATAATTGCTTATGTGAAAGTCTCAGGAATAGTGCAATGCAATAGTCAAACTAGAAAGTGACAACGGCTTGGACCATTGTAGCCAGATTCACTAAAGGAATCAAGTACTTAATCCTTGTTATATTCTGGGGTGGAAGAACACGGTATTGATGGCTGCTGACACTTGATATTTAAGTGTTAATCCACAATTAGGTTTCACCAAGATGTACTATTTCTGAATGATTTCTCTGGAAATCCTTCATTTTACAAACATGCCACCTAATCATGCTTCAGTTTAGATTTTACTAGATGATGTCTTGTCAGGATTTAGCTTCAGCCGGCTGGTACTCATCCACTCTTGGAGATCCCGCAAGACAATCATTGGTGAGTGACACTGAATTATTTATGCTTGGTTTAGATGTTAGATAAATCTGTGTGTCATCAGCATACCAATAAAAACATAACTTGCGTTATCTTATTATATCACCAATTGGAAGCATGTTCACAGCAATCAACATGGGAGATAAAATGGATCCCTGTGGAACTCCCCATATTAGTGATGTAGGTAATAACAACCCTGACGACACTCCCTGACATATGTCTTATAGGAAGCTAGTTCAGTGCTGTACCATCAAGTCCACAGTTTTCTTTGACACAGTAAATTAAAATATTATGGTCCCCAATGCCAAATACTACAGTGATGTTGAGGAGGATAAATATAGAACAGTAACCCCTGTCTCTTGCCATTATCAGATCATTTAGGACACAAATCTGCACTTTTCAGTACTATGTCATTTCCTCAATCCTTACTGGAATGAGTCATATAAGTTTTCTTGTTGGGTTGCAACAACTTACTCAAAGACTTTCCCTAGAAACAGACTATTTAAAATAGACCTATAGTTAGCAATGACTAGGTCCAGAGAAGTCTGAGTACTGCTTTCTTTAGTGGAATTGGAAAAATCCCTGTCTGCAAAGAGCATTGTACACTTTTTATGAACACTGGCTTAATTAAGTCAATGCACTCTTCTAGAAGGTGTGTGGGGCCTGTGGGATTGCAGTCCTTTAGTTGCCCATCGCTGATCTAAGCTGTTAACTGTGGAGCTGGCTTGCCAAATCAAGTCCGCTCACATCACCTTTTATATCTTTTTTAAATAATAAATATGTTGATTGTATGTATAGCTATTTGAACTAAGTAAGAAAAGAACTAATTATTAGTGTTTGATTATATGAACTAAATATATATTGCTCAGACTAATATTATTTTTACTTGAACTAAATCAATCTTAATCTCTCTGTTTCTCTGCCCTTTCTCTCTCTCTGCCCTTTCTCTCTCTCTGCGGTGTCTCTCTCTACCCTATCTCTCTCTCTCTCTGGAGCTTAGCTCTCTGTGCTTTTCTTGCACTCGATACTCTGAATGACGGGACTAAAATTGTAAGCCTGGCACACAATGTGAGGCTATGGTCCCTCTGAGCATGTTCGGCGCCCATCTCGAGCCTCTCCCCCTGTGAGCCTCTCCCCCCGTATACTTTACAGGCCTTGTTGCAGCGTAAGTCCCATGGGCCGTGCTATGAGCGACTGTGGCGCTCATCGCGAGGCCTGCAACTGCAGGCCTTGCTTCTCGAGGGCCCAATTTTTAACATTGCGTGACAAACATTGCAAATGTGGCCAACATTCATAAGATCCACAACTATATATTTGATACAAAATTGCCCATCAAAAATGAAGGGAATAAAATCATAAGCCTGGCAATGCTGTTTGCCACACAATGCGAGGCTATGGGCCCCCTGAGCACCTTCATCAAGCATCGCAAGCCTGGCACTGAGCGCCTTTGGCGCTCATCTCGTGGCTCGCATTGAGCACCTTTGGCGCTCATTGCAAGCCTCTCTTCCCGTGTACTTTACAGGCCCCGCGATGAGCGCCTTCATCGCTCATCGCAAGCCTGTCCCCCTGTGTATTTTAGGGTCCTGATGAGTGTTACTGCCTTGGGGTAAGTGTTACTGCCCTGGTTTAAATGTTACTGTCTTGCGTTAAGTGTTATTGCCTTCGGCCTCATTTTCATTCTGTTATGTTTTTTCGGGCTGCCATTTTTTTTCAATCTTGAAAAAGCACCAAATATGCCTCAAATTAACTTGCAGCCTCACACACAGGCTCACAGAAGGAGGATGGGCACAGGGAGACAGAGGATGGGCACAGTGGGCACAAGGAGAAGGAGGATGGGCACATGAAAACAGAGGATGGGCATAGTGGGCACAGGGAGAAGGAGGATGGGTACAGGGGGCACAAGGAGATGATCATGGACTTAAGTCAATATTTGGACAACTCTTTATAGTTATTTTGCGCAGTTATTTTTTGTGATTAATGGATTTATTCTTATTCTGTATTTTTTTTTCAAGTTTATAAACGGGCAACAGGGTAGTAGGTGGGTGAAATAGGAGGGGCAGTAGGGTGCTGGATTAATGCCCATTATAGCTCAGCTTGGTGCTGAGTGGACCCAGATTCTGCCAGTAGCATGGCCCGACATCAGCGCGCACGGTCCCGCTATTCACGTGTGTGTGCTGTATGTGAGTGTGCGCGCTATTGAGTGCCGCACTATTCACCATCGAGTTTTTTTGTGTGCGCTTCAGTGCGCATTCGTCAGCAGCGCGATAGTTGTGCTACCTAACATAACATATTAAAAAACTATAAAACATACAATATAAAAATAAATTCAATGTAGCTTTTGAAACATGCTTTTGAACTTTAGTGTGATGGGATTTACACAGTTGTTTCTCTCCATCCCTTATTTGGTGTCTGGGAGGATTTTTCCAGCCATTCCTAATCTTTTTTACTGACAAGATTTTCCTGCAGTGGTCACTTTATCTGCCCAGATAACTTGTTGGAAATCCTAAAACAAGTTAGGGACCTATCCATTTTTATGTGCGCTACTGTTGAAGCACGCTCACGTGCTATAGCAAAAGAACTATTCTCTCCTCTAGAGTGGTGCCACTCGACAGGGCGAGCTCGTGCACGCGGCGGCACTTGAACAGTGGCGCACATACAACAGGATAGGACCCAAGTTAGTCCTGGGTATGCAACATATGGTGTAATCATACTGTATTTGATTATTTTGTAAAAATCCATTATAAAGGCAGTTTTCATCTGTAACAATATATGTATGACCCATATAAAGGTAATACAATAAGACGCTTTTGAAAAGATATTCCTAGCTCTCACTAGGCTAAATCCTACATGATGTTTTGCTTACATATATCCAACAAATCGCCACCAGAGACATTTTATCCAATTAACAGGCCACAGTTGCTTTGAGAATAGCACCCTCAAGTGGAAAGAAATATATTGTTAACAAATATTGTTAAATTGTAATATTTGTATGTTTATTTTGATTTATATAACTATAGTCACCAAATTTATAGTCACCTAATGGTTTATATATACAAACCCTAAATTCCAAAACAATACAGGGCATTATAATAGTAACAAAACAGCCGAGAAAAACATTATACCTCTATACTATACCACTGTAGGCACTGAAGATAACCAAAATTAAGTCACAAGACCAATATGTGGGCATTTACTTCCTTTAGTTTAACTCACTGTTAGTAGAAAAGAAGCTCTGATTCAGTCTTCACTATGTAGCGAGTAGCTCCTAATCTTAAAACTGAGAAAAAAATACTCATCTCCTTGATTGCATCTAGTGCAAGTGGGATTCTCCAAACACCACAAACCATCAATCTAAATGTATAAAAAAGAGATAGTCCTTAATAGTACAGAATCTTTATTAAAAGATATAAAGCATACTGAGGATAACAATTATATATATGTAGTAAACACTAATCCAACCCAGTGCCTACCCCAGTCCATGTAAACACTCACACTAACAGTCCAAAAACATGAAAAAAAATGTTTAGGGATTTATGATTTTTCAGTTGAACGCTACACACTCTAAATAAGCTGTTTGATCATAAAGAATATGTGTAGGGCTGAAACAGTCTAATAAGAAGCCCAATTCTTTAAAGGGACTCCAAAGCTTTTTAACTCCATAGAATAAAAAATCTAAAATGCTTTTAAAGGACCACTGAAATCATTGTAAGTGCTCTTCGTGGTGTGAAAGAGCACACGATTATATGTTAAAATGATCTATAATTTTTTAATTACTCTGATAACAGGTAAAACATGTTTACCATTTTAAATCTTTGTTTACATGCAGTCTATACTGCCCACTGACATGACATTATTAATGAGCCAACATGCTGCTCAGTTTGTGAGCTGCATGGAGGTAGGCTCTGATTGATTAACAAGGGTCTAAATTCTTCAGTTAGAGGATTAAATATATTGTATAGATGTATATTTAATCCCTGTGTTGCCATAATGCACATGGGGATCTATGGAGCTGGGAGGATTTTAGTTGAGTGTGATCTATAAAAATGTGCAGGACTTCTGTATAATCTATATTGATTGGGTTACAGAGATAGATATACTGAAATATTTGCATGATGAATAGATGAATATGTTGTGTATTTGCTTTTATACATATTTTGTAATCTTTGCATTACAAATTTAATGTTTACACTGTTTTATGCATTATGAACCTACATTTTCTGCTGGTAAGAAAAAATAAACTCATGACATGTTTTGTCTTTGATAAATGTTAATAGCATATCATGAAGAGCTCATATGAGTAATGTAATCACAATATAAAATATCAGTATGAGCGTGACATGGAAATGCTAATTATTATTGTTGTAATACATATCAAAATATGTGCCATGTCAATATATATATAGAGAGAGATTTGAATATATATGTGTATTAGACCATACTCTAAACATGAACTCTGTTTAAGTGTTTAGCGTTTACAGTTTGGTGGTTATTTAGCAGAGGTACAGTATTGTCAAATTCTGAAGAATCACAATGTTCCCTTCAAACTGCAAATATACCATTGACTTCAATGGTGGAAACACCACTACAACCATTGACTTGAATGGTTGCAGTAGCCTGGTAGAAAAAAGCCCCTAGGCTTGAGGATTCAAACAGGATTCAAACACACATAAACACACATTTTTATTTTATTGGATGTTTCAGTGAAAAATGCATGCATTTCAAGCATTCAAAACATATTTTAATCATTCAAAATGTATTTCAACAGGTTTTTAAAGGATCCTTACAGTGATGTAGTCAATTAATTAGCTCTTTAATATGATGCCCCATTCCCATTGCTGGTTGGTATGCCCAACTTAGTTACTACTCCTTCTCTCCCCATCCTATGATTATCACACACACATAGACATACATATTACAAGTAGTATGTGTATTTATGTGTATATACAGTATGCAACAAAGTGTCCAAACATGGACATACAGAAATATTACATGCTTTAGGGTAAGTTTATAACATCTTAAATGTGAATAATTGACTATTCCATTGACAATTAAAGAGAGTCATTTTAATTCATACTAGAACACATTTTCACTCCTATATTGCACCATTGTGTACAGTATGTGTCCTTTTCATTTTGGGGACAATATTTTCCCCTTTTAATATGGCTACAAGTGTATCCTGGTCATCATATTAGGAGAGCTTTACAACCTAATTGATTTACCCTCTAAGTTTCAAACATTCATGCTTTGACTTACATTTATGAACATTTCATATAGAATCCAATATTAACTTTGCATCTATATTTGGCTTCTTTGGCATATTATATTGTATTTAATTCAATAGTATTATTTTTATAATTTTACATATAGCTCACTCATAACACTGTCATGATTTCAGTGTTTAAGGACTGATATTACTGGTAATTGTGGATGTGGCCAAGGGGGCATGACATTGTTACATTGTGATTATTTATTATTGTGTGTGTTATATGTTGCCTGTACATGGTTATTATGTACTAGCAACTTGCTTCCATCTTTTTCGGAAACTCTGTATGTGTTTGGTGGTGTTTTGCGTCTTTAGGGTCCTGTAGCCTTGTTTTGTTTTTTTACGGCGGCCATTTTTTCTCTCGCTTAGGGGATTTTCAGGCGTCTAAACTCTTGTATTTCAACTTAAATTGAGGTGTAACTTCAGTTTCTGAGGTCCTGGGTGCCCCTCCCCCTTGCTGTGGGTAAGCATTTTTATGTATTTATAGTGTGTATTTATTGTGTTTTTAATGTTTTCATGTGCACGGGTTTTGGGCGGTAAGGTCGTATTTTTGCAAGGTCGTAAAGTACTGTGTCTCGTATTTGTTTCTTGTAAGTCCGTACATTTTGTGAGGTCCGCAGTTGCTGACAAGGAGCACCTGCACAGAAGTTAGCTGCATATCATTGCACCCTCACAGTCAAGACAGATGTATGTGGCATACCGACCTTCGAGCACTGCAGAACAGTGTGCCGTCATCCGAGCACTGAGAACTGCGCCCTGATGATGCTCTGTGCTCCAGCCTGCATCCCATCTGCCACAGAGGCCCCCATCTCATATCTACTGGACCTGCTTGGCAAGGTAAAGGTCTGACAGTGTGCCATATGGGCCAGGCATTGTGTGCATGTGTCAGTAGGAGCATGTTGCATTGCATGTTTATCATGTATGTAGTGATAAACATGCAATGCAACATGCTCCTAGTGACAAATGCACACAATGACAGTGACATTACATACAATATGCTCCTAGTAACCCATGCCAGTCCCACATGGCACACTGTCAGACCCTTACCTTAGCCTTGGCAGCCTCCAACAAGTAGGTCCAGTAAATATGAGATGGGGCAGATGGGATGCAGGATGGAGCGCCGAGTGCAGTTCTCGGCGCCCTGATGACAGCGCGCTGGTCTCCAGCAGTACGAAAGACGTGACCCCGATTTATTTACTTCAAGTAGTCCTAGGTAAACACTTGAGCTTTACATCAAGGTTTTCTGCCCTAGCTAACCATGGACATCTGGCCTATCATTTAGATATCTGATGAGTGTTATCTCAATTGTTATAGCAACCCAAGGCTTCAAGGCAGATGTGTTTCATCACACACATACACACATGTACACAAGGGTATGGTATTGGAGAGTATAAATATGTTGTTTTGAGAATTCAATAAAGGTTCAGTTATAGTTTTCACATATCCACAGTGTGAGACTATTTCTGTGTTTTGTATCCTGAGTGGTGTTGTCATGGACCACTAGTAACCTGTATCCAGTATTATCTGTATCCATGCATTACCAGTCATAATCTCAAAATAAATGTCCAAATTTCACAATTTCTGTCATGGGATACAAACTTTTGACTGTATGTGTATTTATGCTAAATCATTTTAATTTAAGTGCATGTATATGTGTATATTTTGGTATCCAGTATAATAATTGACAAAGTGTGAGAAACTCCTACACTGTTAATCACACAATTGTCAGTAAATCCTGGCCGGCAATGCGCAGTAAATATTACTGTATATAATTTAGCAAATAATGCAAAATTAAAAAAAACATAACAAAATCATATATTCAAAAATAATACTATTTGGTTCTAGTAGGACTATGTCACGTACAGGTTAGTGAAGAGTCTAGAAGTTAAATGATGCTAATTTTCCAGATGCTCTAATCAGAGAGCGTGCCAGTCAGTGCAGCTGTCAAGCTTCTCTCCACTGTTCTTTATACTGTAGTTTTCTTGTTGTACACTGTGCATATAGACATGCTTGCAATGGATGTGCGCTTTGCAAATAAACCAATTGTTACTATGATTTTATTAGCTGAGAATAATTATGAGATAATGATCTATTTTTTCAAATCATTGTTCAAAAAGTAGATTGCTTTGATTGGGGTCAACAACTCAACGGAGCGTTGAGTGACATTCATGGAACAATTTGTTATGATGGCTGTTCAGAAGCCAAGTACATGCAAATTTGGAACACACATCTTGGTTTGCTCCATCTCATCTCCCCTTTACATTCATATGCTAAGCTATCTGATAAATATCTTTTGTTCGAATGAAAATTAAAATTGCTGAAATGAGGCAAATCTGGGTAATGAGGTATGATTGATACATTCAGCAAATTGGCCAATTATTCATGATTCTAACACTAAAATGATTTTTACAGAAACAAATATGGGTATTTAAAAAGTCAATTTCAATCTTTTTGCATGGTGGTGTGCCTCTCCAATCTATTAAATTTGGAAAGGACTGTGGAAATGATTACAGTAATTTCCTCAAAATTCTTACTCTGCTCTTTTTTTTTTTTTTTTTAAACTTCAGTGCACCTGTTTCCAATTGTGTTTATTATTTGTATGTAATACAGTATAGTGAGTACATGAGGTACTTTCAAACGTAAAATGATACACACAATTTCCCTAAACGACTTACAATTTTGTTTTGTTAACTGAGAGGCAAGAAGATCAGTCACATAAGTCACTGTGTAAGTATTTTCATTTACTTGTCCATTTCCTTTTCAAGATAAAACAAAGTACATGAATAAATAATTGTTAAAGGACCACTTTGGTTCAAGAAAAAAAGGCACTTGTTTATGAAGTATGTAAAATACTACCAACATTAGCCAGTGTACGATATAATGAAAACATTCTACAAAGTAATACGGTATATTGCTTTCCCAACCACTTTATATTATGAAATCTGTTTTAGAATCCAAATAACTACATTTACATTGTACTATTTAAAAAACGGAAGGTTAATATCTATCTATCTATCTACTGTATACATGTGTGTGGATTTACTAGGGCTTTCTGACTATTAGTAATATTAGTAAAAATAAATTTTCCTTCTCATATGTTTACCGTTATTCTACTGTCAGTTTTAATTAGCTATTGGTGCCAACATGTTTAATGACTATACAATGACATAAAATGTACATCTAGCATAGCAGCACATAATGCACTTGCTTATAGAAGCTCAAGTCGTGGAACGCAAGCTTCAGAGTCTTCACTTGGAAAATAAAGATTCTTCCTTGGCATGCTAATGTATTGCTTGACTGTTCCTGCCAGCAGACATTTCAGTGTAACCGAAATTCTTCAAAGAGTCTGTAATCTTAACCATTACCTGTTCAGAGCTCAACTGCAGCATGGGATGTTCTCTTGAAAGGATCTGGAGGCAAAAACATCTCTGTTCTTACAGACTTTATTTATTTTTACCTACTGGTGAACGAAAAAAAACCTGTAGTGTATGAAAAACTGATGGGATGATCAAACACAACACACTGATTATGATGTATGTATTTTATTTATTATCATTACAGACATAAATGTATCACAGTTGAAAATTAGTGGATAAAGGAATGTATTACTCTATGCAGTAGTGGAATCTTTCTTTCTTTCTTTCATGTCCATTTAAACAATTACTTACTATTTTTCAGTGATCCTCAGGCTGTTTAAACTTAGGATCTCTCCACCCCCTGATTGAAGTATTGTGGCTGGAGTGGATCCACTCTGTGAAAATACACATTAGTAGGAGGGAGCAGTGTGACCTGAATTGCAAGATATGTACAAACACACTTTCTAGTCACTGCTGTTGTGGTGTGTTAATTTAGATAACCCTCCCTACTGGGTGGTTCCACTTCTGACACAATACTTAATTCGGGGGGTGAAGAGATCAGGAGCTTATAAAGTCTGGGGGCATACTTGAAAAATAATAATTAATCACTTAAATGCAAAGTAGAAGTTAAAATAAAAGTTGTTTTTTCTTGGCAAGCCCTACCTAACTATTCTTTAGAGAGCCCTTTTTAAGACCACTAAAGTGGTCCTTTAAATCAATTATTGAATGTTATTCGGTCACTCTATATGTCTAGTAGGGAAGGGAGAGAGAGAGTCCACCACCATCTCCTAATGTAGATTAATATGTCACACAACAGATACACAGCTCACAACCAATAATTCATCTGAAAGAGGTACTCTCATTTCCATAAATGGTAAAGGCTTGTGCATAGTCCTTCCGGAGGTATGTCTTAGGTCTAATTGATGGTGGATACTTTCTTGTTCTATATGGGTTAAATTACCTATATTCTAGTGCCTTAGACCTGTATACAGCCCCTTATTCCCAATGGGAACTCAAATGAACTCACAGTTGGCCTCTTTTGGACCAGATTGTCCTGTGCGGTGGCGAGTTAAGGCCAAGAGTAAAAATAATAAAGTCACATAGACTTATTTTTGTGAAAAATAAATAAATTATTTTTATTTATACAAGATGCAAAAATAATTGGTCTACTTTATATATTTTCAAAGGTATTTAACAAAACAGACTTTCATATGCACAAGGTCTGTAAAAACAAAAATACGACACAGTACAATACAATAAAATACAACACACATCAAACGCATTTTGCCAGCTTTTGTCTACCAGCTTTCTCAATGATAAAAAGGTAGTGTAGGAGACACCTGCGGAGCTGCACACCGGTGAGACCATAGGCATACACACAACAGTAGAGCAACGATCCCCATCGCAAATCTATAAGTACCATTAGAATTAAAACTTTTTGTGACCTGGTCTTTTGGACTATCACATGAGTAGATCTACAGATAAGGTCAGAATCTGTGATCAATCATTACTGCCAGTATGTGGGGGAGTTTGTTGATTTATCAAGACAGGACTTTGAGAAATATATATCACAAGGGGGAGAAACAGGATAAGTGGATAGAGGAGGAAAGATCAAGGGGTATGAGGAGAAGAGAGGGATGAGGAATCGGGGGGATAGAGGGAAGAGGATGGATCTGAAGGAGATATTTTGGAGGAGATACATTAGTGGAGGAGATAAGGTAGAGAGGGGTGAACCCTTGACACTGAAAGGGTTAAAGAATGAATGGATAAAGTGTAGTGAGGGCATAGGTGGGGGCAAAGGAGGGGGGAGGAAAAACATAGGGCAGAAAAATGGGAAAAGGTGTGTGGGTGAGAAATGGGAGAATAGCAATATAGGTTGGAGAGGGGAGCATCAACGTTATGGGGAGACAGAGGAGTGAACAATGATGGGCATTAGGGGGAAAGTGGAGGAGATAAAGAGAAAGAGGGGTAGCTGGTGTGAAATAAGGGGAGAAACAGGGATATTGAGAGGGGGTAGATAAGGGGAAGGTGAGATGTAAAGGGTGCAGAAAGATAAGGGGATGGGGAGTTGATGGGAGAAGATCAAGCGAGAGAGGTAGTGTGTCTGGAGGACATCAAGTGGAATAGAGGGGTTTGAAGGAGATATATTGGAGAGGTGGAGATAAATAAGTAGAGTGGTGAAACCCTGGCACTGAAAGAGTTAAATAATTAATTACTTTAAAAAACCAACATGAGATAGAATGTAAAAGCTCCGAATCTCTCCAGCATCTCAATGATGTATTGTCTCTGGGGTGGGGGCTGTCCAGGTTGAAATAGTAAAACACAAATTAGTGGCAGGCAACAGTGTAACAGGAGCCCCTTCTCCTAGGCGGCAAACTTTTTATGTGCACCTGGGCCCTCCATTCACTAGCTCCGCCACTGCTGCAAGTACAGTATGCCTGTTTGGAAACATTTCCCTCTGGGTGGCTCACACTCAAGAGAAAATACATAATTCATGGGATTGAGAGTTAAGGAGCTCATAATGCCTTAGGGAATGAATAAAAAATTCATGATTCATTGTTAGCACAATTAGATTTTAACAAAGTTTTTTTCTTAGCAAGCCCTACCTAACTATCCCTTAGTCTCAAAGCTTCTCAGATTACGTATATTAAAAGCATTTTTTGTGCAAAGCAAAGTTACCATGGTCCTGACAA
Source organism: Discoglossus pictus (assembly GCA_027410445.1). Classification (NCBI taxonomy): domain Eukaryota; kingdom Metazoa; phylum Chordata; class Amphibia; order Anura; family Alytidae; genus Discoglossus; species Discoglossus pictus. The sequence goes on along the minus strand of CM050163.1, from coordinate 220,551,259 downwards.
AAACCTTTAGATCATCCAAATGGTAGTTGGTAATGCAGCTCCCGATTCCTGCTGCGCTTCCAGATGAGATGTTGTTGTGATATGAAAATGTTAACTTTCGTATGAGCAAGGAGACACAGTAGTTGTGATCTCTGTATAGTCTCTACGCCCAGTATAGTGCTTTTCCTGGAGAGCTGCAGCTACCGACTAGCAACTGAATGAACTAAAGGTTTTATTAAGATCTGTGGTAACTTTGCACAAAAGATTGAAATTAATATTATCTTAGAAGCTTCATATACAGCAGAGACCTGATTTCTTTTTATAGGATAATAACAGCACAGAAGGTGCTAATAAATAAATGATTTTATCACCAAACATTATGTAGCCAAGGGAGAACGTCCATTCAATCTTTCAATATTCAGTGTAGCTATCACAATAAAAATATATCATTATGCATTATATGCAAGAATAAATGTCAAATGAGGTAGACAAGGCAACTGCCTAGGGTTGAATGCCTAGGGTTGAATGCTTGTGTTTATTACGGTAATCAGGAAGATGCAACTCCTCTGCACATTCCTGATTCTAGAAGTTGCAAGGGATTCTGGGAGTTAAGTACTGTTTTGTCAGAGAGACATCAGTTGCAGGCAAAGGAACCACAACTCCCATGAATACCATACTAAACCATGCATACTGGGACACATATTTCAAGTTTTCAGCAACAGTGGCATTTATATTCTAAACCTACTTCATTCAAGAACAGATACCTTTTTAGTTTGTTCACTTTCATTAAACTTTTGTCTGGACAGTCTTTTGTCTCCATAATTTACTTTTGTCAAAAAAATAAATGGTTTGCAGAACACAAATCACAAAACATCAACTCTTCTACCAATGTTAATGGATGACTTATTCGTATTGTTAATTAGAGATCTATTTATTTTATTAGTGAGAGGGGCCTGTTGCTGTCCATGGATGTATGCTGAGAGGGGATGACTACGGACAAGGACTGGGTGCTATGTAGGGATCGATGCAAAGAGGGATGGGTGCTGTGTGGTGGTAGATGTTGAAAGGGCCTGGATGCTATGTAGAGATAGTATACTTATAAATCTGTATATACTGTATGTCCGTAGAGGATGTTGCTGGAAAGTGGAGCTTGCACGTCATGGAGCTGTGCAGAGAAGCACAGGCAGTAGATAAGGGTAGGGGAGCTGCTATGGAAAGGAGTTTTGGGAAGGTTTACTGTTGGAAAGAGGTCTTCTCGGGAGGGGAGAAGTTATAGGAGGGGGTCTTTGGGAGGAGCACTAAGTGATTTGATCCCAGGGGGACCAGCACAAAACATTTTTTACAACTAACTCCCCCCCTTCCCCTCCGAGGGAGGGCCTAACATTTATTTTTTTTGCCCTAGGGCCCTCCATTCTCTAGTTCCACCACTGAGCAGAGGTGTTTGTACTCTAATACTACTCATTTCAAGGATAGAAACATGTTTCTCTTGTTCACGCTTGAGTTTATGTAGTGTATATAAATTCTTGCCTGTTGTATACATATAATGCATTGATAAGGTGCAAATAAAACAAACATAAAAAGCATTTGGCCTTATAATAAAATAGGTATTCCTTTATAAACCATATCACATGCTTTTTCTTGAAATCCTAGCACATTCTTATTTTTTTCAGAAAACAAAATATAAAAGTGTTCCCTATATTCTTACTCCCCTGAAAACTTGTTCAATTCCTTGCTTCCTAGTTCATAACTATTTTCATTAGTTTTCTATTTTATCTGCCATTTTTCCATTAGCAACAGCCAAGTACCATTGTGTTTCTGGTCATGTGCACAAATATAGATCTTTTTTAAGCCAAGTAATTCCCTCACACCACCAAACTAAACCCTCTGAATGCTTAATTTACTCATTGTAGGTCAACTGAATGGATTTCAACAGAGAGCAGATACAAGCACAGATAAGGGGAAGATATTGTGCTAGCAAAAATACATTGTTATTGATGAGCCTCCAAGGATAATGGACTTTGGCTAGATCCAGATAAGAAGATTCATCCTTTTAAGTTGACATTAGTAAATGTCATAGATGTGTGAAATGTATCAGTATTATCAGATTTCAACTGTGATGAAATTTGTAAAATGTATAGAATATTCTTGCCAATGTGAAACTACCAGGTGTCTCTTTTAGTAGAGACATCACACAAGTGGAGATCATCAAAATATGTGGTGAAAATTGAGTGTCTAGGAGAGATTGTATTCTTGATTAAAGTACCACTGTAATTTGAGAAAATGTCATATGTTTTGTATCATGGTATGAGTGTTAGCGCTAATATGTGTGTGTGATTGTATTATTTTATGTTGAAAGGATAGAATGTGAGGAATAGAGGAGTTATAGACTAGGGTCCCAATTACCGTAATTTTGCTGGGAATTTGCAACAGTTACAGAGATATTCAATTGAACCATCCTGCAACTACCTTAAGTAGCATTTCAGAGCAGGATCATGATCAATTAAGCAAGGCTGTAACTACCGATTTAGAAACAGCCAATAGTAAATGAGACTGTCATCATGACGTCAGTAAAACACGGAGGTTAAACTTCAATCAATTATCGTTTAGAAGTCTGATATGCGATCAGACTCGCAATCCAGCAATGTACAAAATAATATAAATGAATGACGATACTGTTCTAGTCCATGTGGGTGGCCTGATGTATTAACTCCTTGATTACTGAAATTGATATAACATGGAAATGAAATATTAAAAAATATATATATTATTGCAGATTTGTGAGCTTGCAACTGTTATGCAATTAATTCTAGTGTCTGTCATCGCTTTCCCCGTCTTTTAAAGTGCAGTATTGTATTTTTATTTGCTTTTACAGTGCTACGATCAGATGTTTAACTACCGTGCGAGTCCTTTCTGGTACTCATAGGATTTTCTTCTTTCTCTGATGCGTGTGAGAACATTTGCGTGCTTGAGCAATTGAATAACGATTTCCGATTGTAACATTTGCGGGCTTAAAAGATCATAGGCTTTGATGGGGTGTGAGTTACGATTTTGGCAATCACAGGGATTTTCAGCCTGTAACCCGTAGCTAAAAGAAGTCAATTGAATAGCAAATTCATTTACGGGCTCCAGTAACTAACAATTGCTCAATTGAAAAGGGACCTAGGAAGGAAATAAGAAAATAATAGGAAAGTGGGAAAGACTTAACTAGACAAGTGTTGAGTAAAGCTGGGGAACTGTGGAGAATCAAACACCCTAGTTTATTTTCCAGCTGCGTTGCTGCATTGTTTTCTTACTTTTCCAGCATCTGACATAATAACACCCAATTACTGGAAAATAATTTTAAAAATATTGGAAGAAAACTAAGCTGGAACCTAATTAGAAACTATCTACCATGTGAAGAAGAGATAACAGTACATGAAAAGAGACATAAGAAAAATGTTAGAGGAAATCTGAAAAAGACAAACAATATTTTAATTACCTTTTGTCTAACACAAGTAGTTTTTTTCAAAAGAAAATAGTGTTATCCTGCCTTGTCAAATGTTGATGAAATTTTAACACATATTCATTCAATACATCCTTCACCACCAATCAGTTATGTATTATTTTAAGGTTAAAATTCAAAGCACATTGGTAATTTCACTGCCATGATTTAAAAACAAAATAGAATATTCAATATTCAAAATTAATAGAATTAACAAAATACTGAAAATAAATGTGCTCTGTAAATATCACTCTGGTCCTAAGTGCTGTATGAATGCAGAGGTTTGTGTGCCATAGCCAGGATTGGTAATACATGCAAAGGTGCTAATCATGGAAAGCTTTTACACAGATCTATTATTTATGCTAATAGTCTTCTCCAATCCAATGGGCTACTCAGATATGTTGCAACATTACTTCTGTATTTCAGCTAAGGTAGATGTTGAAAGGGACTTATGGTGATAGGTTACTTCTGATTCCTAAAACAAAATGTTATGCCCTGCAAATTATACCTAACTGGATGCACTGAAACTTTATAAATGTGATAAAAAGGAGACATATTAGTCAACAATACCTACTTTTTAAGAAGCATTAAAGAATGCTTAGTCAGGCTTCTCCTGTCCACAAATGTGGCACAAAGGTGGCGATGTAATTAACAGAGACATAGATATCAGTTTACTTGCTGTCACTCTTGGCATCCTCTTAGGATATTTCTTAAGGCTGGTGGGTCTGATGTTTGTTGGGAACCTTATCAAAATTTATATGAACCCATCACAGCAGTGATAACATCCCTAGAGTCAAGTCGTCCTAGAGAATGGTGCCAACATTGGTGATGATTTAAGCGCAATGCTTTCTCACATGCTTAGAAAGAAGGAATGAGTGCTTATTTATAAATTAAGGTCCTTGTATAGATTCTAGATTCATGGTCAAAGTTAATTAATATACAGCCGTAGGTGTGTAGAAGACACACTTCAGGGTAGAGTTCCACTGCTACTGTCAGCAGCTTGGGATAAAGGGAAGCCATAATGTATTGCAGCAGTGGCAAGGGGCAAATAAGTTGTTTGGATATAGCATGTTATCCTTACACATTGTGTACAGTGCACTGTCAGGAGTGAGGGATGCTGTATACCCCTCCCACTGGCCTCTGTTGTGTTAAGGTGGATTACCGCAGTTAGCAGCATATAAATCAACAATCATATAGAAATATCCCCCAATCTGATCTCCTACCCCCCCACCACTACCTACAGTTGCCCCATTCAGATCTCCTACCCCTACCCATACCTCCGTCTGTATAACACTCTTTCTATATCATTGTTGATATATATGCAGCTAACTGCAGTAATCCACCTTAACACAACAGAGGCCAGTTGGTAGGGTTATACAGCATCCCTCACTCCCAACAGTGCGCACACCCGATGCGTAAAGATAACACGCTAGATCCAGTTGTTTTATTTGTTGGCTTTATTTTACTGACTCTGACCTGCCCCCAAAATTATTTTGCCCTGGGGCCCACCATTTACTAGCTCCACCAATGCATATAATATTCAAACAAACACATAGAAAAAGGTAGGTAGAGGTGTTGGAGAGATATATAAAGGTTATTGTAATGGCAATAAAGAGGGTAAGGGGATTTAGAGATAAGTTGCAGGAAGACAGAAGATGACATGTAAATTGTGAAATATGGTAAAGGTTGTAAGAGGGAGGGAGAAGAAGGGAAAAGGTCAAACTGAGAAAAAGGAGGCTTTAGACGGGTAGGGAGAAGACTCTGGTAGAAATGAGTACAAGAAAAAAGAGTATGAAAAGGAAAGGATGAACTAAATGCTGATATTTCCTGTATTTCCTTAGGCCTTGACTTTGGAATATCTGCTCCATTCTAGAATGCTGCACCCCTATAATTTTAAAAAAGGACGTTTCTTAAAATAAAGAAGAGTTTTTGCCCACTTTTAAAAGTCATTTGATCTATTAAATAGTTAATGAGTCTTGACTGCCTAAGCAAAAGTTAAAATGTGTCTATGAATTATGAAACACAAGTAAATGATACAAAAAACAGCATGGATCCTTTTTCTTCCTCACCGAAATTACCCAATATAACCTCATTAAGATGTAAGAAAATATTTGTTGTACCTCTGTGCAAAAGACAGATTGAGGAAGCAAAATCTCTTCTTAAGGTAAAATCTCTAGCTAAGTTTTGAATCTACTTCATTAACTGAGCCCTGGAGTTTTAATATTTGTAATGTAATTTGCATAATGAGCTGTTCACAAAAAAGTAACTGTAATAGGCCTGTAATTTAACTCTTATGATTGAGTTTCCAGCAAAATGTCTTGATGATCGCTCCCATGGTGTAACGTGATAGATGACTAATGTGTACATAGCCCTTCTAATCCTGTTAGACCTAATACAATGTACATCCCTCAATACAGCAGCAGCCTTGGAGGAAACCTCATGATGCATGATAGAGCTATAACAACTTGGCAAAAATACAGTCTGCGGCGCAAGAGGAATTTACACAATCCAAGGCTATGAGAGTCCTGAGTATCAGGTTATCATAACACATTGATCTTGTGGGACTACAAATGGATAGTTAAGAAGTAATTTACACAGCTCACACCTAGAAGAAATAAAAAAAAATATATATATATTATATTTGCTAATGCAGCATGGCAAACATTTTCACACGGATATGAAAATAAGACAATTCAGATTTTTTTACAACTTCAATTTTTTTTATGACATAATAAATAATATATTATTTTGTTAAAATACAGACATTTTCTAATTAAGGTAAATTCCAAACGCATTTTGTGTGTGTTTTCTACTGTGTTTTCTAACTGTATTTCACACATTAAAGGGCCTGATAATTCAGTACAACTTGGAGCACACCAATGTAAAGTACTTCTAAAAACATGTTGAAATATTTTTTTAATTTTTGAAATAGGTGCCTTTTTCACAGAAACAAATCATAAATGAAGTGTCTATTTACATGAAACTCTGGCAAGTCGCCCAGGCAGAGTCATAGCAAGACCTCTGTGTAGAGAGCAGAAAACATAAATAGATCTAACCCTTCCCAGATTCATCTATGCAGGGAAATGACTGCTGGAAACTCCTAAATATGTTACTTGTGGGTTAACTGATAGATGATTACATTCCTGAATGCAGAGAAAAAACATAAATCTTGTGTTCATGGAGCTTGCACCGCCGGTGTCGGCAGTTGTAGTTAATCATGGAACAGTCAGTAGTGTGTTTGTAAACAGACCTAAGACTGTAGATTTTTTGCTGTTATTAGTGTAATTAAAAAAAGCAATAGATCATTTTAACATAGATTTTGTGATCTATGTGATTTTGTGATCACCATGAAGAGCACTTATAGTGAGGTAAATGGCACTTTATGGCAGGATTATAGCAGCTGGATCCCCAAAGCAGTACAGGAGAGCCAGAGTCAGAGAGTAGTGATGCAGGTAGGATCAGGGGTTGGCAGAGGTCCAGCAATGGGCAATTAGGCAGTAAGGCACATCAAGGTGATCATGGAATAGTTGGCACACAATAAAGACACAATACAGGACTGGCATTGGTAGATGACAGGTACACAGTTATCATTGACACGGGTAGATGGCACATAGATGGCAACACTGACAAAAAGAAATGGCAAGTAAATAGCACACTTCTTTGTTATATATATACGGTCCTTGTATGGATTGTGAGTGGGCAATATGCCCTAAGTGTAGTGTAGGATATTTCAAACCTTAGTACATATAATCCATATAAGCATTCTAAGCATATTTACAAAAAACAAAAGTTTGTTTATATTTATCTTCAGTACTTATAAGTTTTAAAAGCTGGACAACCTGGTCCCCTTGAAGCACCTCCTATACAACCGTTGAAATAGCTTTAAACCTTTCTATTTTGCGCAAAGCAATATGGTAAAATCACTGTAGGACATTAAATAATTGGTAATAGAGAGATAGATAATGTTTGTATATATATATATATATATATATATATATATATATTAATAATGAGTGTTGCAGTATTCTGCAATACCTTTTGTATTTTACATATATATATAAAGATATATATATATATATATATATATATATATATATATATATATATATATATAAAGTAAGCCCTTAATTACTAATCTACTATGGCATTGAACTAGGTCTGAAAAAGGCAGAGAACGTAAGAAATAATGTTGTTAACTATTATTTTTCAGTTTTATTCACTTTCCCATTTACACAATATATTATTCGTTCATATATAATTTTAGTTAGTGCAGAGCATAAGCAGAATTACATTATCATTTATATCAAAGCACTAACACTAATTAAAGATAGTTGGCACTCACCATCCAATCTGTTTTTCACATCTTGCTGTCTAGGTGTTAAGCCATGGAGATTAAAATTAATTTACATAAACGATTTATCAGAATGACCAAGCGTTGTAAACATGCATTGACTTTAGAGGTTAATTAAGTTATCATATTATAAGGACAACCAGAACAAGATGACTTAGTGCACTTGCAGTCTATAGCATTATTTATCCTGTAAAGTGTTGCTGATGAAAATACATACATAAGGACAAGTGAAAGCTCATTTGGGTTAATGGTATAAAATAATTAATTAGGAGGCTGGTTTCTTAAACAACTGTACTCTTGGTATCATTAAGCCTGACAAAAACAAGCATTATGACTTATATTAGGACACTGTAAATCACTTTCTCTAATGCTCTGATATTACTTGAAAGAAATCATAGTTGTTAAAGGACCACTGTATAATGAAATAATAGATATGCTTGAAAATTTTAAAGACTAACAGCAAAAATAGAGAAAATGCCAAAAAGATTTTTTTTTTTTTAAATAAAAAAAAAAATGTTGATGCATCTACACCCTGGAGGCATCCATTCTACTTTTGTTTAGGCTCCATGTTTGAAATGGACAGTGGAGTGCAGGGCTTGCTGTTGTCACCTGCAGCTTCTGAGCATGTGCAGGGGAAGAGGTAGGTATCCAATTATATAACAAATCCCCCACATCTCTCCCTCTTTACCCCCGCCCACCACTCCACTGATATTTAAAAAAAACACTCCTAAGGCTCTATCTACATGGTAGTGGTGAAGATGCAAGAACAATATTCTGCATATAGACTAAAACTTAAAAAAAAACATATTTCTTTAAAAATAATTTTATTTTCATATCTCACACCAATTTTAACAATGTTAGTTTGTTACATAGTTCACAAACATGCAGTTTTCTTTGTCCTTTAAATGATCTAATCTCTAATGCAACCTACCAAGTATATGCATAAAAAATACAAAAATGCACACATAAAAAAAAAAAATTAAATGAGAATTCCTCCTGGCCATTGTTTCAGATTATTTCAGTGTTGTTATGTTCTTTTAAAGTGGGACAGCACTTTGAAGTAGTCCTAGTTTCTAATGTACAGTCTCCTTTTAACATTACCATATATAAAAATAGTCTTCTTTCTATGTGGGCTGTGTCTCTAAAGAATTAGCAGTGGGCGCTGGGGATTTTACCGAAGCAACACACTTATAAGCAAAGGATTGATGGAAGCACTCACACACTGAGAACAATCTATATCGCTTTCTCTTTTTGTACTCCTTGTGTACATTGTTACTCAAGTACAACAAAATGAGGAAGTAGTTCATGTGCAGCGAGCTGCTATTTAAAGACAAAAGGAGCACAGACTAATGTAGTGATTTTTGTGGTTTATATTTGACACTGAATCAGGCAGTTTAATCACAAGTATTTAAAAGAACACTACAATAATACATTGTTTTTTAATAAGTAGTGTTAGATAACCTGTTATGATCACATTACTAATGAATAGTTTTGCATGACCCCAGCATGATCCATTTGGCTTTTGTCAAATAAACAGAGAGACTACCGAAACATTGGGAAAATTACGGGCCACATCTTTATTAAAGCAACCAATTTTATATATAACCATAAATTAACATAATTAACATTCTTACACAATTTCTTTAATTAACATCCTGGAGGAGGAGCCCAGCCAGGTCAGTAACCTCACACTCTGTGCCCTCGCCCAGAGCCCCCCAATGCTTTTCCAAAGCACGCCCATGAGGCAGGGCAACGCCCACTTAAGCCAGTGGGCCGGGCAACTCACCTCCCGCCACTGAGCAGACGAGGGACTCCTCCTAAGTCTGCGACACCCCCCCCTTTCGCTCAATAAAGCTAAGGCCCGTCTTGCGCCTTCCTTAAGCTCCAAAGTTAGCAGTTCTAGACCTATCTCTGTTAAGTGGGCCTTATCGGGATGGAAGAATTCATCAACGTCTTCGAATTCATGAAGCCTAATGGCAATAAAACCCAAGGTTCGTATAAAACTAGTCATATGTTTGTTGATCTTCTGTCTAGCCCTATCAACTGAAAATGGATCCCGAGCATTCCGCCATGATCGTCTTTTGATAATTTCGGACCACACTATAAACAGGCTTGGAAATTGATCTAACCAAAACTCAACATCTCTCTTCGTAACTTTTAACATCTTTTTCATAGGCACGACCCCCATGTCATTGCCCCCAGCATGTATAATCAATATATGAGGTCAACCGTGTTGATGGGAGGTGCTCTCCAACAGGCCATTCACCTGTGTCCATCTGAAGCCTCGGAACCCAAGCCATCGTACCTGTAGGTCCGTCTCCGGTATGCCCATTTGGACGTTGTTTCCCGTGACTGGCCCAATACATGTAAGAATGGCCAACGATCAACAGCTGTCTGTTTTCTGCAACACACAAAAAGTCAGTTTAAATGACCCGTCCACATGTTTTCCGGCAAGCCTAGTCTCACCGCCTCCATAGCGGCCCCAATACGAAACAAGTGAGTTCCGAAGACCCACATGCAGCAAGGACTTCTTCAGTATCCTTTCAAATTGAAGTTGAGACAAAGCCTGGCCGTTGGCATGCAAAAGCAGAGGGCCTGGCCCCGATGGCCGTTTTTTCAGGTACAACCTCACACTCGCATAGGGGCAACACTCAGTGTCAACTTTGTACAGGACCACTTCCTTTCCACCTTGGTCCGTTTTTTGACCTCCTTAACCACACCGACAACCTGTCGCCTTCCAGACAGGTGTCCCTTGCTAGCAGCCCCCCGAACTGTGCCTGTTCGCCGAGAACAGCTCCCCTATCCTAAACGCTCCGAAGAACGCAAGGGAAAAGGCCGTACAGAAAAGCAGGGATTCGAAAGAGTCCCTGCATAGCGTACCCAATGCCTCCAATAGGCGCAACAGCAGTGAGAATGTGATTGGACGCCTTCTGTCCATCCTACGTTCACCCATAAACATGCCTTTCACCATGCAGCGAACTACAAATTCTTTTTATTAGGTCCTTCAGCCCTGCCAGATTGAACATACAGCTCCTGTATATAGACCGAGCTGCCCGTTTGACACACTGTCTGTTGAATTCCTGAAAATGCTATCCATACTCGGGCGTCCTTTCTCATTGCTCCCAACACATTTATGAAATGGTGAGGCTGCCATACGCCCGCCGTTGCTAACGTCATTCTCCTGTTAAAGATACGACCCATAGGGATGATCCTGCATGCCAAATTCAACTTCCCCAGGATTGATTGAAGCCACCGCAGGGACACCCTTTTTGCGTCCACCCGAGCTGTTAGCTCTGTCGATAGATCCATCACCGTGTCCGGTGGTAGGGGCTGCACTCCATTGCCTCTGAGTTGATCCGGATCCCCAAGAACGTCAAATCAGCAACAGGCCCTTCCGTCTTCTTGTCTCCAGGATAAAGCCGCAGATGACTAGCCGCGCCTGTCCCACGAAAAGGAAATTGGCAAGATAATGCGTGATCCTGTGATAAGACGATTTGGTCCGAGCCACCCACTGCAGGAAGGTACTGAAAGCATGTAAATAGGAGCTCGAGATGGAGCAACCCATGGGTAGGCAAAGGTCTACAAAAAAATAACCATCAACGAAGCAGCCAAGGAAATGATGGCTCTGGGGATGATCAGGGAGTAACCAAAAAGCCGATTCTATATCCACTTTTGCCATCATAGCCCCGATGCCTGCCCGTCTGACAAGGTTTGTGGCCTGATCGAAGGGCACGTAGGATACGGAAGAATACTCCTTGCTGATTTCATCGTTCTCCGGCCCTTTTTGAACAGGCTCTCCAGCTCGGACCCCTTCCTTTGCTCTGTTACACCTTGCGAGAGCATGCTCACCACCGCAGTTCGAGCAAGCATATTTAAATCGGCAGTTCGGTGCCCACGTGCAGCTGCCTTCGTTGAAGGAGTGGCATATTCCATGGCCCATTGGGCCGCTGCAGCAGGGCATCTAGCCCCGCCTGGTGTCCCGCGAAAGGTTGGCATGACACGCATCGGAGTCATTATGTTCAGCCAGTAGGCCACCACCTTGTCGCTGCACGCTATCAACGGTCTGGAAGACATCTACTGGCGAAATTCTTCATCGTACCACCACCAAGCCATCCCTCCATAGGTACAATGCGAACAAGCCTGAGCACTGCTACTTGTGTCTCTCCCCCATTACACAGGACATTATTGCAAATGCCTGTAGCCAATTGTCAAAAGTCCTCGTGAAACACCTATAGGGAGTTCTCCTGTCTTCCCCTTCCCTAGGAAACCGCTCTTGAGAGACATGGGCAACCGAGACATGGGCAACAAAGAAAACAACTCCATGAATTCCCTGCACCAGATTTTTTCTTTGCTTTCTAGAGATAGTGTGCCCCCTCATGGCCGTATCTGCCACTCTCCTCAGCTGATGCTATTGCTCTCAATGGGCTTGCTGGCGGGATAGTGGACTGGCCTTGCAGGGCGAGATGGCTCCGACCACGTTTTTTCGGCCAAATCACCTACCCACTCCTGACTTTCTTGTCGGAAACGGCGTTGTGGGTCTTCATTAGGGATTTTAGGAAGGTCAAAAATAGAGATGCCCTGGGAGATGTTGTCCCCCCTCCATCTGCCTTTAACCCACCCTCCCCCAGGAAATCCTCGTTCTCTCACCTGACTCTCCCCATCCAGGAGTAGCTGCCAGCACAGGAAGGCCTTGCTGGTCCGAGCGAGCGGGGGTCCGTGTCAGTTCCGTTCGCTGAGAGACCGCATCCCCACCTCTCGAGCAGATGCAGCTGCAGCCGCACAATCGTCCACTCCGCGATCTGGATCTGCTTCTGGGTCTGGGGAAGCATGAGGAACAATCACTAGATCTCCTGTGTCTGCGCCCGGTGACTGGGCAGTTAGTGCCTCCCCCGAGGAGTAATCAGATTCCGCCACTGCGGGGGCTCTATATCGTAAAATCTCTCTCTGGTCTGAGGGCCTAGGAGGGTCAATAACTTCATTAACCCCATCATGTCCCTGAGTCGCTTTGAGAGTCCCTGTATCCTGAATGATGTCAGGGCTGGTAGAGTTGAGCTGTGGCCTAACTCTTTGCTGGCGTTGAGGTAAAGATCAAAGGAAAGTACCTGTTCGTCGACTTCCAGACCCTGGTGGGGTGCGTCTGCCGTGCCACCGCGGCCGTCACTGGAACCTCATCAATCAGCACCAGACCGTCGTCTCTTTGCTCCTACCAGTCTCTGCACCAGCTGTGCGCCGTCCCTGTGAAACACCTGCACTACTGGCAGTGGGTGTGGCAGTGGGGACCGCAGGGGCCATGCGGTGGGAATCTGTAGGAGCATTTTTAGAGCTCCTTGTATTTTTTATGTTACCCCTCGAGCCCTGGGGCTGTGCAGGGGGGCTGTTGGAACCGGGGGTCTGCTGCAGGTCTTGGGGCAAGTAGCTGGGTGGTGGCCGGACAGCTAGGCCCTCGCCCGTGCCTCCCGTTGGCACTGCCTTCTCTGCGGTGAGGGGTATAAGCTCTTGTTTCTCAAAAAACCTATCCGTGGCCCCCAAGCTCTTCATGGCCCTATTGCCCAAATCCAGGCTGGCACGCTGCTCTGTCGGACTAATGGGCCTGTCTAGGCTATAGGGCTCACCCACTGGGCCCAGGTCACCGGTCACTCCAGGTTGGGCCTGATCCTTGGCGTGCACCCCCCCACCCCCCCACTTAGGTCCCTTGGATCCATCCTATCCTGGACCCACCTAACTCCATGACTTAAAGCCCTGGTTCTAACCATGGCTAGCAAGGCTTCTAAATCCCCAGGGACCATACCAAAAACGCAACCACACACAGACAAACACAGACTGACAAGAACACACACACAAGCAGGGAAGCTAGCATTATCGCACAAGATACCAAGGATATATGGGTTAATGTGTACATACACAGAAGCACCAGCTTGAGCTGCTTATCTGGGCTATGGCCGGTGCAGAGTGAGGAGAAAACCGGTGAACCTGGCGGGAGTCCCTCCCTCTACCCTCTAGCCAATCAGGAGTGCCAAGGCTCCCCTGGGTCATGCTGCACTGCATCAGACCCGGCGTGCCTGGGGCTACCTCCGCGCCGGCCATATGTTCCTTTTTTTTTGCTCTACAAAATCTAAATTTTCCCCTGATACAGTCGGTGGAAGAGCAGATACTTCACCCTACATTACGATTTAGGGCCATATTCTATTAGCTGCTCGCAAATGCCTCAAACTCACAAATTTGTCTGTGGGTGTTTTTTTAAAATAAATGTTTAGATGTATTCTATTGACTCCAGCTCGCAAGTTCCAATCGGAAGGCAGAACTCGTAAATCCTGCCTTTTTAAGTCTGATTTCAGGGGGCGTGATCAATATGACAATATCTAAGCAAGTCCGTATTTTACTTCTTAGACACAGCCAATAGTAAATGAGACCATCATCATGATGTCAGTAAAATATGGAAGTTACACATAATCTACAATCGGAGGCTAAGAATTAATTAGTGCCAATAAGTAAAATTTGCTGATCAGGCTCACAATCAAGCACTCTAGCACTCTATAAAATGCGTTAGATGCTTTTAGTCCATGGGGGTTTCATGATATATGTTAACCCCTTGAGTCCCAAGATCGATATTGCTCTAAAATAACATTTTAAAATAATATTTTTTAATTGCATATTTGTGGGTTTGAGACTGTTCCATGCCTTCCCATGCTTTTAAAGTACAGTATTGTGTTTTTATTTGCTGCTACAGCTATAACAGGTGTTTGAAAAAACCCTTGTGAGTCCTATATAGTACTTGTAATATTTTTGACAGAAACGTGATACTTTTTTCAGTTGGGGATTAGACTTTATTTTTCAGCTAACATAACAGACCGAATGGAATATCAATTTTGTGTAAGTTTAATTAGTTAGTGCTCGTAATATTGAAACTGTGCTAAAATCAATGGAGAACGATTTTATGTCTTTGGCTGGCCAGTAGTGATTGTGGGCCGGGTACTCGTAATCGGATTGCAAGTAGGTAATAGAATATGTGGCAATATGTGTATAAATTAAGATAATGGGCAATAGGATAGGGTCTTTAAGCCTCCAATCTATTCGCCTTCCATAACCTGAATAAAACCCTACTCACAACTTTATCACCATATTCAGTGTGTCCTGGAACGTTTCATTCGCAAATATGTTCAGGTACAGAAGATTTCACTGGTAGGAAGCTCAACAGTCGGGGCTTGTGACATATCAGATCTCCCAGTCAATCTCCGAGGTTAATTCAAAATTGACTCATATCTACCGAGGAAACCTCAGGTGCTTACTTATTTTGCAAGAGCGAGATAAGGAGATAGATTGGGAGAATATGTGTTTCTGGTTATCCATTATTTTACATATATTCTTCTAATACCTATATTATTATTATTATCGTTTATTTGTAATACCCCAACATATTCCGTAGCAATCTACACACTCAAATAAATAAACACGCAATCTCATTTACTGTATACCGTATTTTTCGCCGTATAAGACGCACTTTTTCTTCCCCAAAACTGGGGGAGGAAAGTTGGTGCGTCTTATACGGCGAATATACCTTTTCAAACTGCCTCTGTCCTCTTGATTTCACCCCAGCGCTTCCTACCAGCATCGCGTCGGCCGGTGCGTCCTAGTGACGTCACACACGCAACGCTGCAGTACACGTGGAGTGCTGGTAGGAAGCGCTGGGGTGAGATCAAGATGGCAGAGATCAGAAGGAAGGTGAGGTTCAGGGGGATCAGGGAGGATCAGGAGGGTCAGGGAGGGTCAAGGGCTCCCAAATGCTGCAGTATATGGATATGTATGTGTGTATGTGTGCATGTATGTGTGTGTATATATGTATGTATGTGTATGTATATTTATGTGTGTATGTATATGTATGTATGTGTATCTATAAAGGTGAGGATCAGGGGGGTCAGGGAGGATCAGGAGGGTCAGGGAGGATCAGGAGGGTCAGGGAGGATCAGGAGGGTCAGGGAGGGTCAATGGCTCCCAAATGCTCCAGTATATGGATATGTATGTGTATGTGTGTGTGTGTGTGTATGTATGTGTGTGTGTATGTGTGTATATATGTATGTATGTGTATGTATATTTATGTGTGTATGTATATGTATGTATGTGTATCTATCTATATATATATATATATATATATATATATATATATATTTGTGTGTAATGTAGGTGTGTATCTGTGTGTAAAGTGTATTTGTGTTTGAGTGTATTTGTGTTTGATTCAGATTTTTTTTTTTTTCTTGTTTTCCTCCTCTAAAAACTAGGTGCGTCTTATCTGCCGGTGCGTCTTATAGGGCGAAAAATACGGTATATTACTGACTGTCACTAGACCTCACCCATCTTATACATACCTACCCTATACCTTATACCCAACACCCTAAAGCATACCTACACCCCATATACATACCCCCCCACCAATATCCCTTTATTGCATTCAACATACCTCTCGCACACACCCACTGTTATCTACCCTCATACCATTACTCTTGTACCATACACATATAGATAACACGCATTAATGTACATAGCACATACATATTTTATTTAATAATATCTACATAAATCCTTCTTTTTATATTAAATGTGAGTGTGTCGGTGTATTTTTCATCACAACTCATTTGGGACATAAACATACATTACATTTACAGTATGTTATCATTTTAAATGTGTATAATGATCATACCGTTGTATTCCTCTCATGTGTTAAGGCATACTGAATGTGGATGCATCACAGATTGAGTAGTAATATGTATCTAATTATCCTCATCAGCTGGAAGTCAATTGGAATCATATTATATTGTTAAGATATTTTATTAACATATATTTATTGACAGTTCACATGATTATGTCTATAATAGTATCACAATTAGATGTTTATGTTAATATGGCCAAGTATTAACTGTAATTTTTATGAACTCTCATTTAGATCCTAACAACACATAAAATCTGATTTAAAATAAACTACATTTAACAGTTAACACATATTTCCTTTTTTGGTGTTAATTACCATATTATTATTATCACTATTGGTCATAACCATGACACAAGAGTTATTGTTAAGATCAGGAACAATATATTTTGAAAATATTGTGTGTATGGAGATTAGTATACACTGTTTGCATTAATTTCTATTTTATTTATAATATAGATTACTGATTCATCTTGGACAACAACATTTAAAGAACTGACATCATAACACATATCTTATACAGTCTTTGCAAGTTCATAACACTTCATATGTCAATTGATGCAACATATACTGTAAATAGACTAATACCAAACTCAAATTAAATTATTTATTATATACAGTATATAACAGCAATGCCAGGATATAAAAAGAACAAGCTTACACAATATTATTGTAAATGTAAGAAAGGGAAAACGTGTTGAGATTGGATTTAGCCTCGTGGGGCTTCTACTACTGAGCGTGGGACCCTCATTTAGGTGGTCATGCATGTCCTGCCATGCCTTCCTTGGAAGCTGCTGTTGACCTTCCTCAAAAGCTACAGCCATATCAGGGTGATCCTCCCTGTCAGCATGTGACCCTATATCCCCCTGTACATCTCCCACTAACCCTACAAATATCCAGTACAAGGGCTGTTCTGAGTTATATATATCCTGTTGTGGTTCACCTCCAGCATGGATTTCAGCCCTCCTTTCATGAACAATCACTAGGATCCTGTCCTCTCTTCCACTCCTCAGTCTTATCACAATTATCCCACCCTGGCATCTAGCATGCATCATTCTCTGGTGTCTTTCATACATCAGTCTCACAATCCTTCTTGCATCAGCTCATAAAGCACCCAGATAACCATCATGGCAATGACAGTGCTTTTCAGTGTGGACGTGCTTTTTATAGTCCATGCATTACATCACCTACTTATTTTCATGTGGTTTAATGATTTCTGTTAACCTCTCATGGGCTGTAATGGAGGCAGGGCTACCATTGTCGTTCATATATGTGATGATAACATGTATTAATTAATGATGTCCCGAACAGTTCGCCGGAGAACTATTCGCAGCGATTTTCGCATGTTCGCGTCCGCCACGAACGGCGAACACATGCGCTTTTCGGTTCACCCCCTATACTTTATCATTGAGGAAACTTTGAACATCATTTATTTTATTTTATAATTTTTTGTGTGTAATCTATGCCTGCCTGTCAGCGTGTGTGTGTGACAGGCTAACACCTAACAACTTATATTGTGCTTATTTTCACTACTCATACCTGGTGGTGTAACATACATTGAAAACAACCATTTTTTTCCCTGTAATCTAATTTCAGTTGCCTGCCTGTGTCAGGCTCACAGCTTATATTGTCCTCAGTGACATAAAACAACACTTTTTTAACTGTAATAGATTAATTAGCAATTGCCTGCCTACAGGCGTGTGTGTAAAGCCTATTGCATCTACTCTGCCAACTTTTGCCAGTGCACAGTGATACGTCATATCTGGTGCAACCGTAGTCTACAGTGACATAAAACAACACTTTTTTGACTGTAATCGATTGAATATCAGTTGCCTGCCTACAGGCGTGTATGTGAGGCCTACAGCGCCTACTCTGCCAACTTTTGCCAGTGCACAGTGACACTCATATCTGGTGGCACCTTAGATTGCACGCGCAGTGCCCCAAATTTGAAGTAGGAGGTCCGACCAAGCATCTTTTTCCATCTCCCTGTTCCAAGAATCAATGCCATATACACGTCCCCTAATAGTGGACGTAACAGGGATTAAACCGATAGGAATAGTACTACTTAACAGTGAAGAAGAGGAGTCAGAGGAGGAAGGTGGCTTTGAGGAGGTGGAAGACCAAACACAGCAGGCGTCCCAGGGGGCTTGTTGTCAACTTTCGGGGACCCTTGGTGGCTGGGTGGAGGAAGAGACCAATGACATCAGTGAGGACAAGGAACGGGACATGGCTAGCTTGGTATCCAACCTTGTGCAAATGGGGAGTTTGCGGTTGTGCAAAGGGACTGTTTGCGGTTGTTTGCGGTGCATTAAACGGGGAGATTGGTCTGTTACTGCGAAGCGGGTGTAACCCTTACGCTACCTGATCGATACAACATCATACCTGATGTTTTAAAGCATGTTATTCCAAACAATTTAGGAATGTTAGGTGATTTATGCCCTTTATGGCTTAAAACCAGGCTCTGCATCAACTGGGTAATTTTCCGTGGGAGTTTTGCCATGGATCCCCCTCCGGCATGCCACAGTCCAGGTGTTAGTCCCCTTGAAACAACTTTCCCATCACTATTGTGGCCAGAAAGAGTCCCTGTGGGTTTTGAAATTCGCCTGCCCATTGAAGTCTATGGCGGTTCGCCGGGTTCGCCCGTTCCGAACATTTGATTGAAGTTCGTGTCCGATGTTCGCGAACCGAAAATTTGATGTTTGCGACATCACTAGTATTAATGGATGATGTTCAAACATGTTTGCAGACTTCACACATCATTCTAGCTCATCTATGTTTTATAGTGCCACATTGACGGCTTTGATGATCTTCTATATGTTAGCCATGCTTTACTTTCTTTCTATTTAAAAGCTAATTGCAAGAAATAGTAGCTCCATAATTGACTCAAATTTTACCTATCCAGGCTTCTTGGGGACATTTTTATTACTTTATCAGTGGTTGAAGGAGAGGCGCGAGTACTCGGAAAGACTTCTGAGTTAGCTTCCCAGAGCTTGAATATCACCCCAGGAGCCATGTAATACGGTAGTATTTTTGAATATATGTATGGGACATTCACTCAGGAATTATGGAAATTACAGACATTACAGGCACTCTGATGATATTTCTCAGAGGATATATTTAAGTGTATGTATTTGCTCAGTAGTGTTTTCCAAGTGAAATTTACTGGAATGGAGGCCCTAATTTTGCACTTACTCTGACACTTTACTCTGCTCCTGCCCCCACATTAACCCGCCTATAACCATTACGCTATACCTATCTAAAAACAAATTTGTCTGTACCCTGCCATGCTCCTTCAACAATCCCTCTCCTAACATGCCAAAACATTTTCACCTAACCAACCCAACCAGTGCCATTACTATGCAGACTGAGAATGTTGATTTTTTACTTATAAACCTCTTATCAGTTTTATATTTGTGACTTGTGGGACTTAAGTCTACTACAAAAAAATAAAGTGAATACAAATTTCCTGATTCATATTCATATGTCAGAGCTTCATTCATTCATAATAATTCTCTTTCATAGAAGTTCTCCAAATGCTGTCTAAAACCATTTGTTTTTTCTCTCCATCTACCTGATGAAGCAGGACTGGACAGGCAAAAGGTGTTGAGAGGGAGCATGAGTGTTTAATTATTCCGTATTGAGAGTGTCTGTGCAGTATTGAAGCAAGCTAGATATCTTCTAGGCAAGGGCTGAGCCAGTCAATATATACAATTATAGATAGGATAGATAGATGGATAGATGGATAGATGGATAGATAGATAGATGGATAGATGGATAGATGGATAGATAGATAGATAGATAGATAGATAGATAGATAGATAGATAGATAGATAGATAGATAGATAGATAGATAGCAGTAGCTCTACTACTGGTTGTAGGAAAGCCATAGGTAAAGCTGAGACAATAATATGCCTGTACTAGGGCTATCAAGTCTCTCTCTCTCAATTATTAATTTTGTGTTACCTCATTTGTGAATATATTGTATGTAGTTTTTCCTAGTTCTTTAATTATAACCATTTTATTCTATAGCTATTTTGTGCATTTTGAGCATTTGTATTGTTCCCAGAAATGGCATGGAGTACTTGCACACTTTTCCATGATGCAGTAAAATTCTTAAAATATACAGTAGGCACAATTTTACTGAGTTGTAAGTCGTAAATGGAGCAATCACTTTTTGTATACTAAAGGCTATGAGCATAATCTAGTGAAATATGCCTTACAATATTATTTTATTGTAAAGTTATTATGTAATCTTTATTATTGCAAGTTCTTACCCAAATGAGGTGACTAATGTACTAAATAAATTTATAATTTAATGTAATGGTTTATACATTGACAATTAAATGAGCATTACAATAGCTGCAATAAATTTAAATAATGAGCAAACGCTCAGCAGCTAAAGTGAAGATGTAAATCAAATGCAATGATTTATGGGCAATTTATTTGTTGCAGACTTAGATAGTTCTGTTTAAATAAAGCTTAAAAAATGTATGAATCTTGGAATTTATTAAATTGTACAAAATGTAAGCTGTGGTACAGCGGGAATATGTGAGCGCTAATTCAGTAGGGGCGAGTTAAATGCAAGGTAAAATCAATTATCGTTATGAATCATTAGCAGTATTATGATGTTACAGACTCAGTAAATCTATTTAATAAAGTATAGTAAAAATTAAATTGTTATAATGTATAGTGTGTCATAGCCTTATGGTATGTTATAACTTGCAATAATAAATTGTACATGTCAAAAGGCATATTAGAACTAGGTGGCACACAATCCCAGAATTGAAATTAATCAAATTCTTTAAGCATTTATTTATATATACAAGTTAAAATTAAATGGAAACACGGTTCTTGTAACAATGCACATTTCTAGATTTTAAAATTTACTTCCCTGAATGGAACACATATTAAGGTATTATGAGCAAATTGAAGTGCTTTAAGCCAAACATCATTTGTGCATTGAAAATACAGTTCCCCCTGTACATTTCTGTTCGGGCTTGAAGAGTTGAAATATTCAGGTTAAGAAAGACTCAGGGCTACGGTTCAGGGCTAAATATAGTCTAGGGAGATGGGCAGATAAACAGTTCCTGTGCATTCAAAGTCTCCTCCCACCACAGGAAGTGGATCTGCTGAAACCAAAATGGTGTTTTCTATTGCAGCATAATTGCATATAAAATATCATGAATTAGAGGCTACATTTCTTTTAATATTCAAAGAACATGTTGCAAATTTTAAAAAATTTGATCACAGTTAATCAACAAATAACGAATTGTGTTTTTTATAGCATTAAAAAACAAGCAAAAGCATGGAGCAGAGCAAACAAAAAATAAGCAGAAATAAAAGCAGGAACAGACACTCAGCTAATGTGATAATTTTCACAGGCACCAGAGCATTGTTACAACAGGATATAAAGATAAAAAAAATAAACTGGATTGGCTGTAGGTAGTCCAGATGCTGATTGAAAACTTCCTTTATATTCCTACAGGTGGAAAATTCTATTTTGCCATCCTAGTGTTCTTGCCTTCTGAGACTTCAGGAATTAGTTATATGTTCATGTCATATGATACTGAGGGATAGGTCATGTCAAACAAATCTAATTAGTTTCTATGAGGAGGTTAGTAGGAACCTCGATCAAGGCAACTTAGTGGATGTAGTCTTTTTGGATTTTGCAAAGGCTTTTGATACAGTGCCACATGGGAGACTATTGTGCAAACTAAGAGATACAGGAGTTGCAGTAAATATCTGCTCATGGATTGAGAGCTGGCTAAAAGACAGGAAGCAAAGGGTTGTTGTAAATGGAACATACTCCGATTGGACTAATGTGGTAAGTGGGGTTCCTCAGGGTTCAGTATTAGGTCCTGTCCTTTTTAACATATTTATTAATTAATTAGAGGTGGGACTGGAAAGTAGTATCTCCATTTTCGCTGATGACACAAAGTTGTGCAAGGTAATTAAATCAGATAATGATGTGCTTTCCCTTCAAAGGGATTTACATAAAATTGAGGAATGGGCATCTAAATGGCAGATGAGATTTAATACAAATAAATGTAAAGTTATTGACCTGGGAAGGAAAAATAGCCATGCAATTTATAATCGTAATTGAGCAAATCTAGGTGTATCAGATAAGGGATTTGGGAGTGCTTGTGGAAAACCACCTAGGTAACAGTGCTCAAAGCCAAGCAGCAGCTGCAAAGGCAAATAAAATATTAGCATGTATTAAGAAGGGTATAGAAGCCAGGGAGTTTTTAGAACTGGAAAGGGTACAGAGGAGGGCAACAAAACTAATAAGAAGAATGGAGGGGCTAAGTTATGAAGAAAGACTAACCAAATTAAACATATTTTCTCTATAAAAATGGCATCTAAGAGGAGATATGATTACCTTACTGTATATAAATACATCCAGGGTCAGTATAAAGATTTGTCAAGGGAGCTTTTTGTGCCAAGAGGTTTTCAACTGACAAGAGGACATCCCTTGAGGTTAGAAGTAAAAAGATTCCACCTTAAAGAAAGAAAAGGGTTCTTCGCAGTAAGGGTGGCTAATCTGTGGAATTCTCTACCACAGGAGGTGGTGACAGCGGATTCGATAGATAACTTTAAAAGGGGACTGGATTTATGTCTAATTAAAAAGGGAATTCAGGGTTATCATGGATAATTAGAGAGACAGTATTGATCCAGGGAGAAGTCCGGTCGCCGGTGTCTGGGATCAGGAGGGAATTGATTTTTTTTGATTTTTTTTTATACAACTACCGTATTTATCGGCGTATAACACGCACCGGCGTATAACACGCACCTCATTTTAAGAAGGAAATTTCAGGAAAAAAAACTTACATTTCAAATAAAGAACTTTGAAGCAAAATAAGGGTAGCTCAGAACTTTTTTTTATTATTATTATTAACACTTATAAGGTAAATAATGTAAAATGACAGTAAAAGCAACTGTTTTAACAAAGAAACTTGGATATTATATGTTTTTACAAAAGTTTACTCAGAAATCGCTGCTCCTCCTCAACCCCCTCCTCAACCCCCCATCTTAACCCCTCCTCAACCTCAACCCCCCTCCTCAACCTCCCTCCTCATCCTCAACCTCCCTCCTCATCCTCAACCCCCTCCTCAACCTCCCTCCTCATCCTCCCTCCTTAACCCCCCCATCCTCAACTCCCCATCCTCATCCTCCTTCCTCCAACCCCCTATCCTCAACCCCCTCCTCAACCTCCCTCCTCATCTTCCCCTGCCTCAACCCCCCCATCCTCAACCCCCAAACCTCATCCTCCTTCCTCAACCCCCCTATCCTCAACCTCAACCTCAACCCCCCTCCTCAACCTCCCTCCTCCTCCTCAACCCCCTCCTCAACCTCCCTCCTCATCTTCCCCTGCCTCAACGCCCCCATCCTCAACCCCCTCCTCAACCTCCCTCCTCAAATGCCCTCCTCAACCCCCCCATCCTCATCCTCCTTCCTCAACCCCCCTATCCTCAACCCCCCTTCTCAACCTCCCTCCTCATCCTCAACCTCCCTCCTCATCCTCAACCCCCCTCCTCATCCTCAACCCCCCTCCTCATCCTCAACATCCCTCTTCATCCTCAACCCCCTCCTCAACCTCCCTCCTCAACCTAAACCCCCCCTCCTCAACCTAAACCCCCCTAAATACCTCTCCCTTTCCCCTCACTTACCTGCTTCTGCTCCGGCCTCCGCTCCTTCTTGACCCATCGCGCATGTGACGTCACATGCGCGCCATGCCATTAGCATATAGCATATAAAATTATATGTATATACAGTATCTCACAAAAGTGAGTACACCCCTCACATTATTGTAAATATTTTATTATATCTTTTCATGTGACAACACTGAAGAAATGACACTCTGCTACAATGTAAAGTAGTAAGTGTACAGCCTGTATAACAGTGTAAATTTGCTGTCCCCTCAAAATAACTTAACACACAGCCATTAATGTCTAAACAGTTGGAAACAAAAGTGAGTACACCCCTAACTGGAAATGTCCAAATTGGGCCCAATTAGCTAATTTTCCTCCCCTGTGTCATGTGGCTCATTAGTGTTACAAGGTCTCAGGTGTGAATGGGGAGCCGGTGTGTTAAATTTGGTGTTATTGCTCTGACACTCTCTCATACTGGTCACTGGAAGTTCAACATGGCACCTCATGGCAAAGAACTCTCTGAGGATCTGAAAAAAAGTAATTGTTGCTGTACATAAAGATGGCCTAGGCTATAAGAAGATTGCCAAGACCCTGACACTGAGCTGCAGCAAGGTGGGCAAGACCATGCAGTTGTTTCACAGGACAGGTTCCACTCAGAACAGCCCTTGCCATGACCAAAGAAGTTGAGTGCACATGCTCAGCGTCATATCCAGAGGTTGTCTTTGGGAAATAGACATGAGTGCTGCCAGCATTGCTGCAGTGGTTGAGGGGGTGGGGGGTCAGCCTGACAGTGCTCAGACCTTATGCCGCCCACTACATCAAATTGGTCTGCATGGCTGTCATCCCAGAAGAAATCCACTTCTAAAGATGATGCACAAGAAAGCCCACAAACAGTTTGCTGAAGACAAGCAGACTAAGGACTTGGATAAACTTATTTGGTTCAGATGGTGTCAAGCTTGTGGGGTGGCAACCAGGTGAAGAGTACAAAGACAAGTGTGTCTTGCCTACAGTCAAGCATGGTGGTGGGAGTGTCATGGTCTGGCCCTGCATGAGTGCTGTCGGCACTAGGGAGCTACAGTTCATTGGGAGATCCATGAATGCCAGGTACTGTGACATACTGAAGCAGAGCATGATCCCCTCCCTTCGCAAACTGTGCCACAGGGCAATATTCCAACATGATAACGACCCCAAACACACCTCCAAGACCACTGCCTTGCTAAAGAAGCTGAAGGTAAAGGTGATGGACTGGTCAAGCATATTTCCAGACCTAAACCTTATTGAGCATCTGAGGAGCATCCTCAAATGGAATGTGGGGGAGAGCAAGGCCTCTAACCTCCCCCAGCTCCATGATGTCATTATGGAGGAGTGGAAGAGGACTCCAGTGGCAACCTGTGTAGCTCTGGTGAACTCCATGCCCCCGAGGATTAAGGCAGTGCTGGAAAATAATGGTGGCCACACAAAATTTACACTGTTATACAGGCTGTACACTTACTACTTTACACTGTAGCAGAGTGTAATTTCTTCAGTGTTGTCACATGAAAATATATAATAAAATATTTACAAAAAATTGAGGGGTGTACTCACTTTTGTGAGATACTGTATGTACTATATATATAATTATATATATATATATATATATATATATATAAGATCAATTATTGGTCAAAGCTTTCATAGGTAAGACACAGTGGCCAAATATGGTAATGCATGATTAAGTTTGGTTTTGCTATCTTTTGTTTCCCCTACTCATTTAATCGGGGGGGAGCTTACACACTATGTAAATGTGAATGTGAATCCTGCTCAAATCTAAGTAAGGGGTCATTTACTTATAGCCTTATGGAAACATCGATCAAGGTTCTTCATAGATCCTATTGCACTCCAGATAAATTACAAAAGAGTATCCCCCCGGAAAGTAATAAATGCTTCAGGGGATGTCAGTCAGTAGGAGACCATATTCACACAAGGTGGTTTTGCCTGAAAAGCCCAAAATCTCTGGGGGGAATTAACTCATTTTGCCACAACACTATTTAAGATCCCAACCTCTTTAGAGCCCTGCTTATTGGGGATTCACATAAATAGTTTATCCTCTTTGCAAAACAAATTATTCCAGCTAATGGCTATTGCAGTCAAAACTAACATAGCTTGCAGTTGGAAGACACTGACACTAAACTTCCAGGATGTAATTAGGAAGCTAAATTAGTTGCTTATAAATGAGCGACTAACTCACAGTATTTTGGACAGAACTCCCCAATTTCAGAAAATTTGGGAACCCTGGTTGGAGTCCCCACTTACTATCTCCCTGCCTTGACTCTCAATTTTTGACATTTGGACACAAGAGACGGGGAGTGGGGCAGAGGGGACCCGGTTTTGGATACCAACCAAAGGGTTCGGAATCAGAAGATGAGGTAAACATATTAATCAATGGTTTAAGGCTGTGCTTTTTGTATACACCTAAATATAATGGATCACTATGGGCTTTTATTCTTTCATGTGTACTATTTATTGGTACATAATTTGCATTTGGTTTTATGTTATTTATACCGTTAGGCTTTCTCTCTCTCTTTGTTTTATTTATTTATTTTTTTCTTTGTTTCTTTTTTCTCTTTATTCGTGTTCTTTCTTTTCTTTACTGTTGTAAATACTTAAATAATTAAAAATATTGAAAATCTCAAAGGTACAGTTAGATATTAACAGCCTTATTAAATTGCGATTCTGCCGACGCGGAGGCTGCACAGGCTCCCTGGGTCAGCCCGCAGCGTCTCGTGACCCAGCGGAGCCTGTAAGGCACACCAGCCAATGAGGAGCGGTGGGGGGCGGGGCTTCCGCCGCATTCGCGCGCCGGGAGTCAGTTCGGCGCGGTCTCCGTGGAAAACGGACCGAGGTCTGAGAGGCTCCTGCTTGAAAGTGCAAGTAGCAGTTAAATTCTGAGAATACCCCAGCTTAGAAGCATATAAGGGGCAGTGTGAGTGTGTCTATTAGTGTGTGTGTGTGTGTTTGTTCTGTTTGTTTTTTCTTTGTCTCGTGGTCCGTTTTGTTTGTCTTGGGGGGGTCCTTTTTTGTGCCTGGGGGTATGGATGCATTAGCTATTGAGGCCTTATTGGCTGATGTCAGGGCCCGTGCCTTAAGCCAGGGGGTCAGATGGGTGCAGGACAGGCTGGGCCCTCCCATGCCTTCTGCAGGAGACTCCCATTACATTGGACAGGCTCAGCATGCAGTTGCTGGAAGCCTAGCCAATATGGGGGATGCCGTCTCCTTCCCCTTTCAGTCAGAGCCAACAGACCACCGTCCAGTGGAGGACCAGGCCACGGGTGACAGGGGTAATGCGGGGCTGGTTAGCCAGGACCCTTTACCCCTTAGGCAAGAGAGTGCCGGGCCCACGGGCGGTGAGGGTGAGGGCCTAGTACCCCGGCCACCACCAGTCATTTTGCCTAAAGGGCTCCGGCCGCGGCAAAGGTCAAAGAACACCCCGTTACCACCCCAAAAAGGGGGAGCAGGGGGTAAAAGTAAAGACAGGAGCCCTAAAAAAGCTCCTACAGACATAAAAAGAGCCGATCATGCGGTCCCCTCTAACCCCAATAGTAACAGCGCTTCCGGTGCTTTGCAGGGACGCAGCCGCGGCAGAAAGATGGACACAGGAACCACACGTGAGAGAAGAGACAGAGTGGTCAGAGAGATGATCAGCCAGGACAGCATGGTCATGATCGATGACATGCCCGTAGCAGCGGCGGTGGCGAGGCCGGCGCGCCCCACCAGAGCTAGGAAGAACACAAGCAGGTACAGCCCGCTGCTATTTACCCATACCCCTTTAAGACGACAGAGTACAGAGACTGAGGGCGTTACGGTTAGGCCACAGCAAAAAGTGACTAATCCTGACCCACAGGTAGACTTCGCAACGCCCCAAGCAGTCCCCAGGTTATTGGTACAAAGTGCAGAGCCCGCGGCACTAGCGCATTCCAGCCGCGCAAGCTTAGGTGACCAGGACCAGTCCTCAGGGGAGGAGCAAGCGGTATGGGCACAGGCATGCAGGTTACGGAGAGCTAGTGACTGTTCCTCTTGCACCCACAGGTCTGAACGGCGATCCAGATCCAGGAGCAGGAGATCCTGCCGATGCAGCTGTGCCTGCGGATCGGAAAGAGGACGGAGGGCCAGACGGTCGGAATCCTCAGGACGTCAGGAAAGACGTCGGGACATCCCGTTGGGTGTATCTACTCCGAGGCTCCCAGAAGCAGGTGAGGCAGTTGGTGGAGTAGAGGAAGCTGATAAATGCATACTGCCATACACTAAAGGGGGATTTCTGGGGTCCCTTAAGGCCCTCTTAGCCGCACATAACATCGCGGTTAGTGAGCAAGAGATGGGTACGTGGTTAGGTGGGCTAGCCAGAGGGGCTTGGGGCGAGCAGTCCAATAGCGTAGGCAATATAGAGCCAGGGGCGTTACCCCCCCCCCCGGTCACTGTGGTCCGGGGCCGCAAGCGAGCAAGGTAGTAGCCTCAGACGCAGCCATGAGACCGATCGTCTTATGTGCGCTAGACAACTTGGGAGCACATCTAACCCAGGAAGTCAAGGAAAAAATTTGTAGGAGGGAGTTTGTTGAATTGTTCTCCCTGCAGCCCATGTCCAGGCAAATGGATCCAGGCGATAGGAGCCTACGGGAGGGTGCTTACAGGAGGTTGCTTAGAACCTTCGACACGTGGCTTCAGGCTTTTTCTATCATGGCATGCGTTCTATGCGAGCGCCACCCGGAGCAATGTCTGGGGCTGTTCGTATACATAGATGAGATTCGTAACGCCCACAAGGTGTACGGGGGTACGGCGTGGTGGCGGTACGATGAAGAATTCCACCAGTATCTGGCATCTAGGCCAGCCATGGCATGGAGAGATAAAGCGGTAGCACACTGGCTTAACATTATGACACCCATGCGTGCCATGCCGCCCTTTTGGGCCGGAGGGGGTGGGGTCAGGAGTCCCACCGCCAACAAGTCCTGTTTTGCCTACAACGAAGGGGTATGTAAATGGGCGCCCAACTGCAGGTTCAAGCACGTGTGCTCCAACTGTGGCGGAGAGCACCCACTGGCCATATGTGCCAGGCCAAAGGACAACCGGGCAGAGCCCGTTGCCAAAGGGCAAGACGCCCATACACCTCCCCGGCATGCTGCCATGACTAAGACGCTACGGTAGGTCGGCGGGTAACAGTGCGGCGGGTCGCCTCCTTGAAGTGGGTTTCCAGGAGGGTTTTCGGATCCCGTGCACAACAGAGGTGCGGGGGTCCATGGCCCCCAACTTACGTTCTATGCGGGAATTCCCAGGGGTAGCGGAAGCTAAGGTTCTCAATGAGGTACAACTGGGAAGGATGGCAGGGCCAGTCGTTTCCCCCCCCATTAGAGACCTCGTTGTCTCCCCCCTAGGCGTCGTTCCCAAGAAAGAAGCTGGAAAATTTAGGTTGATCCAACATCTTTCTTACCCGAGAGGCGGGTCAGTAAATGACGGCATTGCAAGAGAGGAATCAGCAGTGTCTTATGAATCATTTGACCGGGCCACTGACATGGTCAGGGGGGCCGGCACGGGTGCGCTCATGGCAAAAGTTGACATAGAAGCGGCTTTTAGACTGTTACCGGTGCATCCAACGAGCCACAGGCTCCTCGGTTGCCACGTCGATGGAAAATATTTTATTGACCTTTGTTTACCTATGGGGTGCTCCATATCATGTGCCTATTTCGAGGCGTTCAGCTCATTCTTACAATGGGTTGCACGCAAAGAATCCGGGTACAGGAGCATAACGCATTACCTGGACGATTTCCTGTTCGTCGGTCCAGCCGGGCGGGACACCTGCCGGTTTATTTTGGAAGTATTCACCAAAATCTGTAGGGATTTTGGGGTGCCACTGGCCCATAACAAAACTGAGGGCCCCACGGAAAGATTGACTTTCCTCGGGATACAGATAGATTCCAAGACAATGGAATGTAGTCTTCCCTTGGAGAAAGTAGTATACATGAGAGAGGAACTTAGTGCATTAGTGTATGCACGTAAGGTCACCCTGCGACGGTTACAGTCCATTATAGGAAAGTTAAACTTTGCTTGTAGGATTATCCCCATGGGAAGGGTATTCTGTAGGAGATTGTCGCTTGCTACGGTGTGTGTTAGCAAGCCTCATCATTTCATAAAAGTATCTCAGGCCATACGGGATGACGCACGGGTGTGGTCGGTATTTCTGGCTGATTTCAATGGTTCAGAGATCATTCAGAAAAGGTGTGCTAACAGCATTGACCTAAAACTTTTCACCGGCGTGGGAGTGGGATGCGGCGCCTTTTTTCAAGGAAAATGGTGCGCCGCACCATGGCCGGGTGAATGGGAGGTGGCAGGTCTCACAAAGAACCTGACATTCCTCTAACTTTTTCCCATGGTAGTAGCGGTACACTTATGGGGCTCAGAGTTCAGGGACCGGCGGGTCCTGTTCCACACGGAAAGTAGGGGTGTTGTTCAGGCAGTGAACAGCCTCACAGCAACGTCTGTGCCGGTAGTGAGACTACTCCAGCACCTGGTGCTGTGTTGCCTGCGCCAGAACATATGGTTTCAAGCGAGGCAAGTACCGGAATTAGAAAATGGCATTGCTGAGGCCCTTTCTCGGTTTCAGGAGGAACGCTTCAGGGCTCTGGCCCCCCGGGCGAACACGCTGGGGGAGGCCATTCCCGAGGAGATCTTGGAGCTTGGAGCAGCCAGGTGACGAGACTCGTCAGACAGTCTGTCGCCCCGGCAACGTGGTCGGCGTATAAACGCGTATGGGTTAAATGTAACGACTTAGTAAAAACGGCAGGGGGGTCCACATCAGAGGATAAGACCCTAGGGATACTGCTATGGTTTCTGCTGCGGTGTGCTGAAGAAGGCGAAAAGAAGGCAGTAGTAGATAGACATGTCACGGCCCTGGCTTTTATGTTTAAGCTGGCGGGGCAGAGGGACCTTACGAAGGAATTTATAGTGCGCAAGGTGGTGCGCGGCATGGTTAACGGGGATCGCAGGCCAGACACTAGGCGGCCGATCACCTTCTCATTGTTACTGCGAATGGCGCAGGTGTTGGGAGTAAAATGTAGGACCCCTTTCGAATCTCTGCTTTTCCGTACTGCTTTTTCCCTGGCGTTCGGAGCATTCCGAATAGGGGAGTTAGTTGCAAGCAGCAGACACGGTTCAGGGGGCCTTCAGGTGGTGGATACCTGCCTCAGGGAAGGCATGGTGGTGGTATGGCTCCGGAGGTCTAAGACCGACCAGCAGCGAAAAGGAAAAAAAGTGGTGTTACACCAAGTAGGCACGGAGTGTTGTCCCTACGGGTGTATGGTAGAGTACCTTGGTCAGCGACCGGTGGGACGGTGTTCGCTGTTGGTTCATGCCGATGGGACGGCGTTATCCCGGTATCAGTTTGAACGGATGCTAAAAGTTGCACTACACAACCTGGGCATAAGGGGATCAGAGTTTGGAACACACTCGTTCAGAATAGGGGCTGCGACCGAAGCAGCTAGACTAGGCTTACCTGATGAAGAAGTCAAGCGTATTGGTAGATGGGAATCAGAACGTTTTCGGTCTCACGTAAGACCCAGGGCTGTAATCTAACGTCTGTTGCTTTCTGCTTTCAGGCGGTCAGAAGCAACTGTGGATTGTGGGCCACACGTACGTGTACTGGGCCCACAGGTTGGCTGCAGTTACAGAGGGAAGGACAAAGAATTCGAGCCGGCCGGTGCGGATGATTTTTTCGGTCCAGATAAGGTACATCTTACCGAGATGGGTCTGGAGTTGGTCACTTTAGAGTTTAGGGAGAGCACGGTTCGGGCTTTGGCTTTAATGAACAGCAGGGGGGGATCGCAGGCTCAGGAGGAGTCCCTCGCTTGCTCTGTGGCGGGAGGTGAGTTGCCCGGCCAACTGGCCTAGGTGGGCGTGGCCCTACCTCACAGGGCGTGCTTAAAATAAGCATTGGGGGCTTTGGGCAGGGCCCAAGGCGTGAGGTCACTGTCCGTGGCCGGGCTCCTCCCCCTATAGTTTAATATGTTATTATGCATAATATATGCAAGTTTTTGAGTTATGTAAATTGGTTATGTGGCCCGTGTTTTCTCCCAAACAATCGGTGTTGTGTCAGTTATTTATCATAAGCCTAAATGGATCATGCTTGGGTCATGCCGACGCGGAGGCTGCACAGGCTCCCTGGGTCAGCCCGCAGCGTCTCGTGACCCAGCGGAGCCTGTAAGGCACACCAGCCAATGAGGAGTGGGGGGGGGCGGGGCTTCCGCCGCATTCGCGCGCCGGGAGTCAGTTCGCTGCGGTCTCCGTGGAGAATCCCTCCCTTCCACCCTAATTATGTTGGTAAAGTAGAATGGTTATGTATGGTTTAAAAAAAAAAAAAAAAAAAAGCAGTGATATTGTTTAAAAAAAAAAAAAAGAAAAGAGAAGTGAAAGTTTTACTGGAGAAGTAGCAATTTTCTGAGATATTGTATATATGTTTGGCGGGAGGTGAGTTGCCCGGCCCACTGGCCTAAGTGGGCGTGGCCCTACCTCACAGGGCGTGCTTAAAATAAGCATTGGGGGCTTTGGGCAGGGCCCAAAGCGTGAGGTCACTGTCCGTGGCCAGGCTCCTCCCCCTATAGTTTAATATGTTAATATGCATAATATATGCAAGTTTTTAAGTTATGTAAATTGGTTATTTACAATAAAGCTGTGGCCCTTGTTTTCTCCCAAACAATCGGTGTTGTGTTGGTTATTTATCATAAGCCTAAATGGATCATGCTTGGGTCAAGCAACTTTAAAAGGGCTCTAAGCGCACAGCATATTTGTTTTACAGAAGATTTTAGTTAGTGAACTTCTATCCAAAAGCAAGGTCTTCAGTAACTAAAAACTTCTTTAAAAAAAATATGCTATGACCTTACATAGAGCCCTTTGCCGAATCACAATTTAATAAGGCTGCAGGTGTGAAATCTTTATGGGGAAATACATTGTAATACTTAAAATACAATGATGTATCACCTTTTGCCTATTAATAAAAAATTTTACCAAATATTCATACATATCAGCACAAGCCATGTGGAAATAAAAGTATAAGAAGTAAATCAGAACCCAGGTGGCTTAACAATGTTGTTTATTATAATTACAGTCTCTTTAAAATTGGATGTGATTAACCATGCCACAAACTTAGGCTTCACTGAAAAAATTCACTTTTTATGAAGGTTTTTGTTACATGTATGCAGTTTTGACCCATATACAACATCAGTGGTTAGGCTAGCATGGGATGGAATATCAGCTTG
Source organism: Discoglossus pictus (assembly GCA_027410445.1). Lineage (NCBI taxonomy): Eukaryota > Metazoa > Chordata > Amphibia > Anura > Alytidae > Discoglossus > Discoglossus pictus. The sequence continues at coordinate 220,517,826 of CM050163.1, read as the reverse complement.
TCCAGAGCTTAAGAAGGGCTGGAATTTTCTACTAATCACATGATAGTGTGCAATATCATGTGGAGCATGACACACACATCCTAGCCCTTTAGTTAGTTATTCAGACCTAAAATAGACAACAGGGGCTCAGGATCACATCTCCATACCATCTGTATATTCATCAAAGCATTTGTATATCCTGATCCCTCCTAAAACAGTACTTTTAGGAAATGCCTTTCACATGGCATTTCATATAATGAAACTGGTAAAAATGTGAATATTTTGCTAAAAAAGGAGATAATTTCTCAAAAACAAATCTTAATAGCCGATTTAAAGTACCACTGAAGTGTCATATTTATAGTGCACCCTAATGTGTGAAATGGTTTTTATAAAGTTTAAAATATATAAATACAGCCATTAATTTTGAAAAAGTACATTTCATTTTTTTAATGCACCAGACATTGGATTTTGTAGCTAATGGGGACAGAGACTTATAAAGGTATAAAAGGATAACAGGATGCAGTTAAAATCTGTACTTCTGTTCTATTGAATTGCTGCCACTATAAATAGCCAGTTGATAATAGGAGTGAATAGAAGAGAAAGTACCAGTAGGGTAACTCTTCCCCAGGATCCAAGCAAACTAGTTATTCAAGATGGAAGCGCTCATGCACATGGCAGATGTAGCTGCTATTGTGACATTTTCCATACTCCACCCTTTATTCCATTCCACTTTGCATTAGTTCCTCACGTTGTTCCTGAATGTATTTCATGTTCTGTTGTTTCTTTCTAATATAGTGACTTTCATGTCTTCATTTTAGTAAAAGTGTTGAAGTCTGTGACTCTATTTGTGCCTGTTAGCTTATATTGTATTGTACATGCCGACTTGTGGAGTCACGAATTTTAAGCGACAAAGCTTGAATCATATTTTTTATTTGTCTGTTCATTTCTATCTCAAGAGGCTATTTGTATGCAAATAGCTTTGTGTATTTTATTTTCTGTAGTGTAAGCAAACTACCATATAACACATATTTATATCTGTCCAAGTCTGTCTGTGTATTCAGGGGGGATCTACCATGCAGTTTCATTGTAAATTGCTGATAATGAACTGAAATGCTCAGTTTTTTACAACTGGCTGTCACTATACAGTGCACATAATTAACTAAGGGTTACAGCAATCATATCACTATCTAATCATCTTGCAGCTCTTGCACAACTTAGTTAAAGGGCCATTTACCTCACTGCAAGTGCTCTTCGTGGTGTGAAAGAGCACAAAAATATGTGTTAAAATTATCTTTTTTGTTTTTATTACAATAATAACAGCTAAAATTAATTAAAGCTTTAAGTCTGTTAACAAACACAGTGTATCCTGCCTACTGCCAGTTTAATGATTAAAGCCAGACAGCAAAGCCGCATGGTGAGGACACTGATTTATAGTAGTTTTTCCCTGAACTGAAAAGTTAATCCACAATTAACCTGTTTAGGTGCACAGATTGATTTGTTGAGGGTTAACTCCTTTTTTTATTTTGCTGACTACACAGAGCTGCATGTATTGCAGTGGACAGTCAGTGGCTCATGTAAACACAAACTTTATTGAAATCTCAGTGAAAAACTTACATATTTCAGTGGTCCTTTAATTTTGGCCAATGTCAAAAAGATGTTTTATATCATCATAACAGACAGGACAATATAGGTGACTCCCCCCCTCCCCTGTGTCTCTTCACTCTCTCTCTCTTCCCTGTGTCTCTTACCCCCCTCTCCCTCCCCTGTGTCTCTTTCCCCCTCTCCCCTGTGTCTTCCTCCCTCCCGTGTCTCTTTCCTTGCTCCTCTGTCCCCTGTGTCTCTTTCCCTCTCCCTCCCCTGTGTCTCTTTCCCCTCCTCCCTCCCCTGTGACTCAACCCCTGTGTCTCTTTCCGCCTCTCCTGTGTCTCCCCCCTTCCCTCCCCTGTGTCGCTTTTCTCCTTTCCTCTATCCCCTGTGTCTCTTTCCCTCCCTCACCCCCCCTGTGATGCTTTTCCCCCTCCCCTGTGTCTCTTTCCCCCACCTCCCTCCCTCCAATGTGTCTCTTTCCCCTCCTCCCTCGATCCTCTGTGTCTCTACCCCTCCTCCCACCACTACCCCAGTGCACAATGCCCCCTCCCCTCCTTCTCTCCCCATCTCTCTCCCCCACCATGTCTCTCTCCCACCCTCTCCCCTGTCTCTCTCTCTCCCGTCCCGGTGGAAGCGTTACACACTATGCAGCCCCTGGGGCAAAGAATTAAGGGGAGGGGGCTCTTGACTGGGCCAGGGTAAAGAAAGGTCAGGGGTGGTGCTTAATAGGAGGGTATAAGTAGGGTTGGTTTTCCCACCAGTGGTCACTGGGGAGGCAGCACAGGAGCTAGTAGTTCCCCTCCATCCCTGTTATTTAATGATTGTAAATATGTTTTATTTTGTCACAGCTTAGCAGGGGTGCGGCATCCCCCTGGGGGGGAGCTCATTAGCCGGTTAGGTTTCCGGTGAGTAGTTGTTACCAGAGGTCCTTTGGACACAGGGTTCCACTGGCCCTCTGGCTGGGGGATGAGCTCCTTCCATGTAAGGGTGTGCAGCTACCTCTTGCTATATGTTTACATTGTTAAGTTATTAATAAAGCTTTTGCCTAGTTAGACCCAATTTCAATGTGTGGTGTCATTATTTGGGGTGTTGGGTGTGTTTAGTATTTATGCTGACCTATATGTCACTTATGCTTAGGTCAATGAAAACTATTATAGGTTATTAGAAACACTGTGCTAAAACTAAATGAACACTATATAATAAAAAAAAACACAGACTTTACTCTTTTGAATTCTCAGTGGAAAATGCATGTATTTCAAAACTGTAAACAGTATTTCAACATGCTTTTAGGAGATCTTTACATTGATGTGATCCAAATTTTGATGAATTAAATGAACCTTTAATTTTGGCCAATGTCATAAAGATGTTTTATATATTATAAGAAACACTAAATGAAGACTATATATAAAAAAAAAACATGTCCATCCAAATAATATAAACATGCTAAAACCAGCTATGGTAGTCAAAAAAGGGGAACAGTTTCTTAAAACATTTCTAGGCATTGCAATTTAACATGTAGCTGTTTAAATGCTCCCAAATAATTAGTAAGCCAATTAATCCTCGTTTATATTTGCTTTGAAGTTAAAAATAGCTATGGAATATAACTCCAGGAAAAAAAAACTGTTTTACACATTGCGAGATGATTTACTTAATTTATTGATGAAACATAATTTATAAAAGGAATGTTAGCAGAATAAGCAATAGAACTATTACATGAATGTCCCATCTGAAAGAAAAGATATTAAGCAAAGAAACATCAATATGAGATAACAATTATTATTTTAACCTTAACGACTTGCCCGTCAAAAATGACGGCAATACAATTTGAGCCCTGGCAATGCTGCGAGAATATGGCCCCTTTGAGCACCTTGTGTACTTTATATGCTTGTGTAGTTTAGTTGCATACTGCCTTGTGTTAAGAGTTACTGCCCTGGGTTCAGTGTTACTGGCTTGAGTTAAATGCTACTGGTTTGCATTAAGTCGTAGTGCTTAGGGCTCATATTTACGTCCTTCTGCTTCGTTTTAAGTCCTTTGTCCTCGTTTTCGTTGTGTTTAAGTTTTTTCGGCAGCCATTTTTCTTTTGCTTCGGCGATTTGCAATCGGCAAAAAAGGCAAAATACCGTATTTATCGGCATATAACGCGCACTTTTTCTCCCTGAAAATAGGGAGCAAATTATAGGTGCGTGTTATACGCCGATATTACCTCCGCCTCCTCATCCTCAACCTCCTTCCTCATTCTAACCCCCCCTTCTCAACCTAAACCCCCCCTCCTCAACCTAAACCCCCCTCCTCAACCTAAACCCCCCTAAATAACTCCCCCTCACTTACCTGCTTCTGTTCCGGCCTCCACTCCGCTCCCTGACCCGGCGCGCATGTGACGTCACATGTGCTCCACGTCATTAGCATATACCGGTAAGTGAGGGGTAAGTGAGGGGGGAGGTGAAGAGGGGGGGTTTGAATGAGGAGGTGGGTTGAGGTTGAGGAGGGGGGTGTGGGGTGAGGAGGAAGGAGGATGAGGTTGAGGGGGTTTGAGGATGGGGGGGTTGAGGAGGGAGGTTGAGGAGTGGGTTTGAGGAGGGGTTTGAGGATAGGGGGGTTGAGGAAGGAGAATGAGGGGGGTTGAGGGGGTTTGAGGATGCGGGTTGAGGAGGCGGTTTGAGGATGGGGGGTTGAGGAGGGAGGTTGAGGAGGGGGTTGAGGATGGGGGGGTTGAGGAGGGAGGACGAGGAGAGGGTTGAGGAGGGGGTTGAGGATGAGGAGGGAGGTTGAGGATGAGGAGGGGGGTTGAGGATGAGGAGGGGGGTTGAGGAGGGGGGTTGAGGTTGAGGAGGGGGGTTGAGGAAGGAGGATGAGGATGGGGGGGTGGAGGAGGTGGTTGAAGATGGGGGGTTTGAGGAGGGGGTTGAGGAGGGAGGATGAGGAGGGAGGTTGAGGTCGAGGATTTTGCTTCAAAGTTCTTTATTTGAATTCTTTTTTTCCTGAAATTTCCTTCTTAAAATGTGGTGCGTGTTATAAGCCGGTGCGTGTTATATGTCGAAAAATACGGTATGCCTCAAATTAACTTGCAACCTCACTCACAGGCTCCCTGGCTCTCCCCCTGTGCTGTGTGTGAGTGTGTAAGTGAATTTGAGGCATACAGTATTTGTGTGTTTTTTCATGTTTTTCCAGTTCGGTGGTTCGGCCGTTAAAGTCATATTTTTGCAAGCCCCGCAGTCTTTCTAAATGCTTATGGTCCTAAGTCATACGGCCCATATTTTTTGCCCAGTCCTGCATGTCTCCAGATGAGCGCCAACCAAGTCCCGCGTGTCCACCCCTGCGATGAGCTCCTTCAGCACTCATTGGAGCCAAAGTCTTGCGTGCCTCAACTGCTCCCCTCGCTTTGTGAGGCTTGTGAGGCTCACAGTGCAATGAGCGCCTTTGTCACTCATTGCAGCCTAAGTCCCACGGAGTGCCTCATTGCAGCCTAAGTGGGCAGCAAGTGTGGTGACATTTATATTGGATAAGCACATGAGTTATTAAACTGATGAAATATAGGGACAATACTTATTAGAAGAACTATACTTGAAAAAATCAATATATAAATAAAGTAATGCTTACCTTTAAATTATTATCTTTTGTATGCAATTGCACTGTTATATTATCTGCCATTCTGATTTTGATGATGAACTTCATGAGGCGGGAGGAGGATTTGTATAAAGGCATCTTCTATCTGCTCTATGGGAATGTGGCAGTAAAAACTGCCAGTGCTTTCAACATTTCCACACACCCCTGAGAAAGTAGAACACAGAATCAGCACAGACAGTGTCATTATGTCAGACAGTTATTATTTATTGTATGTGTGTGTCTATACATATATATATATATTAATATATTTGTTTAACATAATATAAATACTTTATATACATATACATATATAAAAGCATATAAATATATATATATATACAGTGCCTTGCAAAAGTATTACCTATCTTGTTACATTACCTATCTTGTTACAGCCTTAAATTCAATGTTTCGTTAATCTGCATTTTATGTGATGGATCAGAACACAATAGTATAAATTGGTGAAGTAAAATGAGAAAAATATATACATGAAACTATTTTTTTAGAAATAGAAAACAGAAAATTGGCATGTTCGTATGTATTCACCCCCTTTATTATGAAGCCCATAAAAAGATCTGGTGCAACCAATTACCTTCAGAAGTCACATAATTAGTGAAATTATGTCCACCTGTGTGCAATCTAAGTGTCACATGATCTGTCATTACAGATACACACCTTTTTGAAATGCTCCAGAGGCTGCAACACCTAAGCAAGAGGCACCACTAACAAAACACTGCCATGAAGACCAAGGGACTCTCCAAACATGTAAGGGACAATGTTGTTGAGAAGTACAAGTCAGGGTTAGGTTATGAAAAAATATCCAAATCTTTGATGATCCACAGGAGCACCATCAAATCTATCATAACTAAAATTGAACTTTTCAGCCATCAAAGAAAATGCTATGCCTGGCGCAAACCCAACACATCACATCACCCAAAGAACACCATCCCCACAGTGAAACATGGTGGTGGCAGCATCATGCTGTGAGGAGACTGGGAAACTGGTCAGAGTTGAGGGAAAGATGGTGCTAAATACAGGGATATTCTTGAGCAAAACCTGTACCACTCTGTGTGTGATTTGAGGCTAGGACGGAGGTTCACCTTCCAGCAGGACAATGACCCCAAACACACTGCTAAAGCAACACTTGAGTGGTTTAAGGGGTAACATGTAAATGTGTTGGAATGGCCTAGTCAAAGCACAGACCTCAATCCAATAGCTGTTCACAAGCGCAAACCATCCAACTTGAAGGAGCTGGAGCAGTTTTGCAAGGAGGAATGAGCAAAAATCCCAGTGGTAAGATGTGGCAAGCTCATAGAGACTTATCCAAAGCGACTTGGAGCTGTGATTGCTGCAAAAGGTGGCTCTACAAAGTATTGACTTTAGGGGGGTGAATAGTTCTGCACATTGACTTTTTCTGTTATTTTGTCCTATTTGTTGTTTGCTTCACAATAAAAAATAAAAATAAAAAAAAACATCTTCAAAGTTGTGGGCATGTTCTGTAAATTAAATGATGCAAATCCTCAAACAATCCATGTTAATTCCAGGTTGTGAGGAAACAAAACATGAAAAATGCCAAGGGGGGGGGGGGGGGGGGGGCTGAATACTTTTGCAAGGTACTGTATATATATACATATTTAAAAAATATATTCCCAATTAGTAAGTCTAGTTCCTCAACTATGATATTGCAGTCTTTGTGTCTTTGCCGCTCTCAGCACAATTCTGAATTAATGGTGTTTTATGCCCACACCTTAGCTATGGTGGAGATGCCCAGTATTAATTTACAGCAAAAGTCCACTGCTGATTAAAGCAAAGTAAAACAATTCCGCTCTCCTTGAGACAATACTGCAGAGGTTGAGCTTCAGGTCACTTTATCTCACAGGAGGAAAGATTAAAATAAAATTCCCTACAGGCTGGTACAACTAGGAGTCTATACACGAAGTTCAAGTAAGGAAATAATTGCATTGTAAAATAGCTCTGCTGAACATACTTTTTTTTTTTGCTTTTGGTTAAAGAAGATGAAGTCTCTAAACTTATCATGACCTAGAAACTGCATTACCCAACTGTCCCTGCAGCCCTAATTAGTTGCAGAAACAGAGTATTTTACCACATAACCTTCAAATCATCTCTTTGAATTTTCTCTTTGCTTCTAAATCTCATTTCTTTCCCAAGTGTTTTGCTTGTCTCATTTCATAAAGTTAATGAAACAACTCAATCAAGAAGACCGCTTCCTACATGAGCTGATTTATGCTGAAATCAGGAAAAGCTTAAAATTACTTTACAGAATGTTGAACCAGTGATTATTTTCCAATTAATGCATTGGTGTTAATAAACTCTTAAAACACCTTAATCTGTAAAATGTATGATCCCAAAAAGACATTCTTTATTGAACATTTTGTGGAATGAAGTTAAAAGAAGACATTTTTTACTGGATATTAGTGCAAATCATTTAATTACAAGGTAAAATGACAAATCCTATAAAGAGAAAGAATTATTATTATAGATTTTGACTGTACATAAAAACAGTTTAAAAGGAATACAAGAGAAGAAATCACGCTCTAATCATATATGTTACCAACACCGTGAGGTCCCTCTAATTACCCCAAAACTATGGGCCTCATTCAATTGCGATTTGGCCAATTGAGTAGGGCTCTATATAAGCACACATCATATATTTTTTATAGAAGTTTTTAGTTAGTGAACTTCTATCCAAAAGCAAGGTTTTCACTAACTAAAAACTTCTGTAAAAAAATATGCTCTGTGCTTATATATAGCCCTATACAATCGGCCAAATCGCAATTGAATTAGGCCCTATGTATATAAGTCCCCTTTCTGGATCACTGCCTTGTAGTGGTGAAGAGGCTTGTGTACCTCAATGAAGCTGTGAGCTATAGACAGTTTAAATTATCTTTAAGATAAAACAACTTATTGTTGGAGTGACAGTGTAACTTTTGATGTATATTTTTCATGTATTCATACATATATTTATATTTATACTAGCGAATTGCCCGTCAAAAAATGACGGCAATGAAATTGTAAGGTAGCTAATGCTGTTTGGTGTATAATAATGAAATATGTAATACATTACTAAATGAATATACTGTACCTATTTTGAAGCATTGTGATGAAGAGCTGGCAATCTGTGTTGATGTTGCTGCAGCATTAGTGGTGTGGAGCTGCTGTGTAAGCATGCTGAATGTGTGCACTGTGTGGTATGAATATCCGTAGGTGGTTTGTGGCGTTTTGCAAGTTTCTTGTGGTGTTTTGCGAGTTTCTTGCGAGTTTAGAGTGCTGTAGCCTCGTTTTCGTTTTGTTCGGCGGCCATTTTTTCTCTCGCTTAGATTTTTTTTTAGTCTCTAAACTCTTTTATTTCGATTAAAATCGAGGTCTAAGTTGCATTTTTGAGGTCCTGGGTGCTCCCTCTTGGTGTAGGTAAGGTTTTTATGTATGTGCTGTGTGTATGTATTGTGTTTTACATTTTGTAATGTCCGAGTGTTGCAAGGCCGTAATGTGTGTGAACGTGTGTCGTATGTTGTTTGCGAGTGTCGTATTGTGTGTGTCGTGCTGTTTGGGTTGCGACGTGAAGTTTGCGAGGGTCGCAGTTGGTGGCATGGAGCGCCTTCGGCGCTCCATGCCAGCAACTGAGGCCCTCGGCCAGTGCCCTCGCTTCGCGAGGGCCGCAGCTCGCTACGCGAGCCCGCAGCGTTAGCAACAACTCGTACGCTCACAACTATATATGTGATAAAGCGAGCCATTTGCGGCCTAGAGGGCCGAAACTGCGAGCCTCGTGGAGTTAGGCGAGCTGTTGAGGCATTGAAGCCTTCCAAGCTTGCGGGACTTGGGCAATGAGGGCGAAAGGCTGTCATTGCCCTGCAAGCTTCGCAAAGCGAGGCTAGCAGTTGAGGCATTGAAGCACGCAGGACTTAGGACTGAAATGACCACCAAATCTCGGGGTCACAAAAATCCGACCTCGCAACACACTCACACACAGCACAGGGGGAGAGCCAGGAGAGAGCATGGGAGTGAGGTTGCAAGCGATTTTGAGCCTTATTTGACGTGTATCGTCACTCGAAAATTGGCTAAGCGAGAGCAAAAATGGCGGACGAAAAACGTCCAAAAATTCCTGAAACTGGATGAGAACGAGGCTGAGCAAAGACAGGCATGCGGAACTTAGAAAATACACGACGGCAAAGACAGTAACACTTACATGAACAACGCCAGGCATGCGGGACTTTGAAAATAAAACAAACGGCAGTCAGCGCCCCCCACACAAACAGTCAGCAGACACACAGAAGAGAAACACACAGGGACGGGGGGGAGATGCTGGAAAGAGACACATGGCATTCCCAAGCACAAAACTTGCAGGTTAATGAACCCTGCAATGAGCAGCCTGTACAGTAGGCAGGAGGAAAGGTTCACAATGAGCGCCAAACAGGCAAACAGCATTCCTTGGCTTACAATTTTATGCCCGTTATTTTTGACAGGCAATTGGCTAGTATATATATAGTTCATATATCCGAATGCATGGGCCCACCAGGAGACCCTTTATAATAGGAAGAGGTCATAGTTTGCAGCGACTTTTATTGCAGGGTTTGGTGCCATTTTCTCTGTTAGGCTGTTCATTTAGCAATCTTCTGTTCACCAATGTTTGTCTTAAATTTGGTGGCTGCCTAAATGCAAGAATGGGGGGGGGGGGGTGGGAAATATATGATTCAATTCTGTGTCCTCTGTGAGTTTTTGTTTCTAAATCCTTAAATATTTTGCGTATTCCTTCTAGAAGCGGATGGTATGTGGTTACCAGAGGTGTACGTGAAGTTGTTTCTTTGGTTTTGTATTTTTTTTAAATAACCTATATCTATTACTTAAGGGGATTCACAATATTACATTAAATTTAAACAATAAATAATTATGCATAATATATAATTAAAAACAATATATATATATTTTAAATCTGATGCACGTAAAGTCCATTTGAAGCATAGAAATAATTGACTGGCAGTTCCTCCTCAATTTCTTGGTGTTGAAGTATATCACACTCATGTTTTATGGAGCATCTGCAGATCTCTTTATCTAATCTTTTAATTAAAACGTTCTCTGCTAACATCCCCTTATGTAAAAGAGTTAGGATATTTTATAAAGAAAATAGAACCTAGAATAGAATAGAACGTTGGTTAGCCTCCCCCAGAAATTGTTCATATATCCGAATGCATGGGCCCACCAGGAGACCCTTTATAATAGGAAGAGGTCAGCTTTGTAGGGCAGGCAAAAGGAGCCCACTAGCGAGCTGAGGCAAAATATAAATCTAAATAACACTAGACTAATGGAACCCTTAGACTGTCCCTGAAAAAAGCATTTGGGGACCCTGGTCTGATTTCCACTGAATGTTTTAGAAAGAAAAAGGAAAAAAAATGTTTTTCAGTGTTGTTACCTACCTGTTGTTATCAGAAAGATCTAAGGGGAATAATTCAGTGATCATAAGGCAGTGTTGATACCGAGGTGTAAAGTTGGAAGGAGTTTCCCCTGAGTCTATTGTCGCTTTTTTGAAAATATTAGAAAAGTGCTGTGTTCCCTTATCTCTTGCTGGAAATAGGGACTGCTACCTATATTGAATTGATGTCTTTATATCTGTGAGGCAGCATATGAGAATACAATTATTCCCCCAGATTAATGTGAAGAAAATTGGGAAAGTGTTATCTATGCTGACCCTAATAAACAGAAATAAAATATATGGACATATGAAGACATAATATAAATGTTCCTAAAATCCTGTAAATAAATGTATTCAATGGACTCAAAATATTATACCCTTTTGAAGAAATAAGAGGCAGATCAGCCTAAATATATAAAAAATACAAAATTGGATAAAATCCATTTATCAGAGGAGCAAATATTCTTCATTGTTTTTAATCGCCTTTGTTCCCTTAAAATCAATAAATAAATGTGTTAGCCTATTATAAATATCCCCCTTTTTGACTTTACAAATGGACATGGAACAAACATATTTGTCAAGCACCGTTGTGTTTGAGGACTTCTCTGGATAGTGTATTGAACAGTTGAGATAGATATGTGTTATGAAGGAAGAGGGAAAGGGAGGATACTTGTTAAATCATTGGAGCTATTTGTATTTTACACCTACTATTCCCCGACATAGTTATAACTGCAACCCTGTTCCTGTAGAAATGTTAAAAGGCCAATGCAAACACTTCTCAAGTTAAATCTCTTTTTTGGTTCAAGCATTAATATTTAACATGCCTTTTCAAAAAAAGATTTAACTTGAAAATTGCTTACAGTTGCCCTTTAATGCACCTTTCGCATCAAACCTTTGCCATGATACCTCCAGGGACCATCAGAGGTATCAAACTTATGTGGTTTGCTACAAGAACTTTATTTTAAGTAACCAAAAACTAACTGTATGACATTATCTTTGCCTAATTATGCTTAGTCAGATTTTTTTTTTTTTTAAACATACTACATATACATTTGTTTTCATTATACAGTGGTCCTTTAGCCTTACAAAATGATTTTTATATGAAATTAAAATCTGCAAACATTAGTTATTTGACAGTTTAATCACTGTAGAAATGATTTGCTACAAGACCTGGGGCATACCAGACCTAATTCCAATAAGTCAGTCTTACCAAATTCTGTGAAAGAAAAGCCACAGAAGGCTGCAATTAACCACTGCTTATCAAGTCACAAATGAACATACCGATCTGCATATTTGCATATTGTGGCCTCTTATCACATATATAGTTGTGAGCATGCGGGTTGTTGCTAACGCTGCGGGCTCGCATAGCGAGCCTGCGGCCCTCGCAAAGCGATGGCCTCAGTTGCTGGCAAGGAGCGCCGAAGGCGCTCCTTGCCAGCAACTGGGGCCCTTGCAAAATTTACGGACTTACGAGAAACAAATACAAGACGCAGGACTTAGGAAAAAAAACATTACAACCTCGCAAAAAAACGACCTTACCGCCCGAAACCCGCGCACATGAAAACATGAAAACAATAAATACACCCAACAAACACATAAAAAGCTTACCCACAGCAAGGGGGAGCACCCAGGACCTCGAAAAATTAAGTTACACCTTAATTTCATTCGAAATAGAAGAGTTTAGACACCCGAAAATCCCCTAAGCGAGAGAAAAAATGGCTGCCAAACAAAAAGAAATGGAGGCTACAGGACTCTAAAGACGTAAAACAACACCAAACACCTACGGATTTTCTGAAAAAGACGGACGCGATCCAAGAACAAGGACGCCAAATCGGCCACACACGAGTAACACACATTAGGCGTCATTTTACAACACTAACTTACACAATGCAGAAGTACACAGCTACCCTAACTGATTTGGTTCGCGCACGCACACTATTTACACTACACACTGCACACATTGCTGACACTTACACAGCAGCTCCACAGCCCTCAAAACACACATTGTATGCTGCAGCAACATCAAAACAGATTGCCAGCTCTTCTGCACAATGCTTCCTGCATATATTACTTCAAAATAGGTAAAGTATATTGATGTATTATTTTATTCATTATTTCAACAGCATTAGCACAAAAAAAACAATGCTCATAGCACACAAACAACCAACATCCTTGCAATGATCGCCAAAGCATCTTGGAACACCAACAAAATTTACCACCCTTACAATCTTTTTGCCGTCATTTTTTGACGGGCAAGTAGCTAGTATAGGAATATGTTGCGGTTGTAAAATAATTAGTACAATGTACATACCAGGCTTGTCTAATCATAAAGGCATATTCAAGTGAGGTGGATTATGAAAGCATTTGATAGAGGAGAATTAGTAGTGTATGAGTAAATGTATTTGCATGCACAATTTTTTTTTAGCTTTGCATAAAAATTAAAAATAAACTGTTGCAGGTGATGTTTACACCCCAGGATTGAGCTAGGCTTCTCAGGGTATAATTTTCTAAAAGTATACCCTGTCCATGTGAGCATGCTCAGCTTAGCAGCCAATGAGCAATACTGTATGCAGTCAGCATAGATGACTACTATACTGGGTCCTTAAAGGATCATAAATTGACATTCAAGTAAAAATGCTTGAGCAGTGACACAGTTGTTCTTTAGACATTCACCCTCTCCTTGATAAATCCTGACAAATTATAAGTGTACGGAAACCAAACATTTTAGCTTCTTCTTCCTATTCTAATTTGTCTTGCAGGTGAATGAGCATTTATGCTTGATTTATGGTTTTGCAATGACCTGCAAGAGCCAGCCATGGTCTCTGGGAATGTGTCTCTCTGTGAGTGAGTGCATGCAATTTACTGGGGCTGAGAGAGACCTCAGGGGCTGGGGGAGCTAATGGTACAATTCACTGGGGTTATGAGAGATCACAGGGGCAATTAATTGGGGCTGGGGAAGGTAATGGGGGAATTCACTGGGGCTGGGAGAGATCACAGGGGCAATTCATTGGGGGTGGGGGAGGTGATGGGGTAAATAACTGGGGATTGGGGGTTACAGGGGCAACTCACTGAGGCTGGGGGAAGTATCGCCTGGGATATACAGTAGATAAAACAATCAGTGAATGGAGGGACACAGACCTTGTTCTAAGTATTATAGAAATCTAAAGGAAAGCTGCATCTAAATCCCCTGACCAAACAGATACAATGTATTAGTTATGCTAATTTTCCCTGGGAATTTCAGGGGGTGTCAACATTGATAGGAAAATGTTTGTACATGCAAGAAATTCATCAAACTTCAGGGTAACTGTTTAAATGTTTATTTTGGTATTTTGTCATGCAAACACTTTTTTTCATACACTACCAATTCTCCTCTATCATATGCATTCATAACCCAACTCGTTTGCATATACCTTTAACCTTGCGGCTGGATCCAAAATCACATTTTCAATGTGCTGGTGCAATAAAATCACAAAGCTTGAGCCACTGATGAATCCACTGTACTTAAACAAGATTAATAATGTTGGGTGTGCCTTCTACAGTTGTAATGATCTTAAAAAGCATCTTGTTGTTGATAGGTGAATATAGCCCACATACTCCTTATCATTCTATGTGAATGGAAAGTGATTGTTGGAACTAGCCAGCAGCATGTGTTATGACAAATAAATTAACATTTGTAGACCATTGTGTTGTACCATTATGTTGTGCTTGTTGTGTCTATTTATTAACATTCCACAAGCAGACACTTGTATAATTAGATTGTTGCATTGTGCACATTGATTTTAGTTTCCTGGTTACTCATCAATCATATCTAATCTTTTCTGTCTGTAAACATATATGAATTGCTTGACCCCGGCAAGATCCATTAGGCGTTTAGATAAATAAACACACCGACCAAGTGTTTCTTGGGACAATTAAGGGCCACAGCTTTATTAAAGCAACCATAATCCAATAACCATTTAACATAATTAACATTGTTACATCACAGCTCAAATAAACATCACGGAGGAGCCCAGCCCAGTCAGTAACCTCACACCCTGGGCCCACGCCAAGAACCTCCCAGTGCTTTACTAAGCACGCCCATGAGGCAGGGCAACGCCCACTTAAGCCCGTGGGCCGGGTGACTCACCTCCCTCCAGCCAAAGTTATTCCTACTTGCATCATAACCTAGGAATCCCAAAATCCTTACCCTTCAACTCTTTCCACCCTTTTTTTTAAATATAACTCAAGCTCCCTGAACTTAGCTCAACCAACCTTATTAGTATATCTACAACTTCTTTTTTTTTTTAACTAACCACCAACTCAAGGGGAGGGAGGGAATCAGCTCAATGGCTGGCGCGGAGGGAGGAGGAAGCCCGCGAAACGTGCGGTAGTCCCTCCTCCTCATCCAGCCAAACAGAAGCTCCCAGGCTCCGCCGGGTCACGCAGCGCTGCGTCAGACCCGGCGTGCCTGGGGCTGCCTCCGCGCCGGCCAGCAAAGTATATCACAGACCTACATTGCAAAAGGTTTGTTTATTCACCCCTCTCCCTCCTTGTCTCTTGGAATCTAAATTCTAGGCAGTGGGTTCATGGAAAATGCCATCACTGTGGAGTATAATCATTAGAAAAAGACTTCTGAATAAGCAAATGTTTTCTAATTTTGCCTCTGGTAAATCTGACAGTTTCCGATTCATTTTGGCAAGTAATGCAAACAACAACTGTCTTATCATCATAATTGAAAAAAAAAATGGTTTCAGTAAAGGATGAGTTAATTCTATTGTTTTTCTATTTTTCATCCAGACTGGTCATAAAAAGTTATCTGGAACAGTCATAATTATATTTTATTCTATTTCAGTATAGAAAACTAGCTTAAAGTAATATGGAAGGTTTTGAATTTTATTTTTTTTATGTACTTTATTTGACTAAAAAGTGCTTAAAGCTCTGTTTTACTGCCTAAAATCATACAGATGGTGCCTGCCTGAAACTGTCCTCTGCAGCTCATGAAGACACAGACTAGGCTGTACTGACTGTGCAGTGTCTCATGCTAACATGCTGCAACATTTTGCTTGACCTAAGCAAGGTTCACTTGGTATGTGCGGATAAGGGTTAAACATAGTTACCTTTACTATAAAATGATTAGACACAGACTACTTCTTGGGCTAAAATATAATGATTAAACACAGAATACTTCTTGGGAGGAAAACTGGCCACAGCGTTTCTTGGTAAACACAAACAGACATAATAACCATAACCATTAATAAATAAACATAACCACGTGAGGGGAGGAGCCTGGCCAGAGACAGCACGCCCTACGCCCTGAAGCCACATCTAGGGCCTACCCTGTTGTAACATCCGTACCACCATAGGGTAGGATCTTACCCATTTTACCACTGTCCCAGCGACTCCCCCCACCAACCGCCACAAAGAAGACTGCAGAATACCTTTTGCGGTTTAGACTCCCCCCAACAAACACCATGGCCAGCCGCATACCCCCATAAAACACCAACACTCCGAGCTCCATATCTGCTCATGAAGTTGAGCCCAACCAGGGCTGAACTCGAATCCGACTGCTTTCTTACTCAGAACAATCATGTAACTTGACATATGAGGCAAATACGACCATGCCTGATCCTTTTAGCCTTTGATAAACTTGTTGCTTGATGGGTATGTTACCAAGGGAGGAAGCCGACTGATGTCGTTACCCATTCTAGGAACACCGATTGTCCTTCCATCCGAACCTGGGGCAAAAAGCGCCTACATGGTCAGTTTTACCCATGGCCAATGACCCCACAGCACACGACTTTCCAATTCTCCAAACCACATTCTCCAAAAGCCTGTAGGGCTTTTACGGTTGCTGCTTTTGTACAAAGCAACTGGGTACCAAGTTCCAATGCAGAATACGCCCAAACACTGCCTGCAGTCTCTGACATTGTAGAATCAAGATCATAGAGAACCAATCCTATTTTAATTAAGGAAAGGTGCAAAACCAACTACGCAATTTTGGACCAAGAAAGCCGTAATCCACGAATGGGGAGCATTCAGTGTGCCTGTTACACTGTAACTACCTCCCTCCACCCACCTGCTCCGACTTGGACCGTCGCGGACAAATGGTCACATGATCACCTTGGATCAACCAATCAGTCACCTTAGGTTGACATACCTTGTCTGTTTTCCAACAAACCTCTTGCTACCCTCCGACCAGCGGGAAAGAGTTGGATGCACAGAACTGCAAGGCTTCCCACATGTCACAAACCAACTACACCAACTACGCATTCTGTCCTCACGCCACAAAGGGGGAGTATCAGTGCGCTTGTTGCACTGCGAACTACCTCCCTTCCTCCACCTGGTCAATCTTGGCCGCTGCTTATACGGTCACAAGATTGCCTTGGATCCCAGGACCAATCCTCCGAGGTCGACATACCTTGTCTGTTTACCAGCAGCCCTCTCCCTACCAGCAGGAAGAGTTGGCTGTACAGAACCGCAAGGGTTCACACTATGCACAGACCTCTTTCCATCAACATGGTATACCGCCACACGGTCACATGATCACCTTTAGGGTCGAAGACGGGGCACATGTTCACACAGCCACCCTTTGGATCTCAAAACCAGCCATATGGTCACGTGATCACCCTTTGGATCGCAAGACCAATCACCTGAGTCCACCATGCCTTGTCTGTATACCAACCAAGCCCTCGCTAGCGGCAGACCCGCGGAAAGGAGAGATGGCGGCACAGACCCCAAGCATTTCACTAAACACAGAGCTCCCTCCTGAACCGTGGTGTCTCCTGCCCTTGGGAAAAGGCTACAAATTGCCGGCCATCCCTTTGCCATACCTCCTGTTCCCCTTTTTTGCTTTCTGTTCCATACCTACTTGATGCCCCACCTTCGGGGGGGGGGGCTCACTCTGGGTCCTGTGTTACCAAGGACCCCCAATGTTGCCATTCCACCACTTGCATATATCCAACCCTTATCCTGGATCAAGCCTGGATCAAGGCAACTCAGTGGATGTAGTCTTTTTGGATTTTGTAAAGGCTTTTAATGCAGTGCCATATGGAAGACATTTGTGCAAACTGAGAGATACAGGAATTGCAGTAAATATCTGCGCATGGATTGAGAGCTGGCTAAAAGACAGGAAGCAAAGGGTTGTTGTAAATAGAACATACTCCGATTGGACTAATGTGGTAAGTGGGATTCCTCAGGGTTCAGTATTAGGTACTCTCCTTTTTAAAATATATATTAATTACTTAGAAATAGGATTGGAAAGTATTGTCTCCATTTTTGCTGATGATGCAAAGTTGTGCAAGGTAATTAAATCAGAAAATTATGTACTTTCCCTCCAAAGGGATTTGCATAAATTAGAGAAATGGGCAATTGAATGGCAGATGACATCTAATATGAATAAACGTAAGGTTATGCATCTGGGAAGGAAAAATAACCATGCAATTTGTAAACTTAATGAAACAAATCTAGGGGTATCAGATATTGAAAGGGATTGTGGACAACTACCTACGTAACAGTTCTCAATACCAAGCAGCAGCTGCAAAGGCTAATACAATATTAGCATGTATTAAGAAGGTTTTAGAAGTAAGGGAGGCAGATAACATTCTACCACTATACAAATCCCTAGTATGCCCTCATTTGGAATATGGATTACAGGTTTCATAAAAAGGACATTTTAGAACTGAAAGAACAAACAAAACCAATAAGGGGAATGGAGTCACCTGTTATGAAGAAAGACTAACCAAAATAAACATATTTTCTCTAGAAAAAAGGCATCTAAGAGGAGATATGATTACCCTATATAAATACATCCAGGGTCAGTATAAAGATTTGTCAAGGGAGCTTTTTGTGCCAGGAGGTTTTCAATTGACACAAGGACATTCTTTGAGGTTAGAAGTAAAAAGATTCCACCTTAAAGAAATAAAAGGGTTCTTCGCAGTAAGGATGGTTAATGTGTGTAATTCTCTACCAAGGGAGGTGGTGTTAGCGGATTCAATAGATAACTTTAAAAAGGGATTGGATATATTTTTAAATAAAAAGAGTATTCAGGGTTATCCTGGATAATTAGAGAGGGACTATTGATCCAGGTAGAAATCCGATCGCCAGTATCTGGGGTCGGAAAGTAATTTATTTTTTTCCCTTTTGAGACAATTAGCAAAGTTGCACTTGTTTTTTTTTTGTTTGCCTTCCTCTGGATCAATTAACAAATAATCCACATATTGCAGATCAGAGGAGATCTTAAAAGGTTGAACTTGATGGGCTAAAAGGCTTTTTTCAACCTCAATTACTATTTAACTATGTAACTATGTAAGTATCGAAGTGCAGTATTTAGTCAAATAAATAGAACATAAATAAATTAAAACATACAAATAAAGAGATGCTCTGCTGGCACTGAGCATGTTACATTTCTGTCACAACATGAGCAATGACCTTCTCACTGTGATCAAGTAAGGGGTATTAGCACACAGACCTTTCAGATGTAGCTGGTCAGCCTAGTGGCAGAGCTAGTGAATGGAGAGCCCCAGACCCCCGGTGCAAAAAAATGTTTTACCAACTGACTCACTATAATTACATTTAAATATATAAATACACACATATATATATATATATATATATATATATATATATATATATATATATATATACAGTCAGGTCCATAAATATTGGGACATCGACACAATTCTAAACTTTTTGGCTCTATACACCATCACAATGGATTTGAAATGAAACTAACAAGATGTGCTTTAACTGCAGACTTTCAGCTTTAATTTGAGGGCATTTACATCCAAATCAGGTGAACGGTGTAGGAATTACAACAGTTTGTATATGTGCCTCCCACTTTTTAAGGGACCAAAAGTAATGGGACAGATTAACAGTCATAAAACAAACTTTCACTTTTTAATACTTGGTTGCAAATCCTTTGTAGTCAATTACAGCCTGAAGTCTGGAACGCATAGACATCACCAGACGCTGGGTTTCATCCCTGGTGATGCTCTGCCAGACCTCTATTGCAACTGTCTTCAGTTCCTGCTTGTTCTTGGGGCATTTTCCCTTCAGTTTTGTCTTCAGCAAGTGAAATGCATGCTCAATCGTATTCAGATCAGGTGATTGACTTGGCCATTGCATAACATTCCACTTCTTTTCCTTAAAAAACTCTTTGGTTGCTTTTGCAGTAAGCTTCGGGTCATTATCCATCTGCACTGTGAAGCGCCGTCCAATGAGTTCTGAAGCATTTGGCTGAATATGAGCAGATAATATTGCCCGAAACACTTCAGAATTCATCCTGCTGCTTTTGTCAGCAGTCACATCATCAATAAATACAAGAGAACCAGTTCCATTGGCAGCCATACATGCCCACGCCATGACACTACCACCACCATGCTTCACTGATGAGGTGGTATGCATTGGATCTTGAGCAGTTCCTTTCCGTCTCCATACTCTTCTCTTCCCATCACTCTGGTACAAGTTGATCTTAGTCTCATCTGTCCATAGGATGTTGTTCCAGAACTGTGAAGGCTTTTTTAGGTGTTGTTTGGAAAACTCTAATCTGGCCTTCCTGTTTTTGAGGCTCACCAATGGTTTACATCTTGAGGTGAACCCTCGATTTTTACTCTGGTGAAGTCTTCTCTTGATTGTTGACTTTGACACACATACACCTACCTCCTGGAGAGTGTTCTTGATCTGGCCAACTGTTGTGAAGGGTGTTTTCTTCACCAGGGAAATAATTATTCAGTCATCCACCACAGTTGTTTTCCGTGGTCTTCCGGGTCTTTTGGTGTTGCTGAGCTCACCGGTGCGTTCCTTCTATTTAAGTATGTTCCAAACAGTTGATTTGGCCACACCTAATGTTTTTGCTATCTCTCTGATGGGTTTGTATTGTTTTTTCAGCCTAATGATGGCTTGCTTCACTGATAGTGACAGCTCTTTGGATCTCATATTGAGAGTTAACAGCAACAAATGCAAATAGCACACTTGAAATGAACACTGGAGCTTGTATCTGCTCTTTGTAAATGGGATAATGAGGGAATAACACACACCTGGCCATCGAACAGCTGAGCAGCCAATTGTCCCATTACTTTTGGTCCCTTAAAAAGTGGGAGGCACATATACAAACTGTTGTAATTCCTACACCGTTCACCTGATTTGGATGTAAATACCCTCAAATTAAAGCTGAAAGTCTGCAGTTAAAGCACATCTTGTTAGTTTCATTTCAAATCCATTGTGATGGTGTATAGAGCCAAAAAGTTTAGAATTGTGTCGATGTCCCAATATTTATGGACATGACTGTATATATATATATATATGTGTGTGTGTGTGTAGATCTGGGTTGTGCGGCTGAGGGGTTCCAGAGGTGGCCCTGTTCAAAGGGGCAGGGATGGGGAGAGCACTAGGGGGGGCCGTTACTACATTACAGACAGAAAAGTTTGCACCACCTTGTCATGATCCCCCTGACCACCCTTTGAGCACAGTAATTTTATAGTATTTTTATAGTTATGTAATATGTTATGTTATTTTGATTACCCAATGTATGTTAATTAATGTATGTTATGTTGCATGTTTGGCTCATGAATAGTTAAATCATTTAGAATGTTGTGATGTCGGTAACTGCCAGATAGATTCAGTTAAGTAATGAGTCAGTTGGTATCCTGCTGTGTGGAAGAGTCTGCTCTGAATGAAGATAAATAAAGTATGTGTATGCTCCTAAAGAAAGGAGAGGTAACAAATCTTGAAGATATATAAAGAATATTTATGCTCCTAAAGAAAAGGGTGGTAACATATTTTGAAGATATATGAAGTATGTGTATGCTCCTAATAAAAGGTAAGGATCTGAAGTGTGTGTATGCTCCTAAAAAAAGGAGAGGGAACCTATCTAGAAGATATATGTATATATCAGCATTCCTAGAGAAGATAATAATGAAGTGGATGTTATGATACTTGGCAAAACAGTGTAAACTACGGTAACAGTAATTTATACAAAATCCAGAAGACACACAAACTGTTACAGAATGTTATCAGTTCAAGTTTAAATATAATCCAAAATAGGAAAGGGCAAATGGTGGCTCTAGGTATAAAGTTTGTATTTTAAAACTTTTTTAAAAGGGTGCTCCTAGGGATAAATGTTAACAAGACTTAGTTTCAAAGGGAAAAAAGAATCCCTTATATAGGGCACACCTTTTTATTTCCAATGTCTTGAGAGAAAAAATATTAAAATATAACTTTTATTAATATCTATTAAAAACATTATTTTAAAGTATGAATAAACACAGGTAGAACCATTGATATATATATATATATATATATATATATATATATATATATATATATATATATAATTCCTTGTATGTATTGATACTCTGTATAAAGGACAAACTCACTAGAAAAATGTAATCCTTGAACTCAGGTAATAAAATTTCTTATAAAATTCTCCATATGTTATAAATGGATAGTATTGGGACTCTGGTGATAAATTTAAACAAAGTAGTCATTTTTAAATACTACATCTGAGTAAGGGCATTTTAGATACATCAGCTGTCTTGGTAAAGGGATCAAAAGAACATGAAAGATCTGCTGGGTAGGTTTGGCCATAACAGCCTTATCAAGCCCGACTGAAGAAAGCCGATCTCCACACACCTGAACCAGTGATAGCTCTGCTCCTGGGTCAGCCTCAGGAGCAGATATAGCTGGAGTACAGAAACCCAGGCAAGTTGAAACCCCGTAACAGTGGAATCAGGTAGTTAAGCAGGGAGGAATCTCTTTGTCTTCCCAGGGAAGAGCAAAGGCTCTCATGGATTTAGTCTTCCCAGCAGGACCTTATAGCCAAGTCCATATTTCTTCCCTTAGATCGCCATAGATCCAGCTCAGACACTTGTGTTCTATCCCAAGCACTGAAAGCTATAAAGATCCACATATTTATAGGGAAACAGAACAATGCAACGATTCAAACATTAACACAATATAAACTTAACATGTTTAATTTCCCTCCTCTAGCCAGCTAATTCAATCGGGCTGTTCAATTGACACAAGACCTCTCTATGTTAGATGATGTGAACTGCTGAAGAACACAGAACATAAATGTAATTGTTGCAGTTTAGAACTCATCTGCAGTCTGATTGGCTCTTGGACTTTCCCTTGTCATTTTGACCAAATCAGTTCACAGAGTTCAGTCAGTGATAAAAAATTGATTTAATTGACACCTTTCACTCTCCACAGACATGAGGATTAACTAGACACAAACTGGACACATTCCGTGAGCCTCATTCAATTCAGGGCTCGCAACCCGATCACAGGCAGCCAAATGCCTGCGATTGAGTTGCATGCTCCATTAGCTCTACTCTTGCTATGCTATTCAATTATGAGGGCCTGCAGGTTATGGCTCGATAGCGATAATTAGAAGCCATGCTGTCGGGCTTGAACATGAAGGCCATAACTCCTGCGATCAAAACAACCAATGGAAGCAGAGATCGTCATCATGACATCAATGTCATCCAACCTCCAAGCCTGTAGGGCTTTGAAGCACGTAGGACTTAGAACAATGGAGGTGGAAACCCTGCTGCAGGGTCCCCATATAAACCCCATGATGAAGGGGTCCCGACGGGACCCCCGCAAGGTCCCCACATCAACCCCTTGCTGCAGGAGTCCCGATTGTGACCCCTGTAGCATTTAAAATGTCAATCTTCCGGCTGTGGGGCCTTAATGGGCCCGCAGCACACAACAGAGCAATCCCGGCCGTGGGGGTACTGTAAGTTGCATCTAATGTTAACCCCCCCCCCCCACACACACAGCATTTAAAATGTACATTTCCTGCAGTGTAGGTCCTTACAGGACCATAAACGTCCTTAAAGGTCCTGAAAGGATTTTAAAGGCGATTAAAGGACCCGTGCTACAATTCCAATTAACCCCATCACTCATGGGGCTCCATACAGAGCCCTGTGAGCTCATAATTAACCCCATCAGTCCCATAAGGGTCTATACAGACTTTTATGGGACTATAATTAACCCTCACATTAACACTAAAAGTGCCATGAGGGTGTAGTGTTTATTTTTTTATTTACAGTAGTGTTTATTTTATTTTTTTCTGTAGTTAGTGGTTTTCTTGTTTTTGTAATTAGCAGGGTTTTGTTATTGGTGGTGTAGGGTTTAAAAGGATAGGATAGGGTAGAGGGGGGTTAATAGGAAAGGGGTTTACTGTGTCCACTTAGAATTTAATAGGTACAGTTAGGGTTACATAGATTGTTAATCTTCTCTAAGAGTGATCTTTAATATAAAATAATCTTAATTCTAAGTGGACTATGCTCTTTAAGTTGCACTTGACACAAACTCCAGCACATTTTGGAACATTATGTCATGCACCACATGGGGCTTTTGTAAACTTGTGTTAATTAGGCATAAAAATAATCAAAACAATTAATTTTACTTTTTTCCCCAAACTTCAGATATTTCATTATCTTCATCTCAACATCAAAAACCTGATAGTAAGAAAAAATAAGAATACACATATATAGTGATAGAGAATATCTAGATGTGGAAGGAAAGTTGGCATAAAATATATGTTTTCTTAAGTTTCAAGTTTCATGGTCTGTTTGTATCTTCAACCTCAAGTTTCTTGCCTTCTATCTGTACTGCTATAGAGAGTGGTCAGCAACAATGTACAAACATTTTATTTAATAAAAACGCTGAAGATAAGGAATATACCTGAAGGGAAAACCACCTGACCAAACAGTAGTGATATATCAGGCCATCCAGCTGTGGGCAATCTATTTTACATTATTTTAACTATTGATGTGTTGATTCTCTTTTAATTTCATAACTTCAAAGCATGTCCTTAGTCTTATATGATTCTGCACTACTGAGCCTCACCACTGGAATCCATTATGCCTCTTGGCCTATGCTCAAGGATATTTCTTTGTTCACACTCAGTGTCCTTTCTTGCCTCAAGTCATTTACTCATTGACTTCTCTTATCAGTCTCTTCTCAGCACTTGACAATCTATTGACTCTCTCTCCTTGTCTTCAAGGCTGACTTGAAAAAAATAGGATTTCAATAGCAGTGAAGCACTAATCATTGCACATTTATTCTTGTAATATACGCACAGCAATTTGCCTTAGGGCAGGTGCTCTGCTAATTTCTGCATAACTAATATGTTGATCCTTTCAGGTTTTAAAATGTCACGTTTATAGAGTCTTGACTAACAAAACCAAATTTATAGAGGATTGCGCTACATGGAACAGTATACTTCCTGTGGCTATTTAATAAAAAACATAGCATGATATTAAAAAATCCTTTGTCTCAGCATATTTCTATTATTTCAGTTTGATGACCTTTGGAATACAATAGTTGTTTGTTTTTGCTAACTGCAATTCTTGTTGTTTGTGTCACTTAAAGGGTCACTGTGGTCAAACATTTAAAATAGCCCCTTTTAAAGAGCTACACTTAAAAATAGGAAACTTGTTTTTATAATGTTAGAAAACTAATAATACAGCCTCTAATTAATTTATTTTATTTTTTTTGCTCAAGAATATCCCTGTATTTAGCACCATCCATCTTTCCCTCAACTCCAAGTCCAAGTCCCGGCTGCTGAAAAACATCCCCACAGCATGATGCTGCCACCACCATGATTCACTGGGGATGGTGTTCTTTGCGTGATGTGATGTGTTGGGTTTGCGCCAGACATATTGTTTTCTGTGATGGCTGAAAAGTTCAATTTTAGTTATCATAGATTTGATGGTGCCCCTGGGGATCATCAAAGATTTGGATATTTTTTCATAACTTAACCCTGACTTGTACTTCTCAACAACATTGTCCCTTACTTGTTTGGAGAGTTCCTTGGTCTTCGTGGCAGTGTTTGGTTAGTGGTACCTCTTGCTTAGGTGTTGCAGCCTCTGGGGCCTTTCAAAAGGTGTGTATATGTAATGACAGATCATGTGACACTTAGATTGCACACAGGTGGACATCATTTCACTAATTGTGTAATTGGTTGCACCAGAGCTTTTTAAGGGCTACATAACAAAGGGGGTGAATACATACACACATGCCAATTTTTTTTTTTTATAGTTTTATGTATATATTTTTCTCATTTTACTTCACCAACTTAGACTATTGTGTTCTGATCCATCACATGAGGTTCAGATTAACAAAACATTGAACGTAAGGCTGTAATGTAACAAAATAGGTAAAAGGTCAAGGGGGGTGAATACTTTTGCAAGGCACTGTACACTGACACACCCTGATGAATAAGCTGCATAAAATAGCTTTATAAAGAAAATGGAAGTCTGCAATAAAGAATAATTCTATAAAAACAGGAAACATTTAACTCAATTCTTCACTATATTAGTGAAAGAAATTAAAATATTTGTTTTGGTCATTTTACTAATTTGCCTCTTGAAGAAAGAGACAAAATAGATTTATTTAGTTAACACGATTCAATGGGATGAATGAGGCTAACAACTTTTCTGTATTTTATTACATTTTTTGGACTAGTTTGTAATATTATTAGCAGAGAACAACAGTTTGGCTATTTTTTAAGAACCATAAGAATTGTTAATTTTTTTTGCCCTCTTTTTCTGGATTTATGTGAATAAATTTTTTTTTTTATATTTGTGAGTATTACATTAAATTAAGTGACCTTGTGCCCATTTTTCTCTGTTTGAAGTAAATCAAAGTACATATTGACAATGAAGATGTGACCTTTTTCTTTTAATTGTTACTATAAGATTTATAATCTTGGGTGCTATTAACATTAATCATTTTGGTGACTTGGTTATTTATTCGCTGGGCTTGGATCATTACTATCTGAAAAAAGGATGTCAAGGACCCCTTTTCCAGTTCCTAGATCTTATCCCATTGAGCCACCATAAAGGACAGCCTGCTTGGCTCCAGCCACTGGACTATGTGCATAGACACCACCATTCTATTGTAATCTGTTTTGTTCCATTGATTGCAAGATAACGTTAATTTACTCTATTTGAGATCTGGACCACTAGACATGGCATTATGTGTATTTGGAGGTTGGCCTATTGTTCATAGGTGTCATACAGGATGCCCGGATGCCAGACTAATACACCCCATGTGGAGTCAATCTCCTGTGTTTGTATGCTACTCCCTGTCATTATTGTTTGTATACACCACCCCTCAGTATCCAACCCCTATAAATATGGTTGACTTTCCAAAAATAAATTTGGTCACTGCTGAGACATATAAAATTGGTATGTTCTCTTATTTGCTCCTGGTGGTTGCAATACTGATCCTATCTCCACCCTACAAGTAACTTGTCCTGGTCACTACCACAGGAAGGTTACTGAGATTCCTGACAGTGCTGTTTCCTGATGTAAATACTCTGACTAATACAGAAGCCAGATAGTAGGGTGCTGGTGCCAAGATTTCCAAGAACCCAACGGTCCTTGTGGGTAGTTAACTTGAAGTCTATAGCAGGGGGCACTGGGCAGTAATAGTCCATACCCCTGGATTGTCACAACAGGATTTATAAGGAGACTATATGTATAACTTTATTCATTGGTAATACCTTTATACTTGGTAATTGCTATATTAGATGTCTTTTAATGACTTAATTTATCTTATATGATTTTAGTCTTAGATAAACTAGGACTTTTCTTTATGTCTGTTGAGTCTAGTAAGCCTTTAATATGGTGCTACAACACATCTAAAAGTATTATTTAGCCAGCACGCCCCAGCATAGACGGAGTCTTTAACATGGTGGTATAATATATCTAGGACGTCCTTAAAAGGCGGGTATTATCAATTCAGACGTGCCCCTCAGTGGGAGGAGCCTAAGGTTTAAATAATTGGATGCAGATACCAATAAATGATGACAACTTTGAGAAAGATCTCTAAACAAAACACGTCAGTGGGCTAATTCGGCAACGTTCTACATTGAGTAATACATATCATTATGTTCCAATATCATGCCAATCTTACTTAATCACTATATAGCATTTTTTTCCCTATATTTCGGATGGGAGACGTTACTTTACAGGAGGCTGTCTAATCCAGGGGTTCTTAACCGGGGGTATCCATACCCCTTGGGGATATCGGAGCAAAATGCTGGGGGTATGGAACTCGATTTCTGGGTACTGGTATTTATTTTTATTAAATGTATTTTTTATTTTTTATTTTGTTTGTATATTTGTCTTTTGTCATTTTTTAATTTTTATTTTTTAAATAAATATGATAAAGTTATCAGTGCTTATGATTTTATTTCATGTTCTCTTCCTAGCTATTAATATCTAAAGTACAGTACATTCAAGCTGTTGACATATTTGGAAGTCATACTGGCAACTAATATAAGGAATGGTGCTGATTATTTCGACAATCAAGTTAAGGGGTTTAAGTCAAGTTAATATCAACTTTTGCTGGCCATGCTGATCTGCCCACCCGCCTTACCAACTGCACTGCTTGCTTGAAGGAAGGGTATTTTACTGATGACAACTACTTGCTAATGCCATCATTTAACGATGAACCCTTTGGAAAAGATAAGTGATAAATTTACCTAACCTCCCCAACCTACCTTCTTTGGCACTAAACCCAGCGATAAATTCTTAGATTTTCAATTGGAACAGAATTGAAAGGCCTCGCCATTCTACCCTTATCCACCACAGCTAGCAGCTTACTAAGGACAACCTCTGGAATTTCCCTAGCAGATTTTAGATTACTAGGACATCCCCCCCCATGTACTTAGCATCTGATGGAATAATAAAACCTTCTGAAAACCCAGAAAATAACAACAAAGCATCCTTTGCCATATCCACACGCCTAGCATACAACTCTAACCCCCCCACATCCTTTCTAGTACTACTGGCGCCATTCCCTTTTTCAGCTTACTCTCTTTTTGGACTTAAGCCTCTTAAAGCAGCAAAAAAGCTGATGCACTTTGCTGCAATCAGAGCATTCATGCCTAAAATTGCAAGAAGAACCCTATTTGCCGGAGATCTCATCGAAAGCGAAGAAAAAAACCTTTTTCCCTGCCACAGTTCCCATGGGCTTTTGAACTGAACTAACTGATGGACGTAAAGGGGTAACAATCTTAAGCCAACTCCCCAAATCCATGTTGTCCCACCTGCATATCAGGTCTTACAGCCATCTTTTGTCTAAACTTCTCATCGTACGCCCACCAAGCTCACCTCACATAAGTACGATGAATCCCCTCAATCTCGCCTAAGTAACAGAATAAAGACGAATACTGTTCTTGGAATCTTTCGCCCATTATACTAGCAAAAATAGCATAAGCTTGGAGCCAGTTACAAAGTTACATATGACCTTTTAAGATCTCCTCTGATCTGTAATATGAGGATTAGTTGTTAATTGATCCAGAGGAAGGCAAACATAAAACCCCCAGTGAAACTTTGCCGATTGTCTCAAAAGGGAAAAAAATGAATTTCTTCCTGACCCCAGATACTGGAGATTGAATTTCTCCCTGGATCAATACTCTCTCTCTAATTAACCAGGATAACCCTGAATGCCCTTTTTAATTAAAAAATATATCCAATCCATTTGTAAAGTTATCTACTGAATCCACTGCCACCGCCTCCCTTGGTAGAGAATTCCATAGATTAACCACTGTGAAGAAACCTCTTTTTTTCCTTAATGTAGAATATTTTTAGTTCTAACCTCACTGGATAACCTCTTCTCAGTTGAAAACCTCTTGGCACAAAAAGCTCCCTTGACAATTTTTTATACTGACCCTGGATGTATTTATATAGGGTAATCATATCCCCTCTTAGATGCCTTTAAGTTTAATTTCTTCATAACTTAGCCCCTCCATTCCCCTTATTAGTTTTGTAGCTCTTCTCTGTACTTTTTCCAGTTCTAAAATGTCATTCTTATGAATTGGTGCCCAAAACTGTACTCCATATTCCAAATGAGGGCGTACTAGGGATTTGTATAGTGGCAGAATTATATCTGCCTCCCTGCTAATAGTTTATTTGCCTTTGCAGCTGCTGCTTGGCATTGAGAACTGTTACGTAGGTGGTTGTCCACTTCCAAACCCCTTTCAATATCAGATACCCCTAGATTTGCTTCATTAAGTTTATAGATTGCATGGTTATTTTTCCTTACCAGATGCATAACCTTACATTTATTCGTATTAAATCTCATCTGCCATTTAATTGCCAATTTCTCTAATTTATGCAAATCCCTTTTGAGGGAAAGTACGTCATTTTCTGATTTAATTAACTTGCACAACTTTGTGTCATCAGCAAAAATGGAGTCACCGGATTCCAATCCAACTTCCAAGTCATTAATAAATATGTTAAAAAGGAGGGGACCTAATACGGAACCCTGAGGAACCCCACTTACCACATTAGTCCAAACCAAGTATGTTCCATTTACAACAACCCTTTGCTTCCTGTCTTTTAGCTAGCTCTCAATCCATAAGCAAATATTTATGGCAATCCCTGTATCCCTTAGTTTGCTCAATAGTTTCCGATGTGGCACTGTATCAAAAGCCTTTGCAAAATCCAAATAGACTAACTACATCCACTGAATTGCCTTGATTAAAGTTCCTACTAACCTCCTCATAGAAACTAATTAGGTTTGTTTGACATGACCTATCCTATAAATCCATGTTGGCTCCTACTTATAACCCTGTTTGAATAGACATATGCCTGTATATCATCCCTTTTTAACCCTTCTAAAAGCTTTCCCACTACGGCCGGGAGACTCACTGGTCTATGATTCCCTGGATTTGCTCTTGCTCCCTTCTTAAATATAGGTATCACCTCTGCCTTTCTCCGGGCATCTGGTAGAGACCCTGTGTCAAGTGAATCCTGAAAAATTAGATATAATGGTTTTGCTATTACAGAACCCAGTTCCCTCAGTACCCTTGGATGTATTCCATCAGGACCCGGGGCTTTATTGACATTTATTGTTTCCAACCTCTTTTGGATTTCTTCCTGCGTTAACCAGTTATTTGGTGAAGGTAGTGTAGCCCCATTATGGTACAGTGACCCAACCACTGGTACCTCCCTTGTATATACAGAAGAAAATAACCTATTTAGCTCATCTGCCTTTTCCTGGTCACTAATTGTCAGACGGCCTGTTTCACATTGTAATGCTCCTATAGATTCCTTCCTGGCCTTCTTCCCATTTATATACTTAAAAAATATTTTAGGGTTAGTCTTACTCTCTTTTGCAATTCATTTTTCATTTTCTATTTTAGCCAGTCTGATAGCCCTTTTGCAAGCCTTGTTGATTTCCTTGTACTCCCGTAAAGCAGTCTCTGTCCCCTCATTTTTGTATAAATTAAATGCCTGTTTTTTTACTCTGTATCTTGATCTTTAAATCATTGTTAAGCCATGTTGGATGTAATTTACTCATCTAACTTTTATTCCCACATGGTATATGCCGATGTGTATGTATATTTAGTAAGTTTTTAAATGTTGCCATTTATGTTCAGTATTTTTACCTGCCCGTTCTCTGTCCCAGTCAATACTTTGTATTGCTGCCCTTAGACCATTAAAATCTGCCCTTTTAAAATTAAGAGTTTTTGTTGTCCCCTTACAGTTTTGTTTTTTTAATTAAATCTCAAATGAGAGTGTGTTGTGTTCACTGTTTCCCAAAGGATGCCCTATTTGAACATTTGATACCATATCAGTATTATTTGTGATGACTAAATACAAGATGGCCTCATTTCTAGTAGGCTCTTGTAAAACCTGGGACAGATAATGATCCCTGAGTGTGCTCAAGAACCTGCTCCCTTTGCCCGCACTGCTTGTCTTATTTATCCAGTTTATTTCAGGGTAATTAAAATCTCCCATTATTAGAACTTGCTCTTGCTTAGATGCATTTCCCATCTGTAACAATAATTTTATTTCTTCACTTTCAATTATATTTGGAGGTTTATAGCATACTCCAAACAATATTCTTTTGGAATTTGCTGATCTACCCACAAACATTCAACTTTATCACTAGGTCCACCATAAATATCTTCTCTGACTATAGGCTTAAATTCAGGCTTACCATACAGACAAATCCCTCCTCCCCTTTTACCACTGCTCCTATCTTTAGTCAATAGGTTTTAACCATCCAGATTAACAGTCCAGTCATGAGATTCATCCCAGCATGTCTCGATAATGCCTATTAAATCCCATTTTTTGTTATTTGCCAAAAATTCTAGCTCTCCCATTTTTCTTGGCAAGCTTCTGGCATTAGTAAGCATACACCTTATGTTATGAGTTTGTAGTTTTGTGGTGCCTGGCACTATACTTGAATTACTTAGTAATGCCTCCCTATTGGCTATACAGTTGTCACGCTGTGCTGCCATGAAGCCATCCTGCCTCAGGAAAGCCGCCTCCCATCTCCGGGGACGGAATCATCTCGTAGGACAGCCTGCCCCTGATCCTGGTGCAGTCACCTGAGCTCCTTGCAGATCTTCTTGTTGTGCCTCCACCCGGATTGCCGTAACTGCATCCTGTAGCCATCCTTGCCCATGCGCAGCCACCTGGGCCCTCAATTGCGCAATTAGGGGATCCACGATAGGAGTCGCCATTACAATCTTCTCTTCTTGCTCCTCAACCCATGACTTGAAGTAGGCAATGCTGACAGAATCTTCCTACCCTGCTAACTCCACAACCAACCACTTTCGAGCCAATCCCTACCCTGCACTAAGTCCAGTCAACTGCCCTCTCCCCCTATTCTGTCTCCAGGGTCATTCTTACCAGAGGAATTAGTTCAATATAACCCAGGATATTTACTGTAATTGGCTTATACTCTTGCCCCTATTAAGGTGACATTACTTTACAATGACTTACTTTAGTACTATATAGTAGTCGACTACTATGTGTAGGATCCTGTGTTAGCTCTGTTGCACATTATTATTATTGTCTGATCATTGATTGTAGACACATAAAAATGTTCTATGTACTTATTAAGTCAGTGTTGGCACATGTATTTGAATAGCCA
Organism: Discoglossus pictus; assembly: GCA_027410445.1. Lineage (NCBI taxonomy): Eukaryota > Metazoa > Chordata > Amphibia > Anura > Alytidae > Discoglossus > Discoglossus pictus. Next base: position 220,485,347 of record CM050163.1, on the reverse strand, counting down.
ACCAAAAAGCTGACACTCTATATAAGACTCTTATGATTATGGATGTAATATATTATTTAACCTTTTTCATCACTCTCTTGTGTGAAGGTTTTTAACAGTCACATTTGCGCTGCTGTACAAACCATTTTAATTATAATTAATGAAAGCTAATTTTTATATTTTTGCATTTACTCTCCCTGCTTTTGGAAGTGCTTACTTAATATCCTCTCTGTTTCTCTTTTCAATTAAAATTCTGTTAATGCTGTATACTTATAGGGCAGCAGTAGGAGAGCGCACAGCACAGGGGAAGAGAATGCATGAGCTTGAGAAGTCCTCATGCTCCTCTAAGCTCTGTAATGTAATATGTATCATGGCTTCATAGAATGTAGAGAAGATAATTGAAAAGACTGGTAGGCAGCATTAAAAAAAAAGGTCTCTTATGGCTGGCATCCATAGTTCCTGAGCAGCAGAACCCAGCCCTGGTCTTACTAGATGTTCCAGAGAGAGATCAACCTGGCCTTTAAGGGGTTAATGATGCTGAGGTCCCTTTCCCCCTGACACCTGCACCCATCACACAGAGCAGGCTGCTTACTGCAAGGAGGCCTGCTAGGTAGTCTAAGCCCCCGTGAAGTTAAGCCTGAGAGAAATCCCAATGCCACATGGTGAGGATGAGGTCCCCAGCAGTAAATAAAGCTCCTGTGCTGCTACACAGAAGATGCAGAAAGGCAGTGCATAATAGGAATGCTGCAGCTGTGTGCAAAGTAGTGGTTGAGTGCATTTGTTTTACCAGAGCCAGAAGTGACATCCCTGGAGGAGCTGCTGGAGGCCTTCATTGCTGGACCCGGTGATCCAGATAAGTACAGGGCGTCACATCAGCTGACGTCTGATAATGAGGTCATTCTGATTAGGCAGGTAATAGAGGAAGGTCTGCAAATATTTTATCTGTGTCACAGGCCCAGAGACCAAAAGATGGTGCCAAAATGAGTAACTAGACCCTGGGAAGGGTACATCTATGGCCTTTGCTGGGAATAATGTTAGGATATATGGTACAGCAAGTGCAAGGAGACATAAACACAGGTTTGGTTTATTTGATCTCTCAGTGAAAAACTAATGTATTTCAAACAATTAAAAACTATTTCAACATGCTTTTAGTAGATTTTGACTTTGATGTGATCCAAATTGTGTTGATTTAAGTGGCACTTTAAGCATGAGTGCTTAGAGTGTGGTTACCCACACCCCCTCTTTAGGTGCTGGGCATTCGGACAGGGCAGTTGGAGGCAAGGGTGCCAATGTGATTAGGAAGGATGTTGCCGTGGCTAGAGAAAAATGCTAAGAGGCAGATTGGGACAAAAAAGCAACATTGTTGAAGGAAGACTTTCAGTTTGGTTTTATTATTTCCTTCAATTCATCCAGGGTGTGCCAACCTCCTTGGCTACTAGATCTTAAACTGAATTAACATTTCTCACCATTTTATAAGGGTAACATGAGAGATGAAGAAGGATATTAAGATATGGAGTGGGTTCCTGTACTCTTTTAATGGATGGTCCCTACTTCAGGCGGCTAGGGTGGATAATGAGAACCTTCAGTTTTACACATATGCATCGGGTTTGGAACTCACTTTAGAGACCAGTGGTGTGCTAAGAGCTTGCCAGAAGATTGGCAGTCTCAGGGGTTGTTAAAAGATCTTCCATTCTTGAAGTTATTTCCAAGTGTCGCTGTTCATTTGGGGAGATAACTTGAAGGATCAGCATTCAATGTTTAATTGTTAGGAATAAACACCCAACAATTAATATCGCAAAATGTAATTTCATATACTAGGGGTAGTGTAATTTGAATATCGTTGGATAACTACTTACCGTATATACTCGAGTATAAGCCGAGTTTTTCAGCCCTCTTTTTAAGACTAAAAAGGGCCCCCACGGCTTATACTCGAGTCACTCTCCCTCCCGTATCTCTCTAACCCCCCTGTGTCTCTCTAACCTCCCCCCGTGTCTCTCTAACCCCCCCGTGTCTCTCTAACCCCCCCGTGTCTCTCTACCCCCCGTATCTCTCTACCCCCCCCATGTCTCTTTCCCTCTCCCCTCCTCAACCTCAACCCCCTTCAACCTCCCCCCTCAATCCCCCTCAACCCCAACCCCCCTCCTCAATACCCCTCCTCAACCTAAACCCCCCTCAACCCCCCTCCTCAACCTAAACCCCCGTAAATACCGCACCCGGTATATGCTAATGACGCAGCGTGCATGTGACGTCACGGCATTAGCATATACCGGGTGCCGGTACCCAGTATATGCTAATGACGCGGCGTACATGTGACGTCATGGAGCAGAGTGACGTCAAGGAGCAGAGGCCGAAGCACAAGCAGGTAAGTGAGGGGAGACGGGGAGGTATTTAGGAAGGTTTAGGTTGAGGAGTGGGGTTGAGGAGGGGGGTTGGGGTTGAAGGGGGTTGAGGTTGAGGAGGGGGGTTGAGGTTAAGAAGGGAGGTTGAGGATGAGGATGGGGGGGTTGAGGAGGGGGTTGAGGAGGGAGGTCGAGGAGGGGATGAGGAGGGGGGTTGAGGGGGGGTTGAGGTTGAGGAGGGGGTTGAGGAGGGAGGATGAGGATGGAGGTTGAGGAGGGGGTTGAGGATGGGGGGGTTGAGGAGGGAGGTTGAGGAGGGGGGTTGGAGAGGGAGGTTGATGAGGGGGGTTGGGGGGTTGATGAGGGGGGTTGAGGAGGGGGGTTGAGGAGGGGTGTTGAGGAGGGAGGATGAGGAGGGAGGATGAGGAGGGAGGTTGAGGATGAGGAAGGAGGTTGAGGATGAGAAGGGAGGTTGAGGAGGAGGGGTTGAGGAGGGGGGTTGAGGGTGATGAGGGGGGTTGAGGATGGGGGGTTGAGGAGAGAGGATGAGGATGGGGGGTTGAGGATGGAGGTTGAGGAGGGGGTTGAGGATGGGGGGGTTGAGGAGGGAGGTTGAGGAGGGGGGTTGGGGAGGGAGGTTGATGAGGGGGGTTGGGGGGTTGATGAGGGGGGTTGAGGAGGGGGGTTGAGGAGGGGTGTTGAGGAGGGAGGATGAGGAGGGAGGATGAGGAGGGAGGTTGAGGATGAGGAAGGAGGTTAAGGATGAGGAGGGAGGTTGAGGAGGAGGGGTTGAGGAGAGGGGTTGAGGGTGATGAGGGGGGTTGAGGATGGTGGGTTGAGGAGAGAGGATGAGGATGGGGGGGTTGAGGATGGAGGTTGAGAGGGGGGGGTGAGGAGGGGCGTTGAGGGGGTTTGAGGTTGAGGAGGGTTGAGGTTGAGGAGGGGGTTGAGGAGGGAGGATGAGGATGGGGGGGTTGAGGAGGGAGGTTGAGGAAGGGGTTGAGGATGGGGGGGTTGAGGAGGGAGAATAAGGAGGGAGGTTGAGGAGGAGGGGTTGAGGAGGGGGGTTGAGCATGGGGGTTGAGGTTGAGGAGGGGGGTTGAGGTTGAGGAGAGGGTTGAGGATGGGGGTTTGAGGAGGGGGGGTTGAGCAGAGAGGATGAGGATGGGGGTTGAGGAGGGGGGGTTGAGGAGGGGGTTTGAGGAGGGAGGATGAGGATGAGGAGGATGGTTGAGGAGGGGTTTGAGGATGAGGAGGGAGGTTGAGGATGAGAAGGGAGGTTGAGGATGAGGAGGGAGGTTGAGAATGAGGAGGGGGTTGAGGATGATGAGGGAGGTTGAGGATGAGAAGGGAGGTTGAGGAGGGTGATAAGGGAGGGGAGAAGAGACACAGGGAAGGGAGAGGGGAGAATAGACATGGAGAGAGAGGGGGACACAAGGGGGGGACACAGAGGGCACAAGGGGGACACAGGGGGCAGCATATTTCCCACCCTCGGCTTATACTTGAGTCACTCATTTTACCCAGTATTTTGTGGTAAAATGGGTGCCTCGGCTTATACTCGGGTAGGCTTATACTCGACTATATACGGTATATGGAAATAGGGTAGATCACCACTAAAAGTGTTGTGAAAGACCAGAGGGCTAAACAATTATATATAAAAACGTAACTTTTATTTAATTATGTTAAAAGGATTCATATATAAAAAATAAACTATGACTCACTTAAAATATAAAATTAGTGAAACAATGGAGATTGAGAAAGACATCTTGAAGGGAAAGTAATGTATTCTTACAACATTGTGAGTATAGATGCACATACTCCAAACAAAATTATTAGTGCCTTTGTTAGTCGATTTTACCTAATTTTACATGTTTATATCATAAAGATCTAAATCAACATAATATATTTTGTTGTACACATAGAAACTACATATAGTTTTAATCTTGCACATAAATTGTGTAGTTCGTAGAACTGGTTTAACTTTATCAGATACACTGAGTAATATATCGACACTAATGGTCAAGGCAAACATATAGATGGCTATGTCAAATATAATATCTTAAAATGATCTCTCAGTCCAATATGGTAATTAGAGATATGGTGTTTGATAATAGTTCTTATGGAGTATTAGAGCAATATCATCCTGTTTGTGCTGCAAAGCAGCCTAGAATATGTAGTGAGGCACCATGTTAGAAGGTGATATGTGTCTCTCTGTGCAGCACATCCACACTTGATTACTACTGTGACTGATGTTTTTTTTTCATTCCTCTCTCTCGTTTGGCAGAGCAAAGCAGCAGCTGAGTCTGTTTGTGTCATTATCAGCCTGCAGATTATCCATTCTCTTCATCAAATACTGCTGTTGATGTTTTTTTTCCTATCCCTCTCTCACTCTCTTTCACTCACCCACTTACTCATCTTTCACTCTCTCTCTCTCATTCACACTGGTGACAACTGCAGCTCTCTCACACACAGAACAGCTCTGTCTGCGTGGATCTCTGGTGATGGGGTGGGGCTGGGAGCACAGCAGAGAGCAGGAAGCAGGTGGATGGGTCACATCCCAGTAGTCTCTTTGGGGTGGACATCAGTGCTCTCCTATTGGCAGAGGAAGACACAGCAGGTGAATAATGGGTTAAAATCCCCAAATGTTGCATTAGGGATATTGAAGAGTGATAAAGTCTCTTACACATGGAGCATTATTATCACAGCGGTGGGAGGGAGTGCTTGCCCACATTAATTTGGGTTAAGTATATCCACAGCTGAGCACAGTGGAAGAAAAAGGGGTTTTGATCCTGCCTAGGAACAGGGATTTAGTTTTAAATAGCTTTGTGGGTATATGAAGTGGTATGGGTCAATATATATATATATATATATATATATATATATATATATATATATATATATATATATATCCCTACTCAGTTTCCCAGAATGCAGTTTAATAACAGTTTAATCTTGAGCTGAGCTGGAAACAGTTTTTTTAAAGGGATTATGAATGTATCTAATGGAGGAGAATCAGTAATGTGTGAAAAAATGTTTGCATGAAATAATACCAAAATATACATTTAAACACTCACCTTGAAGTCAGCTGAATTTCTTGCATTTGCAAACAGTTGGCTTTCAAAGTTGACAATCCAATCTCTTCTAAAATTAGCATAACAGTCATATTCATATTTGACCAATCACAGGCAGCATGGTATCCATTTTGTTTTGGAATGATTTGTTTTGGCCAATTAGGTTAGCTGAAACTCTTGAATTGACTCTGGTTTCCTGTCTGCAGGGCAAAGCAGCATGGGATATGTAGCAAAGCAGCTGGGAAATGTAGTGTATCACTGTGGAGGGCTTCTATCACTCTTTTGCCCACCAAATTAAATGATTGTTGTAGTGAACTACCTACTCATAAGGTCCACAACAGAAGCTGGGATCCCGACCCACTCTGATGATAAGTAAGCTTGTAACAGATGTACGTGGATAGGATTCCCAGCTTGTGTATAATCCAACCTTGGCTTTGCATAAAAACTGTGTAATGCAGCTGGCATAAGCTTAAAGGAAGCCATGTTTATAATGGTTTATGGATTGAAGAGCAAGGCATTTGTGGGCACATTTGCATGTCCCTGCTCAGCTTCCCAGAATGCAGTTTAAAAACTGTTTTTCTCGCAATCTTGAGCTGGAAACAGTTTTTTAACTTGTTTTAGACATTCAAATGTGAACACAGATATACTATTTTTTTATTATATATATAGGTATAGGGCAGCAGTTGGAGGGAGCACAGCACAGTGGAGAGGAGCATATGAGTGTGAGAAATCATATTCTCCCTCCTTGCAAAAAGTTTTTTTTTGGACAAATGTGTTTGAAATATTGAAGGGGGTTAAAGACTGTCACGGTTTGTCACAGGGGGTGGATGGGAGTGCTTGCCCACATTAACTTACTACTGCATTACTTATTCTCTAGGGGCACGTAGTCCCCTCAGAGGTGAAGCTGATTATATGTGGGTGGGCAAGCACTGTCGGGTTTGGTTATGTATATAGTTGTTATATATATACTAGCGACTTGCTCGTCAAAAATGACGGGGCAATAACATTTGAAGCCATGGCAATAATGTTTGCCACACAATGTAAAGCTTTTTCTACTCTGATGACCTTCAGCGGTCTTTAGCTCATCGCGAGACCCTCCCCTCTACTTTACGGACCTCGTGATGAACACCTTCGGCGCTCACCGTGAGCACTGCAATGATCGGTCATTGCAGACATCGTCCAACCCGCCACTTTCGTGCCTCGTGCTGAGCGCCTTGGGCGCTCATTGCAAGGTATGCAATGAGCACCTTCTGCGCTAATTGTGGGCCTCTCCCCACTCTCTGACCCCTGCAGATGTGCCCACTCTCTCCCCACTCTCTGACCCCTGCAGATGTGCCCACTCTCTCCCCACTCTCTGACCCCTGCAAATGTGCCCATTCTAATATTAGTGACAATGGAGTTACAATTTTAATGATCCCTGGGTGTCCATCAATTTGTATTCCTGATGAAGTTGTTAATATTCAGGGCTGCAAAGCTTATAATATACCTCCTCTGTATATATAAAGAAACACAATGAAGGAGGCGTAATTCTGTAGAGGGAGAAAAAACTGCTTTGAAGCAGGTTTCAAGGGAGCTTATTAACCTCATTAGAAAACTGAAAGAAATTTCCCCAGCAATGGTAATAGCCTTTTCATATTATATTACATACTTCATATTCATATAATATATTTCCCTTTTGTCTGTGCAAAGGTTCATGAAGTCACCTGGGTATCTAAATGAAAAGACGACCAAAGGTTCATTGAACAAATAGTGAATTCAATTTAATGAAAAGCAATAAAACAGTAAGGAATTGTTTAAGTCGATATGTAAAAAGAAAGCCAGAATTGCTAATACTAAGGAAATTAGCAAAACAGAATAGTTTAGCAACTAATTGCATTTTCTTAATATTTTGTGAATAAAACAATCAAATCTAGGCAGACTACTGTACAATGAAAAAATATATGTTTGAAAAACTTAAATCTGACTTAAACCAAAATCTAGCAGGAAAAAGTCTGAAGCTAGTATTTAATTTAAAAAATGTTCATGCCTCTGCTGGATCCTGGAGGCATCCATATTAATTTGATGGAAGCTGTGTGGTGTTAACATTTCTGGGGATAAGGGTTTGCATTTATTGATGCAAGATGTCTACTTCTAGACCTGTGAGGGGAAGGAGTATGGTGTCACATGCATTCAAATCCAATTATCTAACAAATACTCCTGTCTTCTTACTTATCCCTCCTTTCCTTCCCTCCTCACACTGATAAACAAAAATACAAATACATACTCATGATGCAGCTCTCAGAAAGTGATGTAAGAAAAGACTAACTGAATTCCTCTACTCCTAAAGTCTTCAAAATTCTGATTTCCTCTCAAATGTTTTAAGTTCATGGCTAACACGGGTTTTAATGTTGTGATATACTTAAAAAATGTGCCATTTTCTGAATTACAGTATTCCATTAAAATGCTAATGTGGAAATGTAAATACTGTTCAATGTGTGGAGTGGTTAGGACCTGATTCACATTTCTGGTACATTAGATCACAGGATCTTCATCCACCATCCTCCTATATGTTTTCCTTCCATTCTGGTAATGATGATGTCACCATGTTTATACTGGCTGCCACCCACACTCAAAACCCTGTATAACAATAGGGATGTAAATTTGCCATGCATGACCTACAAGTATCATTATATATATTGTACTTAATTCCACCCATGAAATCTTTATTTTGTACTAGTCAGGTGCTTTGGTGGTGAAGGTCTACACTGCATTCTCATATGAAGTCCACAGTTGGTGTACAATGGAAATGTATTCTAGGTGTTTAGGATAGTCATAGGACCAGATCAGAGGGATGTGATGAGAGTGATTATAGCACCTTACAACCTTGAGATCTAGAAAGGTGAGGGTCGAATCAGACCTATTGTCCTCTTTATGCATTCACAGCATTGATGTTCCAAGTGACCTGCACCGGGTGTTGGTGCTCTTCTCTCTCACCTCCCCTACTTTTTGTCCTTTTACAAATGGACTGTACATATTGATAACAAACTGTGGACACCCTGAAAGGTTCATTTGCAGACATCCCTTGCTTGATCATGGTGAGAGGATCACTAGTGGTGGTTGGAGGCTGACAGGAAGCCAGGGGGTTGTTGTTGTCAGCAATGGGATCAGCATTGCAACAGACAGAACCCAAGGCCAACAGACAAGGAGACTGCAAGTATGTTTGCATCCCAAAGTGAGTACATGGATGAAGTGCTACAGAGTTACCTACTCCAGACAGCTAGACTGGGGTCCACAGGAACTGACTAGGCCAAATAGAAGCTGCTGTTCACCATTCGGGGTCAACCCTTCACAGAATGCTATCAGACTCTTTTCCAGAACATACACATACGCTTGTCTCCCCTGAGGAAATGAGCCAAGAGAGAGCAGAGTGATAGGAGATCCAACCAGAAGAATGCCTTCGGGGGTCAGATCAATGTTCTGTTAAACCAGAGAAAAGGGATCCTAGAAGAATGCCCAGAAGATGTTGAGGACTGGTTGGTGGCTCTGCTCAATGATTAGGTGGATCTAGGACATAGGTGCAATGCTCTGCTCTCACCAGAGATGGTAAAGCAATGGGCGTCTTGTTACCGGTTAGAAGAACAGTAGTCACTTCAACACAGTCCTAATTTTGGTACCAACCCCCAAAAAGGTGGTCTCTGATGTGCAGAGTTGGAGATGGTGGAGGGCACCCCACTTCTGAAGAAGTAAAGGAACTGTGTCCCGTAGCACTGCACATATCCCATAGCACTGTACAGGGGTTAAGTATAAAAAAAATATGAAAATACAATATTAAACATGCCAAAAAGTATAGGGCCCTGTTTTATTTTTTTTAATAATCTTTTATTTAAGCTTTATCAAAATTTTACAAAACAGAGATATCCTCCCATTTTCATTTAATACAGAATTTTTATCACACCCTCTCATGAATATTCCTCATAATAATTCTAAAATTTCTAGCCTCCAAAAGGTTATAGGTTCATAAAATGGTAATATATCCAAAGACACAAAAATAATAATAATAATAATAATAATAATAATAATAATAATAATAATAAAATAAACTTAGGACTAAATATAGTTATATAGACATAAGATGTGGTACGTAACACCTGCTAATTATATAAATGTATCAAAAAAGGAAAAAATAGGGATAACCTTTATTTCTAGCTGACCTATAGCGGGCTTGCAATAATACAATTTTTTCTTTTTAAAATGCCCTATATATTCCATGTTTGAAACTTCTCTAGATATAATCCAGTGACACTGGTGCTCTCTATTTCTAAGAGTGATATAAATTAGTACAGGTTTGAATCTAAACCTAAAATGTGTGCTGGTATGTGCACTGAATGTGTATTGTTGATGCTTGATACTCTAAGTGAGATAGCAAAAACTATCCCTAGATATCTAATACACTTGGGGCCCTATTAAATTATCCCACGTAGTTCTCTCGGTGCTCGCAAAAGGCAATTTTTCTGCTGTGTGTGAGCCTGCTTTGCGATATGACTACGAAAAAGTGGCCGAGAATAGGCTCTGAGAGAGCTACGTCGTCACACGCAGCCTTAAATCTACGCATGATAATCGCATTTCGTAAAAATCCCTACGGGCACAAAAAGTGCCCGCATGGGATCCTAAAGCCTCTACGTGCTGCCTCGGAGCAGCCCAAGACAGCCGTGTGAGGCTCCCCCCTGCTCCCTATGCACATCCCCATGCTGCAGGGGTCTCTATCGGGACCCCTGCAGCACCCCCACATTAACCCCTTGCAGCGGGGGTCCCCGATCGGCACCGATCAGACCCCCGCTGCATTTAAAAGTTTTAAATTCCCCGCCGGGGCTCCTTAAAGGTGCCGCTGCACACTAATTGCCAATCCTGGCCGCGGCCCAAAAAATTAACCCCCCTCTATGCTGGGGGTCCCCATCGGGACCCCCGAAGTGTCCCCACATAAACCCCTTGCAGGGGGGGTCCCCGATCTGCATAGATCAGTCCCCCGCTGCATTTAAAAGTTTTAAATTCCCCACCACGGCTCCTTATAGGGGCCGCGGCACACTATTACACGATCTCGGCCGCGGCACCTACAATTAACCCCCCTCTATGCTGGGGGACCCCATCGGGACCCCCGAAGTGTCCCCCGCATAAACCCCTTGCAGGGGGGGTCCCTGATCTGCATAGATCCGGCCCCCCGCTGCATTTAAAAGTTTTAAATTCCCCGCCGCAGCTCCTTATAGGGGCCACGGCACACTATTACACAATCCCGGCCGCGGCACCTACAATTAACCCTCCTCTATGCTGGGGGTCACCATCAGGACCCCCGAAGTGTACCCACATAAACCCCTTGCTGCAGGGGTCCATAGGGACCCCCGCAGCACTCCCACATTATCCCCCTGCGGCGGGGGTCCCCGATCGGCACCGATCGTGACCCTGCTGCATTTCAATTTTACATTTCCCGCCTCGCGGGTCCTTAAAGGACCGTAAAGGTCCTGAAAGGACTCGCACTAAAAATATTAATCCCAGGCAACTATAATTAACCCTATAACTCATGAAGGTCAATACAGACCCCCATAAGGCCTTAATTAACCCTATAACTCATGAAGGTCAATACAGACCCCCATAAGGCCTAATTAACCCTATAACTCATGGTGATCAATACAGACCCCCATAAGGCCTTAATTAACCCTATAACTCATGAAGGTCAATACAGACCCCCATAAGGCCTTAATTAACCCTATAACTCATGGTGGTCAATACTGACCCCCATAAGGCCTTAATTAACCCTGTCACTCATGAAGGTCAATACAGACCCCCATAAGGCCTTAATTAACCCTGTCACTCATGAAGGTCAATACAGACCCCCATAAGGCCTTAATTAACCCCGTCACTCGTGAAGGTCAATACAGACCCCCATAAGCCTCTATTTAACCCCACCAGTCCCATAAGGGTATATTATGACCAGTATGGGCCTGTTACAACCCAACATTAACCACATAAGTGCCATGACGGTCCTCAAGGACCATCATGACACTAACTACAAACACTACACTATAACCCCCAATAAACCTTTTAATCTAAACTAACACCCCTCTACACTAATCTATTAACACTTACACTACCTACCCCCTAAAAAACCTCCCCACCACTCCAATTACAAAAAATAAAAAAACCTACCTTACAAAAAATAAAAAAACCTACCTTACAGGAAAAAAAACCTACAGTACAGAAAAAAAAAAACTACAGTACAGAAAAAAAAACTACAGTACAGAAAAAAAACTTACAGTACAGAAAAAAAAACCTACAGTACAGAAAAAAAACAAATACATTACAATCCCCCCCCCCCACTACAGAAAATAACAAAATTACACACCTGAAAAGGAAAGACAGATATACACAATACAATACATACATACAAATAATACATTACATACATTACATTACATATATTACATATAATACATTACATACATTACATATAATACATTACATTACATATATTACATTACATATATTACATATAATATATTACATATAATACATTACATACAATACATTACATTACATTACATATATTACATTACATATATTACATATAATACATTACATACAATACATTACATTACATATATTACATATAATATATTACATATAATACATTACATACAAAACATTACATATAATACATTACATATAATATATTACATATAATACAAATCAAATACTCCCTATCTATCTAACATACAATCTATTTAATATAAAATAAATCCTAACTATATCAAATACATCCCCCTATCTAATATACAATAAATCCTAACTACATACACAGACCCTAATTCTAAGCTAAAATAAAATAATTACAGTCCTAACTACATACACAGACCCTAATTCCAAGCTAAAATAATTACAGTCCTAACTACACAGACCCTAATTCTAAGCTAAAATAAAATAATTACAGTCCTAACTACACAGACCCTAATTCTAAGCTAAAATAAAATAATTAAGACCACTTACTTTTAAGATGTTGCTTCAGATCACTAACCCAGGGGTAAAACAAAACAAAATAATTAGTACAAAACATTAACATGAAATAAATAAACATTATATACATTCTAAATATTCTACTCACCTTTCCAGCATGTCCCGTCATTGTTCAGCTCTTCCGGCGCGGCCCTGTTAAAAAAACACAATACATTAATACATTAATACAATATACAAACAAGAAATAAAATAAACATATAAACATCTAAATATACATTTAACTTACCTACCCCCAATGTCCCCAGCCTCCTCCCCTTCAGCCCCGGCTGGGCCCCGGAATCATCCGCGCTCTAAAAAAAAACAACAACAAAAAAAACTAACGTAGATCTGCACTCGCAGACCTCCCCGACGCTAATGAGCCTCCCGGAGTCTTTTCCTGGAGGAAATTTGCAATAGAAGTTTGTGATTGGCTGAAAAAGCTGTCTATCAATTTCAGCCAATCAGAAGTGGTCAATGTGTGAGCCAATCAGGATGGGATACACCCCAATATCCCACCCTGATTGGCTAAAGCACTTGTCAATCTTTATTGGAACCGATAACAAGACTCAGATGCCTTCAGCAAATCACTATGGGATACACCCCCACAGAGTGATTGGTAGAAGACATCTGCGCATCCTGATTGGCTCATACATTGACGACTTCTGATTGGCTGACAGCTTTTTCAGCCAATCAGAAGCTGCCATTGCCAATTTCCTCCCGGAAACGACTCCGGGAGGCTCATTAGCGTCGGGGAGGTCTGCGAGCGCAGATCTCCGTTAGTTTTTTTTTTTTAGAGCGGGGATGGTTCCGGGGCCCAGCCGGGGCTGAAGGGGAGGAGGCCGGGGACATCGCGGGTAGGTAAGTTAAATGTATATTTAGATGTTTATATGTTTATTTTATTTCTTGTTTGTATATTGTATTAATGTATTAATGTATTGTGTTTTTTTAACAGGGCCGCGCCAGAAGAGCTGAACAATGACGGGACATGCTGGAAAGGTGAGTAGAATATTTAGAATGTATATAATGTTTATTTATTTCATGTTAATGTTTTGTACTAATTATTTTGTTTTGTTTTACCCCTAGGATAGTGATATGAAGCAATATCTTAAAGGTAAGTGGTCTTAATTATTTTATTTTAGCTTAGAATTAGGGTCGGTGTAGTTAGGACTGTAATTATTTTATTTTAGCTTAGAATTATGGTCTGTGTATGTAGTTAGGATTTATTGTATATTAGATAGATAGGGGGATGTATTTGATATAGTTAGGATTTATTTTATATTAAATAGATTGTATGTTAGATAGATAGGGAGTATTTGATTTGTATTTTATGTAATATATTATATGTAATGTAATGTAATGTATGTAATGTATTATATGTAATATATTATATGTAATATATTATATGTAATATATTATATGTAATATATGTAATGTAATGTATTGTATGTAATGTATTATATGTAATATATTAGATGTAATGTATTATATGTAATATATGTAATGTATGTAATGTATTATATGTATGTATGTATTGTATTGTGTATATCTGTCTTTCCTTTTCAGGTGTGTAATTTTTTTATTTTCTGTAGTGGGGGGGTTGTAATGTATTTGTTTTTTTCTGTACTGTAGTTTTTTTTTCTGTACTGTAGTTTTTTTTTTTCTGTAAGATAGTTTTTTTTTATTTTTGTAATTAGAGTGGTGGGGTGGTTTATTAGGGGGTAGGTAGTGTAGGTAGGTAGTGTAAGTGTTAATAGATTAATTTAGAGGGGGGTTAGTTTAGATTAAATGGTTTATTGGGGGTTATAGTGTAGTGTTTGTAGTTAGTGTCATGATGGTCCTTGAGGACCGTCATGGCACTTATGTAGTTAATGTTGGGTTGTAACAGGCCCATAATGGTCATAATATACCCTTATGGGACTGATGGAGTTAAATAGAGGCTTATGGGGGTCTGTATTGACCTTCATGAGTGACGGGGTTAATTAAGTGCTTATGGGGTCTGTATTGACCACCATGAGTTATAGGGTTAATTAAGGCCTTATGGGTGTCTGTATTGACCACCATGAGTTATAGGGTTAATTAAGGCCTTATGGGGGTCTGTATTGACCACCATGAGTGATGGGGTTAATTAAGGCCTTATGGGGCTCTGTATTGACCACCATGAGTAATAGGGTTAATTAAGGCCTTATGGGGGTCTGTATTGACCACCATGAGTTATAGGGTTAATTAAGGCCTTATGGGGGTCTGTATTGACCACCATAAGTGACGGGGTTAGTTAAGGCCTTATGGGGGTCTGTATTGACCACCATGAGTTATAGGGTTAATTAAGGCCTTATGGGGGTCTGTATTGACCTTTATGAGTTATAGGGTTAATTAAGGCCTTATGGGGGTCTGTATTGACCACCATGAGTTATAGGGTTAATTAAGGCCTTATGGGGGTCTGCATTGACCTTCATGAGTTATAGGGTTAATTATAGTTGCCTGGGGTTAATATTTTTAGTGCGAGTCCTTTCAGGACCTTTACGATCCTTTAAGGACCCGCGAGGCGGGAAATTTAAAATTTAAATGCAGCAGGGTCACGATCGGTCCCTATGAACCCCTACAGCAAGTGGTTTATATGGGGACACTTCGGGGTTCCTGATGGGGACCCCCAGCATAGAGGGGAGTTAATTGTAGGTGCCGCGGCCAGGATTGGGTAATAGTGTGCCGCGGACCCTTTAAGGAGCCGCGGCGGGGAATTTAAAACTTTTAAATGCAGCGGGGGACCTGATCTATGCAGATCGGGGACCCCCCGCTGCAATGGGTTAATGTGGGGACACTTGGGGGGTCCGATGGGGACCGATGGGGACCCCCAGCATAAAGGGAGGTCAATTTCAGGTGCCGCGGCCGGGGTTGCATAATAGTGTGCCGCGGGCCCTTTAAGTAGCCGCGGCGGGGAATTTAAAAGTATTAAATGCAGCAGGGGCCTGATCGGTGCCGATTGGGGACCCCCGCTGCAAGGGGTTAATGTGTGGGGGCTGCGGGGGTCCCTATGGACCCCTGCAGCAATGTGCTAATGTGAGGACACTTTGGGGGTCCCGATGGGGACCCCCGCATAGAGGGGGGGGTTAATTTTCGGTGCCGGGGGGGTTGTTGGAGTACCCCCCACGGCAGGGCTTATGTGGGGGACTGCCGCGGAGGTCCCGTTTAGGACCCCCGCAGCAATTGATGAGGAGTGGGAGCCTGCTGTAACGGATCTACTGGCACCCCGACCGGGTACCTCCGTTGATGGACGCGTCCTAGTTTGCGTCGAGGCCTACAAGCACCGCACCGGACACCACCACCACAGACTCCACAACCGCCGTAGCTTAACTGGAGCCTCACGAATAGCTGCTAGCAGCTGAACAGGAAAAGCACCCCAAGATGCTTACACACCTGGCAGTCAGTCTGTAACAGCATACCATGAATCCCCCCAAGAACGAGACATAAGCTCTGTGTTGAGGGTCAAGCAGTGAACTCTCTTCTTTATTGACAGGGGATCTCCTTTTATGCAATGGTGCCCTCTGAAGGGCTACACCCACATAATTATCACAACAGCCAATTATATACATGGTTCAACCCCCACGTCTCCTCCCCTCAGATAACAGGTAACACAATTAAAACAGACACAATTTTAACCACATTCTGGATGTACCCCCAAAACAGGGGGTACACCTTTAAGTCCAGCACTGTTTAATAGCTCTCACCCAGGGTAACAACATATTAAAAAATGGCATGAATCAGACCAGGGGTTCAAAAGTTAGTAAAAGTATCTTTTACACATAACACACAGACATTTCACATACCCCCCATAGTTGGCCACACAATACACATAGAGGGACAATAGGTGAGTCACACCTCCCTGAGGCTACCTGGCAACTGGGATACAATCAGACATTAATTAGATCATCCTTCTTTGTTCTTATCGGAGAATGAAAACACTTTATACAATAAACTTCCTTATCTGTAACAGGATTATCTCCCATGCCAAGGTCTGCACTAGTCTGGGCCAATATTCTGCAGAGCATAAACCAACATACATGCAGTATAATAGTAGGATCATATTTTAACCATAATAATCATAAAACAGGGTAAAACAGTGATGGGTTCCGTTACACACCTCCCCCGTGACCATAAGCCGGCATACACGGTCTGATCCCAATGGATCGGCCTGGGGATGTCCGGACAAAAGTATTTGTTGGTCAATTCTCTAGTTTGACAACCCATCAGCATTACTGCAATTCACATTTACTCACATTTCACATATCCCCAAATAGCTGGGATCTGAGCGCACAAAACTACCGAATAGCGCTCAGATCCTATTCACACAGTTCAATTGCCATGTAGCTAAAGTATTTCCCATAGTCTTTCATTATATGAAACGGGCTCCATGGCATAGCTATCTGTTATATCATGGTTCACACAGGGCAAGTACCGAATGACCCCCCTGTATGTAAAGGGCCAGAATGAGTGACATACACTCTGGTATGGCCGGATACTGTGTTTATAGGGCAATATGTCCCAGGGCCATAGTCGCAGGGCAGGAGGCTGGCAAACAGTCCTCTCCAAGACAAAGTGGCGAAGGGCACTAAGTCACACATCTCCCCTTTGGGGGGAAGTCTAACCAGGCACCTGACCTTCTGCCGGTCAGTGCCTCAGTTAGACGATCCACCAACCCACAATAAACCAGTGCTAGAGCAGCCCCCCCACAACAAACAGTTACGGCACCTGGATATTTCACTGTGGTGATGGGGCAACACGCTGAGGGGACTTGAGGGGCAGAGGCCAGCGGCACTCTGCCCTGATGCCAGCTCTTCTGCTGGTATAACCTGCAGGACATCCTGCTCTGTACAAGGGACAAAGGGAGGGCAGAGGCCGACTGCACTCTGCCCCGCTGTCAGCTCTTCTGCTGGGGTACTTGGGACATATTCCGGCTCAGTAGCCAGGGAAACGTGGGGGTCAGTGGGGTTTAACATTTCCTCTGTTAACCCTGGGGCCACATTAGAAGTTAGCTGGGGAGGGGAATTTGTACTTACCCCCTCCTCCGGTTGTCCCAGTGAGGGTAGTTGGGGATCTGGACAGGCTGTGGGCGCAGAGACCACGGTCCAATCTGCGCCGTCTGGGAGATTGGTGTCTCCCCTTGTTAGGGTAAACTGCCGCTGGGGGGGAAGGACGACACCTTCTGCCCCCTGGGGTTCACACTGCCGCTGGGGGGGAAGGACGACACCTTCTGCCCCCTGGGGTTCACACTGCCGCTGGGGGGGAAGGATGACACCTTCTGCCACCTGGGGTTCACACTGCCGCTGGAGGGGAAGGACGACACCTTCTGCCCCCTGTAGGGCCGGTAGAGAGACCTCGGTCCCATCTCTACCTGCCATCTGGAGGTCATCCCAGGACCAGTCAATGAGGTCTGGTTCTGCTTGTCGAGTAGGTTGGGGCTGCACGAAGCTGAGCAGGTGTTGGTAGTCCTGCTCCAGCTCCCACTCTCTCGTTACCAGGTGGGTCATGTCTTTGCTCACCTCGCCTTCGTCATCCCAGACATACATGCCCATCCGGTAGTCGTAGATGTCCCAAAACCTAGACCCCTCCGTGCTTCCAAGATCAATGTCGTCCTCCAAGGCATCCCATAATAAACCCGGGCCATCATAATCATTCCCCTCCGGTAAGTCGTGTTCAGACGTCCAGGGGGTAAGTCGAACGGTATGCCACCAGAGGTATGCGTTGTCTAGCCAGAGCTCTCGCCATACCAGGGTCTCTAGTCTTGTCACCCACTCATCCAGGGGCTGCTCTCCCAATAGATCCGCATCGCCACACGCTTCTGTAGCCGCTGCTCATCACTGGGGAGACTGTCACCTCGCCGCCATTGGGCATCTTCCAGGGCATCATACCAGAGTTCCTTTCTGTCTGCATCCCTGTAGTCTGCGGCCGCCTCCTCCTCCTCATCATGGAACGCTGTCCAAAAACTAGCCGGTTCCATCCTGCTGTAGCCAGGGGCGCTGTACGGATACTAGCGTTGCCCTCAATTTGTAACTCCAAACGTTACCGGTGTCTCCGTGCTGCTTTTCCTCTTACTAGGACGCCATCCCACCACTGCCATCAATGTAACAGATCTACCGGTACCCTGACCGGGTACCTCCGTTGATGGACGCGTCCTAGTTTGCGTCGAGGCCTACAAGCACCGCACCAACACCACAGACTCCACAACTGCCGTAGCTTAACTGGAGCCTCATGAATAGCTGCTAGCAGCTGAACAGGAAAAGCACCCCAAGATGCTTACACTCCTGGCAGTCAGTCTGTAACAGCATACCATGAATCCCCCCAAGAACGAGAAATAAGCTCTGTGTTGAGGGTCAAGCAGTGAACTCTCTTTATTGACAGGGGATCTCCTTTTATGCAATGGTGCCCTCTGAAGGGCTACACCCACATAATTATCACAACAACCAATTATATACATGGTTCAACCCCCACGTCTCCTCCCCTCAGATAACAGGTAACACAATTAAAACAGACACAATTTTAACCACATTCTGGATGTACCCCAAAAACAGGGGGTACACCTTTAAGTCCAGCACCGTTCAATAGCTCTCACCCAGGGTAACAACATATTAAAAAATGGCATGAATCAGAACAGGGGTTCAAAAGTTAGTAAAAGTATCTTTTACACATAACACACAGACATTTCACATATCCCCCATAGTTGGCCACACAATACACATAGAGGGACAATAGGTGAGTCACACCTCCCTGAGGCTACCTGGCAACTTGGATACAATCAGACATTAATTAGATCATCCTTCTTTGTTCTTATCTGAGAATGAAAACACTTTATACAATAGACTTCCTTATCTGTAACAGGATTATCTCCCATGCCAAGGTCTGCACTAGTCTGGGCCAATATTCTGCAGAGCATAAACCAACATACATGCAGTATAATAGTAGGATCATATTTTAACCATAATAATCATAAAACAGGGTAAAACAGTGATGGGTTCCGTTACACCTGCGATATCATATCGCAGGCTGTCACTCCTCATGTACATTTACGCAGTGTTGATACGTACGGCCCTTCTGCGTAGCTCATACGTTGCTCGCAGCAGGGCTGATGTAATAACATTGTACTTTAGAGAAACTTTGCAGTACGTAGGGTTTAAGTAGAAGCCTTTTTATTTATGAGGCTGGAATTTAATAGGGCCCTTGGTGTGTACTATATAAGGTCACATAGAGAGGAATGTTGTGAAATAAATCACCCAATAATAAAGAGAACTGTGCTATTAGCAAATTACTAAAGTGATAATAAATTGCTTAAAAAATAGAATGTGACAAAAAAAAATAGTCTGAATCCAGAGACGTTATCCTCATATGTTAGAAAATGTAAATCATAGGATAACTATGAAGAATGAAAAAATGGGGGGAGGGCAAATAAACATAAAAACCATGTCTACCATGAAGAAGGGGTAATAGAACTTTATAAATGTCATAGGTGGATATATACTTCCAACAAAATTGATATGTATATATACTGTATTTACTCAAGTATAAGCCAAGTTTTTCAGCCCTTTTTTTAAGGCTGAAAAAGCGCCCCTCAGCTTTTACTCGAGTCACCCTGTATCTCTCCCCCCTCTCCCTATTGTTTCTTTCCCTCTCCCTCCCTTATCATCCTCCTCATCCTCCCTCATCAACCCCCCTCCTCAACCCCCCTCTTCATCCTCAACCCCCTCCTCAAACCCTCTCCTCATCCTCAAACCCTCTCCTCTTCCTCAACCCCCTTCCTCATCCCCCCTGCTCATCCTCCCTCCTCAACCCCCCTCCTTATCACTTTACCCCTCTCTAATTACCTCCCCCTCTCCCTTTCCCCTCTCTTACCTTCCATCAGCTGCTCCTCCGCGCTCTCTCTCAATTGACAAGCTCTCTCTCAATTGAGAAATATTTTGGGAAATCATGCTCAATATTATATTTCAGGATGTGGGTTAAAGCAATTGCTTTAGAATATTCGATAACATTAGTTGCTGCCAAGCCCCCTCTAGAATATGCTTTTGTTGTAGCATCTTTTTTAATTCTAGGCTTTATATTTTTATATATAAAGTTGTCTATTTTATTTTGTACTCATTTAATCAATAATTTGGGATTTTGAGAGGTATACTTCTCAGTATATATGTGATTTTCGGGAGCACCGTCATTTTTATCGCTGATATTCTTTCTGACCATGTCAAATTGAGTTTCCTCCAATTTGACATTGTATTATTGATCTCAAGATAATTATTTATTAAATTATTCAGGTTCGGAGTAAGTTTTATGCCTAAGTGTTTAAATGCATTTTCATTCCAATTAAATCCAAATTTATCTTTCAGTTTTAATTTTTCATTTATTCCCAGATTTATTGCCATGACTTCTGATTTTGGAATGTTTAATTTTTAATAAGAAACCTCGCTATAAGCATTTATAATTTTATGTTGTTCATATAAAGATTTTGTAAGATATGTAAGAGTAGCCACTAGGTCATCTTCATAAGCAGTAACTTTATTATTCAAATAGCCAGTTATTATACCTTCTATCTCTCTACTTGTCCTAATAGCTTCTATCACTAATAATAATTAGTACAAAAATAAGTGGGGACAGTGGACACCCCTGTCTTGTTCCACTCAGCATTGAAATATTATCTGATTTAAAATCCATACCCTTAATAGAGGCATTGGCATTTGTATATATAGCTTTTACTGCTCGTGAACTAAACTCTCCCAAACCATATTGATCCAAAACTAAGTCAATAAAGTCCCAATTAACCCTATTGAACGCTTTTTCCACATCCATCGATAGGGCTACTAAAGGGACTTTTTGGCATAATCGATTATGTTAATTAACCTCCGGGTATTATCTATAGATTGACTTCCCTTTATAAATCTGGTTTGTGCAGAATTAATTAAATCTTTCATAAAGGGATTTAGTCTATTTGCTAAAATGCTCAAATAGATTTTGGTATCTGTATTCAATAAAGAAATTGGCCTGTAATTGCAGCATCTGCGATTATCTTTTCCTTTTTTAGGTATGTTAACAATTGCTGCTTCTAAATTTTCCGCAGGTGCTTTCCCCGTTAATTTGATCTCGTTAGCAAAGTTCTTTAGATATCTACCCAATGAACCAACATATGTCTTATTGTTATAAATATTTAATGAACTAACTAATTTCACAGCTATACTAACCCTCTGGCGATGAAGAGGTTAATGTGCTATGAAAAAGAAACTTCTCGAATAACACCCTGGTGATAATTAAACAGAAACTGGTCTTTACCAAAAGAAGCTGCAGGGTGTATTTGCATCCTGGCCACAAAGCATGGGAATCAACTCAAAAGAGACAATGGGTTGAGAAAAGGTGAAATGGATAATTAGCTTGGACTACAGTAACATCTAGTGATCATTACCTTAAGGGCACTGGACGTGAAATTTGGTTGGCTGGGACAATCTACAAGGTGTGTCTATGATGTGTATAATTGAGCAAAATCTACTTGTCTTATAGTAGAATTGTCTTAGGAAAGGAACAGAGGAATCAGGAGGAATACTTTACACTCTTGCATACACACATTAGTATTTACGCACATTAGTATTATATAGGTAGAGCCTTGTATTTCAGATGCCAATCTCACCACTACTGTTGTACGTTAATAAACCTTTTAATTTATATGTTTCCTGTGTATTTGGAGTTCCTTTGGCAGTCTGGTCAGGGTATACAGTTAGAATTCCAGTATAAAAGGACTATATTTAACACTTATAATAGATGTTTGTGAATCCATCGGGTCCCGGTGATTTTTCTAGCTTCAGATTCTTTATACTTTCTTAAATTTATTTTTCCGTTATTTCTTCTGTTAATTTACCAAGTTGTTCTTCTGTTATTTTTGGGAGGGTTATCTTATCCCAAAAACTTTGCATTTGGAGATGAGAAGGTTTGTTAAATTCGGGTTTCTCCTCTAATCTTTATAAAGACTAGCGACTTGCCTGTCAAAAAATTATGGCAATAAAATTGTAAGGCAGGTAATGCTGTTTACCACACAATGTAAGGCTTTTAATCCTCTAAGTACCTTCAGCGCTCATTGCGAGCCTCGCGCTGAGTGCCAAAGAGCATCTCCCCTGATGTACTTTTGGTCATCTGAGCACCTTCGGTGCTCATTGCAAGCCCTGCGCTGAGCGCCTTTGGCTCTCATTGTGAGCCTCTCCCCAAGTTTACTATTGCTCCTCTGAGCACCCTGGTCGTTCATTGTGAGCTCTGCGCTGAGCCTATTTGTAATGAATATATCAAGGAATCAATAAGCTGAAGAGCTAACAATCGCTGTTGTTTTTCTGCAGCATACAATGTACATTTGGACTGTTGGTGACCTGAGGAGAAAGTGTCAGCAATGTGGCAAGTATGCAGTGTAAATAGGCTTGGTGCGCGAGGCTAAGCAGTTTTTTTAGTTGTGTAATGCAATATTTTAGATTGGAAATGTTATTAGTTTCAAGTTAGTGTTGTAAAATGGAGGCAAGTGTGTTACGCGGGTCTCGAGAATTTTCCGTCCTTCCTAATAGTGTATTTTGTACCTCGTACTTTCCTGGCTAAAAGTAGTATGTGCCTGGTGGTGTTTTGCGTGTTTAAGGTTCATGTAGCCTCGTGTTTTTGGATGTTCGCGGTTCGGCCGTTAAGTCGTATTTTTTACAGGTTTCCTTTTCAAAGTGTTACAGGTCTTGCACTGTGAATTGTGTATTTGAGTTTTCTGTTGTTCTGTAGTCCTGCGGGTCATAGGTATGATACTTAATGCATGCAGGGTAGTAGGGATGAGAATCTATGGCGCTTATCTCCACCAGCGTAGTGAGCGCCTTCGGTGCTCCCTGCCTAAGTCGTTCGGCGCTCCTTGCCTGGCCGCAATGGCGGCCCTCATGGCCTGCAGTTTTAATGTTGCATTACCAACATTTTTTGGCAAGCCTGCGCAGTTGAGAACTATATATATATATGATCTATAGAAGTCTTCAAAAGCCTTACCAATGCCCTTTGGATTTCTAATTATGCGGCCATTCTCATCTACGATCTTTTCTATTCTGATAGATTTTTTTTTTCCTTTAATTTGATTTGCTAACATTTTTCCTGGTTTACAAGTGATAATTTTTTTGTTGTTGTAACCAAATTAAATTGTCTACATGGGCTTGCTGTAATTTCTTTATTTCTGCCTGAGTTTGGGCAATCTCTATCATTCCTCTGGAGGTTGGAAAAGCTTTATTTCGATTTTGCTGATCGATAAGTTTTATATAAAGTTGTTTTTTTGTTTTGTATCTATTCTTCGCTCTGTTTGCTGACCATGCAAGTAGTACTGCCCTAATATACGCCTTATGCGTATTCCAGAGCGAAATTTTAGAATCAACTGAGCTCTCATTTTCCTCGGAGAACATATTAATCTCCAAAGTAAGTTTTTTCCTTTTTTCTTCTGATTTAAATGAAGTAGGATCAATACGGACTGATCTGCTCCCTCTATTTAATTTTGTTATATAAAGGGTTAAAACTATTTTAATTCTCTCTACTAATTCCAGAGATGTATAATCCCCCCCAAAAATAATGTATTCTACTATATGTTTTGTACTTGGTAGAGTAGAATGAGTAGTCTAGCTCCATTGGATGTAAGGTTCTCCAACCATCATATAATTTATGGGTCTTGAGCAGTTTTTGGATATTTTGTGCATCTTTTAATATAATTTGATCAGGTAGTGTCTTCACTATTGACTTTGGGCCTCATTCTATTACCGGCCGTAAATCGGCCGTAAGGCTGCGATTCCTTGCGGGGGTTCTGTTAACTCGCGATTCTATTATACGGCCCCGCAAGGATCTCCCCTTACGGCCGGCCGCATATCTTGAAACCGGCCGTAAGCTGTGAAATCTAAAAACGCAAAAATAAATTCAAGCCTGCACTGGACAGCTCTGTAAATGCTAGGGATCATATTGGGGGACATGAGGATTAAAAGTAACCCACTCTCAAGCTTGCACATCAGCCCAAACCCGAGTTCAAATTAACTGTTTATTCTCCGGCTGTGGCGTGGGCGGGTCTGAGGTGCTCCAAGCACTCTGGACTTTTTACATGGATATTTTACGGATATTAAAAATAAAATATTTTACGGATTTGAGTATAGGATAATTATGTGCTATTTTTTCTAACACCTAAAATCCCTTTATAGTCTTCTCAAAGTGCAGGATGGCTTTATTTGAGCTATTTTATGTGCTTAATTGGTGCTAGCGGGACCTCTTTCCTGCAAGTAAGCTGCGGCTCGCTTTTAGCCTTGCAGAGAGGTTTCCCGGAGCAATTGAATTGCAAATAGGAATTTCTTACGGCCGAAACTCTTGCGGCCGTTTTAGATCAAAGGCTTTCCTCCGGCGCGAGCGGCCGCAAGAGATAGCAAGGCACCGGCCGCAAGCCTGCCGGAGCCCCCGGCCGTAAGGGAATAGAATAGCCGAATAGCTTGCGGCCGGCCGGTCCTTGCGGCCCCGCAACGGCTGCGGCCGCTAATAGAATGAGGCCCTTTCTATCTAATTTTGGATCAAAACAGATGTTCAGATCTCCACAAATTACCAACTGGCCTATCTTGATTTTATCTATATGTTTAATCATCTTTTTTTTAAAATGTATATTGACTAATATTTGGAGCATATATATTGGCCAATGTTTAGTCAATATTGTTAATTTTTCCAACCCAGATAATGAACCTTCCTTTTGTATCAATTTCTTTATATTTTTCAATTATAGCGTAATCGGCACAAGAAAAAAAAAAGGGTTTGCGTTATCAGGTGAAATAATATAGTGCAAGCATTATAATGTAAATAATGTAGTGCAAGCATTATAATGTAACTGTAATTGAAACATGTTGTATATTTATATAATAATATTCAGAACATTTAACATGTTATTTAATAGTGCTCAGAAAATGTGATTGTATTTATAATATGCTAGTCATTGTGTTATCCGTGAAACTATACTTTGGAAAAAAATAAAATTATGACCTGAGACAGGATTATTAAATCTATAATTGAGTTAATAATAGGTGAAAAGTGGAGAAAAAAAGACAGACAAACATACCAATCATTCCCAAAACACCACCCTATTTCCACTTATGTGGGATAGGGGTCAATAAAACATAATTACCACTATTACATTACACATCTCAAATGCATCCTATCCCCTCTACAAAAATCACATGTATGGGAATCAAGGTCAGTAATATGTAGTTACCACTATTACATTACATATCTCTATTGCATCATATCCCCTCTACAAAATCACCTCCAGAAAAATATACTCACACTCTATCAATTCCATAGAGATTACCCCCCAGATGTGTAAACTAATGTCTCTAGTTTATATTTGACTCAAATTGCCCCCGTGACATCAGTTACTTTGCCCAAAGACTGATATTTAACTAATTTTATGCCAGATTTTAGCCTTTAGGTCTACTTTCTGAGAGATAGCATTTATGTCAATTTGCAGTGGAATCTCCCATTACTTAAGATTTTCTACTTTTGAGTTTACCATATATCTCTTATCATTCCTTACGATAATTAATTTAACAGGAAACTCCCATTTGTATGGAATATTTTCCTTTCTTAGGGATCGCGTTATTTCTCTATACTCTTTCCTCTTTAATAAAGTTTCCCTGGACAGTTCTGGGAATATTAGCAACCCCTCAAAGGGAGTCTCAAGATCTTTTAATTCCCTATATGCTTTTAAAACTTCATCTCTATATGCAGAGAAGTACAATCTAACTATCACATCTCTTGGTACTTCTCTTGATAGGTTTCTAGGTAGTGGGATTCTGAACACTCTATCAATTTTATTGACTAGGTTATCTTCAGGGGGAGCTAGAATTTGAAAATAGTTCTTAATAAAGTGCTGTAATTCTGCTATTGATACTTTTTCAGATATACCTCTAACTCTTAAATTATTGCGTCTGTTATGAATCTTCAAACATATTTTGTTTCTTTCTCAGGATAGTCACCTCATCTTCTAGTTGAGTCATCTTTATCAGCATTGATTGATTATCCAGCCACAATTCTTCACATTTACCTTCTAAACCCCTATTTCACTCTTTAGAGTTTCAATTTCAATGCTTCCTCGGCCCAGGGCGACAGCGGCGACAATCTTTGCCCTGTTTTACTGTTTACATTCTTACATACATGGTGCTTTTTTCAAAACAACATGTATAATTGTTTTGATATTTTTTAATTGTTCATATTTTATATTTTAATTTTGTGTAATAAAAGTTAGATTTTAAGAGGTCTTTCTAAAGATTTATTCATTCAGTAGGAGAAATTCTTGGTGGCAATATCAGGTGTCATTTTCTCTTTACACTCCCCATTTAGACTGTGCTCATTGATATATATATTTATTGAATTAATATATTCTATATTATTTTTTGACTATACTGATGTCTAATAGAAATGTAATGCATAAGAGGGCTTTCTCCTTAGCGTCAGTGCTTTCAACTTATTTGTAATTAGGTCATGGAGAATATGCCATTTAAGCAGAAAACAGCGATGGTCCGTCAACAGTCCCGACCGAGAGGTCGAAACAGGTGAGCAAAGATGCTGTGGATCCCATGAAGCAGGCCAGAAAAGAGCTGGAGGATAAAGCCAATAGCCATGAGTCACTGCTGGAAAAGTCACATCTGACTCACTTAGCCGTGAGGAACAAGCCCGCTGACAACCCTATCGGTCCACTAGGTGAAAGGGTGACAGACAGAAGCAGAGGATCCCTTTCCCAGTAAATCGCTGGAGCAGCAGCTGGAAACTGTGTAAGCAGTGAGACATCTGAGGGCCTTTTTATTGTTGCTAATAACTATAGGAGAGACTTTGCAGGGCCAGAAGACACTGTCACAGGGAGCACCTGATGAGCACCTGAAGGACTATTGACCATGGGCCTCTCTACAACTGAAATGGGATTATGCAGTACAAACTTTAGACTATAGAGAAAGACTGGGACCTGCCTTCAACATTCCAGTCTGTGGGTCATCTCCCCAATCTAGACTCAAGGGTTCGGTTTGCCAGACCCAGCCCAATCAGCGTCATGTACAAGCCTAATTGGAGGCGGGAGAGACTGTGATGGCCCATCTGGAGGTCCCTAAGTTCCCCCTTTTACACCTTCCTTTATGGGGCTGTTGTCACCATCTATTCCTCCCCACTGATCACCTTTATAGTCACTACTAAATCACCAGAGACAGGAAATTTGAACAATGAATTGCACATCTTTCTAACAACATGGCTGATGGGATTATCTAGCCGTAGGCAGGACCAAAGTTGTATTGTCCTGTTTACCTATAAAAGTGCTGTTGAAAATAAAGCTTTTAGTACCCTCTTGGGACAGGATACAAATGTCTAAGTTGAATTTCTAGGCATTAAAGGGAAGAATAAAGGGCTTTATTCTAAGGTCCTGCTGTGAAGAATATATGCCTGAGAGCTGTGGCTCTTCCCTCGGAAGAAAAGGGAATTCCTCTCATCTCAGCTAGCTGGCTCCACTGTTCCAGGGTTACAGCTTTTCTGTGTTGCTGTGATCCTGTGTTCCAGTACTCCACTGATTCAGTGTTCCAGAGTCCCTGCAAGCCTGCATTCCAGCTCCTGCCCAGCATCATCCAGGAGGTTGGGGGGTGAATACCCCTACAAAGATACAAAATCACAGCCTTACTTGCAAAAATAAAACAGCATTGCTGGTCCAGTTGGCTGGGTTCCATGACAGGAGAGCAATATATATTAACCCTTACCCTACTACAGATGTGACAGATAATAGGATTCCTGTGCCTTTTCAAAGTGGGAAGTATTTTGGGGACAAACCTTGGATTTCCCCAATATGCTTATATTTGTACGTCTATGGTTAGCCATTTGTTTTTCTTGGGTGTATACCATAGCCTAAGGGCCATATTAAATTCCAAGCCTGTAGTAGCACCGTTACACCCGCAAAGCCTGCAGGCATGAAATTCGGCTGAGTTTCAAAGCTATTAAATTTGCCAAGTCTGCCACAGACTTCCATACCCGAATTTACCTGGCTATTAAATTCCCCCAACGTGAGAACCTGTAGCCCGTAACGGAGCCTGCTAGACTTATGGCTATTAAATTGACCTCCTACAGCTACCCACAAACGATCTGCGGGTTACAGGCAGAAAAACCCTACGGGCTGTCGAAATCGGACCTCCGTTGCCGCAAAGCTTTTGATCTGTCAAGCTTGCAAATGTTATGTTTGCAAATCTCTATTAAATTGCTACGACCTGCAAATGGAGCCAAAAAGCCTACAGGTACTAGAGAGGACCCGCAAGGGGTTTAAAGTCCTATTCGTAGCACTGTAAATGCAAATATCAACACACTACTGTATTTTAAATTAAAGGGAAAGTGATGTTAGGTATTAAAAGTAATAGCACAACATTCTCAAGCTCACAAATCTGCAATATAAAATCCTTTTTTTTTCATGTTTAATTTCTGTGTTATATCGATCCCCGCAATCAATGTGTTAATACATATCATAGAACTCGCATGGACTAGAATATAATATATATTGATTTATTAATATTGCATTATTCCTGGAATCCGGGTCCGATCGTAACTCGTAATTCAAACCCATAAGGCTTTGAAAACTAACCTCCATTTTTCAGTGACGTAATGATGAAGATCTATTTTACCATTGGCTTCGTCTAAACCCGTAACTACGGGTTTGACTAATCGATCATGTTCACGGCCACACATGCAACGTGCATAAGAATGGTTTTTCGGGTTTGGAAGTAGGGCTTGGCTAATTTAATAGTTCTGTAACTCCTCCGAATTTCAATCCAGCAGGCTTTGCAGGTGTACTGGTGCTGCTATGGGCTTGGATTTTAATATGGCCCATGATCCATTAGTCAACCCCGTAGTTACCCGTAATACTGGTTAATTAGCTTTAATAATTTTTGTGTTTAAATGTATTTATAAAAATGATTGTGGTTTTTAAGATGCAGCTTATTGGATATGTATTAAGTGTGTAATTTACTGTCTATGGACATTGCTATTATAATGTTATTAACTTTAGCTCATATACAAACATTCCTTTTAAACTCTTTTTTTACCTATTTAAAATTTTTAATTGCATTGCAGTTGTCTGGGCATGCTCAAACCCATTTGACTGCACTCAAGACGCTGGACTTGTGCATTAGGGGCTAATCAGTTATTAATGTCAAAAATCTGTCATTAACAAAAATTTGAATATCTGTCCGTGGATGGATCAGAAAGGCTGATTGACAGCTCAAAATGGCAAACCTCAATGTAAGTTTACTGCAGGAAAATGTATTTTTAAATAACATTTGACTTAGAAAGTACTTGTTATTACCTATGGTTTTAAATTATACCATATTTGGAACCATCTCTGTTTTGTGGCCTCATGCTATCATGTTAATTGAGCCCAGTGGTGCATTTTTAAGCTGTGCCATAATTTATTTCAGCATTAGACAATTATCTCTCTGCAGCCATTAGTGTTGGTTTATTACTGATGTTGTCCAGGTATAAAAGAGTTTTATTCCTCGTAGATTTCTTTTCTAAGTTACATGACATGCAGAGTCAAAATTAACAGCCAGACTTGATATAAAAATATTGGACATAAACTAGGACATGCGTCCCACGGGAAGGACAGATCCTGCATCTATTATTAGAGTAGATGAGGTTTCTGACAAGAATTACAAACATGCTTATTTGTCAGACAGTCTACGATAAACCTTATCAGCTATAGTGAAAGATGGGAAGGGAATACAAGTCATTTATTATCATTTCCATGTGATTAGCTTCATATAGATGTCTTATTTTTAATAGCAATAATTAACATTTAGATATCATATAAACATTTATTTTTGTTCCTTATAAAGGACATGTCAGAGTTCAAGGACATGCCATTCTTAGGCCAACAAAGATTAGTGACTCTCTCCAGTAAAACCCACAAGTTGACAAAGATTAATGCCAACCCCATTGACAGCGACCCTTAGGCAATACGCATGCTCATCATTTATTACACTGTCTTGGAACAAGAATGCCCCAAGGCTCATTGTTTTCATAAATAGGTTAAAGATTCTCTAGTCGTTTTGGTGACATACCCCGCTAAATTCTGAAGGTGAGATGTGAAGATTTATAATGCCCCCAGATTGCAAAATGACTTTGCTGCCTTGTTAAGCATTGTTATTGTATAGTACTTTTTAACATATAGGTTGTCGGAGTGATATATGGCAATGGGATTTACAGTGAATGCTGTTCAAAGACCATCCACACTAAGCTATATAATTGGCTTTAAATGGTTTGTGAAACTGACTCTGTCAATTCTTCTTTGGAAATTGGATATACTAAAAGACAAATAATCCACTCCTTTTAAACTATAGAATAAAGGCGCTCAATTTATCATTGGCAGAATCTTCATATAAAAGAGATGTATGCTCTGTGCAGAATATGTTATTAAAGCATTTAACCACATTTGATAAATGGGATTAATGAGCTTGTCTACTGAAATCTAACACCTATAGTAACACTAGCTAGCAGCATTGTACTAATGGGTCCAATAGTGACTCACCATATGTATTTCCAGAGATTTAATTTCTATTGTGTCACACAATAACAAAACACGTTTCGCACATAACATAGCTTCAGAATCAATGAATCTTCTGTATGACAATAATAATATAAATTATTATAAGAAGGTGGGTGCTAGCATTTTGCATTCATATATGCACTGATTTTAGCAATGAGCTAATATTTATACAGTATGCATGTTAATTTCTTCCAGGTGATGTAGAGATATCTTTATTTTAGCCAGATATACTGTATATTAGGCATGTATTTTTCCTTTGTCACATGTCTGTTTTCTCTCCCTCATTCAAGGGCCTGTCCTCCAAAAAGTTGCCTATATATTTTTCTATGGATGGCCAGAGACGAAGGATCAAGGACCATCAATAGGCGACAGTGAAGGGGGCGGTTCTGAGGCAGGGGCCAAAAGACTACATCATCTACAACGGAGCACACAATATCTGTTATTCTCGTTCCCTTCTGTGCACTGCTCATTTTTAGGATGAGTGTCCTGTGGAATTTAAAGCTCTGTACACATCCTGCCATTTTCTAGCACATATCAGAGGGGATTAACTTTATCTGGCAAACAATAATACAGAACAAGATGTACAAATACAACAGAGGTGTTTATGCAGATAATCCAGTGGCAGGAGCCAAGCAGTCTGTGCTTTTATGGTGGTTAAATGGGCCAACACCTAGGCTGTGACAATAATGTATAAGTGATCAGAAGTGACTCACATTCACCATATAAGCTCAAAGGTGGCAGTAAACTCCTTTGTTACAGTGAGGTCCAGTGCAGAGCACCAGCAGCACCATCAATATTTTTGCCCCTACAAACAGTCATTGCTCTTCCTTCACAGCCTTAGAGAACTTAGTGAATTTATTACACTGGGTTGGAGTAGTTGAGTATCTGTTTGTGAAATAAGATGTGTTATTAAAGTACCAGTATAGTTCTATAGACTCAATTACACACAAGACTGATGGCACATAAAATGAATGGTAAGTTTGTCAAATGTAGCAGCTCTTGGCTGTTTTGGCTTATATATTACTGCCAAGAAAAGTCTATTCACAGCTTTCATGCACATTTGAGTAAGAGAAAAAAAGATGGAAACAAATTCTTGTCAGAAGCAATGGCTAATACTGTACATTGCAGCTGAGGTCATTTCTTGGTAGCTCTTCACTGATAAAAAAACATTTTTTTTAGGAAAGTTCAACTATGGGAAGTAGCTGATTTACAGCTTGTATTGCATGCAAAAGGGCAGGGAGAGGATTGGGGAGTTCCTCCAGCATTTGATGGTACTTATAGATATATAAGATCACGGGAAGGGAGCGGGTGTTAGCTGTTTGTTTACATAGTTTTGTAGTGTTTTGATATATGGTTTCATATAATCCTTCACTATGTGGCAGAAAAACTCTATTGAAAGAGCATTATAAAAATGTTTTGTTATTTTTGGTATTCTTGGTGAACCCTTTGGAAAAATTATGTTTCCCCTATTCACCAAGCCAAAATTTCTCATAATAATTTCCCCAAGGAACACTTTTGGGGAGTAAAAATGGCTCCCATGTATCGCATTATGTATATAAAGATTTGTGTTTTGTATTAGAAAACCATGAGAAACCTCTCTACCCTCTCTCGGCCCTTAATAAAATGAAGACATCAGCCCAGCTCTCTGTCAATTACGAACCACGAACCACGACCCATTATTTACATGTTGTCTAATATTTTAAAGGAGCATAGCAGAGATTCTAATTATGGAAGAAAAGTAAAGGATTAATAAACATTACAAAAATATTACAATTAGAAGCTATTAAAAATGTCCTCTAAAAACATAAGAACAGCTTTGAATTTACTAAAGTTTGACTGTCACTCAGCTCAAACAATACTCCTACCAGTGAGTTTTTTTTTTTTTCATTATCTAATTACCCTCATTATTGGCAAATGGTTCTCTGATTAATAACCTCCTTTTTCAGCCAACATCTGAGGTGTCAGGCTTTTAACAAGCAGACCATATTGCTACCACAGAAATTGCCTGTAAAAGGATGTAATGAAACCACTAATGAGATAATCACATATTAAAAAGACTACTGTGGTAGTAGGATCCGTTGAGCCAAAATGTTGTATATTTAAAGTTGCTTTTCTGTTTCTAAATTACATTTTAAATAGCTTCAAGTTTCCAATATTCATATCTTATATGCACTTTACTATTCTAACCCTAATTGAGACCTCTGCTGTGGCCCTTTAAATGGCGAAAGAAAGACATATTTAGCATATATGTGCTTGTGTTATTACAAATCACTAACAATGGAACATCTTGTCTAAATAGTCAGGAAATATATATGCTTCATATCTTTATATTGTATTACAACACACGTATCGCAGAACAGAAAAGGTCATAGACTCTGTCTTTCTCTTAAAAGCTTAGAGAAACAACTGGATGGGAGTGGGAGAAAGATGCACACGATTGTACTGGAATAGAGGCATTTATCCTTAAACATGGCACTCTCTCTTCAAAAAAGACAGTCAGAGGTATATTTTAAGTATGTTTGGAAACTTGATAGGAAGTTGTGTGTGAGATGGGCTTTTACATTTTTGGAGAGTAATGCTTGCATCTTTTAATGCAACCTTCCTGCTTCTGAGCCTGTGAGGGGGAAGGGGTGTCAGTTTCAATCTGAACTGATTATCTAACAAATCCCTGCTCCCCTACCCCTTTCTCTAGTGATTGACAAAATACACCTTCATGATCCAGCTCTCAGGATGTGATGAACTTGTCATTTCTAATTATTTGACTAATAATAATGTAAACAGATTTAATAAAAAAGTGGTATTTTAATTTTTTTGTTACATACCTGACAAATCTCTAAGGGATAAGTGAATAATGGCTGAAGGACAAACATCTTCAACGTATTCATTACCGATCCCCTTCTCGTAGGCACGCGTCATCTGTCCAAGATCACAGACTGCGAACAGCAGTAATAGAGCCCATGATGACCTCGTTATGCATTCAATCTTTCTACAGACTGCACACTGAGATGAGTGTCAGAGATGAAAATTAAAATTAGTGATGTCGTTTGTGAGTTGAAAGCCTAAGGGCTTCTCGGCTCAAGTACTTGTTTAGGCAATGTTAATGCTGACTTAGATATCACCATGCCCTTCACATCAGTGTTAATGGTGTTGGTAAATAATCTCATTGACTTTCACAGTGCACAAACTGCACTAAAACTGCATTTAAAATGAACAACCCCAATTTCCCAGGATTTTACCATATATATATATATATATATATATATATATATATATATATATATATTCATATCATATCATTAGAATATATATGATGCATGTATAAAACACCTGACTTACAAATATGTTCATGAATGTATGTAATTATTTAAACATGAGCACTTCATTAACCCTATAACACATGGAGCTCTATACAGAGCCCCATAAGCACTTAATTAACCTATTGGAACCCCCTTAGTCCAATAGGGGTCTATATAGACCCATATAGGACACTAATAACCCCTAGGTTAACCCTACAAAAGCCACGAGGGTCCTCCAGGACAAGGTCTAAGCCCTACACTACACTATTAACCCTAACTATACCCCATTAACCCCCTAACCCCATTAACCCCCTAACTATATCTATTTAGCCCATACCAAACCCTATCTAACCATAACTGGGCCTATCTAACCCTATCTGGACCTCATGACACTAAGTACAAACACTACACTATCCCCCCCTTCCCCCCAATAAACAACTGAATCTAAACTATATTTATTTATTATAATAAGAGGGGTAGGGGAAAGACAGCGCGCCACCTCCTAGTGCAACATGAGTGTATAATCACGTAAAAACAACAGTCATATATTGTTTCACTCACATGTGGTGACCCCAAGGTTATGAGGTATCTGTATGGTTTAAACAGGATAGCTCTGGAAGTACCCGATGTCCAATCCTTAGATCTCCATCCGAAGCTCAGGATATGATCCAGATGGTTTTGTAGCAGGTACAGTTGGATCACCAATGCTATTTGGTACACTATTATATAGTGTCTACAGGACAAAATGTGATTCCAACTCCTTATGTCTACTATAGGAGACAATTGAAACACACTAATACAAACAATAGTGTGTTTATCATGTGTTTATTGCACCATATGATCCTCAATACATGCCATATATGGCCAATAGGGATAGGCACATTAAAATGAATAAAATCAATAATCTAAAAACATAAAAAATATCAAACGCGTTTCGCCCAAAGGCTTCCTCAGTGATATAAAAACATAAACAGTGTAAACATATGTGTATAAGTACTGCTCATCAGCACTTACCAACATCAAACCCTTTCTGCTCTCACACAGAGGCTTATATACCCTTCATTGTTTTAACAATCAGGAAGTGCATCCAAAATGGCGTCGCCCCATGTGACATGCATCATGTGACTCTCGACAACATCACGTGACCAACATAACAGTCCCAGTACTTCCTGATACATAAACTCTCATCCTATGTGAATGCCCTCTGGTGGCTTCACAGGCACATTACATGTCTTTCTCCAGATATGGGCACATATATATATATGTATATATATATATATACCCATATATATATACATATATACATACACCTACATAGACATATATACATACACATACATGTATACCCCCAAGAAAGGGGATCACCCTGGGGTAAGAATGAATAAATATATATAAAAAAAGACATTGATAAATCAGGATGCATATAAAAAGGAGATATACATAAATATAGAAAATATATAAAACAAAATACATGTAAAATATATAGATCAATAGAGAACAACATCCCAATATATGATATAATCCATATCCCCACTTTAATCTATCAAAAAACATTGCACATATATCTCATGATTAATTAAAATACATATAAAAAAGGATATACATTTCAAAAAAGGACATGTAAATATATAAAAATTAATAAAGGACAATAGCCCAGCATATTGCACAATCCATATCCCCACTCTTGTCAAACAAAAGCAGTACACATATATCTCATAGACAGAGATTAATAAAAAGCAAACATATACAGAAACTACTGTCATTCATAAATGCAGCAGGGGAGACATCATATAGAACTCAAGGATGGGAGGACAATCATAGACACCTAAAACAAGACTAGGGGGCATCTATAGATAGACTACTATCTATATTAGCCTTCTAAAAAGGCCGCCAGGTCTATATCCCTTTTTAGACCTAGCGGTTCCAAGGTGCCCAAAAGATGTATCCATTTTGTTTCTTTCTGTCTCAAATTTAACAGTCTATTCCCCCCTCTTGTATTTGGTTTTACTTGTTCCACTGCCTGAACCATTATGCCAGAGACATCTTTGTTATGCTTCATAATGATATGAGCGGAGAAACCATTCGTAAGGATCCCCCTATCAACATTATACAGATGCTCCCTAAATCTGTTTTTTAAAGAACGTTTGGTGCAGCCCACATACTGTAGGCCACATTT
Organism: Discoglossus pictus; assembly: GCA_027410445.1. Classification (NCBI taxonomy): domain Eukaryota; kingdom Metazoa; phylum Chordata; class Amphibia; order Anura; family Alytidae; genus Discoglossus; species Discoglossus pictus. The sequence continues at coordinate 220,448,868 of CM050163.1, read as the reverse complement.
GCAAGTAATGGTGTAGACCACATACTCTGATTTGCACGAAGTAAGATGTTTAATTCTAAACTTATTATTATTGCTAGTGGATACTACCATATGTCTCTCTCTAGCTTTGAGGAATGGGTACGTACCACAATTCTTTGTACTACAGCCAAATGATCCTTTTTTTCCCCTAATCCACATGCTTTCATCCTTTTTAACTGGCCTCAGCTCACTGGGAGCTAATCTCTGCTTTAAATTAACATTTTTTCTGAATGTGACTATGGGATTTGCAGGTAAAATCTCTCTCAAAAGATCATCCTGTAATAGAATGGGCCAAAATTCCTTCATAACATGGCGTATAGATGGGGCTGCTGCATTATATTTAGTGAGAAACCGTACATCTGATGTTTTGTGAATATTCTCTCCTCTACAGGGGTCCTTCTTATATAGAAGACTTGTTATATCCAAATCCCGTGCTCTCTGTCTAGCCCCCTCCACTACATGAGGGTTATATCCTTTAACCAAAAATGTATGTCCCAATCGTATACTCTCTTTATCGAAGTCAGCAAGGTCACTACAGTTTCTCCTCACCCTTTGGAATTGGCCATAGGGTATGTTTCTGATCCACTTTGGATCATGGCCACTGGTCGCATCTAAATAACCATTAGTATCCGTGGGTTTGGTATATAAACTCGTAGTGACCCTGCCCTCTCCTCCTCTGAGTAGGACATCCAAGAACGGTATCTCCTGTTTTGCTGTCACCATGGTAAACTCAAGGTTCATAGTATTTGAGTTGACAAATTCTAAAAATTGCTCTTTAGAACCCTGTATGGATTCGTCCCAAATAATGACAATATCGTCAATATACCTTCGGTAAAAAAACATGTTATCAGCAAAGGGATTGTCTTTTCAGATGTAATTATCTTCCCATTGCCCCATAAACAAATTGCAAAACTAGGGGCAAATTTGGTCCCCATAGCTGTACCGGTAGTTTGTAGATAGAATTTCTGCTCAAATAGAAAAAAATTATGGTGAAGGATAAATCCCATGGCCTCCAAGATAAAATCCACCTGAGAGTGTTCCACATTATTGTAGAGGTCCAAATGGTATCTAGTTGACTCGATCCCCAAATCCTGGGGGATAGATGAATAGAGCGCCGAGACATCTAGGCTAATCCAGCAGAGATCGTCACTCCACACCTGATGTGACAATAGTTCCAAAAGGTGTGGAGTGTCTCTGATATAGGACCTTAGATTGGGAACCATGGGCTTTAAATACTCATCTATATACGAAGAGAGTCTCTCAGTCAGAGACCCAATACCCGAGATAATAGGCCTTCCCGGAGGGTTAGACAGATTCTTGTGAACCTTGGGAAGGTGGTAAAAGATAGCAATCTTTGGATGTGTGATGGTCAAAAAAACAAATTCCTTTTTATTCAAAATGCCCTTATCCTTTGCTCCCCTAATGAGCAAGTCATAGGCAGCCTGAAAAGCCAAGGAGGGGTCCCCTTCAAATTGAATATACGTGGAACCATCATTAATGATGTTAAAGGCCTCCCTGAGATATACATCCCTATCTTGTAATACCAACCCTCCTCCCTTATCTGCCTGCCTGATAATGATGGACTGGTCATTTTTTAGAGTAGCCAAAGCTTCAATTTCCCCTACCCCTCTTATTATCTTTACCAGTTACTTGGACACAGTGGGAACGGTGTCCTGTGAAGAAGCTGCACACCTCTGGCATCTCTATTATTGTGGTTTTGGACTTGTATGGACGGATATTCACTCCAATTTCCATTTGTGCATCTCTCTAGAGGAACTGTATGTAAACACATTGAATATAGTTCATACATATATATGTATACACAGTAGGTAAACTATATTTTGTAGCAATATAATATATGCAAATTGCTTCTTTGTTTTCTATATTTATTTATTATATGTAATTCTGTACTAATCTGATGTTTCTTTTTTTCCTAGGTGGTGCAATCTGAAGGGACATCTGCAAAGGTAAGTGGTTTTATTTATTCTATTTTAGCTTCGATTTATTGGGTATTGTATAGATAGGGGGTAATGTTTAGATAGTTGGTTATGTATAGATAGGGGGTTATGTATAGATAGGTGGTTATGTCAAGATAGGAGGTAATGTCTAGATAGGGGTTATGTCTAGATAGGGGGTAATGTATACATAGGGGGTTATGTATTGTAGTTAGGGGTATATTTATAATGTCTCTATTACTGTAATGTTATCTATATTTGTGTATGCATTTTTATTTGCAGGTGTGTAATTATTATTATTATTTTGTAGTAGGGGGGGTTTTAATGTCCTTTTTTTATTTTTTGTACCTTAGCTTTTTTTATTTTGTGTAATTAGTGGGGTGGGGGTTTACTAGGGGGTAAGGTAGGTAGTGTTAGGTAGGTAGGGGTTAATAAGTTAGGGTAGAGGGGGGTTAGTTTAGATGTAGTGGTTTATTGGGGGGAATAGTATAGTGTAGTGTTTGTACTTAGTGTCATGAGGGTCTTGGGAGACCTTCATGGCACTTATGGGGTTAATAATAGGCTTCACATTGTCCTATGAGCGTCTTCATAGACCCTTATGGGACTGATTGGGTTAAATAGAGGCTTACTGGTGTCTGTATAGACCCGCCATACGAGATGGGGTTAGATGGAGGCTTATGGGGGTCTGTATAGACCCCATAAATGATGGGATTAAATAGGGCTAGATGGGGTTAAATAGAGCCCAGTTAGGGTTATTAGGTTCAGATAGGTTTAAATAGGCCCAATCAGGGTTAGATTGGCCAAGTAAGGGTTAGATAGGCCCAGTAAGGGTTATTAGGTCCAGATAGGGTTAGATATGCCCAGTTAGGGTTAGATCGGGTTTAGTATGGGTTAATGGGGTATAGTTAGTGGGTTAATGGGGTATAGTTAGGGTTAATAATGTAGTTCAGTACTTAGACTTTGTCATGAGGGTCATGGAGGACCCTCATGGCACTTGTAGGGTTAACCTAGGGGTTAATAGTGTCCTATAGGGGTCTATATAGACCCCTATTGGATTGAGGGGGTTAATTTTAGTCTCATGGGGCTCTGTATAGAGCCCCATGAGTTATTGAGTTGATTAAGTGCTCATAGGGCTATGTATAGAACCCCATGAGTTATAGGGTTAATTAAGTGTTCATGGGGCTCTGTATAAAGCCCCATAAGTTATATGGTTAATTAAGTGATCATGGGACTCTGTTTAGAGCCCCATGAGAGATGAGGTTAATTTTTGTCTCATGGGGCTCTGTATAAAGCCCCATGAGTTATAGGGTTAATTAATTACTCATGGGACTCTTTTTAGAGCCCCATGAGTGATGGGGTTAATTTTAGGTGCGTGGGGGTTTACTTATAGTACCCCGCGGCAGGGGTCAATGGGGGGATAGGGCTGCTGGGGGGTTGGGGTTGAATGGGGCTGCTGGGGGTGAATGGTGCTGCTGTGGGGCTGTATTGGGCTGCTTAGGGGCTGAATGGTGGTACTGGGGGGTTTGGGGCTGAATAGGACTTCTGAATGGTGCTACTGGGGGATGAATGGGGCTCCTGGGGGGGGGGTTGGGGCTGAATGGGGCTGCTGGGGAGTGAATAAGACTGGCAGGGCGGCTGCTGGGGGTCAGTGGTGTTGCTGGGGGTTATGGGGCTGAATGGAGCTACGGGGGGCTGAATAATGCTACTGGGGGGTTGGGCTGAAATGGGGCTGCTGGTGTGTAAATGGTGCTGCTGTGGAGCAGATTGGGGCTGCTGACGGGCTGAATGGTGCTACTGGGGGCTAAATGGGGATGCCGGAGGGGGGGGGGGGGCTTTGAATGGGGCTGCTGGGGGATAAATGGGGCTGCTGGGGAGTTGGGGGTGAATGGGGCTGTTGGGGATGAATGGTGCTGCTCTGGGGCTGTATAGAGCTGCTGAGGGGCTGAATGGTGCTACTGGGGGGTTGGAGGCTGAATGCGGCTGCTGGGGGTTATGGGCCTGCTGGGGGTAGGTGGTGTTGCTGGGGGTTATGGGCCTACTGGGAGGGGGTAAATGGGGCTGCTGGGGGGCTTAGTGGGGCTGCCGGGCGATGAATGGTGCAAATCAAAGCATTTTTTTCCCAACCTCCTCTGGAGGGCCCAAAAGATTTGTATTTGCATCAGCACCCCTCTCCCCATCACCCCTTTCCCCACCGGTCCCCGGTGCCAAATGGTCCCCGGTGCCAAAAATTGGGGACCACTGAGTTAAAGGGCAACACACAAGTTTATTATTATCTATAAGAAATATTTTGTTTGATGTCTGAATACCATTCTTTGGGTGGTGGATATTACTGAACAATTGGATTTTAAACTGAGGAAGCTCTAATAGTAGAGAGAAACGCGTATTTTTATGTATTGAGACACTCCATCTGATCAGTGGAGGTCCCATTGTATTTCCATTAAATTTACTCTTATACTTGATGGGCTTTGGATTGGAAAAAAATTCTGCCTGTCATTTGGAGACATACATACTCACACTGCCAAGAGTCATCTTTGGAGCAGCTGGACCTGTATATCAACACAAGAAGGAGGGGGATAGCGGTCCTAATCCTAAAGTGTTTACCATACCTCAAATCTGTGAGGTTCTAATATGTGAGTTGGCATTTGTAATATTTTGTGGAGAAACTACGTGGTGGTTTTATGGTTTATGTTCTGTTGTCCTATTATCACAAGGATAATCTGCACTAGGGTAGGCTCCTCTTTGTTTTCTTGTTTGTATTGACTATTAATGTTTCTGTCAACATTTTTACAATTTTCAGCATTTTTGGGGGCAAATACTAAGCTGATGAGATCCACTGATTAATTTAAGAAGATTTTGGTATTTATAATTGCACAGTTGTGACTGAAGATGTTACTACTGCATGCTAAATGTGTTTAAAATTAACAAACCATCAATGCAACCAGGAAAGATAACTCATAACATGTAAAAATAACACAGAGAATTCTACAATTTTACCAATGCCGAAAAACATATACAAAAGCACATAGTTACATAGTAATGTAGGTTGAAAAAAGACATTCATTCCATCAAGTTCAACCTTTAAAGATCTCCTCTGATCTGCAACATGCAGATTAGCTGTTAATTAATTGATCCTGAGGAAGGCCAACAGAAAAAAAAACAAGTGAAACTTAGCCAATTGTCTCAAAGGGAAAAAAATGAATTCCTTCCTGATCCCAGATACTGGCGATCGGATTCCTCCCTGGGTCAATACTCTCTCTTTAATTATCCAGAATAACCCTGTATGCCCTTTTTAATTCAAAATAAATCCAGTCCCCTTTTAAAGTTATCTATCTAATCCGCTATCACCATCTCCTTTGGTAGAGAATTCCACAGATTAACTGCCCTTACTGTGAAGAACCCTTTTCTTTCTTTGGAATCTTTTTACTTCTAACCTTAAAGGATGTCCTCTTGTCAGTTGAAAACCTCTTGGAACAAAAAGGTCACTAGACAAATCTTTATACTGACCCTGAATGTATTTATATAAGGTTTTATTTGGTTAGTGTTTCTTCATAACTTAGCCCCTCCATTCCCCTTATTAGTTTTGTAGCCCTTCTCTGTACCTTTTCAAGCTCTAAAATGTCCTTTTTATGAAGTGGTGCCCAAAAATGTACTCTATATTCCAAATGAGGGCGTACCAGGGATTTGTATAGTGGCAGAATTATATTTATTTCCCTTGCTTCTATACGTTCTTAATACATGCTTATTTTCTTTTTGCCTTTGCAGCTGCTGCTTGGCATTGAGCATTGTTATCTAGGTGATTGTCCACAAATACTCCCAAATCCCTTTCAATATCTGATATCCCTATATTTGCTCCATTAAGATTATAAATTGCATGGTTATTTTTCCTTCACAGATGCATAGCTGTACATTTATTCGTTTTAAATCTCATCTGCCATTTAGATGCCCATTCCTCTAATTTATGTAAATCCCTTTGGAGGGAAAGTACATCATTATCTGAATGAATTACCTTGCACAACTTTGTGTCATCAGTAAAAATGGAGACACTACATTCCAGTCCCAGATCTTAGTCAGTAATAAATATGTTAAAAAGGAGAGGACCTAATACTGAACCATGAGGAACCCCCCAACCAAGTATGTTCCATTTACCACAACCCTTTGCTTCCTGTCTTCTTTTTGCCAGCTCTCGTTCCATGAGCAGATATTTACTGCAAATCCTGTATCTCTTAGTTTGCACAATAGTCTTCCATGTGGAACTTTATCAAAAGCTTAGATTTGTTTGACATGGCCTATCCCTCATAAATCCATGTTGACTCCTACTTATAATCCTGTTCAAATAGACATATTCTTGCATATTATCCCTTATTAACCATTCTAAAAGCTTTCCCACTACAGAAGTGAGGCTCACTGGTCTATAATTCCACTGATTTGCTCTTACTCCCTTCTTAAATATAGGTATCACCTCTGCTTTTCGCCAGTCATCTGGTAGCAACCCTGTGTTGAGTGAATCTTGAAAAATTTAATATATTGGTTTGGCTATTACAGAACCCAGTTCCCTCAGTACCCTTGGATGTATTCTATCAGGACCTGGGACTTTTTTAACATTTATATTTTCCAACCTCTTTTGGATTTCTTCCTGCGTTAACCAATTAGTTGGCTAAGGCAGTGTAGCCCCATTATATTGCGTTGTCCCAACCACTGGTACCTCCATTGTGTATAACGAAGAAAAGAACCTATTTAGCTTATCTGCCTTTTTCTGGTCACTAATTATCAGACGGCCTGTGTCCCATTTTAATGTTCCTATAGCTTCCTTCTTGGCCTTCTTTCCATTATTATATTTAAAAAATATATATTTTGTGATAACTAAATCCAAGATAGCCTCATTTCTAGTAGGTTCTTGCATAACCTGGACCATATAAGCTGAAATGCTGGTCTCATTTATCCAGTTTATTTCAAGGTAATTAAAATCTCCCATTATTAGAACTTGCCCTTCCCATGCTTAGCTGCATTTTCAATCAGTAACAATAATTGCATTTCCTCACTTTCAATTATATTTGGGGGTTTAAGGCATACTCCAACTAATATTCTTTTGGAATTTTTACCCACAAACATTCTACATTATCGCTAGTTCCAGCATAAATATCTTCTCTGACTAAAGGCTTAAATTCAGGCTTAACATACAGACAAATCCCTCCTCCTTTTTTACCATTTCCCTTGTCTTTCCTAAATAGGTTATAACCATCCAGATTAACAGTCCAGGCATGAGATTCATCCCACCATGTTTCGGTAATGCCTATTAAATCTAATTTTTCATTGATTGCCAATAATTCTAATTCTCCCATTTTTCCTGGTTAATGAAACAGTTAAATTATTTTCAAAACACTAAACTAAAAGACCAGACAGATAAAAATTAAAAAAAATCCTCTGTGAATATTCAGTGGAGGGAAAAACTAGATTTAAGAGACTAGACATGGCAGATAGAATCGCTGAAGAACTTTGGAAAGAAGTTTGTGACATTGTACAAAAACAGCAACAAAGAATATCCCCAAAGGAAAGAAAACTACAAATGCAAACTGGCTATCTGATGAGGCTTTGATAGTAGCCCAGGAAATAAATAAATTAGAAGGTAATAGGAAAATATTTGTCCAACTGAATGCCAAATTCCAGAGGAGAGCAAGAAAAGACAAGGAGACATTCTATAATGATTGATGTAAAGACGTGGAAGAAGATAACACAATGGGAAAGTCAAGAGATCTCTTCAAGAATGTTGTGGATCTTGATAATAGTTTTTATGCAAGGGTAGGTGTGATAAAAGACAAAAATGCTAGGGACTTAACAGAAGCATATCAGATAAAGAAGATGTGGCAGGGGTACACTGAAGATCTATACAGGAAGGGTATTAACTGCACTGATAATCTCAATAGATTGTCCAATGACATTGTTAATGTTAAGATCATACCATCTCAGCTTCAACAATAAATGGACCAAGAACTAGCAGATGTGCAAGCCGGAAAGAGACACAAGAAATCGCATTGCCATTTTACACTGGCTAATAGAGAAAGTAAGAGAGTTACAGAAAAACATTTACCTCATTTACACTTATCTTCATAGACTATACTAAAGCCTTTGACTGTGTGGATCACAACACAATGCAGCAAGTTCTTAAAGAGATGGGAGTACCAGATTATCTCATCCACCTCCTGAGGAATCTGTATATGAATCAAGAAGACATTTGCTTCTGTGGAGCAAAGTTAAGGTCTGGACTATCAAAAAAAGTAAAATATTATACTGTCAACAACGGTCTGCATAATTAGACCTTTGGTATTCCCAGAATGACATGTGAGAATTAGCTTGAGGGAGCTTAGAGGGGCAGTGATTTACAGATGTGCCTGGCGTCTGGTCCGTGAAGTCATGGAGTGTGGAATAAATAACTTCTACCCCTACACATCGAATTTCAATACCATACACCTCTAACTAGTTACATATGTCTACAGACACATATCCTATATAAGCAGCATTTCATAGTCAGTTGAGCCTTTTCAGACACCGTTACTCATACATTTTATGTCCTGCATTCTATTATATATTTTAAGTTATTATTCTATTATTTTTATTTTAAGTTATATCAATAAAGTCAAAAGTTATCAAATGAGAGAAACTAAGAAATCCTCTTTTAATAGTTTTTGCAATATTTAAAATGTATGTATACTGCACTATATAGCACTATATAGTGATAATTTTTTTTTTTAGACAAAACATTCAACAAAAGTGACAAGCTTTCAGAAGATGTTACTCACTTTTTCAAGTCAAAATAATTATTGCTTAGAATTAACTTCTTATAATTTAATTTAAGTAGAGAGACGTTATAAAAACACAGACAATGAGACAGAGTAAGGGGGCATGAAAAATAAAATCAGTGGTCAAATTAAATTTTTTATATACATTACAAAAATAGATAGATATATTCATTAAATTTTCCAAATGCTGTCCTAAAGACATTTTTTTTAATGTCACTTAAGAGATGAAGTTCCCAGGTTCTGTTAGCAATGAGTTAAAGAAAATAGAATATGCGTACAGTATATATATATATTTATATATATATATATATATATATATATATGTGTGTGTGTAATAAAATATTGTAGTGATGTATTGCATGCTACTAAATCAAAAAGTCAAAACAGCAGTGACATGGAAAGATCAATTTAACTTTTCACCCCAATATTTTTAGCAATTAAAAACTTCAGCATTTCATTTCAGTGGTTTATACACACATGACTGTGTCAGCACAGTCATGCTGCAAAAAGAAAATAGCTGCCACGTAGGTCAAGGAAAAATGCTATTTGCATATCAATCTTTTATAACTTAAGAAAAGAGAGAAATTATTCTTCCAGGCTGGTTCGCTCCATCTTGTTCTCATGCAGACGTCTGGGGCCAAAGCTGCTTCTAATTGTGTAGCGAGAGAGGTCTGCAAAGGTTCCATTATTTTAATAGTGAGATATACCTCAGGGACCATTGGTTAATAGGGGCCACTTCCCAGCAGCTATATAAGATTTCCAGTATTTTTCATTCACATTATGCATAGAGATTAAATAGCCAGAAAACATACAGCTGCTGAAAAAAAATGATTTTTTTTTATTTTAAATTATATTCACTTCCTCCCTACAACTTTCCAATTGCTGTCCTAAAGAGATGAATTTTAATTTCACTAGAGATATGAAATTCCCAGGTTCTGTTAGCAATGAGTTAAAAAAATTGAATATGTGTCACTCAAAATTCTCCAAGGTTTACAGGATCAAGATGCCTAATAAGGGTAGATAATCATTCTTATTTTCTAAGGAAAAATTGGACATCTCACACTGAAAAATACTTTGGACTTTTAAAAACTTTGAGATTCATTATATATTTGTAAAATAATATGTTATAAGGTCATTTAATATATTTGAACTAAAAACAATAGTCAATGAGAAGCACAAATTGAAGCAGATTGGTTGTAAGCAAGGACATAAAAACATTTATTGGTAGGCACATTATCAAGTTACCAAGTTATTGTCACACAATGAATGTAATCAATGTCTTGGCTGAGTTTTAGTTTTGGACTGAGCATAGGGATCAGAAACTTGCAAACTAATACCAAGGCAATATAAGTAGTATTTATCAAAGATTTGTTTTAATATTCTTTATGCATATTGTTTAAAATATACATTTTTATGGATGAAAAAAAAGAATAGAATTACTTAAAAGTACAGAAACAAAAATGTTAAATGTTACATTACATAGCATAAGATTTTTGTAACACCACTTTTATTAAATCCTGTTTTTCTGGTGTATAAAATGCAGCAGAATATAAGACATGACTAATATTTACAGCAGACACATTTAAGGAAAAAGCACAATGTATACAAGACATTTTAATTGGAACATGTAGCACAAAATCAAGGCTTACATGTTATTATCTTAGAAAATACTGTAAGATCATACAGCTTGGCCTATAACAATATATGTATTAAACACAGTGAATGTTTTGTTTTTATTACAATCATTAGTAGTTGTATTAATACTTGTGGTAGTAATACTATAATTATTATTATTACTACTATTTAAAAAGTTCAGCACATTGAAAGTAAGACCAGTACAAAGAAGGAATGGCAGCCATTTTCCTGAGAGCTTGTATTCTTTAGTGGATAAAGGATTATTGAATATAACGATGATTTTATATAATCACACAATACTCCTCTTTGTATTCATCATTGATATTTGCACATTTTCCAAAATACCACTGAAGCAAAAGCAGTTATTAAGCAAAATATATGTTTGAAACATGGATAATTAAGACCAATATTCTTTCGCCAGAAAGCTGAGGATGTAAGCAGTGATGATACTTCCTTGTAAGTAAATGAATATCTCTCAGCAGTATCTGATTTTTAAGTAAGCATAAATAGTAGTGCTGCTCTGCTATTTGAATATAGAATTATCTCCTTATATACAGTATTTCTCAATAAATAATTTCTGTGTCACCAAAAAAGTGATGAAACATTCTTGCCACAAACTTTTCCAAATGTAAAAAATGACATAGAAAGCTGTGCATCCAGCTTATACAACCAGATAACTTTCATCCGGCTGACAAGGCAACATGTCACAAAAGGCTGACAAAGAACAAACCAATGGTTGCAAGAAATTAAGGAAGTGTTAGTCAGTCTCAGTTATTTCCATCTTCTCCTTTCTTTTGCATTTTGCTTATTCTCCAGTGTCCCCATAAGTCCCCAGTCCCTTTTATTTTTTTTCTCTGTCCTGACCATTCCCTTTGTCCATCCTATTCCTCTATCACCTCTTTTCTCTTTCGTGAACCTAGTCTCCCACTCTTTTATTTATTAACAGTTCATCCTCTTATTTAATTCTATATTTTATGCCATTTTACTGAGAAGATTAATCACTTTTCAAATAAACTGTCTGCCTATTGCTAGGTTGGCAGTTGACCTAAGTATTATGATGTCATGGAACTCAATATGGGCATCATAAGATCATCATAATGCAGTCAGGGGTATAAACAATGGAGCAAGACTGAAGAAGGCATATCTCAATCACTGACCAACTGAGTCTGGACCATAGATGTAAACAGTGGAGAGTTGTGCCTACTTGACCCATATATTTCAAGAGCCAAAGAAGCAGCAGTCGACAATGATGAGTGCTACTTATTGTCAGGTTCAATTATGTAAAATGTGATATTATTTACATCTGAATAAATTCAGTATTTATATATATATATATATATATATATATATATATATATATAATTGGAAAAGTAGATAATTGGAAAAGGCACCTAACAAATGATTGCTTAGGGGGCACCCAAGATGTAAATCCAGTTTATTGTATTACCTTTTTGTTGATCTAAGTTGCCCATATTCTAGAAAGGACGATAAGTTGATGAGATGGGATTGACAGCCATTGTTCATGACAGGGTAAAATTTACTAACCTGTGTTTGAACCTCATTCTAAATTTAAGTCAGCATGTTTCATGAATGTATTCATTTATTCTTAGCTTTTTTGTGCTTATTTCTGTAATGGTTACATTAGACATATATATCCATACAGTTTGCACTTTAATAGTAATACATAACTAGAGATTATAGTTTTCATTATAAGTTAATTTTCCTTATAATGAACTAATATTTAAATGAACCACAGTCTATGGGTTGCAGGTATTTATTGATATGTATTACATTTTAATTTTTATACTGCAATATTTTTTTTTCATTTTTGTTGCCATATTTTACTGAAAGTAAAAAATATAATTTGCACATAAGTAACTAAATATGCTGTTTATCAAACAATTTGCTATTTAATAAAGCTTCTGGTTCAGCTGTTCTGACATCTAAATTATTCAACCATTTTAAGATGAGGTGAATAGACTTAGGTGCAATGGAAAACATTTTTAAGTTATTTGTCTACAAACATGAGTCTACAGACACGAGTACACTCTGTCCACACAGAAACATTTCTTGTTAGCTTCAAGGAACTTCAAAAAACGTTTAAGTAATATTTTTCATGAAATGGGAATTTCTGCAATTTTTAAAATATTTTATATTAAATGTTAGAATATGTTTATCTTTATCACGGCTGATTGATTGCAACCGAATTGAATTTAGAAAGCATAATTTAAAGGGCAATTTACCTCAATGTAAGTGCTCTTCATGGTGTGAAAGAGCACAATAATATATGTTAAAATTATCATTTTTTTTAATTACACTAATAACAGCTTAGGAATCTAAAGTTTAAAAGCCTCTGTTTACTTACAAAGTGTATCCTGCGTACTGGCAGTTGCATGAGTAGTTCTATTCCCTTCAAACTGGAAATGTAAGCAGTTTTACCATTGACTTAAATGGTACACACACCCCTGCAACCTGATTGGCTGTGGCAATACCACTGCATGTGGACAGCCTATTCCACATGTAAACACAGATGTGATTTGATTTGATTTCTCATTGAAAAGGCACATATTCAAAAAGGATTTAAAAATGCTTTTAGGAGATGTTTCCTGTGATGTGGTCCAAATTGCACTGAATTAAGTGGCCTTTTAACAAACAATTTTAAATAGCTAAACTTAGCTATCAACCTAGAGCAGCAGTACAGTAAAGGACTGTTATGGGTTATGTAAATAAATAATTACAGGTTAAGTCCCCATTACTCTTACTAGCATGTTATTACTTTCTGACACACAGAATACTTCCCATCAGTATGCAGTCCTCTCATTCTTCTTACATAGTATGTGCTATGACTTTTGCTACGTATCTGACAAAAGCGTTACAATTATTGCTCATCTCTTCTGATAACTCTGGTGGTCTATATATGCTGTCCACTCAATTAAAATCCCCTGTCAAAGCCTCTGTATATATTTTGTTGGTCAATGGGCATAGTATGGCATATTCTGCAAATTTCGATATGCAAACACTGTAGCCCCAGTTTCATATATGTTGGTGCTTTGTAAATTAATGATAACAATAATAATGTTGTGAATAGCAAATGTTCACTGTTGTTATATTAGTATCTTGTAAAGTGGATTATTTTACCACATTGTACATTGCTTTACCCTTTCTGGGTCGATACCTTGTCATGTTGAAAGGGCTTGTGTACCCCAATGCAGCTGTGAGCTATCCCATATAGGGTCCACTGAAGAAGGAACTGGCAACCAATTCCAGTATTTTTGCGAAGCTAACCTTATGGATAAAAACAACCAGAGACAATATGTGTCTGGTGTGCTGTGGTTCATAGGGCGATGGATAGTTGGACACGACTGAACAACACAATAACAACACAATGTTTTACACATTGCATTTTCTACATTAAGGGCCAGTGTACCCACTTTTCATATGAAATCTATTTTTTAGTTCTCCATTAATTAACATTAACAATACATGTGCAAACACCAGCAAAGCAAATCCTTATCAAATTATTTTTTTTTTGAAAGCACTGTTTCCCATTATTGGTCACTGATGTTCCCTCCTCACCTTTGTCATTGTAGCGAGCACTACTGTAAGATGTAGCAGAACATTGATTAGGCTATCTTGGTTAGGCTTGAATAATGTTTTTGAAGTTGGCGAGGGGTACAGCAAAAACTATTAATGAGATAAACTGTGTTTTTAAATTATATTTTCTAGCTAAAGATTTGCTTTACTGCTGCTTGCACATGCATTTTAATGTTAATTATTACTGAACTTAATATTACATGTAAAATTAAAAGTGCTTACACTGGCCCTTTTAATGTATTGATGCTAGCTGACTGCTGTAATTCCCAGATGTGGTGGAGGAAAAATACTTCCGCTCAAAGGAAGAAAAATTCCATTGTAAAAGGTATATTTCACAAACCAGTGCTTTTTTTTGCAAATTTTTTTGAAGTTGTTTGATTTTATGGGAAGCTTCAACTTCCTATAGATTGTTCGGGCATCACAGTGGCCTTCTAATGTAACTATTTAGCTCAGAATAGCTAAAGTGGTGCTTATTTGCAGAGCATTATTACACCCTTTGCATTACTTTCTTACTTTATTTTGCTTTTAATGATGTTATCTATATTTTCCTCATTTGTTGAACCAATTAAAGAAAACTTCAGGTAAGTATGTTGGTAATAGTTTTCAATGATAGAAATAAAAATAGAAATATAAAAAAATACCATAGTGTCATCTCGTGGCAATTAACATGTTTGAATAACTAAATATATTAATTTCCTAAATATAGAATCATATTGGTCTATATGTGAATGAATAAACCAGAATCGGAGGATTACTAGTTAATTTAATGTGTCTGTTACAAAACGTCTACACTTAAACAGCTGGGTGTTTGTCCCATTGTAGTTAGGATAAGAAGACACAAGTCAATGTCTTATGCAAGATTCATTTTGCAGGTGTAAATTATTGAAAGAGCAGGATTCGGGGCCGATAGAGCTTGTCCATAGCTGTAGTAACATGTTATGGGCAGAAATTGCCTGGGCAGGTCAAGGAGTACTTATGCAGGGTACAGCACTATCCACCTAGTAAGAGCAGCATTAGGAAGGGCAGTGCCAGCATTTGCATTGCATAGTGAAATAAAATGAGTGTGGTAATGGCAAAGGGAACCTGGGGATATTAAGATGATGCTGTTGTGGGGAAGTGTTTATAAAATGGGTCAGAGTAAGTACTTGCAGGGCTGAATAAACCTTGAGAGTGGTTTGGACAGCAGAATTACAACCTAAAAGTAGAGACAGGTTGAAAAGAGACTGGAAAGTTTATGCAAGTCACATAAAGCCCCATTTAATTGGAGGCCAGTAAGTGCAATGTGAGGCCCACAACTGCTGCAGGCTTGAAATTCCACTGTGTTACGGGGCTATTAAATTGGAAGGTGCTGCGAGCTACGGCCTGGAGGAGCTAAATCGTAACCCATTTTTCCACACGTTGGATGTGCGGCCGTGAACAGGATCAATTAGTCAAACACATAGTAACGGGTTAGACGTAGCCAATGGCAAAAGAGATTGCCATCATGGCTGATGAAAGCCTGCAGGAACCCTGCAGGATCCTGACAAAACCCCTTGCTGTGGGGGTCCCAATTGGGACCCCCGTGGCAGTTAAATATTAAACCCCTGCCACAGGAGGTACTCCAAGTACCCCCCGGCACCTAAAGTTAACCCCCTATGCTGGGGGGCTCCATCGGAACCCCCGCAATATCCCTACATTACCCCTTGCAGCCTCGTGGGTCATGAAAGGACATTAAAGGTCCTTAAAGGACCTGCGCTAACTAAAATATCAATCCCTGCAGCGGGGGTACTATTAGTTCCCCCCCGGCACCTATTATTAACCCCATCACTCATGGTGGCCTATATTAACCCCATCAGTCCCATAAGGGTCTATACAGATCCTTATGGGACAAAATACGTAACCCTCACAATTAACACTATAAGTGCCATATGGGTCCTCCAAAGTCTAAGCACTACACTATTAACCTATTCCTATCCTATCTCATTCTATTAAACCCCTCTACCCTATCCAATTAACCCCCTCTACCCTATCAAATTATCCCCCTCTATCCTATCCAATTACCCCCTCTACCCTATCCAATTATCCCCCTCTATCCTATCCTACTAACCCCTACACTACCTAGCTAACTCCCTATTAAACCCCCCAACACCCAACTAATTACAGAAAATAATAAACCCCCACTATTTACAGAAAAAAATAGAAAAACTATATTACACAAAATAACAAACTACATTATATAAAATCAAACACCCTACAATGCATATAATAAAAAACATCTACTTACATAAAATAAAAAAAACTACATTACATAAAATTAAAAACCCTGCATTACATGAAATATAAAACCTAGATTACAACAAAAAAACAGACATGGCCCTAAAAACAAAAAGAAACATTATAGTTAATATACAAATACATACAACATGCAATAAAATAAAGTCTGAATAGTCCATTTACCCGTCCAAAATGCCCCTCCAGCGATGCCCCAGTCTTTATTCAATTGTCACAATCAGGGCCCCTCCAAAAAATATCCTGACGTTCTAAAAAAAAAAAAATAACAGGGCGCCTACCTTGAGGAGCTCCCGCCGCAAATTGAGGTTCCCGCGCATGCTCCACTCAAAATATATAAATAGCTGTCAATCATATTTCAGCCAATCAGAAGGCGCAAATGTGTGAGCCAATCAAAATGGGATACACCCTTATATCCCATGCTGATTGGCTCCAAGCATCTGCGCCTTCTGATTGGCTGCAATCTGATTGACAGTTACATCAGCAAGTCAGAAGGTGCAGATGCTGGGAGCAAATTAGAATGGGATACACCCCACAAGGGTGTATACAATTCTGATTGACTGAAAGTACATGAGTCAATCAGAAGGCGCCATTTCTAGTTTTTGAGCTGGCGCGGGAACCTCTATTTGCCGCAAGAAGCTCCTCAAGGGAGCTTTTTGTGTAATTAGTGGGCTGCTATGGATTTTTGTAGGGGAAAAAGTAGGCAGTGCGGGGGTTAATAGTGTAGGCTAGTGGGGGGAGTTAATAGGATAGGGTAGAGGGGGGTTAATAGGATAGGGTAGAGGTTCTTTTTAGGATAGGGTAGAGAGGGGGTTATTAGGATAGGGTAGAGAAGGGTTAATAGGATAGGGTAGAGGAGGGTTAATAGGATAGGGTAGGGGGGTTAATAGGATAGAGTAGAGGGGGGTTAATAGCATAGGGTTGAGGAGGGCTTAATAGGATAGGGTAGAGGGGGAGTAATAGGATAGAGGAGGGTTAATTAGTTGGAGGAGGTTTAATAGAATGTGATCGGGTTGGAAAGGGTTAATAGTTTAGTGCATAGCCTTCAGTCCTACTTTTTTCGATACGGGCTACATTTTACAACGTTGCCCCAATTTGATGAGGCTGATATAGTGTCATTTCGACACAATGGTTTTCAATGTAACTGACATAGTGGTTGTATATGGCAGAGAGAGTCTGTACAAGGTAAAGTAAATATGCATAGCACAGTTAGCATGTTTACAGCAGAGTGTTGTTGAATCACTGGATGTGTGTGTGACAGAGCAGATCTAGGGACACTCAGATATATCATGGGAACCTTTCCTTATGAGGGTGCGATTTAATCGAGGATAAGCTCTTTAAATGAAGACCACATAGAACCCTAACAAGAACAGGTTGTTTAATTACACATTAATCACTAATAAAACACCTATTCAATTATTTGTAAAAGCAATGTTCAATTATAACTTATGTTCAAAGACCAGAGTATCAGCTTCCATTTGACCCTGATATGGCTATAATGGGGAGAGTTGGTCTTGGAGGCATGGTTTAATGTATTTAAGGACAAAGATTAGATAAAAGGCCAGCCATTGTTTCCTTATTTATGCAACATTTTTGCATATTCAATCAATTATATTGGTAGAGGGTTTCAGAGTTTCTGCATGTAGGGTCTAGGGCCCCGTTCAATTGGCCAAATCGCTATTACTTAAACTCAAAAAGCAGCTAGTAAATGTTACAGATTCTATTGGCTACATTTAGCTACTCGCATTCCAATTGCGAGTTACCTGCCCAAAATCACTGCAGGCCAGCCAAAGACGTAACTCAGTCCTATCTCCTCCATTGACTTTTCAAACCGCAAATGTTAACAGTGCTAAAGATGCAAAATCTAAATTCTATTACAAAATGAAATCTGTGTGAAACACAAAAATGTATGAAAAAATATTATGAGTAAGGTTGGGTATTGAGTATTACAGTATATTATGAGACCTTTTGTATTGGACAAACTTCTTATTTATAGTGATGAATTTTCAAGAGGTTCAAACTCTCTTTATCAAGTCTCAAGCAATACTGACATGAGCTGAGACCCTCAGTTTGAATAAAAACAGTGATGCAGATAAAGTGGAGACAGAATCTGACATCATCAGGTAAATACATATAAGGGAATAAACACAACATAGTAAAGGAAACATATATATACATACTATATACATGTATACATCAATATATACATGAAAAAACTTAGCACTGTATCTTTCCTGTTGGACAAACATCTCACTAAGAGTGCTAAGCCTGTTATGGTATAAGAGGAAAAGATCACATGAAATTATATATATATATATAATGGAATAAGTAGATTTGGGGTCTCAGATCCTCTCCAATTTACTTAAATGTGTCATAAATATAATAATGTATGATATAAATTGCATATTAATATGTGAATAAAATAATGAATTGCATGTGTTTAATACTGTACAAAAATATTTATACCCATAATAGGAATATATTGTGATATAATAATATTATAGAGTGATAATATGTATGTTCAATAATATGGGAAGGTTAGGTGTATATTTATAGTCTTACATCCTTATTAAATTGCGATTTGTTAAATTTAAAAGGGCTCTATTTAAGCACAGAGCATATTTTTTACAGAAGTGTTTAGTTAGTGAAGACCTTGCTTTTGGATAGAAGTTCACTAACTAAACACTTCTGTAAAAAAAATATGCAGTGTGCTTAAATAGAGTCCTTTTAAATTTACCGAATCGCAATTTAATAAGGCTGATAATGTGTAGAGTGTAATGATTTTTATGGTTGAATTGAAATATATTGTACTATGATATGTTAGATATTTATAATGTTTTTTAATGGAAATTTGTTATACTGTATAATATGGTGATGAGTATATATAGTATACTTCCGAAATGCTCAGTATACAGATACAGGTCCTTCATTGGAGGATAAGCAACAAAAGCTTAATGCAGTATATGTTAGAAACCCTTTTTGGTGATGGGCAATAGGTACCCAATACATGTATTTGAACCAATGGTGGGCAGATATAGTGCTGCCCCTGATAAAACAGTTGTTTCAGGCTGAGAAACACTTTGATTTTATATACTAGTTAAGTGCCATAGGATATATAAACATTTACATTCATTAGAGTGCCTATAGTATAATTTTCCTCTTAACCAGCAGTTCTGTGATGTCACAATCACGCCTTACTTACCTGGTTGATCCAGGTTCAGTGGCATAGTTTGTACGGTTAAATATTATTTCTCTTGGTAGGGGGAGTGTATGTTCCCCCCTCCTCCCTCCCCTTTGTATCTTTCCCTCCCTCTCCCATCCCTGTGTCTCTTTCCCCTTCTCCCTCCCTCCACTGTGTTTCTTCCACCCCTCTCCCTCCACTGTGTCTCTTCCTCCTCCCCTGTATCTCCTACCCCTCCCCTGCATCTCTTTCCCCTCCTCTGTGTCTCTTTCCCCTCCCTTGTGTCTCTTCCCATCCCTCCCATGTGTCTCTTCCCTCCCCTGTGTCTCTTTAACCCTGATCCCTCCCATTTGTCTCTCCCCCCTCCCCTGTGTCCTTCCCTCCCTCCTCCCTCCCCTGTGTCTCTTTCCCCATCCTCCCTCCCCTGTGTCTTTCTCCCCTCCTCCCTCCCTCACTTGTCTTTCTCCGCTCCTCCCCTGTGTCTTTCTCCCCTCAACCCTCCCCTGTGTCTTTTTTAGTTATCTGTAATGCACACCTGAATATGTAGAGTTGTGCGCATGCGCACAATTCTCATTGTGAATATGTGTAAAGTGTGTGACACTCCCGACTCGCAATGAGCATGTGCGGTGGGAGCGTTACACACCATTTAATATGATATATCTTTGTGAAGGTGATGTTTACGTAGTATTATTAAACTAATGTATTTGAAATGGACTTCTCTGTGTAGATGCGCTTTATTTTCTTTTTATGTTGTATGTGTGGAAGTAAATAGAGCAGGCAATTGGTGGCCTAGAGGCCTGAAGTGGGTCTCACAACCTTCCCCCCGCCCACCCCATTCAGTGAATGCTGCTGATCTCTCTTTTTTTTTTTTTCAACGGCATCCCAATAATATTCCAAACTACTATACTAAAATATACATTAAAACTAAACACACTTCCATTCACATTTCTTCCATTCATGGCTTCGGGCTCGGGGGGCCTAGGGCAGGGAAGTCTGGAGAGAGGGCTAGGGCGAGGAGGCCAGAACGTCCTAGGTCAGATCAACGGCTTCCTTAATTACGTATTAAAGAAATAATTATCCCATAGGGACCAGAATAGACTACTTTTTTTTATCACCCCCAGGTCGGTAAAGTTTAGTTCTAATAGACTATTTTTATCCACTTTTATTTTAACCTCATTCCAAGACGGAACATCATTCTGCTTCCACTTGGAGGCTATTAATGATTTTGCTACCATCAAAATCTGCAGCATAAGGGCTTTGACTTTTAAAGGTAGTGGAGGGAAAATATGGAATAAAATTATTTCTGGGTGTGGACTCAACTCTACCTCACATATCTTAGTCAACTGGGAAAAAACCTCTGCCCAGAATTTTTGAATATATGGGCATTGCCACCAAATATGCAGGGAAGAACCTGTCCAACTACACTTGCGCCAACAATATTTCTCATGGTCTAACCCACTAATCATTGCCATCCTAACCGGCGTATAGTGCCACCTATTGCAGATTTTAAAATGGAGTTCTCTATAGGAGGGATTTTTAACAAATCTATCCGTAATTGCATATGATCTATGCCAATCTTCTATGGTCCAATTATACTCCAATTCATCTTCCCAATCCTGAATGCACTTGGACTTATACTCCATTTGTGGCCTTCTAATGATATCATAACATTTTGAAATATAATGAGTTTTCGATTCTACCATGATCAATTTTTCAAATTGAGTTAAATCTATTGATCTAGTCAAATAAAACTCTGACTTTTTGAGAACTTTTTCCAATGAAAGAGATTCTAACCATGAGATCTTTAGTTGAGGGGCTTTAATTTTTATATTCTCCAATGAAAATGTATTTCCAGGGAACAGTTCTGACAGCAGGTTAAATCCTGCTTAAGCTATCCTCCCTAAGGTCAGAGATTCAATATGTGATGCTAGATCTAATAACGGGGTAATTGGCGAAGGAAACGGAATCAAATTATATTTAACATTCAATTTGTTCCATATATTCCCATTCCCTCTAACCATAGTTTCACCCTGTTTCAAATATTTAAGGTTAATCTTTTTTAGAAATAAGAGAATTTTAATATTATTTAAACCTGTTAGCTCTTGTTCGATTTGGACCCAGTTATTAACATTTGTGGGTTCTAACCATTCCAACATATTTGCCGCTAATATAGCTTCCTGGTATTCCTTAAGTAATGGGTAAGCCAAGCCACCATGTTTAAATTTCCCTCCCATTCTCGATTTTTTTATTCTTATTTTTTTCCCTTTATGAATGAAATTATCAATTTTATCTTGCAGTTGGTTTAGCAAGTATGTAGGGATTCGGCAGGGGATATTCCGTAGGATATAGGTAATTTTTGGTAATATTACCATTTTTATGGCAATAAGTCTGCCAGACCAAGATATATTTAAGCCTGACCATGCGTTGATTTTTTCTATAACATTTTTATACACTTTTTTATAATTAGTTATTATTGTCTGCTTCAAATTTGTTTCCAATATTATCCCCAAATGTTTCAGAGAGTTTTGCCATATGAGAGGGAATCGATGTTTTAATTTGAGTAACATTTCATAGGAAATATTGATGGGCATGGCTTCTGATTTGCTAATATTTAGCTTAAAGTTTGATATTTTACAATAATCATCTATCAGTTGGAACAAAGATCCGAGAGATGCTAATGGATTTTCTAGTGCTACAAGAATGTCATCCGCAAAAGCAGATATTTTATGTTCCATAGCTCCGACCTGTATCCCTTGCACCTCCTTCTCCTTCCTAATCAGTATTATCAAAGGTTCAATGAACATAGCAAAGATAGCAGGGGACAGGGGACACCCTTGACGTGTCCCATTCGAAATAACAAAGCTGAATGAACTATACCCTGGCCCCACTACTTTTGCGGTGGGGGCAGTGTATAGGGCCCGGATGGCTTTAGAACCAAAGTCCCCCAACCCATATCTATCCAACAGCAATTCCAGGAACTCCCACCCAACCCTATCAAAAGCCTTTTCTGCGTCTACTGATAAGAAAACGGTGGGAGCTCCCTTTCGTTTAGCATAAGAGATCAAATTAACCATTCTCTTAACATTGTCAGATCCTTGCCTCCCTCGAATGAAGCCTTTTTGATCTAAAGAAATAAGTTCCCCTAAAATTGCATTCAGCCTAGTAGCTAGAATTTTTGCATAAATTTTAATATCAGTGTTCAGTAAAGAGATCGGGCGGAAATCCTTACATGATGGTTCTTTATAGTCATCTTTAGGGATTGTTATAACCGAGGCCTACAGCATTTCTTTCGGTGCCCGACCTGTTATCATAATTTCATTCAAAGCATTCTTAAGAGGAATTAAAATTTCTGACTTACAGATTTTATAGCAGCAATTTCTATAGCCATCTGGGCCGGGGGAAGAGAAGTTTTTCAGGCCATCAATAGCTTCCAAAATTTCTTTATCAGTTATTTCTTTATTTAACATATCCAAATCGTCATCAGAATCTCTTGGTAAGTCAATATTATCCAAGAATTTGAGTATCTCTTCTTTAGATGGTGTAATAAAATTCTTATCATCCCTCAAATTATAAAGATCTTGATAAAAAAGACCAAAAGCATTTCCTATATTACTAGGCTTTGTCAGGGTCTCATTTTTATACTTTAACCTATCTATTCTTTTACTTGATGTTTTGCTCTTCAATTTATTAGCTAGGAGTCGCCCTGATTTATTTCCCATATGGTACATTCGTTGCTGCAGTGACCATAGGGATTTATCTAACAGTTCTTGTTCTATTTTTTTAATCTGAGATCTTATTGCATCCATTCTCTTTACAATCTTATCATTTGAACCAATTTTATTAAGCCTATCTAAGTTTGTCAAGTCAATATATAGGTCTCGCAAAGATCGACCTCTAAGTTTCTTCTTTATCGCCTGCCAGCTAATCAAATAACCCCTTATAGAGGCTTTATGGGCAGTCCAAATTGTGACTTTAGTTGTAACAGACGGGTTGTTTACTTTAAAGTAATTATTGAGTTCTTTTTTTAAACGATCTTTTATTTTTGGGTCCTCGAGTAAAGAAATTTTTAATTTCCATGGTGGTCTAACTGTTTCTAAATGACGCGTTGATATATTTATAGAGACCATGCCGTGGTCTGACGACAATATAGGTCCAATTTCTGTTTTGATCACTCTTTTTAAAGTTACACTGTTCACAAGTATGTAGTCCAATCTAACATGCATATTATGTCGATGAGAATAAAAGGAGTGTTCCCTTTCCTGGGGGTGAAAAGTTCGCCATGAGTCATATACATGATATTTCATTAAAATATTATGGAAAAGATTAATTTTTTGGTTCGCGTGGGGATCTAAAAATGTTTTTTTATGGGATTTTCTATCTAGATCCGCATCCATACATAGGTTAAAGTCCCCACAAATGATGAGTGCACCAGAGCTATATCGTCTTATCAGATTAAATATTCGGTTCAGAAAACTAATTTGCCTTTGATTTGGGGCGTATATGTTGACTATTGTAAATTTCTCACTATTTATTAAGCCTCCCCAAATTATATAACGACCATTGGGATCTAATATGGAGATTTCTTCCAGCAAAATTAATTTATGGTTAAAAAGGATTGAGACTCCCCGGGCTTTTTTCTTGTAAGTAGAATTAAGAGTCAGGCCTATATTTTTCATTTTAAAGTAGGGAATCTTACCTGTCTGCCAGTGGGTCTCCTGAAGGCATACCACATCAGCTAAGCCGGATCCAAACGATCTCTGGCATATCTGTCTTTTTACACCTAAGTTTAATCCCTGGACATTCTGACTACAAATTCTCAGTCTACCTTCTTTATCCTTATCTGTATGGATCATCATAATTTAAGACCCTATACCTCAAGGCTCTCTACTCTCCCCCCACTCTTCCCCCCCCCCCCCCCCCCCAGTCCCCTCCGAAACCCTTATGCCTACCATAACATTCATGCAAATCACATTTGTTACCCATACATTCACTACCGGTTATGTTGTGGAAGTAAATAGAGCAGGCAATTGGTGGCCTAGAGGCCTGAAGTGGGTCTCACAACCTTACCCCCGCCCACCCCATTCAGTGAATGCTGCTGATCTCTCTTAAAAAGGTGAGCAAGTGCTATTTACATAGAAGTAAAAGGTAACCGGATTTCTTGGCAGTCGTCAATCCGACCTGGGTACAAAGAGGTCACAACACCCTGAATCCATGCAGGATTGGGCCTGGTCAGTACTTTGATGGGAGACCACCTAGGAATACCAGGAGCTGTATGCTGTGACCCACTGGAGAAGGAACTGACAACCCACTCTTGTATTTCTGCCATGAAAACCAAAAAAGGGGGTAACCTGGTGAAATGTTCCTTTCATCAAATTTGTTAGATCTAGAAAAAGCAAATTGAAAATATAAAATTGTATCATGAAATGCAATTGTGTGTATTTTATTAAAAAACTATTTGAAAGTACTGTAACAAGCATTGTCTCATTTTTGCTCAGAAAATATTTTATACAATATAAAACTTTGATATACTTGTTTCCAATGGAATAATTTAGTTCTACATTTTGTGCCTATATAATAGTTTTGTTAAAGGGTCATGTAATCATATATTTATAATATACTGCTTTGATAAGCTACAATGGAAAATAAGGGAAATGTTTTAAAATGTAAAGGATTAGTAAAAACATCTATTGTATTTGCCACGATCTGCTTCTTCAAGGGGGCTTGATATGAACCTAGTTCAAACCTAGCAGAATCATGTAGTTCCTGTTCTCTGTGGCACAAAAGATGGCTTCTGAAGAGGGCAAGGCCCAAAAGGTACTGGCAGAGAATACTGGATACAGGTTACTAGTGGCAATGGCAAGACCACTCCCCAAGTCAGGATACAACACACAGAAATAGTCTCACACCTTGTATATGCAAAAACTATCTCTCAACATTTATTGAATGATTAAAACAACATATTTATACTCTCCCATACCACACCCTTGTGTACATTTGTGTATATGTGATGTCAGCCCATCTGGCTTGCAACCTTGGGCTTTCAAAGCTCTTGAGATCAAATTCACCAGATATGTATAGCTGGCTAGTGAACAAACCTTTATGTTAAGTGTTTGCTTAGGACTACTTGAAGTACATACATCTGTCCTGATCCAAGATCTGTATGTGTGAGTGTGCAATGATCTGCAGCTAACTTCTATGCAGAGTGTTTCTCCCAATTCCACATATATTCTATATAACATTTTCCCTCATAATATATTATAACTAGGATACATAATAACTAGTATACAGGCAACCTATAACCACACAATAACACATAATCCCAATGTAACAATGTCATGTTCTCTTGGCCATATTCATAAATTACTGGCAATATGAGTCCTTAAATCATGACAGTATTATTTTTAAATTAAATTATACTGCAATGGAACTTACTGTTTTGGTTTCTTCTGATCCGAGTCCTGAGGTGGAAGGAAACTTTGAATGCAAAGGTAGCTTCAATCTACACATTTAAAGATGGCAGCTTTGACAAGCATTGGTTTCAACAAAGATAATGGAAAGCTCATAAGTTTCCAAAGACACAAACTCCTGAAAAAGCAGCAGATCGAAGCAATCAAGAAAAAAATGGAACAATGCAGTGTAAAATAAATGCATATACAGGTTAAAAATGTAAATGTTCTGTTTTATTCCTATTTATTTATTTTGCTTTCTAAAATACACTGAGGTATCTGAAACTTCTATGTATGTTTGAGTGTCTGTATGGATATTATTATTATTATTATTATTATTATTATTATTATTATTATTATTATTATCGTTTATTTGTAACGCGCCAACATATTCCGTAGCGCTATACATAAGTTAAGTTACAGGCAATGTAGCAGCCAATAGTAAATGAGACCATCATCATGACGTCAGTAAAACATGGAAGTTGCACATAATCTGCAATCACAGGCTAAGAATTAATTAGTGTCAATAAGTAATATCTGTCAAAAGGGCTTTTAATCAAGCAATCTAGCAATCTATAATATGCAATAGCTCATCTGTTTTAGTCATGTGGGTTTCATGATATGTATTAATCCCCTCGAGTCCCGGGATCAATATCACTCCGAAATAACATTTACAAAAAATATATATTTGAGACTGTTTTTTATTTAATTATAATGTCTTTCCATGTCTTCCTGTGCTTTTAAAGTACAGTATAGTGTGTTTAATTGTGGTTATAGCTTTAATAAAAGATTGAAAAAGCCCTTGCGAGTCCTAGGGCCTCATTCAAATGCAATTTAGCCAATTGAATAGGGCTCTATATAAGCAGATAGCATATTTTTTTACAGAAGGTTTTAGTTAGTGCTTCTTTAAAAGCAAGGTCTTCACTACTGTTTTCAGTTGCGTGTTAGATTTTATTTGTGAGCTATAGCTACGGGTCTAATAGAATATCGATTTTGTGTAACCTTAATTATTTAGAGCTTGTGATATTCTAGCTGTGCTAATAACAATGAAGTTCATAGGCCAAATTTGCATCTATGGCTGGACCGTAGGAATTCTGGAACTCGTAATTGGATTGCGAGTAGCTAATAAAATATGTAGCAATATGAACAGCAGTTTTAAGTATGTATTGTAAAGATCCCAAAAGGTGGTATTTAGCTACAGACAATCCCTGCCTTTGGTCACAGGAATTCCCCTCTAAATAGGCAATCTTTGTTGAAGGAATGGGCTGCTCGGTATCCGGCTAACAGATCTGGAACATGTACATGTTAGCTCAGGAAAATAATAAAGCCCTCACATTAAATGAAACACACCATCCTCTATGTGTTCGAAGTAACAACAACCTTTATTTTTTTGCAGCAATCTCTATGTCACATTTTTCATGTGGGTGGGGGGACCTTTTTAAAATCCCCTCCCCGATCAGGATCATTCAGTAAGAGAACGGCAGCTGGGGGGGTATGTGCAGACGTGGGTGATTAGAGCCAATCAGGGGTTGATGGATATGGGGGCTTGGCTTGTCCTCCTAAGGGTGGATCTAGGGGAGGTACTTCCCAGTGGAGGGAACCAATTTGCAAGTCCCACAAAGGAAAATCAGTACCCTGTCATGGCCACAAGATGTCACTACTGGGCACACGTGGAACTGTCCCCAGCTCAGTAGTGGTTAGACATATGGCCGCACAATTAGAGAGTCTCCTGGCCAGAGAACAGACAGTCCCAAGCGATCTTCACAATCATTACCCCCCCCCCCACCCATGACTCAGAGAAGAGGGGGTGATCTTTCCGGATTGCCCCTGTTGAGCGGGCTGATCACAGGTCCTCTTGTCAGGACAGCCCATTGGCATTCTGGTTGGCACCTGGTCTGTATTTAATTACAAAGTCCTCTGCCTGGGGAGCAAGACTCCACCGCAGCACAGTGGGTTGTGGTCTGTGGCTACCGTAAAAGGCTGTCCATATAAATAGGGTTGGAGCTTTTTGAGGGACCACACTACTGCCAAGCACTCTTTCTCAATGGCTGCATAGGCCATATGCCATATTTCCCAGTCGACCAATTTAGGGCTCAAGTAAGCAATAGGATGCTCCTCCCCTTGCTGATTTACCTGGCTGAGGACAGCCCCCAGTCCGTAGGTGGAAGCATTTGTGTGGAAAAAAAAAGGGTCGGGTGTAATCCGGTGTAGCGAGTACTGGTGCTCGCACCAAGGTATCCTGCAGCCAGCGGAAAGCAGTTTCACATGCCGGGGTCCAGTCCACCATGCGAGGCATCCTTTTCTTGGTTAGGTCCGTCAAGGGCTTTGCGATCGTGCTGTAAGAAGGGTCAAATTTACGGTAATACCCTGCAGTGCCCAGGAAAACCATTATCTGCTTCTTAGTTTTGGAGGGTGGGCCAGGTAGCTATCCTTTGAACCTTATCTGACTCTGGTAGGATCTTGCCAATCCCTACCCAATGTCCCTGGTATTGAAACTCAGCCCTAGCCCGAATTGTAAGCCCGGCATCCCTAATACGGTCTAACACCTGCTGGATGTGGGCAAGATGTTCACCCCAGGAAGAGCTAAAGATGGCTATGTCATCTAGGCACTCCTGGGCATAGGTATGACACCCCTGTTGGGACTTCCTAATCAGTAGTTGGCAGCTTGGAAACACAGGACCCAATCAGAATTCTGGGGAACCCATACTGGATGTAACACACACAAAATCATTCTCAGTACTAATTCCGTTTATTGCCATGTCACAGCATAGGTTATATACTTGCAAAAGAAGGCGGATATTAGAGGCGATTTACAGTTCATGTTAGTCAGTTGCAAGGACAGATAATCAGGTGTTTTCTGTTTCTTAGAACAACTAGAAATGTTTTGTGTTTTAGTAAGGTCGCAAAACATCCCAAGGATAGGAACATGATATTATGGTTAAGCTATATCTCATGAATATGTCAGCAAAATATGTTAACCCCTTCATCAGGAGAATATGTTAACCCCTTCATTCCCCTCTTAGATTACAACGTGATCTTTATTTGGGATGTAAGCAGTGGTGTATATATATGATAGGAAGCGAACTGAGACACTGGAAGGTGATAGACCCCCAAGGGTATCAGTACATGAGATATACCTGTGACCAGGTGGTGTTAAGTCACAGTATTTATCTGACAATTCTTAGGAATAAAGCCTTGCAGCATGTAATACAAACACAAAGGAATACAAGGGAAGTAATGACCGAGTAAATAGAATTATCATCAATATAAGAACAACATTCTTTACCTATTAAAGCACACACACCGCCTTTGGAAGCTAAAACATAATCTAAAGCCATTCTATTCTGTAAAGTAACCATTCTAAATTTGCACCTGCTCCTGGTTTAGTTTCTCAATTGCTTCAGCAGAGCTATTTAAGGCCCTCTGTACTAGTAGAGAAAGGATGGATAGTTCTACCTGTAGTTTCACTACACCTGCATGTGGGAAGGTTATACCTAGGGTGTCTAGGACTATTTTCCACCCGCTCTTCTGCTCTATAGCCCTCATGTTCCTAATGTGGCCTTGTGGAAGTGTTGGGGTTGTATATATTTATATGGGATTACTTGACCTAAATAACAACTGCCCACCCAATTAGGGGGCAGCCATCGATAGGCGTTCCTGCCACAGATAAAGTATACATAAACTTGTAGGTGGGGGGGAGGGACTACATAGAAGTATTGGGGTAAATAGGGTAGGAAAGGGATGAATTAGTTACCCCTGGGGGCGGAGAAGGGGACTTCTCTGTGTAGATGCGCTTTATTTTCTTTTTATGTTGTATGTGTGGAAGTAAATAGAGCAGGCAATTGGTGGCCTAGAGGCCTGAAGTGGGTCTCACAACCTCCCCCCCGCCCACCCCATTCAGTGAATGCTGCTGATCTCTCTTTTTTTTTTTTTTTTTTTTCAACGGCATCCCAATAATATTCCAAACTACTATACTAAAATATACATTAAAACTAAACACACTTCCATTCACATTTCTTCCATTCATGGCTTCGGGCTCGGGGGGCCTAGGGCAGGGAAGTCTGGAGAGAGGGCTAGGGCGAGGAGGCCAGAACGTCCTAGGTCAGATCAACGGCTTCCTTAATTACGTATTAAAGAAATAATTATCCCATAGGGACCAGAATAGACTACTTTTTTTTATCACCCCCAGGTCGGTAAAGTTTAGTTCTAATAGACTATTTTTATCCACTTTTATTTTAACCTCATTCCAAGACGGAACATCATTCTGCTTCCACTTGGAGGCTATTAATGATTTTGCTACCATCAAAATCTGCAGCATAAGGGCTTTGACTTTTAAAGGTAGTGGAGGGAAAATATGGAATAAAATTATTTCTGGGTGTGGACTCAACTCTACCTCACATATCTTAGTCAACTGGGAAAAAACCTCTGCCCAGAATTTTTGAATATATGGGCATTGCCACCAAATATGCAGGGAAGAACCTGTCCAACTACACTTGCGCCAACAATATTTCTCATGGTCTAACCCACTAATCATTGCCATCCTAACCGGCGTATAGTGCCACCTATTGCAGATTTTAAAATGGAGTTCTCTATAGGAGGGATTTTTAACAAATCTATCCGTAATTGCATATGATCTATGCCAATCTTCTATGGTCCAATTATACTCCAATTCATCTTCCCAATCCTGAATGCACTTGGACTTATACTCCATTTGTGGCCTTCTAATGATATCATAACATTTTGAAATATAATGAGTTTTCGATTCTACCATGATCAATTTTTCAAATTGAGTTAAATCTATTGATCTAGTCAAATAAAACTCTGACTTTTTGAGAACTGTTTCCAATGAAAGAGATTCTAACCATGAGATCTTTAGTTGAGGGGCTTTAATTTTTATATTCTCCAATGAAAATGTATTTCCAGGGAACAGTTCTGACAGCAGGTTAAATCCTGCTTAAGCTATCCTCCCTAAGGTCAGAGATTCAATATGTGATGCTAGATCTAATAACGGGGTAATTGGCGAAGGAAACGGAATCAAATTATATTTAACATTCAATTTGTTCCATATATTCCCATTCCCTCTAACCATAGTTTCACCCTGTTTCAAATATTTAAGGTTAATCTTTTTTAGAAATAAGAGAATTTTAATATTATTTAAACCTGTTAGCTCTTGTTCGATTTGGACCCAGTTATTAACATTTGTGGGTTCTAACCATTCCAACATATTTGCCGCTAATATAGCTTCCTGGTATTCCTTAAGTAATGGGTAAGCCAAGCCACCATGTTTAAATTTGTATTCTTATTTTTTTCCCTTTATGAATGAAATTATCAATTTTATCTTGCAGTTGGTTTAGCAAGTATGTAGGGATTCGGCAGGGGATATTCCGTAGGATATAGGTAATTTTTGGTAATATTACCATTTTTATGGCAATAAGTCTGCCAGACCAAGATATATTTAAGCCTGACCATGCGTTGATTTTTTCTATAACTTTTTTATACACTTTTTTATAATTAGTTATTATTGTCTGCTTCAAATTTGTTTCCAATATTATCCCCAAATGTTCAGAGAGTTTTGCCATATGAGAGGGAATCGATGTTTTAATTTGAGTAACATTTCATAGGAAATATTGATGGGCATGGCTTCTGATTTGCTAATATTTAGCTTAAAGTTTGATATTTTACTATAATCATCTATCAGTTGGAACAAAGATCCGAGAGATGCTAACGGATTTTCTAGTGCTACAAGAATGTCATCCGCAAAAGCAGATATTTTATGTTCCATAGCTCCGACCTGTATCCCTTGCACCTCCTTCTCCTTCCTAATCAGTATTATCAAAGGTTCAATGAACATAGCAAAGATAGCAGGGGACAGGGGACACCCTTGACGTGTCCCATTCGAAATAACAAAGCTGAATGAACTATACCCTGGCCCCACTACTTTTGCGGTGGGGGCAGTGTATAGGGCCCGGATGGCTTTAGAACCAAAGTCCCCCAACCCATATCTATCCAACAGCAATTCCAGGAACTCCCACCCAACCCTATCAAAAGCCTTTTCTGCGTCTACTGATAAGAAAACGGTGGGAGCTCCCTTTCGTTTAGCATAAGAGATCAAATTAACCATTCTCTTAACATTGTCAGATCCTTGCCTCCCTCGAATGAAGCCTTTTTGGTCTAAAGAAATAAGTTCCCCTAAAATTGCATTCAGCCTAGTAGCTAGAATTTTTGCATAAATTTTAATATCAGTGTTCAGTAAAGAGATCGGGCGGAAATCCTTACATGATGGTTCTTTATAGTCATCTTTAGGGATTGTTATAACCGAGGCCTACAGCATTTCTTTCGGTGCCCGACCTGTTATCATAATTTCATTCAAAGCATTCTTAAGAGGAATTAAAATTTCTGACTTACAGATTTTATAGCAGCAATTTCTATAGCCATCTGGGCCGGGGGAAGAGAAGTTTTTCAGGCCATCAATAGCTTCCAAAATTTCTTTATCAGTTATTTCTTTATTTAACATATCCAAATCGTCATCAGAATCTCTTGGTAAGTCAATATTATCCAAGAATTTGAGTATCTCTTCTTTAGATGGTGTAATAAAATTCTTATCATCCTTCAAATTATAAAGATCTTGATAAAAAAGACCAAAAGCATTTCCTATATCACTAGGCTTTGTCAGGGTCTCATTTTTATACTTTAACCTATCTATTCTTTTACTTGATGTTTTGCTCTTCAATTTATTAGCTAGGAGTCGCCCTGATTTATTTCCCATATGGTACATTCGTTGCTGCAGTGACCATAGGGATTTATCTAACAGTTCTTGTTCTATTTTTTTAATCTGAGATCTTATTGCATCCATTCTCTTTACAATCTTATCATTTGAACCAATTTTATTAAGCCTATCTAAGTTTGTCAAGTCAATATATAGGTCTCGCAAAGATCGACCTCTAAGTTTCTTCTTTATCGCCTGCCAGCTAATCAAATAACCCCTTATAGAGGCTTTATGGGCAGTCCAAATTGTGACTTTAGTTGTAACAGACGGGTTGTTTACTTTAAAGTAATTATTGAGTTCTTTTTTTAAACGATCTTTTATTTTTGGGTCCTCGAGTAAAGAAATTTTTAATTTCCATGGTGGTCTAACTGTTTCTAAATGACGCGTTGATATATTTATAGAGACCATGCCGTGGTCTGACGACAATATAGGTCCAATTTCTGTTTTGATCACTCTTTTTAAAGTTACACTGTTCACAAGTATGTAGTCCAATCTAACATGCATATTATGTCGATGAGAATAAAAGGAGTGTTCCCTTTCCTGGGGGTGAAAAGTTCGCCATGAGTCATATACATGATATTTCATTAAAATATTATGGAAAAGATTAATTTTTTGGTTCGCGTGGGGATCTAAAAATGTTTTTTTATGGGATTTTCTATCTAGATCCGCATCCATACATAGGTTAAAGTCCCCACAAATGATGAGTGCACCAGAGCTATATCGTCTTATCAGATTAAATATTCGGTTCAGAAAACTAATTTGCCTTTGATTTGGGGCGTATATGTTGACTATTGTAAATTTCTCACTATTTATTAAGCCTCCCCAAATTATATAACGACCATTGGGATCTAATATGGAGATTTCTTCCAGCAAAATTAATTTATGGTTAAAAAGGATTGAGACTCCCCGGGCTTTTTTCTTGTAAGTAGAATTAAGAGTCAGGCCTATATTTTTCATTTTAAAGTAGGGAATCTTACCTGTCTGCCAGTGGGTCTCCTGAAGGCATACCACATCAGCTAAGCCAGATCCAAACGATCTCTGGCATATCTGTCTTTTTACACCTAAATTTAATCCCTGGACATTCTGACTACAAATTCTCAGTCTACCTTCTTTATCCTTATCTGTATGGATCATCATAATTTAAGACCCTATACCTCAAGGCTCTCTACTCTCCCCCCACTCTTCCCCCCCCCCCCCCCAGTCCCCTCCGAAACCCTTATGCCTACCATAACATTCATGCAAATCACATTTGTTACCCATACATTCACTACCGGTTATGTTGTGGAAGTAAATAGAGCAGGCAATTGGTGGCCTAGAGGCCTGAAGTGGGTCTCACAACCTTACCCCCGCCCACCCCATTCAGTGAATGCTGCTGATCTCTCTTAAAAAGGTGAGCAAGTGCTATTTACATAGAAGTAAAAGGTAACCGGATTTCTTGGCAGTCGTCAATCCGACCTGGGTACAAAGAGGTCACAACACCCTGAATCCATGCAGGATTGGGCCTGGTCAGTACTTTGATGGGAGACCACCTAGGAATACCAGGAGCTGTATGCTGTGACCCACTGGAGAAGGAACTGACAACCCACTCTTGTATTTCTGCCATGAAAACCAAAAAAGGGGGTAACCTGGTGAAATGTTCCTTTCATCAAATTTGTTAGATCTAGAAAAAGCAAATTGAAAATATAAAATTGTATCATGAAATGCAATTGTGTGTATTTTATTAAAAAACTATTTGAAAGTACTGTAACAAGCATTGTCTCATTTTTGCTCAGAAAATATTTTATACAATATAAAACTTTGATAAAGCCTTTTTTTTAAAACAATGTTAGAGTCAGTATACTTGTTTCCAATGGAATAATTTAGTTCTACATTTTGTGCCTATATAATAGTTTTGTTAAAGGGTCATGTAATCATATATTTATAATATACTGCTTTGATAAGCTACAATGGAAAATAAGGGAAATGTTTTAAAATGTAAAGGATTAGTAAAAACATCTATTGTATTTGCCACGATCTGCTTCTTCAAGGGGGCTTGATATGAACCTAGTTCAAACCTAGCAGAATCATGTAGTTCCTGTTCTCTGTGGCACAAAAGATGGCTTCTGAAGAGGGCAAGGCCCAAAAGGTACTGGCAGAGAATACTGGATACAGGTTACTAGTGGCAATGGCAAGACCACTCCCCAAGTCAGGATACAACACACAGAAATAGTCTCACACCTTGTATATGCAAAAACTATCTCTCAACATTTATTGAATGATTAAAACAACATATTTATACTCTCCCATACCACACCCTTGTGTACATTTGTGTATATGTGATGTCAGCCCATCTGGCTTGCAACCTTGGGCTTTCAAAGCTCTTGAGATCAAATTCACCAGATATGTATAGCTGGCTAGTGAACAAACCTTTATGTTAAGTGTTTGCTTAGGACTACTTGAAGTACATACATCTGTCCTGATCCAAGATCTGTATGTGTGAGTGTGCAATGATCTGCAGCTAACTTCTATGCAGAGTGTTTCTCCCAATTCCACATATATTCTATATAACATTTTCCCTCATAATATATTATAACTAGGATACATAATAACTAGTATACAGGCAACCTATAACCACACAATAACACATAATCCCAATGTAACAATGTCATGTTCTCTTGGCCATATTCATAAATTACTGGCAATATGAGTCCTTAAATCATGACAGTATTATTTTTAAATTAAATTATACTGCAATGGAACTTACTGTTTTGGTTTCTTCTGATCCGAGTCCTGAGGTGGAAGGAAACTTTGAATGCAAAGGTAGCTTCAATCTACACATTTAAAGATGGCAGCTTTGACAAGCATTGGTTTCAACAAAGATAATGGAAAGCTCATAAGTTTCCAAAGACACAAACTCCTGAAAAAGCAGCAGATCGAAGCAATCAAGAAAAAAAATGGAACAATGCAGTGTAAAATAAATGCATATACAGGTTAAAAATGTAAATGTTCTGTTTTATTCCTATTTATTTATTTTGCTTTCTAAAATACACTGAGGTATCTGAAACTTCTATGTATGTTTGAGTGTCTGTATGGATATTATTATTATTATTATTATTATTATTATTATTATTGTTTATTTGTAACGCGCCAACATATTCCGTAGCGCTATACATAAGTTAAGTTACAGGCAATGTAGCAGCCAATAGTAAATGAGACCATCATCATGACGTCAGTAAAACATGGAAGTTGCACATAATCTGCAATCACAGGCTAAGAATTAATTAGTGTCAATAAGTAATATCTGTCAAAAGGGCTTTTAATCAAGCAATCTAGCAATCTATAATATGCAATAGCTCATCTGTTTTAGTCATGTGGGTTTCATGATATGTATTAATCCCCTCGAGTCCCGGGATCAATATCACTCCGAAATAACATTTACAAAAAATATATATTTGAGACTGTTTTTTATTTAATTATAATGTCTTTCCATGTCTTCCTGTGCTTTTAAAGTACAGTATAGTGTGTTTAATTGTGGTTATAGCTTTAATAAAAGACTGCGAGTCCTAGGGCCTCATTCAAATGCAATTTAGCCAATTGAATAGGGCTCTATATAAGCAGATAGCATATTTTTTTACAGAAGGTTTTAGTTAGTGCTTCTTTAAAAGCAAGGTCTTCACTACTGTTTTCAGTTGCGTGTTAGATTTTATTTGTGAGCTATAGCTACGGGTCTAATAGAATATCGATTTTGTGTAACCTTAATTATTTAGAGCTTGTGATATTCTAGCTGTGCTAATAACAATGAAGTTCATAGGCCAAATTTGCATCTATGGCTGGACCGTAGGAATTCTGGAACTCGTAATTGGATTGCGAGTAGCTAATAAAATATGTAGCAATATGAACAGCAGTTTTAAGTATGTATTGTAAAGATCCCAAAAGGTGGTATTTAGCTACAGACAATCCCTGCCTTTGGTCACAGGAATTCCCCTCTAAATAGGCAATCTTTGTTGAAGGAATGGGCTGCTCGGTATCCGGCTAACAGATCTGGAACATGTACATGTTAGCTCAGGAAAATAATAAAGCCCTCACATTAAATGAAACACACCATCCTCTATGTGTTCGAAGTAACAACAACCTTTATTTTTTTGCAGCAATCTCTATGTCACATTTTTCATGTGGGTGGGGGGACCTTTTTAAAATCCCCTCCCCGATCAGGATCATTCAGTAAGAGAACGGCAGCTGGGGGGGTATGTGCAGACGTGGGTGATTAGAGCCAATCAGGGGTTGATGGATATGGGGGCTTGGCTTGTCCTCCTAAGGGTGGATCTAGGGGAGGTACTTCCCAGTGGAGGGAACCAATTTGCAAGTCCCACAAAGGAAAATCAGTACCCTGTCATGGCCACAAGATGTCACTACTGGGCACACGTGGAACTGTCCCCAGCTCAGTAGTGGTTAGACATATGGCCGCACAATTAGAGAGTCTCCTGGCCAGAGAACAGACAGTCCCAAGCGATCTTCACAATCATTACCCCCCCCCCCCATGACTCAGAGAAGAGGGGGTGATCTTTCCGTATTGCCCCTGTTGAGCGGGCTGATCACAGGTCCTCTTGTCAGGACAGCCCATTGGCATTCTGGTTGGCACCTGGTCTGTATTTAATTACAAAGTCCTCTGCCTGGGGAGCAAGACTCCACCGCAGCACAGTGGGTTGTGGTCTGTGGCTACCGTAAAAGGCTGTCCATATAAATAGGGTTGGAGCTTTTTGAGGGACCACACTACTGCCAAGCACTCTTTCTCAATGGCTGCATAGGCCATATGCCATATTTCCCAGTCGACCAATTTAGGGCTCAAGTAAGCAATAGGATGCTCCTCCCCTTGCTGATTTACCTGGCTGAGGACAGCCCCCAGTCCGTAGGTGGAAGCATTTGTGTGGAAAAAAAAAGGGTCGGGTGTAATCCGGTGTAGCGAGTACTGGTGCTCGCACCAAGGTATCCTGCAGCCAGCGGAAAGCAGTTTCACATGCCGGGGTCCAGTCCACCATGCGAGGCATCCTTTTCTTGGTTAGGTCCGTCAAGGGCTTTGCGATCGTGCTGTAAGAAGGGTCAAATTTACGGTAATACCCTGCAGTGCCCAGGAAAACCATTATCTGCTTCTTAGTTTTGGAGGGTGGGCCAGGTAGCTATCCTTTGAACCTTATCTGACTCTGGTAGGATCTTGCCAATCCCTACCCAATGTCCCTGGTATTGAAACTCAGCCCTAGCCCGAATTGTAAGCCCGGCATCCCTAATACGGTCTAACACCTGCTGGATGTGGGCAAGATGTTCACCCCAGGAAGAGCTAAAGATGGCTATGTCATCTAGGCACTCCTGGGCATAGGTATGACACCCCTGTTGGGACTTCCTAATCAGTAGTTGGCAGCTTGGAAACACAGGGCCCAATCAGAATTCTGGGGAACCCATACTGGATGTAACACACACAAAATCATTCTCAGTACTAATTCCGTTTATTGCCATGTCACAGCATAGGTTATATACTTGCAAAAGAAGGCGGATATTAGAGGCGATTTACAGTTCATGTTAGTCAGTTGCAAGGACAGATAATCAGGTGTTTTCTGTTTCTTAGAACAACTAGAAATGTTTTGTGTTTTAGTAAGGTCGCAAAACATCCCAAGGATAGGAACATGATATTATGGTTAAGCTATATCTCATGAATATGTCAGCAAAATATGTTAACCCCTTCATCAGGAGAATATGTTAACCCCTTCATTCCCCTCTTAGATTACAACGTGATCTTTATTTGGGATGTAAGCAGTGGTGTATATATATGATAGGAAGCGAACTGAGACACTGGAAGGTGATAGACCCCCAAGGGTATCAGTACATGAGATATACCTGTGACCAGGTGGTGTTAAGTCACAGTATTTATCTGACAATTCTTAGGAATAAAGCCTTGCAGCATGTAATACAAACACAAAGGAATACAAGGGAAGTAATGACCGAGTAAATAGAATTATCATCAATATAAGAACAACATTCTTTACCTATTAAAGCACACACACCGCCTTTGGAAGCTAAAACATAATCTAAAGCCATTCTATTCTGTAAAGTAACCATTCTAAATTTGCACCTGCTCCTGGTTTAGTTTCTCAATTGCTTCAGCAGAGCTATTTAAGGCCCTCTGTACTAGTAGAGAAAGGATGGATAGTTCTACCTGTAGTTTCACTACACCTGCATGTGGGAAGGTTATACCTAGGGTGTCTAGGACTATTTTCCACCCGCTCTTCTGCTCTATAGCCTTCATGTTCCTAATGTGGCCTTGTGGAAGTGTTGGGGTTGTATATATATATATGGGATTACTTGACCTAAATAACAACTGCCCACCCAATTAGGGGGCAGCCATCGATAGGCGTTCCTGCCACAGATAAAGTATACATAAACTTGTAGGTGGGGGGGAGGGACTACATAGAAGTATTGGGGTAAATAGGGTAGGAAAGGGATGAATTAGTTACCCCTGGGGGCGGAGAAGGGGGGAGGGTTACAATAGACAGTATGGAGTTATTAATAGGGGCCTCAAATACAGTGGCAAGCACTTCACAATGGCAGAGCCATAGCAACATAAAGTGTATGCTTGCTAACGCAAGAAGTTTGCCTGGGAAAATGGACGAGCTAGAAATATTAGCAGTACAAGAAAAATGGGGCTTAATAGGCATTACTGAAACATGGTGGGATGAATCTCATGACTGGACTGTTAATCTGGATGGTTATAACCTATTTAGGAAAGATAGGGGAAATGGTAAAAGAGGAGGAGGGATCTGTCTTTATGTTAAGCTTGAATTTAAGCCTATAGTCAGAGAAGATATTTATGCGGGCACTAACGGCATCATTGAATCTTTGTGGGTTGAGCTAAATAGTGGAGGAGCTAATTCTAAACGCATATTGGTGGGAGTATGCTATAAACCCCCAAATATAGCTGAAAGTGAGGAAATACAATTATTGTTACAGATGGGAAATGCAGCTAAGCATGGGCAAGTTCTAATAATGGCAGACTTTAATTACCATGAAATAAACTGGATAAATGAGACCAGCAGCTCAGCTAAGGGGAGCAGGTTCTTGAGTACACTCGGGGATCATTATCTGGCCCAGGTAATGCAAGAGCCTACTAGAAATGGGGCCATCTTGGATTTAGTCATCACAAGTAATATTGATATAATATCAAATGTTAAAATAGGGGAACCCTTGGGGAACAGTGATCACAACACAATATCATTTGAGATTGAATACAAAAAACAGAGTAGTAAGGGGTCAACAAAAACTCTAAATTTTAAAAGAGCTAACTTTAATGGGCTACGGGAAGCAATACTACATATAGACTGGGACAAAGAACTTACAGGGAAAAATACAGAAAATAAATGGACAACATTCAAATCCTTACTTAATAAACATACTCATCGGCATGTACCATATGGTAATAAAATGAATAGGAGTAAATCATATCCCATGTGGCTTAACAATGACTTAAAGATCATGATGAGCAAAAAGAAACATGCATTTAAATTATACAAGAAGGAGGGAACAGAGGCAGCTTTATGTGACTATAAGGAAATCAACAAGGCTTGCAAAAGGGCTATTAGACTGGCTAAAATAGAAAATGAGAAGTCAGTTGCAATGGAAAGTAAGGCTAACCCTAAAATATTTTTTTAATATATTAATAGGAAGAAGGCCAGGAAGGAAGCTATAGGAACATTACAATGTGACACAGGCTGATAATTAGTGACCAGGAAAAGGCAGATGAGCTAAATAGGTTATTTTCGTCGGTATACAAATGGGAGGTACCAGTGGTTGGTTTACTGCAACATAATGGGGCTACACTACCATCACTAAATAATTGGTTAACACAGGAAGAAATTCAAAAGACATTGGGGAAAATAAATGTTAATAAAGCCCCAGGTCCTGATGGAATACATCCAAGGGTACTGAGGGAGCTGGGTTCTGTAATAACCAAACCATTATATCTAATCTTTCAAGACTCACTCACTACAGGGTCACTACCGGATGACTGGAGAAAAGCAGAGGTGATACCTATATTTAAGAAGGGATCTAGAGCAAATCCGGGGAATTATAGACCAGTGAGCCTCACATCTGTAGTTGGGAAGCTTTTAGAAGGGTTAATAAGGGACAGAATACAAGAATATGTCTATTTGAACAAGATCGTAGGTAGCAGTCAACACGGATTTATGAAGGATAGGTCATGTCAGACCAATCTAATTTTATGAGGAGGTTAGTAGGAACTTGGATCAGGGCTACTCAGTGGATGTAGTCTTTTTAGATTTTTCAAAGGCGTTTGATACAGTGCCACATGGAAGACTAGTGAGCAAACTAAGGGATACAGGAATTGCAGTAAATATCTGCTCATAGATCGAGAGCTGGCTAAAAGACAGGAAGCAAATGTGATAAGTGGGGTTCCTCAAGGTTCAGTATTAGGTCCTCTCCTTTTTAGCATATTTATTAATGATATAGAAGTAGGACTCGAAAGTAGTGTCTCCATTTTTGCTGATGACACTAAGTTGTGCAAGGTAATAAAATCAGATAATGATGTACTTTCCCTACAAAGGGATTTGCATAAATTAGAGAAATGGGCGGCTAAATGGCAGATGAGATTTAATACAAATAAATGTAAGGTTATGCAATTGGGAAGGAAAGATAGCTATGCAATCTATAATCTTAATGGAGCAAATCTTGGTGTATCAGATATTGAAAGGGATTTGGGAGTGCTTGTAGACAACCACCCAGGTAACAGCGTTTAAAGCCAAGCAGCAGCTGCAAAGGCAAGTAAAATATTAGCATGTATTAGGAAGGGTATAGAAGCAAGGGAAGCAAATATAATTCTGCCACTATACAAATCCCTAGTACGCCCTACAATTTTGGGCACCACTTCATAAAAAAAAACATTTTAGAGCTGGAAAAAGCACAGAGAAGGGCTACAAAACTAATAAGGGGAATGGAGGGGCTAAGTTATGAAGTTATGAAGAAAGACTAACCAAACTAAACTTATTTTCGCTAGAAAAAAGGCGTCTACGAGGGGATATGATTACCTTATTTAAATACATTCAGGGTCACTATAAGGCTTTGTCAAGTGAACTTTTTGTAGCAAGAGATTTTCAACTGACAAGAGGACACCCCTTGAGGTTAGAGGAAAAAAGATTTCACCTTAAACAAAGAAAAGGGTTCTTCACAGTTAGGGTGGTTAAACTGTGGAACTGTGGAATTCTCTACCAAAAGGAGATGGTAACAGCGAATTCGATAGACAACTTCAAAAAGAGGTTAGATATATTTTTGAATAAAGAGGGCATTCAAGGCTATCCTAGATAACTAGCGAAGGAATATTGATCCAGGGAGAAATTTGATCGCCAGTTTCTGGGGTCAGGAAGGAATTTAGCTTTTTTCCCCTTATGAGACAATTGGCAAAGTTTCAATGTTTTTTTTTTTCTGTTTGCCTTCCTCTGGATCAATTAACAATTAATAATAAATAGTGCACATTAAAAAGATCAATAGAGATCTAAAAAGGTTGAACTTGAGGGACTAACTCTTTATTCATCCTCCAATACTATACCATTAATAATTATTTAATCAACAAATTAATTAATAACTAATCTGCATATTGCAGATCAGAGGAGATCTTAACAGGTTGAACTTGATGGACTGAAAGTCTTTTTTCAACCTTAATTACTATGTAACTATGTAACTATGTAACATCCGTGGCTGGAGAAGGGGGCATAAGGTGGAAGAGTTTAGACACTGATCCATTAGTATTGCTACAACCAGTACCATTAATTGATATATTATGTAAAAGAGAAAATAAGTAGGGACATCCGGGACCACTATAGCTCCAAGGTGTACAACTCTTGTACAGGTCAGAAAGGGAGGAGGTCCTATAAAAAATAAGTGTGGTATTGGAGCAAGTGGACCAACCAACAGATTTACCTTTTCCTATGGCCCTAAAACTGTTATACCCTGGGTTAGTGTGGGTTAACATAAATTATACACTCTTATTATATTTTGATGGGAAGTATGTGCGTATGAGGTGTTGCATCCATATAGTAAGGTGGTGGCTGATTGTCCATAAGTGGTGTGGCTGATTGTACATAAGTAAAGAAATTCCATTTGCGGGGTTGTGTACTGCCATTGTAATATATGTGACTTTGAGTGAAGTTTTCTGCTGGAAGGCCAAATAGAGGCATACCCATTTCCCCACGTGTAGAGACGTGTGCACATACCCAGCAATTGGAAAGGTTAAAGGAGTGAGCATATCCTTGTAACATTATGGAAAATGTATTACGTTCCCAGGGATGATTTTGTATAATTGTGTTATCACGTGTGGATCTCTTGTGCCTTTGAGGTGAACTAGTATTGGTGTGAGTGTTATTGTGTTTACCACAAACAGACTTTAATGGTCCCAGTTCGTCTGGGTCATAATGGCAATTAAGAAATGTCCATAAGGGCAAATAAATCAGGAGCATAATGCACATCAACAGGAGAAAGTTCTTGCATGCATTCTGTGGATGCAGGAGTAGGTTTGAAATTTTTATTATCGCTGTCTTTAATCGCTTTCACAGGGACTTTGTCACCTGCTTCACCCCTCTTTGGACACAGCTTCAGACGTGATGCTTGGATCCAGATGTCCTGTGAGTCAGTGAGGACGGCAGTCCTGGTTACTGCTACAACGGTAGTCGGTGGTCCGAATGGGAAGCCTCCCTCCTTTGCTCTGTTCAGTTGTCGGACACAGACGAGGTCACCTGGCTGGAACGGATGTGTTGGTTCCTGTGAGGGTAAAGGAAAGCGAGAAGACACATCACCATAGATGCCATTAAATTTATCAATCAATTGTTGCACATATTGTTCTCTTATAAGATCAAGATCACCAGACATAATTACAAGTGGACCTTTTACCCAAGGAGTTGGAAATGGTCTTCCCATTAGAATCTCAAAAGGGGACACTTTAGTAGACTTATTAGGAGTCATCCTAATTTCTGCTAGAATGGCAGATAAGTATTTCTGCCAGTTCACCCATGTACCTGCAGTGGCCCTTGTAAGTTTCTCCTTAATAGTGCGGTTCATTCTTTCCACTATGCCTGAACTCTGAGGATGGTAAGGGATATGGAATTTCCAGGTTATCTGTAGCCATTGTACCAGTTCCTTAATTACCGCACTAATAAAGGCTGGTCCATTATCAGAGTTAATTTGCAATGGGCATCCATATCTCAGTATTATCTCGATAGTTAATATTTTACCTACCGTCTTAGCATCCTCTCTTTGTGTTACAAAGGCCTCAGGCCACCGTGAGAACTGGTCTACTATCACCAACAGGTACAATTGCTTTGATCCTGTCTTTGGCATATGAGTAAAATACATTTGTAAATGGGTGAATGGAGCTGTGGGTGGAGGCAAATGATCATGCAAATGCTTTGTTAGGTACTGTAGAGTTATTCTGTAGACACTGTATACATCTTTGTATGTATGTCTGGCAGTGTGATTTTAAGTTTCTGATGCAAAATGATAGTTGCAACTGTTTGCTACCCTGTCAGCTAAAGCATTACCTCTAGATATAAAATCATTGTGATTCTTTGTACTTGCTATGTGTTATCAGTTTTTACTAGTTTTGTTTTCAGTGTACTAATATGCGTACTGCTAGATGCAAGGGGGGGTGGTTGGTGCTACGGCTTCTGTTCTCTCTGTCCCTGCTCTTGAGTGGGGGGAAAGGGGGGGATGCTTTCTGTACGGCCACATCGCAAACAGCCAAATGCTTGGAGGCAAGCCGGCATCCCCTGGACCGGAGTAGGGACTACTTTGGAAAAGAATGCAACGGGACACATGCTACCTCCGTGATCTTGGGCACAGACCGCGG
Organism: Discoglossus pictus; assembly: GCA_027410445.1. Taxonomy (NCBI): domain Eukaryota; kingdom Metazoa; phylum Chordata; class Amphibia; order Anura; family Alytidae; genus Discoglossus; species Discoglossus pictus. The sequence continues at coordinate 220,404,336 of CM050163.1, read as the reverse complement.
CCATGGTTTTACAATTGTCCCTCATATACAGGTAGAATGGTTTACAATAATCAGGTAGTCCTAAAGCGGGGGCCTGCATAATGCTAACTTTTAAGGTCACATAAGCTTCAGTCATGTCTGGAGTCCACTGAAAATGTTTTGGGCTGTCCCCCTTAGCAGCCGTACATAAAATGGAGTCATAGTGTGAGCATTCAGGGATCCATTGCCTGCAATAATTAATCATCAACATGTGTTGCCCCCATTTGTATTTTGTTTTTAGTTACCTTGTGACCTTCAGCTGCTAGGTGCTGTAGCAAACTGAGTGAATCCTGTCTATTGGCTTCCCCGTTAGGAGTACACAAACAGTAAGTCATTTGACGTACTGAATGGGGACAGAACCATGACACGGTCCATGACCGCAAGGTATTGTTGGAGAACCAGTGAGTAAGCAGCTGGTGAATCCACGTAGCCTTAGGGGAAGACTGGTCCATGTTAATTGGAGCCCATCAAAAATGAAAGCCATAAGTAGTTGTGTCTCAAAGTCCAATGGGACAAAAAAGAATGCGTTTGATAAATCAATAATTAAAAATATATTGGCGTCATGGGGAATGGCCGTAATGAGAGCGGTGATATCAGGGACAATCGGGGCAATTGGGATGACTAAGTAATTAATTGCCCTTAAATCCTGGACAAATCTAAAGTCATTGTCACGTAATGGAAGGGACGTTAGCCCAATTCCATCCTGACTCTGTATCAGAGTCGAAAAGTCTATATAAGAAGTCTGATGTCAGTCAGAGTCATGGTGTCCTTGACACATTCAATTCAGATACATCATATATGTAGAAGGATTAATTCGGGGGTTAAGGGCTGCCTGTTTTCTCTTTCCTTATTTACTATTTGCAATCTATTCAAAAACAAACTCCATTTTGGATCAAATTCACATACAAAATTTCTCTTTCAAATCACTTGCTAAAACATTTCTATGAACCATTTCCCTTCAGTTCCGAACTTAACTTACAATAATTCCCAACTAACAATCCTCTTCCTGAGATCTCTCCACAAACATTTACTACAAATACTGGAATCCACCTTAAAAAGTTCAACAACAACATTCCATACACATGACAGTTTTCTTATCCAAACTAAATACATCCTTCAAAGAAAAAGTTCCTTTATATTTTTGTGTTCCTATTTCTTTTATTATCCCTTATCTCGCTTGCTCTTTCACGGGACCTGATGTTGCGCTGTGTATATAATTACATATGACAGCTTTGCATGATTCTCCCGGGTTGGGAGGTGGGTATTGTTTAGACTGGGAAGTACCCATTTCCAACTATCCTTCTAAAAAAAAACTTTAGGTGGTTGTCTCAATAAACAACGTAACCTTATTTGCAATCACGGAACAGGATCGGCTGTACTGATCTGAAATAGCTCAGACAATTCCGACAGATATTCTCAAGTTAACGGGTTGCCCCTAGACACAGGCTCCAGAGACCTTACTTTTTACACAGAATAACAAACATTTCTTATCTTAAACAGCACAGCAATACAGCAAAATTCATGAGCAAACAAAAGCGGATTTGGGGCACTGTCAACCAAGCCGTAAAGTATATATTTATATCAATTTTATCCTTTCTATTCCCACCTTAGGAATAATATATATATATATATATATATCTCCTTGATATATATATATATGGCCTTCCAGAGGCCTAATTTTACACTCTCTTCCTTAGAGAGTCTCCCTACCTCAGGAATTATATCTACAGTCTACCAAAGACTTAATTCTTAATTCTCCCTACCGCAGGGAGTGTGTGCTCAACTTATTTACTTGTATACAGTTTACAAAGGACGATGAGAGTGGGAGCAAAGGAAGGTGCAAATAGGCACAATTCACTCTACTCACCCACTCCGTCGTACTTCGATATCTGTATATCTCGACACCAGTTTGTTGGGACTACTAATCAGTAGTTGGCAGCTTGGAAACACAGGGCCCAATCAGAATTCTGGGGAACCCATACTGGATGTAACACACATAAAATCATTCTCAGTACTAATTCTGTTTATTGCCACGTCACAGCATAGGTTATATACTTGCAAAAGAAGGCGGATATTAGAGGCGATTTACAGTTCATGTTAGTCAGCTGCAAGGACAGATAATCAGGTGTTTTTCTGTTTCTTAGAACAACTAGAAATGTTTTGTGTTTTAGTAAGGTCGCAAAACATCCCAAGGATAGGAACATGATATTATGGTTAGGCTATATCTCGTGAATATGTCAGCAAAATATGTTAACCCCTTCATCAGCAGAATATGTTGTTTTTTTTTAAAGTTTATTGTTTTTTACATGTAAGATATACAATGTCCAAAATATATAAATACAAACAAAAACACTCACATAGCTGTCAAAGCATTTCATACTACACACGTGTGATAGAATATAAAAAAAAACAAAAAAAAACAGCGTTGACCATATCATGCTTTGGAACAGGATGTTGCTACTACCCTGTATTAAGATGTGCAATGCATATTATTTCCACCTTTTTTTTTATAAAAAAGGGGGAGAAGTATAGTTTTGCATACGCTTCGTATTCAAGCATTTCATCTACATAACCCTTAGGAGAGTTACCCATTACCCCAAAGAAGGGGAGCGGTAGATAGGGCCTTCCATCTCCTTTTGATCCATTGCTCCATTCAAAAAAAATTTGAATCTACAATAATTTCCCAAGAGCATCATACTAAGATTGCCAACTGCTATTCTAAAAGAAAAAGAAACTAAACACACTTCCATTCGCACTCCTTACATTCGTAGTACTGGGTTCAGAGTGTGGGGCAGGGGAGGAAGAGCACGTGGGTGGTCCAGGAGACCTGATCAGAGTGTCCAAGATCATAACAAAGGGTTAATTACTTACTTACTTAGGGTAATGTTTATCCCATAATGACCTGGCAAGGTTACTTTTTTTTATAACCCCCAAATCCATAAAATTTGTTTCTAACATACGATTTTTATCCACTTTCATTTTAACCTCATTCCAGGATGGGACATATTTTTGCTTCCACTTGGAGGCTATCAGTGATTTTGCTACCATCAAAACCTGCAGCATAAGGGCTATAACTTTTGAGGACAGTGGAGGAAAAATATGAAGTCAAATATTTCCGGGTGTGGACTTAACTCTGCCTCACAATATCTTTGTCAGCTGAGAGAAGACTTCACCCCCAACATTTTTGAATATTTGGGCATTGCCACCAAATATGTAGTGAAGACCCTATATGACTACAGTTACGCCAACAATATTTCTCATGGTTTAACCCACTGAATTTTGCTATCTTAACCGGCGTATAATGCCACCTATTACAGATTTTAAAGTGAAGTTCTCTATAAGCAGGATTTTTAACAAATCTGTCCGTAATTGCAAATGATCTATACCACTCTTTTATCGTCCAACTATGCTCCAAGTCACCCTCCCAGTCCTGCATACACTTGGACTTTACTTCCATTTGTGGCCTTTTAATAATATCAAAACATTTTGAAATGAGGTGCGTTTTAGGTTCTACCATAGTCAGTTTCTCAAATTGAGTTAAGTCTCTTAATGATGTCAAATAAGAACTCTGACTTCTTCAGCACTTTTTCCAGCGTAAGAAATTCTAACCATGAAATCTTTATTTGGGGGCTTTTACTTTTATATTCTCCAATGAGAATATATTTCCAGGAAACAAGTCAGACAGCAGGTTTAACACCCTGCATTAGCTATCCTCCCTAAAATGGGCGAGTCAATATATGTTGCTAAGTCTAGTAACGGGGAGGTAATAGGCGAAGGGAACGGAAATCAATTCATATTTAACATTCAATTTGTTCCATATATTTACATTTCCTCTAACCATAGCTTCACCCCGCTCCATAGAATTAAGATTAATCTTTTTTTGAAATAAAAGCATTTTTAAATTATTTAAGCCCGTTAGCTCTTGCTTCGATTTGGACCCAATTCTTAACATTTGTGGGTTCTAACCATTCCAACATATTTGCCACTAAATAAGCTTCCTGATATTCCTTAAGTAGTGGGTAGGCCATGCCACCATGTCTAAATTTCCCTCCCATTCGCAATTTTTTTTATTCTTATTTTTTTCCCCTTATGAATAAAATTATCAATTTTGTTTTGTAGTTGGTTTAACAAATATGTAGGGATTCGGCAGGGAATATTACGTAAATGTAGGTAATTTTTGGTAAGATTACCATTTTCATGGCAATAAGTCTGCCCCGACCAGGATATGTTCAACCCTGACCAGGCATTGATTTTTGCCATAACATTTTTATACACTTTTTTATAGTTAATTATTATTGTCTGCTTCAAGTTTGTTTCCAGTATTATTCCCAAATGTATCAAAGAGTTTTGCCATATGAGAGGAAATCGGAGCTTTAAATTAAGTAGTGTTTCATTAGACATGTTAATGGACATGGCTTCTGATTTGCTAATATTTAGCTTAAAATTGGATATTTTGCTAAATTCATCTATCAATTGGAACAATAATTCGAGAGAGACTAACGGGTCTTCCAGTACTACAAGTATGTCATCCGCAAAGGCTGACAATTTATGTTCCATAGATCCAACCTTAATCCCTTGCACCTCCTTTTTCTTTCTAATCGATATTATTAAAGGTTCAATGAACAAGGCGAAGATAGCAGGAGAAAGAGGACAACCTTGTCGTGTACCGTTCGAAATATCAAAGCTAAATGAACTATATCCCGGGCCCACTACTTTTGCAGTGGGGGCGGTATATAGTGCCCGGATGGCTTTCGAACCAAAGTCCCCCAGCCCATATCTTTCAAACAAAGATTCCAGGAACTCCCACCCCACTCTATCAAAAGCCTTTTCTGCGTCTAATGATAAGAGTACGGTGGGAGCCCCCTTTCGCTTGGCATAGGAGATTAGGTTGATGATTCTCTTAACATTATCAGATCCTTGCCTCCCTTGGATGAAACCTTTTTGGTCTTGGGAAATAAGTTCTCCCAAGATTGTATTCAGCCTAATAGCTAGAATTTTTGCATACATTTTTATATCAGTATTTAATAGGGAGATTGGACGAAAGTCCTTGCATGATGGTTCTTTATACTCTACCTTTGGAATTGTTATAACCGAGGCCTCCAGCATTTCTTTCGGTGCCCTACCCGTAATCTTAATTTCATTTAAAGCATTCTTGAGAGGGGTTAAGATTTCTGACTTGCAGAGTTTATAGTAACCAATTTCTATACCCGTCTGGGCCAGGGGAGGAAAAGTTTTTCAAACCATCTATAGCATCAGAAATTTCTTTGTCAGTTATTTCTTTATTTAAAGTATTCAGATCTTCATCCGAAACTCCGGAAGATCAATTTTATCCAGAATTTAACTATATCTTCTCTTGATGGTTTGATAAAATCTTTATCATCCTTCAAATTGTAAAGATCTTGATAGAAAAGGCCAAAGGCATTTCCCTATATCACTGGGCTTTGTCAGGGTCTCGTTTTTATACTTTATACTATCTATTCTTTTACTAGATGTTTTACTCTTTTAGTTTATTAGCTAGGAGTCGCCCTGACCTGTTTCCCATATGATACAGTCGTTGCTGTAGTGACCAAAGGGATTTGTCTACCAATTCTTGTTCTATTTTTTTTTAATTTGAGATCTTATTACTTCCATTCTCTTTACAATCTTTACATTTGAACCAATTTTATAAGCCCTGTCTAAATTTGTCAGATCGATATATAGGTCTCGTAAAGGTCGACCTCTGAGTTTTTTCTTCATAGCTTGCCAGCTAATAAGCTGACCCCTAATTGCAGCTTTGTGGGCGGTCCAAATTGTAATTTTAGATTCAACAGATAAATTGTTTACTTTGAAGAAATTATTTAGTTCTTCTTTTAACAGATCTTTTATCTGTGGGTCCTGGAGTAGGGAAATATTTAATTTCCACGGTGGTCTAACTGTTTCAATCTGGCTCATTGATATGTTTATGACGACCATCCCGTGGTCTGACCACAATATTGGTCCAATTTCAGTTTTGATCACTCTTTTTAAGGTAGCATTATTAACAAATATATAGTCCAATCTCACATGCGTATTATGTCGGTGGGAATAAAAGGAATAATCCCTTTCCAGGGGGTGAAAAGTTTGCCATGAATCATATACCTGATGTTTCATTAAGATGTTATGGAAAAGATTAATTTTTTGTTTAGCATGAGTATCTAAAGCTGTTCCTTTATGGGAGTTTCTGTCTAAATCAGCATTCAGACATAGATTAAAGTCACCACAAATAATCAGAGCACCAGAGCTGTATCGCCTTATCAGATTGAATATTCGGTTAAGAAAGCTGATTTGCCTTTGATTAGGAGCGTATATGTTAACTATCGTAAATTTCTCCCTATTGATTAGGCCTCCCCATATTATATAGCGACCATTAGGATCTATTATTGAAATTTCTTCCTTCATATTTAGTTTATGGTTAAACAATATTGTAACTCCCCGGGCTTTTTTTTTATAAGTAGAGTTAAGAGTCAAGCCTATGTTTTTCATTTTAAAGTAAGGGATCTTACCTGTCTGCCAATGGGTCTCCTGAAGGCATACTATGTCGGCTGACCCGGATCCGAACGACCTATAAACCATTTGTCTTTTTACCCCTAGGTTTAAACCTTGGACATTCTGACTACAAATTCTCAGTCTACTTTCTTTATCCTTATCCGTATGGATCATCATAACTTAGGTCCCTTTACCCAAAGGCTCTGTGCTCTCCTCCGACTCCCCCCCCCCACCCCCTCCGAAACCCATCTACCTACTACAACACACACACGGTTCACATTTATTACCCATACAATCATTAACGGTGAAACATTCTCCATTACCTCAACGGACAAACCAAAAAAAGGAAAGAGAAATTGGTTTACCGTGGGTTAGGAAAAAGTTGAACTTCAATAAGTTAAAAAATTGGAAATCCACTGGCTAGGTTGCGCCCATGGCTACCCGCAGTGACCCAAAACAAGATGGAAAGCCCTTACCAACCAATTTTTACATGGTTCATATTTCTCCTTTATGAGACTCATTTTATTCTCTGCTCTTGCATCCCAAATTCCATAGTTATAAGAAACATTTATTAGCTTTCCCCTTAACTACCCAAGAAAAGTGAGGAGACTCATTTCGATGGAGGACTTCCCCAAACAAATATAACAACAAATCTTATCCCTTCTATTCATCTTTGGCTCGTCAAACCATCAGTAGATAACAAGTAAAAGCCTAGTACCATTTAGTGATTTGTAAGTTCTTTTTCCAATTTAAACTAAAACATCACTAATCCATAAAAGCAAAAAAGAGAAAAAAAAACACTGTGTTCAAACCCTTGTGTTACAAAAATAAGTTGGTATTCAAACTGATAAATTTTAGTGTACCTTGTGTTTAATTTATTTGTGTACCATTATTTACATAATAATAGGACTAATGGTACTTTTAAAGTGAAAAGTAAACCTCATTGCCTGTTTGGACTCTGAACATTCCTTATTTACTGTCCAAAAATTATTTCTCTGTGATAATATTTATCAAAAAAGAGGTTATAAAGTTAAAGCAGCTTCCATAAGTGCACTGTGTAAACAACATTTAGTATTAAGACCTAGTGACAATTTTTTCCAAGTTCTTAGTTCAATAATTGAAGAAAAAGAAAAAAAAAAAAAAAGAAAAAACTATACTTACAAGAAAGGAAAGAAAATTTTGGGGTACTACAGGAAGCAAGAAGGATAGAAAGGAGAAATAGTCGACCTGATTACAGATCTTTCAGGATTACTTCACCTTCATGTTGGTTGTTTATTATTACTGATTTATTACCCCAATAGAACTATTAGTTTCGTAGGGAAACCCCATTTGTACTGATATTTTTTGATCTTAAGCTTTTAGCTATACCTTTCAGTTCCATTTGCTTCATAATGGTTTCTCTTGAGAAATCCTGAAAATCTGCAATTTTTCATAGGGCGGCGGAAATGATCTTTTTTCAAAGGAGTATCTCATAATTGAATCTTTATAAGCAGCAAAGTGGATTTTAAGAATTACATCTCTAGGGCAATCTTTAGGAGCAGCTTTGGGGAGTGGTAGACGATGTATTCTGTCAATCAGAATAGATACATCAAAGTTGGGTTTGACTATAGTAGACAAAAAAGTACCTACATAGTGCTTTAGATCCGCACTTCCAACTTCTTCTCCAATCCCCCTAATTTTTGATGTTATTCCTTCTAGAGTAGTCATCTAATTTAGTATGCGAATTTTAAGTAAGCCTATTTCTATTTCAAGTTGTTGGTAATTATATTTTAAATTTTGCATTTCCTCTCGCATCATTTTGAGATCTTTTCCTAAGTTATCAGTCTTAATTTTGAACAATGCTTATTGTTTTTGCATTTTCAGCTATTTTTTCTGTCCAAATCAGAAATAATGGAATTTTTAAAATTCGAGGAAAAGTCCTTTAAGAACAGGCAATGTTACTCCCACTATCTTCTGGTTCTGACACTTTGCTGGAAGCTTCTGATCTAAATGTCTCATTGGGGGAGGATTGAGCCATACTTAAGAAGTTGGCTTCAGAATTAGTCTCTGGACGTATTGACTCTGCAGATTTCCCTTTATTAGGTGGAGAAAAGAATGAGCTAGGTGTTATGGGATTTTGTTGGAGTTTGTCCCCCTTTAACTTATTTTTTAAAACTCGGCCTTGTTTCTTATTCATTTTTCCCCCCCTTTTTTTTTTTTTTTTATTATTATTATTTATATCTTTTTAACTTTCCTTTTTTTCTTCTTTTGACCTACTTTAAGCTCTTTCCTTTCCCCCCTTTCTTCCCCCTGATTTAGGCGGATATATTGGCTGGTCACCCTTTATCACCCTTTATCCCTACTCGGCTAAACCCTATCTATGTGAACCTTTTATTCCTTTCCTTTTCTTTCTTTCCTTAGCATCCGACAAAGGCTATATAAATTAATAATCTTTGAAACCGTATTGCATACTATTGCTGTAGTGCATAACCATATAGTTAGACAAATGTAAATAAATATACAATGCAAAACAGTTCATTCAGAGAAGGGAGATTAAGTACTTGTCCCGGTTGCTAACAGCTTTGCTGTAGTGCATAACCATATAGTTAGACAAATGTAAATAAATATACAATGCAAAACAGTTCATTCAGACAAGGGAGATTAGGTACTTGTCCCGGTTGCTAACAGCTTTGCTGTATTGCATAACCATATAGTTAGACAAATGTAAATAAGTATACAATGCAAAACAGTTCATTCAGAGAAGGGAGATTAGGTACTTGTCCCCGGTTGCTAACAGCTTTGCTGACAGCTTTGTCTGGGTGGGTATAACCAATTCTTATATGTCCCATATATACCCTTCTCTTTTTTTTTTTTTTTAAACCGATCCAAGTCAATAGATCACAGTTCCCAGAAGGTTCCAGATACAACAAAAAAAGAAGACAGGGACCAGACTCTTCTGAAATTAGTCAGACTTCCCAACCAATCTTGGGGAAAGCAGGATTATATTCCATAAAGTCCGATAGGCTGTGAAGCAATTATACCTATTAGACACGAGAGTCCAGAAACTTTCCCAGCAAAATTAATGCAGCTAGAAACAGGCGTTGTTTGAAGCCAAGATGTAGCTGTACACAGCTTGTATTACCCTCAGGGTTTTAGGGCACAAGGAGGGGATTCAAAACCAGCCAGGGCGGGTATACACTGGGCTCCAGAACCCGACTATCCTTAGCTGACCTCAGTCTTTATGGTCTCTAAGGCTGCTGAAGTGTTATATTGGGGGTTATCAGGGGGTAGTCATGCATACAATCTATCAGGGGTGTTGGAGGGAACTTGTAGTGGCCTCTGTGGTTAACATGTAGCAGATACTAAAGAGCATACTGCTTCCTTACATGCCCCCTACATCTTCACCCTCTCCCCCTCTCCACTGGAGAGGCATGGTTTCCTCCCTCAGAATACCCCTCTCCTGGTCAGGCTCCTATATTCCCGCCCTACCGCCAACTCCGGTGTAACGCCAGCTCCTGTGTGCTGCTACACGGATCCACTCGTGCCCCTGATCCACCTCCTGTATCCAGCCAGCTTAGCTTCCAACCCTCTGGAGAACCGTCCCGCAGGGCTCATCTCAGGTCGGGCATAACCCGTTGCTCGGTCACTGCGAGCGCGCCGTGAGTGCAGGGCGCCATTGCCCTGCTAGCTACTCCTGCTAGCACCTTCCGGGGCGTGGCCCATCACCATCAGCAGAATATGTTAACCCCTTCAAAACCCTGTAATAGCTGGTCAACCTCTGGAAGGTATGAAGGGGGGTTTTTCATCCCAAAGGGCATTACCGTGAACTGGTAGAGCCTGAATGGTGTGATAAAGAAAGACTTTTCCCTAGCCAAGTCCTAGCCAAGGGATCTGCCAATAGCCCTTTGATAGGTCAAGGGTAGAGAGCTCATCCATCCTAGGGATTGGATAGGCATCAGTCTTAGTTTTCTCATTTAACTTAAGGTAGTCCACACAGAACCATGTGATTACCATCCGGTCTTAGGGACCAGTACTACAGGGGAGGGCCAGGGGCTGCTAGAGTGTTTAATAACTGTCATCTGAAGCTTCTCCACTAACTCCTCACGAATGGTCTCCCGGACCCCCTCGCGGATTCTATAGGGAGGCTGTCTTAGAGGGTGGCCAGTCGGCTGTAAGCACGTCATGTTTGGCTAAAATGGGTGCAGCCCGGGGCTTTAGTAAATAATCTCGGGTAGCTGGTGATGAAATTTGGATAGCTGACCCTGTTGATCATAGTTTAAATTTCAGGATGCCCTAACAAGTCAGTAACAGGAATCAGGGTGATATTCTCCATTAAGGTCGGGCAGTAGCCCTTCCTCGGGATCGTACCGGTAGCAGCACAGACAGCCATGACCATAGCGGCCCAGTCCCGGTAAGCTTTTAACCTATTGATAATGGGCGGTTCTGTGGATGTGACAATCAGGGTCTACCTCTATGCTATAGGTGGCTTCCCCACCCTTGAGAAGATTCCACCAGGGCTTCCACTACAGTAGTACCAGTAATTTTACCCAAGGCTACAGCTTCAGGGTACCAGGTGGCATAATCCGCTACAGTTAGAATATATTGTTTCCTGAGCAGCTAGGGTAGGCCAGGGGACCAACTATATCGAGAGCAAGCCGCTGGAAAGGGGTCTCTATAATGGGCATACACTGGAGGGGGGCTCTGGTCACTCAACCTCGGTGGCTGAACCTCTGACAGAAGTCACATGTATCACAATATTCCTTTATGTCCCTGTTTGACCCTAGGCCAGTAAAATATGGGAGTAAGACGTTGTCGGGACCTCTTGCTCCCCCATGTGCCTGCCTAAGGGAATGTCATGGGCCAATCCTAGCAGAGCCATTCTGAACTTTCTGGGGATGATCAGTTGCTTCCTCGCCTCCACTGGGCCTGCAGTACCCTCCCCTGTGGTAACTCGGTAGAGCAACTCTTGTTCTCAAATAAACTGTTCCTCCTTCTTTGCCTAATTCACCCTTATTAGCCTTCTGCCGAAACCCCTCTAAGGTGCTTACGCCTGTAACTCCCTCTTAAACTCCTCTACGCTGGCCCAAGTTAACACCAGTTCCCCAAGCAGGTAATGGACTTACCCCAGTCGGTATGAGTGGGTGAGAGGTCCTGCTAGCACTGGTTCTGGATCCTTTACATGCTGGGCGGCGGCTTGGGCACGGTCACAATGTTCACTGTGATGGACTGGCCACCAGGGGTCAGAAGAGAGCTCGTCAAGACTTCATTCTGCCTTACAGCTACATTCTGCCTTAAAAGAACTACTGAGCACTCAGCAGGAGGTGGCTGATTAGGCTCTGGCCTAAGTGCTGTGAGGAGTCTGTGTGGAGCTGCAGTCTATGGGAGAAGCTGTGAGATGAGACAGTCAGGAAGACTGGATCCTGAGAGCTGAGTACTAGGATAAGCTGTGAAGTGAGGCAGTAAGGAAGCATTCTTGAAATAAAGACTGAGAGACACTGGCAAGTGAGTGAGGATTGCCTTAAATGTACAGCTGGCTTTATAACAAGGAGACAACAGGGTGTTTAGCGTGACCTGAGAGGAGAACGAGAAAGAGCTCCTGGTGTGACTTACAGTGTAGGTGCCAGAGCAGCATTGGAAGCTGCATTAGGGATCAGTCTGCGTGACTGCGACAAAGTTACAAGAGAGACTGTTTACTGCAAAGGGAGAGGACCTGCAGAGGATCCATTGCAGCTGAGAAGCTGAGAGAGTTTAGACTTAAAGGTACCACCCCTCTGTGTGAAAGAGGGTACTGTTTTACTGTAGACCGAGAAGCGGGCTCAGGGCTAGTAAGGGGAGTTCCTGAAAATTAGCAAACCCGTTTCTGTAGATGTTTGTTTTATGCTGAAGTTAAGCTATTGTTGTTTTTGAATGCCTTGATTAAAGCAAAGACAAAAGTATATCGACTCAGTGGGTTTATGGGAAAATCACAAGGAGCAACAGTAGCTAAAGGCGGGCCCTGTCAAATAACATAGTGACACTCCATTAGCCCCAGGTCATTGCCAGTAACACATCCACGGGCAACCCTGACATCACTCCTACTTCCTGGAGACCCTGGATGGTACCCCAATCAATTCTGTACCTGGGCCACAGTAATGGAATGTGGCTGCCCTCCAGCCACCACTACGTCCAGTTTCTTAGGTAGCAAAGCCGACGAGCTAACAAAGTCTGGATGGATAACCGTGATGGCAGCCCCAGTGTCTCTAAAACTTCCACAGACCTGTCCATCCACGGACAAATGATTGTAGGATGCCGCCTGCGGTTTTCCTCCTGGGGGATGCTGTACACTATTAATGGCGACAAAACGGTAAATCCATTTGAGCAGTCATGGTACTGTTCAGGGCCCTCATCCTCATATAATGGTCCTCCCCAGTTCCCTAAATAATAAACTGGCCGGCTGGGGGCCTGGACCATTCTGACGGGGGGCATGGGCGCAATCCCTCTTCAGATGCCCCATCCGATTACCGCCAAAACACTGGGCTCAACCTGTCCCTCCCGGGTCACCGGTCACAGTGGACCCCTCTGATGGGGGCGTGCAGTGCCCCGAGATTCTTGCCTGGCTGCAGAGGCTCTGGAAGGGGCTGAAGCCTGGTTCTGGCCGGGTACGAGCTGCTGGGTGGGGGTGGGGATGGGAAGAAGCGGCCCCTCAATATTTGTTGAAGCTGTTTTAATATTTTGACCGTGTAGCTACAAGCATCTCCTAGTACTGATCTGCCAGGCAGTCACCTCCTCAGCGGAAGTGGGCTTCAAGTCTAGGATCCACTCCCGCATTGAGTCTGGGATCCGATAATACAACTGTTCCATCAACATGACGTGCTTAGCATCTTCCAGGCTGTAAGCAGCCTCGCCCCTCAACCAGCTTCCACAGTCGTGCCTCATCTTCTACATTATATCTACGAGTTTCCCTCCCCAACTTAGTCATGGTGCGAAAATTGTCTACTGTAGGTCAGGCGGTATTGCATATCGGTCGAGGAGTACTTGCTGGACCCTTTAGTAGTCCCTCTGCCTGGTCCAGGGGGAATAGTCCGCTAGGCACTGCTGGCTTTGCCGCTACGCCTAAAAACAAGGAACTTGGCCCACTCGGCTTGGGGAATCAGTGATGCTCGCACTACCGCTCAAAGTCCTGAAGGTAGCCATCAACATTCTTCTCTGCCTCGTCAAAGTACCTCAAGCTTTTGTAGACTGCTTTGAGTGGTGTGTAAGTAGGAGTATCCATTGCCCCACCGGCTGAATTGTGAGTAGGAGCCTCGGATGATCTCCCATTATGCTCTCTCTGGATCTGCTGGGGAAATGTCCTTTATCATTTGATCAATTTGTTCATGCGATGGTCTAGTGGCAAAGAGGGCTATCCGTTCTTGCACTTTCTGGTAACCTCATCAGTCACTGCCGGTTGCCCAGTGGTGAGGTTGTCCAAGTCAGGTGGTATCACCTGCAGAACAGTCTAGGTCCTCTGGTCGGCCTAATTGCTGGCCAGCTTCCTCTGGCCAGCAAGCACAATGTGCCAGATATTTTGCCATCCTTGCTACCTGTTCTTGCACCGAGTCCCCACTAACTGCCACCAGGCTTGTAAAGATCCCAAAAAGAGGGTATTTTAGCTACAGACAATCCTGTCTTTGGCCACAGGAATTTCCCTCTAAATAGGCGATCTTTGTTGAAGGATTGGGCTGTTCGGTATCTGGCTAACGCATCAGGAACATGTACATGGGCTTTAGCTTAGGAAAATAATAAAGCCCTCCCATAAATGAAACACACCATCCTCTATGCGTTCCATGTAACAAGCACCTTTATTTTTTGCAGCAATATCTATATCACATTTTATATGTGGGTGGGAGGGACCTTTTTAAAATCCCCTCCCCAATCAGGATCATCCAGTAAGAGAACAGCAGCAGGGGGGGTATGGCAGATGTGGGTGATTAGAGCCAATCAGGGGTGGATGGATATGGGGGCTTGGCTTGACCACCCAGGGAGGATTTAGGAGAGTTACTTCCAGTGAAGGGAACAAATTTGCAAGGCCCGCAAAGGAAAATCAGTACCCTGTCATGGCCATCAGGTAGTCTCTACTGGGCACATGTGTAACTGTCCCCAGCTTATCAGTGATTAGACACATGGCTGCACAATTAAAAGAGTCTCCTGGCCATGGAACAGACAGTCCCAAGTGATCTTCACATGTATAAATATTATGAATTGGACAATAGAATAGGGCTCATAGTATGCCATAAAGTCCCTACTTAGTATATGAGATATGTATGTGTAACATGCTAAAATTATTTGGATACTAATATTTATACTAAAATTTAAGCTATTACCAAGTCTCTTATCTTTTCTATAAGTCATTTGTTCCACTCTTTTTGAAAACAATAGTTATTAATATGTGAATAGTGAACCAATTGACTTATAGTTATTGGATGGCATTGTCTCTTGCGGTAGTGGGACAGTATTTGAAGGCATACAGAGTTTTTTTTAACTCAACACCTTGGTTTGCATATTTTTAACTTTAAACCAGTTGTGGTTAATTTTTATATTTATTTAAATAGTATCTAATAAAGTTGAATTTTAATTTATTGTATTTTGCCTCACACCATTTGTATCCATTCCTGACTCTATTCTATATAGCTTTACTTGCATCTTACAGAATTAGTATCCAATCAAGAGTTGACTTTTCTCTCTCTATTTTTGTTCTAATGTTTTAGTTACTCTGGATACTTTCTCTAGGTGGCCACAATATGGTTATTGTCCATTTTTGGAATAAATTAATTGTTTTGCTCTTTCCTCTATTTAGTTGGTTACTCCCAGATTTCACAGTATGGTCGCTCTGCTATTACTATACAATAAATTTGCCAAATCATACAAGCAGTAGAGAACCTAGTCTTTCTTCATTCTTTATTATAGCCTATTAGGACTTCACAGTGTACAAATTGTAATTAATAATTTAAATAAATAGTTGATTGATAATGAATTTAACAATAAATTAACAACTCATTAATGAATATACTAATCCACATAATGCAGATCAGAGGAGATCTTAAAAGGTTGAACTTGATGCACTGAAAGTCTTTTTTCAACCTTAATTACTAGGGGGCCTCATTCTATTTTCGGCCGCAAGCTATTCGGCTATTCTATTCCCCTCCGGCCGGGGATTCCGGCAAGGCTTGCGGCCGGCGCCTTGCTATCCTTGCGGCCGCTCGCGCCGGAGGAAAGCCTTTGATCTAAAACGGCCGAAAGAGTTTCGGCCGCAAGAAAATCCTGGTTGCTATTCAATTGCTCCGGGAACCCTCTCTGCAAGGCTAAAACCGAGCAGAAAAAAGGTCCCGCTAGCACCAATTAAGCACATTATAAAGCCGAAATAAAGCCATCCTGCACTCTGAGGAGACTATAAAGTGATTGTAGGTGTTAGCAAAAATAGCACAACATTCCCCTACACTCAAATCCATAAATAAATTATTTTTTTTATTTATGTCACATATCCATGTAAAAAGTCCCGAGGGCTTGGAGCACCTCAGACCCGCTGCGGCCGGAAAATAAACAGTTAATGTAAACTCGGATTTGGGCTGATGTGCAAGCTTGAGAGTGGGTTACTTTTAATCCTCATGTCCCCCAATATGATCCCTAGCATTTACAGAGCTGTACAGTGCCGTCTTGAATTTTTTTTGCGTTTAAAGATTTCTGAGCTTACGGCCGGTTGCAAGATATACGGCCGGCCGTAAGGGGAGATCCTTGCGGGCCGTATAATTGAATTGCAAGGTAACGGAACCCCCGCAAGGAATCGCAGCCTTGCCGCCGTTTGACGGCCGATAATAGAATGAGGCCCTATGTAACTATGTAACTATATATGCAAATTGAAGTTTCACAAGATTCAGTAATGCTTAAGCTGACCATTGCTGGCATTTATACAATAAAAAAATCAAATTTACACACCGCAAGACTGAAGTGCCATATTTTGGTGGTGCATACAGTGGGGGAGCTACCGCCGGTGCAGGCAGTACAATGCACCAGCCTCATCACCCCCCTCTTACTACTTACATTGATCAGGGAGTTGATTTATCTTCCTCCATGTCTCCTCTGCCTGCGTTTTCTGCAGAGGCAGAGATTTCCTGAATGACATTGCACACAAATGACGTCATTCAGGAAGTTCCTGCCCCTGCAGAAAAATGGAGGCAGGGGAGACATGGAGGAAGAGAAATCAATTCCCTTATCAATGTAAGTAGTAAGAGGAGGCTGATGAGCCTGAGCGCCATGGAGCATAGGCTGGGGGCATCGAGCATAAGCTGGCGGGCATGGAGGATAGGCTGGGGGCCCTACAGTCAGAAAAAACTATTTGTCCTGGGGACAAAATCTGGACACCGTCCCAGTTAAGCCTTTGATCATAAATGTTACGATCGCAAATCGCTATTAAATTGCTATGAACCCCCAAGGACACACTGGCCTACGGGTACTAGAGAGGACCCAAAAGGGGGTTAAAGTGCTGTCCGTAGTACTGTAATTGCAAATATAAACACAAAACTGTATTTTAAATTAATTGGAAAGTGATGTGAGGTATTAAAATGAATGGCACAACATTCTCAAACTTGCAAATCTGCAATAGAAAATAGTTTATTTTATGTTTAATTTCCCTGTTATATCGATCCCCACAATCAATGTATTAATACATTAAATAGAACTAGCATGGACTAGGATATCACATTTATTGATTATTTAATATTGTGTTATTTCTGTAATGCGGGTCTGATCACAACTCAGACTTCAAAACCTAAGTGATTCAAATCTAACCTCCATTATTTTAGTGGCTTAAGATGACAATCTTTTTTACTATTGGCTCCGTCTAAACCCGTAACCATGGGTTTTACTAATTGATCATGTTCACGGGCGCACATGCAATGTGCAGTAGCATGGGTTACGCATGTCGGCCTCTTCTGTTGGGGCTTGTCTAATTTTATAGTTTTGTAACTCAGCCGAATTTCAAGCCAGCAGGCTTTGCAGCTGTACCAATGCCGCTGCGATTGTAATTTAATGTGGCTAACAGTCACTCATGCCCTTAGCGTGCACCTTCAGAGTGTCACTGTTTTCGTTGTTTTGCGGAAAATCATTCTACCCTACATGATTCTTTATCATGACATGATATTACCTGTCAATGCAGACATACATAATGATGATTCACAAAATCCAATAATGCTTATTATGACCTTATTATTGCACTTTACAATAAAACTCACATTTAAATACACAGCAGTACTCATATCCATGGATCAAATTAACTGAAGATATGGATTTTCATCACAATAGCTTGTTAAAAAAAAAAGAAATTCATTGCTGGCATCGCGCGAATCTACTTTCCTATAAAGGAGAAAGCCTAAATTTGTGATCTAGGACTCCGTCCGTGTGTTTCAGTGCTGGTTCTCTAGCCTGTGCAGTGCTCATCAAGCAGAGATTCTTTGAGCTTGAGTACTGAAACATTTCTTTAGCCCCGTGACTTGCTTTGAACAGAATAGCTGTACTCTGAGCAGCTTTACCCCGAGGCTGCTTGTACATTTTCTCTTTCATCCCTGAAGTCAGTGCTGCTGATATTAAGCATTACTTTCAATCACCTTGCCAGGATTCTTACATTATTTTATCTCAGGCCTGCTAGAGGTTATAGAAGGGTCAATTCCTCACAGTACCAAAGTGCTAGTGATATGATTAAGATGTTACACCTTCTGTGCATTCCTCTCTTTAGTTGGAAACACAGAAATATTATTATATTATTACAATTCAAAAAGATTCATACCGATAATCTAAATACTGATTCCTACTGTAAATGGAAATGTACTATTTTGTTCATTTGTTTAAACAAAGGACCATTCCAGTGCTATTCAATTGAACAAGCCCGCAAGTTAGGGGCCGAAAGCCGAAACCATAAACCATGCACTCGTATGTAGCATTTCAGGGCGTGAACATGATCACTTAAGCAAAGGCTTAACTACACATTTAGAAACAGCCAATAGAAAATGAGACCGTCATCATTAGGTCATGGAGGTTACATGTCAATCAATTAGCGTTTGAGGATCCGATATGCAATCGGTCTCGCAAAACTGCAAAATACAAAATAATAAAAATGAAAGCCAATACTGTTCTAGTCCATGTGGGTGGCCTGATATGTATTAACTAATTGATTCCCGAGATCGATATAACCCCGAAATGAAACATAACAATATAAATGTTTTATTGCCGATCTGCGAGCTTGAGACTGTTGTGCAACTAATTCTAATGTCTGTCACCAAATTCCTCGTCATTTTCTGTGCAGTATTGATTTTTTATTTGTATTTACAGTGCTACAATCAGGTGTTTAACACCCTTGTGAGTCTTATTTTGGTACTTGTAGGATTTGCTTCTACATTTGCCGTTTACAGTGTGTGAAAACATTTGCGGACTTGGGGAATTGTAGCAATTTATTAGCGATTTGCGATTTTAACGATTGTAACTCTTGCGAACGGGAAAGATCAAAGGTTTCGGGCGGCTGTAAGTTCCGGTTTTTAACAACCGCAAGGATTTCAAGGCCGTAACCTGTGGCCCTTTAAGGATACAGCTCATTTTGTTATTTTTTTTCCAATTCAATTTGTTTATTTGGTAACTGATTTAAAATCTGAATAAGGCCCTCGGCTGCACAGTACAAGCATTCAAGAATGCTTAAATAGACTCTGTCACCCAAACGCGAAGTTGAATTCATTTTAAAGAGCATCAAAAACTTGCTATATATTGTACAAGTATTTTTTTCTACATTAAATCATTTCTGAAATATGTAGAATTGATTTTGTGGCTCATGTATTCTAATATGCAGCTCAGAATGCCGGGGCATAGGTTTTATGCAGCCACAGGCCATTCAGATTGTGCTCCCCCCATGTCCCACTTACAGCTCCTCTTTTGCTCTTTTTGTATCTAAATCATCATTGATAGCAGGTTTTACCTGGACTCAAATTACACTGTGCTGACCAGTTAACCCATAGCTGACCTCTTTAGATAAGTCCAGCATTCCATGCCTGCACAGATTGATTTGTTAAGGATTCATTTTTTTCTTGATTTTCGGCCAAAGAAATTACATAAATTACAAGGTCTGTTCCCGTCAAACTGGAATTACAAGCAATCTTACCACTGAGTTGAATGGAAAACACTCCTGCAACATGAAAGGCTGCAGTAATGAAAACACAAGTGAACAGTATTTCCACATGTAAACAAAGATTTTTTTTTTATCTCTCTATGAAAAATGCATGTATTTAAAAAAAATCAAAAAGTATTTAAACATGCTTTTAGTAGATCTTTACTGTGATATGGTGCAAATTGTGCTGAATTAAGTGGCCCTTTAATGACACGCTTATATGTACAATATGTCAGTTTGGTTTTTAGGAGCCAGTGGCATAAGATGGGGAAAGGCTGTATCTTTTGAAAATAAAAAATAGTATGCCTTTATTTCCATGATCAATGATCGAGAGCAAAAAAAAGGAATTGCAATCACTGGTAAGTTTACTTTTATTACAGCTGTCTAGATTGCACATTTTACACATCTGATTGTATATATTGCCACCCAGTGGTGGATATTAACAAATACACATTCATGCGATCACCAATGAAAAATATTATTATAAAATCTAACCATAAACCTAATTGATCCTTTATCCAGACTATTTGGAAAATTGGAAATGTACACTTCACTTCTACCTTGTCTTGCAAAATCTGCCATCACTAACATATCACTGAAAAAATAATACGCTATTGATCAGTGGTTATCATGATTAACCTCTGAGGACTATCTGGTTACCTTCTCATATTCATTTGGACCCCCTTTGAGATTATTTTAACAGGGGGATACTACATTTGGCAAACTAAATGTTCATCTACTTTTGCACTGATATGAACAGAATACATTTTAATTTAATTCTCTTTATTCCTGAGGAAAAGCAGAGAAGGTCTCAGGAACCTGAATCCTTCTGAAGACTGGCTGTTAAGAAACACTGATACTGATTGTTAAAGGATCACTGTAGCCTCATAGTTTTGAAGAACTATCCTTGATAATGGGAATATGTTTTAGAAAGTAACAAAAATAAATGGAATGCAGTGAAATGTGGTAACCCTCATTGTCAGTGTTTTCAACAGAATTTATGTAAATCTCATTAGTTTAAAAGGTTCCCTCCCTGTTGAGAAAGCAGCTCGATGAAAACGTTCATACAAAAAGAATGTCTGCCCACAGTTAATGGTAAATGTCTGTAATAGATCATCTTTTTATTTTAAGAGATTTTCTGCCCATTTAGTGTGCTATAAATATAGGACTACATTCTGAAGTGGAATCTAGTAGCTTTTCCTTTGTATCAGCATTTCCTTTTTAATAGACAACATCTGACACTATCCACCTATTATATTTAAATATGCAATGAAAACTTAATTAAAGTTTACATATCAAAGATATACTTGGATAAAGCATTGGAAATCAGTTTTCTTATTTTGCATATTATACACAAACAAATTTATACAGATAAATAGTATAGTAGTATAGTATAATAATACATCATACAGCCCTATTAAATTCGAGGACCGTAAGTCAAACGTGAAGCTTGCAACAGCTGCAGGCTTGAAATTTGCCCAAGTTACGGTGCTATTAAATCAGAATGGGCTGCGAGATATGGGCTTGAGAAGCAAATCGTAACTCATTCGTAGAACGTTGGATTTGCAGCCTTGCGGATGATCAATTAGTTTAGACCGTAGTCACGGGTTTAGACGGAGCCAATGGAAAAAGAGAAGTTACATCACTGAAAAAGGGGAGGATTCATTTCAAAGTCCTATGGGCTTCAATTACAAGTTGAGATCAGATCCACATTCCAGATTAATGCAATATTAATAAAGTCGTCAATATGATATTCTATTACATGCAAGTTACAGTATATGTCTTAACACATTGATTGCCGTGATCCATATAACAGGAAGATTAAACATGAAATAAAGTATTTTTTGGGGCCGATTTGCGGGCTTCTTGAGAATGTTGTGCTATTAATTCTAAGGCCTAACATCACTTTCCCTTTTAAAAAAATACAGCACTCGTAGGGCTTTGGGTTCCATTTTTCGTGTTACGGCCTAGCTCGCGGGTGACTTTGTTGCTATTTAATAGCATGTTTGCAATTGTAGCGGTTACGGGCTTGACAGGTCAAAGGATTTGCGGGCTGCAAAGTTCCACGTTCACGTCCCGTAGGCATTTTTGGGCCATCCTGCGGCTTACCCCGCAAGTTGTCAGCAGGGACGATTACTGGGCTAATTTAATAGCCATAAGTCCTACTTTCAATGTTACAAGCTCTGTTTTAACACGTAGCCCGAATATAATGAAGCTGTTAGTAACTCAAAATATGTTTTACTGATAAGTAGCAGCTCCTGTGAAAGAAATGATTGTAGAGCCTTGTCTCTCTCATAAATAAGGGTAAACTTTAGCAGTATGATTTTATCATTTCGTATGAATGTGTTATATATTGCCACCCAGTGGTAATTATATATGTTCTTTACTGAATATTCTCCATTTTTTATCTAATTTTGCACATTCACCACAGTATTTGCATGGCCACTGTCACACAATTCTTGCATTTATATAAATATAAAAGAGTCTATATTATGTTGAGTTACACATGAGAAAGCACAGCACTCAGCATTTGGACACTCAATTTATATCCAATATAGTGGACATTCCATTTTGCTTTACTTAACTAAACCTCACAATCACAAACGTTTATGTGTTCTTTTGTTTACATTCTGTTTAGTGTAAACTGGAAATATAAAAAATTATAAGGCATGAAAATATCTATTGTGAGCAAGTAAGATCTCTGAACAAACAAAGACTTTTTTGTTTGAAAGATCTTTATTGAAGTTTTTCAACACAACACATTTCTAATAACATGGAAACAGTAAGAGGAAACATAATAGAAAATCAGTATGCTGTTATCAAGTCGGACCAGATAGTTCTTTGTGAGAGAATTAATAGGAGTCTGGAATTCATTAGAGAATTAAATGGCATTGTAGAGGCCTCCCTGCTGCCCCTCAGCCCTCCAGCCACAATGCTCATTAGTCTAGGGGGGCCAGGCAGGCCATCACACCTCAACCAGAGGGTGACCCGCTCCTTACGCTCTTCTAGGCTGAGTGCTTCTCCAGCAATGCCAGGCCTGTTCTCCATCAGGCTAAGCTGGCATGGCACAGGGCTGCTCCTCTCTCCCTCAGAAAACCTGATAAACACCCCCTTAGCAGCCAGAAAAACCAAAGATGGGCAATGGAGAGCCAAGATTCGCACAAGCAGGCTCTGGCGGAGAAGGGCTTAGACATTGGGGCACCACTATCATGCCTCATAGTGTGTTTGGTAGTCTCTCCAAGGGGGACAGGAGGTAAGACAGGGCATTAGGCCACAGACTGGAGGGCGCATGGCGGGTAATTCAGGAGGGGCACAGGTCACTTGGGGCAAAACAGATGTTGGCAGAATGGAGGCAAGCCATGAAGGGTCCCTAAGCAGAGCCTCTGTCTAAGCTGCTCAAATAAGGTTATCTATATAATTAGCCGAAGTTGTTACTGGTTTGCCAGTGGCAAAGAGTAAAATTAGTTGGCAATAGTGATGTGATCTGATTACCCAGTCCCATTTGATAGGGAGGGAAGACCCAAACCGTATATATAACTTTGGTCAAATTATACAACCAACCCCCTCCTATATCCCGCCCTTCCCATTTTATTAAAACAATATTATTAATAACTAATCTCTCCAAGCCCTAGGTCAAACCCCCACTCATTAGCGGTGCCATACTAATGTTAAGATATTAATTGACATTGTGTCTATGGAAAATTAATATATAATTTTCTTATTGGTTAAACAACTCTGACATACATCATGGTTTCTGATTGGTTGCCAAATACATAGTCTGATTGGTATGTATGATAAGCAAATTAAGTTTTAGTATAATTTGGAGAGAGACAAAAGAATTGAAATCTAAGAACCTAAGGCAGACACACCCCAGGGAGAAACTTTAGCCGGACTACTAAGGAGAACACACTAATACATACTATTGGGACATTCCTAAAACACATAGAAAATCACAAAAATGTATACTCCAAAAGCTACCAATGATTTTTTTAAAATGTACTCGCAAGTTAATTTTGAAACAAAAGAAAAGGTTTCAAACTTCCTTGGGCGAGACATTGAAGGAACCATGGACAAGATATTGGAATTAGGTATTGCATAAGATTCATATTTCTCTACATTTTATTTTCCTTACAATTATGGAAAGATTTTGTTAATTTAATATAAAGTAGATTGCTATATCAATATTTATCTGATATATACAATATCACTATAATTATGTAAGTTGTCGACATACAACTTACAGATTCATTTTATAAATATCAGATGATGTAGCAATCTTTATACCTATTTGTAATAAAAAAAACTTTTTCTCTTATGAATTAGAGATAATACCATAATTAGACTTTAAAAGTTATTTTATATTAAAATAGTATGGTATCTTAATAAATAGATATTTGTAAACATACCACAATAATCAAAACTATCCCTGATATCATAATTACCATATCTATTATATTAAGCATATTGTGCAGGTCTTATATATAATTACTAGCGACTTGCCCGTCAAAAATGACTGCATGATAGATTTTTAGAAATTGAGTCTCTCTCCTCCCCCCCTCTGTCCCCTGTGTCTCTTCCCCTCTCCCTCCCTGTGTCTCTTCCCCTCTCCCTCCCCTGTGTTTTTCCCCTCCCATCCTGTGTTCCCCCCCCCTCCCTCCTTTCTCTTTCCGCCCCTCTCCCTAACCTGTGTCTTTTCTCCCCCTTTTCCTTTACCTGTGTCTTGTTCCCCCTCTGCTGTGTCTCCTTCCTTCCTCTCTCCCTCCTGTGTCTCCTTTCCCCCTTTCCTGTGCCTCCTTCCCCCTCTCCCTCCCCTGTATCTCCTTCCTCCCTCCCATGTGTCTCCTTCCACACTCTCCCCTGTGTCTCCTTTCCCTACTCCTGTGCCTACTTCCCCCCTCTCCCTCTCCTTTCCCCCCTCTGTGTCTCTTTACCCCCTCTCCCTCCCCTGTGTGTCTTTCCCCCCTCCCCCTTCCACTGTGTCTCTTCCCTCCTCTCCCTTCGCCTGTGTCTCTTCCCCTCTCTCCCTCCTCTGTTTCTTCCCCTCTCTCTCCCCATGTGTCTCTTCCCCCTCTCCCTCCCATGTGTCTCCTCCTCCTCTCCCATGAGTCTCTTCCTCCACGCTCCCTCCTGTGTCTCTTCCCGCCCTCTCCCTCCCCTGTGTCTCTTCTCCCTCCTCTCCCTCCTGTGTCTCTTCCCCCTCTCTCCCCTGTATCTCTCCCTCCTCTGCCTTCCCCTGTATCTCTCTCCATTCCTCCTCTATGTCTCCTTCCACCTCTCTGTCCCCTGTGTCTCTTCCCCCCCTCCTTCCCCTTTGTCTCTTCCCCCCTCCCTCCCCCTGTGTTTCTTCCTCCTACCTCCCATCTCTTTCCCTTCCCTCACCCATCCCTGTGTCTTTTGTCCCTCTCTCCTCTCCCTGTGTATTTTCTCCCCCTCTCCCTCCCCTGTGTCTTTTCCTGCCCTCTCCATCCCCTGTGTCTCGTTCCCCCCCCCCCCCACTGTGTCTATTTTCCCCCCTCTCCCTCCTCTGTATCTCCTTCCCCCATCCCCTGTGTCTCCCCCCTCTCTTTACCCCTGTGTCTCTTTCCCCCCTCTCTTGTTTCACTTCCACCTCTCCCTTCCCTGTATCTCCTTCATCCCTCACCTGTGTGTCCTTCCACACTCTCCCCTGTGTCTCCTTTCCCCCTCTCCTGTGCCTCATTTCCCTCTCTCCCTCTCTTGTGCCTCCTTCCCCCTCTCCCTCTCCTGTCCCCCCTCTGTGTCTATTTACCACCTCTCTCCCTTCCACCTGTGTACTCCCCCCCCTCTCCCTTCCCTCTGTGTCTCTCTTCCCACCCCTCCTCCCTTCACCCTGTGTCTCTTCCCCTCTCTCCCTCTCCTCTGTGTCCCCCCTCTCTCCCTCCCATGTGTCTCTTCCCCCCTATCCCTTCCATGTGTCTCTTTCCCCGCTCCCCTGTGTCTCTTTCTGCCCTCTCCATCCCCTGTGTCTCTTCTCCCTCCTCTCCCTCGTATGTCTCTTCCCCCCTCTCTCTCCTGTGTCTCTCCCCCTCTGCCTTCCCCTGTATCTCTCCCCCCTCTCTCCTCTGTGTCTCTCCCCCCTCTCTGTCCCCTGTGGCTCTTCCCCCCTCCCTCCCCTGTTTCTCTGACCCCCTCCCTCCCCTGTGTTTCTACCCCGTCCCTCCTGTCTCTTTCCTCCCCTCTCTCTCCCTTGTGTCTTTTGTCCCTCTCTCCCTCCCCTGTGTCTTTTGTCCCTCTCTCCCTCTCCTGTGTCTTTTCTCCCCCTCTCCCTCCCCTGTGTCTCATTCCCCACCTTCGCTGTGTCTCTTTCCCCCTTTCCCTCCCCTGTATCTCCTTCCCCCATCCCCTGTGTCTCCCCCCTTCTCCCTTCCCCTGTGTCTCTTCCCCCTCTCACTTCCCCATGTGTCTCTTCCCCCCCCTCTACATCCCCTGTGTCTCTTCACCACCTCCCCCTCCTCTGTGTCCCCCCCCCCCCCCCCGCGCCTCCTCTGTGTACTCACAAATGAATTTTGAAAAAAAAGAAAAGGTTCAAACGTCGTTGGGCGAGAAATTGAAGGAACCATAGACAAGATATTGGAATTAGGTATTGCATAAGATTAATATTTCTCTACATTTTATTTTCCTTACAATTATGGAAAGATTTTGTTGTTAATTTACTATAAAGTAGATTGCTATATCAATATTTATCTGATATATACAATATCACTATGCACGGGCAAGTTCTAATAATGGGAGATTTGAATTTCCCTCAAATAAACTGGATAAATGAGACCAGCAGTTCAGCTAACGGGAACAGGTTCTTGAGTACACTCAGGGATCATTATCTGGCCCAGGTTATACAGGAGCCTACTAGAAATGAAGCTATCTTAGATTTACTCATCACAAATAATATTGATATAGTATACAAATGTTGAAATAGGGAAACCTTTGGGAAAACAGTGATCACAACACAGTCTCATTTGAGATTGAATAATAAAAACAACATTTCTAAGGGGCCAACAAAAACTCTTAATTTTAAAAGGGCCAGATTTTAACGGTCTAAGGGCCAGCAATACAAAGTATAGACTGGGACAGAGAACTGATAGGTAAAAAACACTGAAAATAAATGGACAACATTTAAATCCTTACTAAAATATACATACACATCGGCATATACCGTGTGGGATAAAAGTAAAGGAGTAAATCACAACCCATGTGGCTTAACAATGATTTAAATATCAAGATACGGAGTAAAAAACAGGCATTTAAATTATACAAACAAGAGGTGACAGAGACTGCTTTACGGGAATACAAGGAAATCAACAAGGCTTGCAAAAGCGCGATTAGACTGGCTAAAATACAAAATGAAAAATGTATTGGCAAAGAGAGTAAGACTAACCCTAAGATATTTTTTAAGAATATTAATGGGAAGAAGGCGAGGAAGGAAGCTATAGGAACATTAGAATGTGAAACAGGCTGTCTGAAAATTAGTGACCAGGAAAAGGCAGATGAGCTAAATAGGTTCTTTTCTTTGGTATACACAAGGGAGGTACAAGTGGTTGGGACACTGCAAAATAATGGGGCTACACTACCTTTGCCAAATAATTGGTTAACACAGGAAGTAATCCAAAAGAGGTTGGAAAAATAATTAAATGTTAATAAGCCCGGGTCCCTGATGGAATACATCCAAGCGGTACTAAGGGCACTGGGTTCTGTAACTAGCCAATAACCATTAGATTTTATTTTTTTCGAAGATTCACTCAACACAGGGTCTCTACCAGATGACTGGAGAAAAGCTGATGTGATACCTATATTTAACAAGAGAGCAAGAACAAATCCGGGGAATTATAGACCCAGTGAGCCTCACTTCTGTAGTGGGGAAGCTCTTTAGAAGGGTTATTAAGGGATAATATACAAGAATATGTCTATTTGAACAGGATTATAAGTAGCAGTCAACATCGGATTTATGAGGGAATAGGTAATGTCAAACAAATCTAATTAGTTTCTATGAGGTGGTTAGTAGGAACCTGGATCAAGGCAACTCAGTGGATGTAGTCTTTTTGGATTTTCGCAAAGGCTTTTGATACAGTGCCACATGGGAGACTATTGGGCAAACTAAGGGATACAGGAATTGCAGTAAATATCTGCTCATGGATTGAGAGCTGGCTAAAAGACAGGAAGCAAACGGGTTGTTGTAAATGAACAACTACTCCGATTGGACTAATGTGGTAAGTGGGGTTCCTCAGGGTTCCAGTATTAGGTCCTTCTCCTTTTTAACATATTGTATTAATGACTTAGAGGTAGGATTGGAGTGTGTGGGGTCTCCCATTTTCGCTGATGACACACAATGTGTGCAAGGTTACTTAAATCAGATAATGATGTGCTTTCCTTCCAAGGGGATTTGCATAAAATTGAGGAATGGGCATCTAAATGGCAGATGAGATTTAATATGAATAAATGTAAGGTTATGTATCTGGGAAGGAAAAATATCCATGCAATTTATAATTTTAATGGAGCAAATCTATGTGTATCAGATATTGAAAGGGATTTGGGAGTTGCTTAGTGGACAACCTCTAGGTAACAGTGCTCAAAACCAAGCAGCACGCTGCAAAGGCAAATAAAAATAATTCAGAATGTATTAAGAAGGGTATAGAAGCCAGGGAAGCAAATATAATTCTGCCACTATACAAATCTCTAGTACACCTTAATTTGCAATATGGAGTACAATTTTGGGCACCACTTCATAAAAAGGACATTTTAGAGCTGGAAAAGGTACAGAGAAGGGCAACAAAACTAATAAGGGGAAATGGAGGGGCTAAAGTTATGAAGAAAGACTAACCCAAATTAAACTTATTTTCTCTAGAAAAAA